>CM061554.1:203862961-205062961 GCA_030864225.1 Capsicum baccatum var. pendulum | reverse complement strand
ACACGAAAGTTTGATGCAAAATTGAACAAGCAGTTAAAGTTTTCGAAGTGGAGTCATAGAACATTCCTCATCATGCCCTCACATTTTCCCAACACACCCCGAAGATGTATTAATCAAAAGTTGGGCCGGCAATTTAAATCCTCCAAGTGGAGACATAAATAATTATCAACAAGTTATCTTGATAAAGTTTGAGTAGTCAAGATAACTGAGTCGCACCGCGACGTTAAACCAGGCGCTGCTTGGGAGGCAACCCAAGGTATTTTGTTGTTTGCATTCGTATTATGTGATTGACATCAGATCTTCGTATCCATGGTGCCATAGGTATGTTTCTAACTCTCTTATTTTAGTTTGACGCATTGGAGACATTGCTTGATTTTAAGTTGAGGGTAGGGCTACTTGTGGTTGTTGATGTCCTCCATGGGTTTTTGTTGCCGTGCCTCTTTTCCTGGGAGTCTTGTTCCTAGTAGAGCCGGCATGTTTAGGCATATTATGTTTTGTTTTGTGATGTGTTGTGGTTAATTAAGGAAAAAATAAGTATCTAGGGCAGTTGATATATTTTTGTTGATTTCTCTTGGAATGACAAATACCTCTCCAACTGTCTATATGATAACTGTGTGATGTGCATCTATATGTGACTACTGTGAATCTTTTTATGGCATTAGTTCTAGGGACATGATAATCATTCCTAACAATTGCATGAACCAGATAGGTAGTAGCTTATGATGTACCTTTGTGCCATGTGTGTGTGAGGTCTAGCTCAGTTCTCTTTGTGTGTTGAATCAAGAACTTGTCTGATTAGTCTTGCCTGGGTTGAAAGATATGGGTTAGGAAAGGATCATAGGTCGTTTTTGAATTGAGTTACTTTTTAACCTAAAATGACCTTCCCTGTGAACATGTTACCACTTGATCCCTATTTTGAGCCTAAATTAACCATTTTTTTCTATAATACCTATCACCTTTCCTTTTAGATCATAATGAACCTATTTTGGCCCTAGTCCTCCTTGGACACCGTGCACTTTGACATAGGCAAAAAACCTATGTTGAGGGTGGTTATCATAGGGGTGCATTATGTAAATTGGGTATGAAAAAGGGTAGAATAAAAGAAAAAGAATAAGTGAAAAAGAAATAGAAAGTTAGGTGTTGGTGAAAAAGAGCAAGAAAAGAAATTTGTTTGAATAGGAAGAAAGAACCACCCATTCTGAATATGTGATCAAGAAAAAAGAAAAAGAAGAGAAAAGAAAAAGAGAGAAAAAGAAGTTAATAAGTGGACCCCACATGTTAAAGTAGTGCCAAGGAGGTTAGTCACTCTAAATGCCGTATAATATCATATCAACCCTTAGCCTACGTTACAAGCCTAAGAAAGACCTATAGTGATCCTAGCTTACCTGTCTAGACACTTTGGTAATGAAGATAAGGGCAAGCATATGGTATTTTTCATACATTGGTTCAAACTTCATTCTGAGAGTAAGTGTTTTTGTGATGATCCCCAGTTGATACTTTGATTTCTATTGTGAGAGAAAAAGGGGGAATTCTTTGTTGTGAGGGCATACTAGTATGTTGCTAAGTGACTTACTTGTTTGGGTAGTGTCATATTGATATAAGCATGATTGTTGGTACTTAGTTGATGCCATGGATGGAATCCCTTGTGTTACATTGCTGGTTTTTAATAAGATACACAGTAGTTTAAATTGGTTAACCTTGGAGGCGGTAACTGAGTTTTAAGCTAAAATGGTTGTCGATTGCTGAATGTTCTTTGTATTCTCTTAGTTAGTTTGTTGCTTGAGGACAAACAATTATTTTAAGTTGAGGGTGTTGATGTGTGAGCAAAAGCTAACACATTTAATGTTTTTTAACTCAAAATAATTGTGAATTCTGAAGCAACACTTGTTGTTTTGATGTGTTTGCTCATGATATTGCAGTAAAAGGCTGAAGGAATAGAAATAAACGACAATGAAGCAAAAGAGTTGAAAATTTGAGCAAAAGAGAAGAAAACATGGCTGACGACATCCGTGATAAGTCGTCAGCCTTGTGATAGCCTATCAGAAGCAGTGCCAGCCTTAACCAGGGAATTAGTGCTGAGAAACAGTTCTAGCGATGTCTGTGACGTGGTGTAAAGTAGGTGATAAGGCGTCAAGAATGGCATCAGTCTTAAGCAGAAAATCAGCGATAGGAGAAGACATCTGACGACGTTGGTGATATGCTGTCAGATCCTTGACGCGATGTTAGAGTCATCGTCAGCCTAAGGCAGAGAATTGAAGAAACTGGAGCAAGTTTGACGCCATCCATGATAGGGCGTCAGACTCTTGACGTGGAATCAGTTTGGGCATCATCTAATCCGAGAATTATTTGAATTTGCTATTTTATTTACTTAATTTGGCTTTAGTATAAATACCATCTTTTAGGGTTTATTCAGGGAGTTCTTTTTTTTTTTTAGTTTTGGAGAGTTTTATTTTCTTCAACACTTATCAACTATTTGTGGATTCCTATTTTTGGGATTAAATTGAAGAAACTACTTATTGCTTTTCATCCGTTTGTAAGTTTATCCTTATTATTATGAATTCAACTTTGTATTTTGTTCATCAAATCATAAGCGGCTAATTCCATTAGCCGGAGTTATGGGATCCATGGACTAGGGTTTGATAGGTTACTAGGTATTTAACGAATTCAAAGAGTAGTAGGACGTCTTGAAATTCTGTTGTTTTAACTGAAATCTACTGGTTGCAAACATTAGGTTATGCCTTAGGTTTTATTTGCTTCTAACGGAGAAATAGACTAGAGGTCCTAAATTATCAACAGGGACTCAAAAGCTACCAACCTTCTGTTTAATGATCAATGTCGTAACTGGATTGATCTACCTAAGATAAAATCCTATTGAAAATAGATAAGTTATCTAAGTTCGAGAGAATTGGGTAATAAATTGTCTGATGAGGTCGAGAGATAACAGATAGTATTGTCGTCAGGGATATTTTACTGTTTCTACTTACTTCAAGAATCCCAAGCATTACCTAGCATCTGTCAATTCCCAAAACCCATGCTGAACATAACTCTGGTTTCCCATTTAGACTGATTTCAAACACTGAAATTAAAGTGACCAAAAAAATTATTTGCTAATCTCCAAAACCCCTATTTTATCTTTTTATATCGATTGTTTGTATTTAACTTGTAGCTTTAGTTTCAAACTAGTTAAATTGCCACTCACATTGTTCCTTATGGGATTCGACCCCAACCTAGTTGGGGTTTAGATTGACAACAGTCGCTTACACCTATTTAAGAGTGTAATTTGAGCGTTATCAACACTCCATGGGCAAAAGTTGACACTACTACATCCTGTTTTGATTTATGAGATGTTCTGTATCTCTTGCCTTAGAGGCAAGACTTAACCTACAAATTATGCCCATGGACTAGAGTTGACACTATCACATTGTGTCTTGATTTATGAGATGTTCTATTAGTCTTATCTCTAAGATAAGACTTAGCGCAAGAACCCCCCCCCAAAAAAAAAGTTATTCCAATGGGCTAAGGTTAACACTACCACATTGTGTCTTGATTTATCAGATGTTCTGTAACTTTGTCTTAGAAGCAAGATTTATCCTAAAGGACTTTCAAACAGAAAGTCATGCCCTTAAATTTACTTTGATGTCAAAGAAAAAAGATCCCTTTGCGGATTATCCAACTTTCTATTAATTAACAAAATATAATAGAAGTTGAGAAAAAAGAGAACAGAGAAGAAAAAAATGGAGAAAAGAAAAACGATTGAGAAAAAAGAAAAAAAAAGAAAAAAATAAAGGTTAAGAAAAAAGAGAAGAATAAAAAGCAATAGAAAAATAAAGATTGAGAAGAACAAAAATGAGAAGAAAAAAATAAAAATAAAGATTGAGAAAAAAAAGGAAAAAATGAGAAATGATAAAAATAAAAAATAAAAGAAAAATTAAGGTTGAGACAAATTAATTAAAACAAAAGGAGAGAAATGAAGAGATAGATAATGTTTGAAAAAAAAGACAGAAAAAATAAAAAAAAATAATGATTGAGACAAATGAATTAAAATAAGAAAAAAGAAAAGAAAAGAAAAAATAAAAATCAAGTAAAAATACAAATAGAAGTTGAGCATGAAAAGTTTAAAAACACTTAAAATGTAGAGGGGTAAAAATATACTTGTATAATATATAAAAAAAAATGAAGATTAGACTTTAAAGATTTTTCTTATGGGAGAGAAAAAAAAAAAAATCTATTACTGAGACATGTACTTTTTAGATTGGTTATTGTAAGTTGTAATTATACTTTTGTATAATTATTGAACAATAAAATTAACTACACGTTGTACTAGATTTATAAAATTTTATTGAATTTTTATTTTTTAAATTTGTTATATATATATATATGTGTGTGCGCACACGTGTATACACGCAGGCACATACATACATTAATTAGAATCTCTTTCCTCTCTCTTTAATAATCGTGCTAATTTTTGGATGAGTAAAATTTGGTCAATAACTTATATTAATTTATACACGTTTTTTACCTTTTCTGAAAAACTTACAGTTATTTATTTTTCCAAGTAGTACACGTTTGTAATTGAATTTATTAAAAAAATGTTATATATATGTTTGAAATGGGTGATTATAAATTGTTTACATAATCTTTTTTATATCATTGTAAAAACAAACAAGATTAGAGTATCGATTGTGTATGAAATATGATATCTAACTAGTTTGGTGTGCTTTCTTCTTCTTTTTTTTTTTTGGGGGGGGGAGGGGGGGAGGGTCTGAAATTTGTATAAAAATGGGTGTATTTCATTGTTATTTTTTAAATCTTTATATGTAAGTATGTAAGAATTTTGTACATATTTTAGTGTATGAATTTGGTAAGAAAATGATATTGAAATGAGGAAAGATATAAGAAATTATATAAGAAATATGTTTATATATCCATCTCATTTACTAAATGTTATTTTATCGGGGTCTCAATATCTGTAATTCGTATTAAAATAAACATTAACGATCTGAATAATATTTTTTCCGATGTTGCAATCAAAATATATAAATTTATATTTTAATTTAAAAAAATCGACGATTGTGAAAAAAATTTAGATAATATTGAATTTCACTTAGAATTTGATTTCTGATTTTTGGAGCAGAAAGGAAAAAGATGTAAATCTATATTTTCGTGAAATTTTTCAACGATTAAGATAAAAAAGAAAATTACGGGTGATTGAAAGAAAAAAAAATTATTTCTGAAAAAGAAGAATATTTTTGGAGAAGAAGAAGCCGCTTTTCGAGAAGAAAAGGCAGTTTTTGGAGATGAAGGATATATTTGAGAGAGATTAGAGTGATGACATCCTTTAGTAACTGACATTTATTTTAAAGAGTACATTTTTTTTTAACAAAAATAGAAAACACGTTTTTGAAGAATTTTATTTGTTTTAAGAGTCCTATTAATTCTTTTTTTTTTTTGGGGGGGGGGGGGGGGGGGGGGGGGTTTAAAATTGTTGTTAGTTGCAATCTAAAAAGTATTACTATGACTTGCAATATACAATATAAGAATGTATATCTTTCAATTTTTTCTTTTTTTTTTTTGTTCATTACTATTATGGGCTACAAAATTTCAATTATAAAGTGGTATCGAACTAAGCTAGTTCTATGACTGTTGTGTTACATGTTCAATCCAAATCAATATATATATTTTTTGGTACATAATATAACATAGATATATGTGAAAGATTACTAAGTTCTAAGAAATCTTACATTTTGGTCATATATATAATTATTTCAAAAATTTGGTGAGTTTAATCGGTAAAACTTAAAAATTAGATCCATCAAATTAAAATTCTAAATTCACCTTTGAAGGTTTTCAAACCCTAATCGTAACCATAGGAATCAATAATTTAACGTGAAAGTGCATATACTTGACCATAAGTGTTAAAAAGTGTATACACACGATATATACATTAGTTACATTCCTTAGCTTAGTGTAAACGTCTGGCGAGAAGTTTTTATCACTACCTCCATCCCCTTCCATCAATATTTTTATAGAAAAAAGACATGGACTGATACGTTTTAAAATAAACAACCCCTGTTTAAGCTACTGGACAAAAAGTTTTTCTTTGGTTATTTTATTTTCATTTTATAGCCATCAAGTTTAATTAGTTCAAATTAGATCTAGTTCTTGCTTGCTCAACATGTACCCATTGTATGTTTTCAAGTCTCACTTCAATCTTTTCTCCTCCTTCGTGTTTTTGTCTATCTCATTGACTTATATTACCCTTCTTATATCTCCATCTCTAGACTCACTAATTTTCCCTCAACTCTTCTCTCTTCCGTATTTTTTTTTTTTGGTTGGGGGGGGGGGGGGGGGGGGGGTTAAGAGGACATTCGAAAGGGTTCCTTTTTCTTCAAGAAAATGATGCAAACTTTGATCCTTACCCTTCAACCTCAAAAATAGCAAAGACACATGCCCATAGCTCCTTGAGACTCCATCAAGCTTGAAGTTTTTTTTACAAGAAAAGGGTTTTTCCATCATATATATTTTGGTTTGCTATTGTTGCTTTTATTCCAAAATTTCTTCTCTTTCTTTCTTTGTTATAAACCTTCTAATTACTCTACTCTTTTAGTTAACAATAAAATATAATTTACTAGCATTTTTATTTTTCTCATAATATGATGGGGTAACTGATAAAGTTGCTTCCATGTGATTAGGAGGTCACGGGTTCAAGCCTTGGAAACAACCTCTGGCAGAAATGCAAGGTAAGACTGCGTACGATACACCCTTGTGGTGGGGCTCTTCCCCGGACACAGCGCATAGCAGTAGCTTTAGTGCATCGGGCTGCCCTTTTTTTAGTTAAGGATGAAGAATCAATTTTGCTTCCCCTTTCTATTTTCCTCCTTAATAATAGCAGAAATGGAGGTTGTATAGAAATTGTATAATTATTATATAAAATATCTATCTCTATTAATTTTCAATGAAAAGTGTATAGGATATGTATAAATAGTGTATAATTATTGTATATAATATGTATTTGTATAAGAATTCTATAGAAACAGTATAAGATGTGTATAAGAATTGTATAACATATATATCTCTATGAGATTTCTGTAGAGATGGTATAATTATGGTATAGAATATGTATCTGGATAATTATTGCAACAAAGGGTTGTATAGGATGTGTATAGACATTGTATAATTATTGTATAGAATATATATCTAGATATTATTGCAACAAAGGATTGTATAGGATGTGTATAGACATTGTATAATTATTGTACATAATTTGTATATGTATAAGATTTCTAAGGAAACTGTATAATTGTTGTATAAAATATATAGTTGAATAATTGTTCCCATTAAAATTTGTATAGGATGTGTATAGAAACTATATAATTTTTATATAAAATGTGTAGTTGTATAGGATATGTACAGAAACTGTATTATTATTGAATAAAAATATATCTATCACAGTTGTATTATATTTTATGTGTAATATATTGTATCAATGTTTATTAAATATATATTATAATATATTATATACTATCAAATATATATCAATATTTTACAATATTCAAATATGTATTGTATTGTATCATTATATGTATCAATACATATGGAGATTGTATCAATGCATTATAAGAGGAACAAGAAGATTATAAAAAAGTTGTTTGTATTTGAAAAAATATTTTCTTTTTTATTTAATTGTTAAAAGAAAGAGCAACAAATGGAAAAACAAAAAAGTTTTTTTTTTTTTTTTTTAAAAAAAGACCAGTGAAAGGAAATAGTGAAAAAGGAACAGTGATTTTTTAATTTTTTTTAAAGTTGCAATAAAAAGTTTTGCCAAAAAAAAAAAAGAAGAAGAAAGAAAGACAGAGAACTGAAAAAAAAAATAGTGAAAACAACGAATTCCTAAGTCAAAGGCTAAAAGTAGTCAAAAGGCTACACAAGGGTATTTAAATTCGTTGGCCAATTCATTGCAGTCGGATGACTATTCTTGTCTTTTTTTCTATTTCAGGTGTCAATCGGGCCGGATTGACCCAGCCCGAGAAGGTCAGAACCGGCCCACTTAAACAACCCGACTCAGTTTGACCCAATTCGATCAGCTCCCGAGCTGTAGGGTATCGAGTTTCAGGTTGGGCTAATTTTAAAATTTGACCCAGTTAACCTAGCTCGGATCAAAAACGGTTTAGGTCTGTCGGTTAACCGATCCGAATCGGATACCTTTTTTAGAAAAAAAAATAGATTTTGGACCGTTGGGCCACAAGTAGTCTGTCACGGCCCAAAATCCCATCGGGTCGGACTGGCACCCGAAGCCGAAAAGGCTCGGGAGAACCCGTTCAAATACCTGTACTTTCACTTACATGTCACCAAAAATTTGGGCAGCACTTTGCTGCATATAAAAGGGTCTAATTACCTGTATCAGCACAACACGCACAAATATATATATATATATATAATACTTGGCCATCGGGGCCACCCCATATACGAATATAACATCACTATATAAACTTCCATGACTTTACCCTTCCTTGTCTACAAAGCCTCTAGGATATACATGACATAACTAGGGTCGGGACAAATCCCCGCCCACATATGACTCCTGTACAATAACAAAATATAAGGAACCGACTCGGAAAGCTCCGAAGTAAACTGGAGCTCACCAACAGTAGCTGTATGACCTGGCTCCTACTGGTGCGGTGTATGAGCTGAGGTACCTGTGCCTGCAGCATGAATGCAGGTCCCCCGTAAGGGACGTCAGTACGAGATATGTACTGAGTATGTAAAGCTGTAAATAATCATATGTGATATGGGGGATCAAGAAAATCATACACATGTGAATAAATCATAATAGAAGTGAACCACACTTCATAAACACTTTTAGGATCATGTACATTATTATTAATCTGAATTGGGTTCTTGAATACAAACACATTTGTGGAACGGTATACATTCGTTCATTTCATTCTTTACAATTATTATTTGCCATTACCTCCTCCTCCCGAACCTCCAACCACCTAACAATAATCAATACTGTACCGTACTGTGACCATTAGGCTGCCCCCAGTACATATCAATTGGGATCGACCCATGCTAGGCTTATGCCCCTGGGATACCACCCACACGTATATCAAGTAACACATAAGAGATTTTTCCAATAACTTAGTTCAAAAGCTTTTGAGATTATTACATTAGTGTTCATGTCAATATAGTACCTTTGGAACAATGATACATCAATAGGAATCAAGTAATAGACCTTCTATACAATAACGATGTAATAAGGACTCATTGGTACATCAACAATATGTTTCAGAATCATCAATATCACAACAATGAAATAGGAGCCTTTTGGTATATCAATGAAGCATTTTGACACTTTATAGAATGGAAACAACTTCATTGGTAATGTAGAACAATACATGTGTTTGGATAACCTCAGAATCGTACTTGACGGAACATTGGTGTTTTCATGCCAAAGAACATCGTTAGAGTATGCTTTACATACCTCGTTGTAGATTCGGATACCAATTCAACACAACTTCCCGCCTTTACAAATCACTTATCTACAATGAAATATTTGGCATCTAGTATTAGCAACCCAACACCATAATTCTCTTCCATAATTCCATACAACCAATATTTGCAAAGCATTCCAAAAACCAACTTGAACAATAGGTTTATGTGTATATATATATATATAATCATCATTTCAATACCATATCATCAAAATCACATCATCCCTTCACAATTCAACATAATCCAACCATGCACAAGAATGATCCAACATCATTTCCAATCATCTTTCAACAACAATCAAATAACATACTTCTTATGCTCACATGCATATATATATATATATACATATCCATATAAATAACACCAACATAATTTACATCCTTACCATAGAATGGCCCTTTGGGTTTTGAAGTCCTGTTGGCACAAATAAGGGGTGCTTCTCGAAGCCCTTGAGACGATGAACACAACTACGGAATTAATTTGGACTTTCCACGGTTGAATCACAAGTAATTTGAAGGTCAAATTTGGCCAGGGTTTGTTCTCTCCTATGATTGATGATGGATATGAGTTTTTGAACTCATATACATGTACATATACACATATTTCCGTCCATAATATCATAGGAAATGACCAAAGTGCCTTTAAAATTTAAATAATGTCAAATATGTCCTCCGGTGGACCGTTTTGACAAGCTGAAGTAGATAGACCATAACTCTTTCCTCCGATATCGGATTTGGGTGAAATTGGTATCATTGGAAAGATAATTCAAAGGTATTTCATTTCATATAAATTAGGCCACCCAGTTCATCCTGTACAAGGAGTTATGATCGTTTGAAGTTGACCCTAAAAATCTATTTTGAGAGGCTGAAGTAAAACGCGTATAACTCCTTACACAGGTGTTTCATTTGGATGAAACCAATTGCATTGTAAAGAAGACTCAAAGATATTTCTTTTTATATATGGTATCTCTCCCAGTTCATTATATTGAGGGAGTTATGATCGTTCAAAGTTGACCCAAAAAACTGGCAGGCCTCAGTATTTTCCTGCTAATTTACTGTTCACAAAAATCTGTTTTGAGAGGCTGAAGTAGAACGAGTATAACTCCTTACTCAGATGTTGTATTTGGATGAAACTAATTTCATTAGAAAGAATACTCAAAGATCTTTCTTTTGATATGTGGTAGCTTGCCCAGTTCATTATATTGAGGGAGTTATGATCGTTCAAAGTTGACCCAAAAACTGGAAATTTTCCTACAATTTTACTGTTCACATCCCGGCCACCGTTTTATAGTTTCGAACGTGCTCGCTTATATCCGAAACTTATTTATTTTTGAAAATATTTATATAGTCGGAAAGCTTATTCAATAACCTTCGTATGGAAACATCGACGGGCAAATTCCGGTATAAATAAGGTCGATTCCTATACACATATAATCAAACTATACACTTGAAACCATCTCAAAATAATCAATACTCATATATACCTAACTTAGGATCAATACATATACTCCAACACATATAACAATGGCTAATGCACGTAATTAAGTACGGGGTGTTACATCCTTCCCCCCTTAAGGACATTCGTCCTCGAATGTGAATGTAGTTATTTAGCCGAAACAAGTTCGAATTCATCATTGATATTCACGTCATCATATAGATGTTATGCATATGTAAGAACTTACTTGTTAGTGTCCCAGTTCCACTCCTTGCACTTCTTTTTCATCTTTGAACAAATAAGGGTATTTCAATTTCATTGCTTCCTCCGCTTCCCATGTAATCTCTTCCCTTTGTTGATTTCTCCAAAGTACTTTCACCGATGCTACTTCTTTATTTCTCATCTTCTTAACTTGACGATCTAATATAGCAACAGGCATCTCCTCGTAGGTAAGATCTTCTGTTACTTGCACATCTTCCGTAGAAGTAATAAGGGACGGATCTTCGATGCACTTTCGAAGCATCGATACATGAAATACTGGATGCACTGATGAGAGTTCCTGGGGTAGCTCTAATTCATAAGCAACTTGCCCACATCTTCGAATAATCCTATACGGGCCTATATATCGTGGACTTAACTTTCCTTTCTTGCCAAATCTCATCACCCCTTTCATTGGCGATACCTTCAAAAATACCCAATCGCCTAACGAAAACTCTAGCCCTCTTCTTCTACTATCCGCATATGACTTGTGTCGACTTTGGGCTGTTTTCAACCGTTGCTGAATCACCTTGACTTTTTCTATGGATTGATACACAAGATCCGGTCCTAACATAAGAGTTTCACCCGCTTTGAACCATCCTATTGGTGATCTACACTTCCTCCCATATAAAGCTTCATATGGTGCCATTTTGATACTTGAATGATAGCTATTATTGTAGGCAAACTCAATAAGAGGTAAATGATCATCCCAACTGCCTTTAAAATCTATAACACATGCTCGTAGCATATCTTCAAGTGTTTGAATGGTGCGCTCTGCTTGTCCATCCGTCTGAGGGTGAAAAGCTGTACTCAGATTCACTTGTGTTCCCAAACTCCGTTGGAAAGACTTCCAAAAGTTTGCAGTAAATTGAGTTCCCCGATCTGATATAATAGAAGTTCGCACTCCATGTAATCGGACTATTTCTTTAACATACAGCTTCGAATATTCTTCAACTGTGTAAGTGGTCTTAACGGGTAAGAAATGTGTGGATTTAGTAAGCCTATCCACAATCACCCATATAGAATCAAATTTCCAAGCTGTACGAGGCAAACCTGTAACAAAATCCATGTTGACCATGTCCCACTTCCAAGTTGGAAGATCTATGCATTGCATATAGCCTCCGGGCTTTTGATGTTCCACTTTAACTCGTTGGCAATTTGGACATTCAGCTACAAATTCTGCGATGTTCCTTTTCATGTCATTCCACCAATACATATCTTTCAAATCTTGATACATTTTGGTTGATCCTGGATGAATGGAATACCTTGAAAAATGTGCCTCTGTCATAATCTTCTTTCTTAGCCCGTCTACATCCGGCACACACAATCGGTTTTGGCACTGAAGTACTCCTTCTCGCGTAAGCTCAAATGCCTTGGTTGCACCACTCTGAACGTTCTCCTTAAGATGTAATAAAATAGGATCGGCATATTGCTTCTCTTTCACTTCAGCTACTAATGAAGATTCTGCAGCATTATGTACGATAAGCTCTTTGTCCGGAGTTTCAAGAAGGCGAACTCCCAAACTAGCTAACTGGTGAAGATCTTTAACCATCCCTTGCCTTTCTATAGGCATCATCATAGCCTTACGACTTAACGCATCAGCTACTATATTTGCTTTCCCTGGATAATACAAAATATCGACATCATAATCTTTTAATAGTTCCATCCACCTTCGCTGCCTCAGATTTAGATCCTTCTGACTGAAAATATATTGTAAGCTCTTGTGATCAGTATATATATCAACATGAACCCCATATAAATAGTGGCGCCATATTTTTAAAGCAAAGATAACCGCTGCCAGCTCAAGATCATGTGTAGGATAATTTTTCTCATGTGGCCGCAATTGTCTAGAAGCATATGCTATTACTTTACCATGCTGCATCAATACACATCCTAAACCAATTCTAGAAGCATCACAATACACTGTATACCCTTCTATACCTTTTGGAAGTACCAACACAGGTGTAGAAGTCAACTTATTTTTCAATTCTTGGAAACTCTCCTCACACGTATCATTCCATTGGAACTTGGATGCTTTATGCGTTAGCTTGGTTAAGGGTGCTGAAATGGAAGAAAAGTCTTTAACAAACCTCCTATAATAACCGGCCAACCCGAGAAAACTACGAATCTCCGTCGGCGTTGTGGGCCTTGGCCAGTTCTTCACAGCTTCTATCTTTTGAGCATCAACCTTTATCCCTTCACTAGATACAATATGACCCAAAAATGCCACCGACTTTAACCAAAACTCACATTTAGAGAACTTTGCATAAAGCTTACAATCACGAAGAGTCTGCAATGTCGGTCGTAAGTGATTGGAATGGTCCTCTTCTGATCTAGAATAAACTAGAATATCATCTATAAAAATTATCACAAATACATCCAGGAATGGCTTAAACACCCTATTCATCAAATCCATAAAAGCTGCAGGTGCATTTGTTAGCCCAAATGACATAACTAGAAACTCATAATGACCATACCTTGTTCGGAAAGCTGTTTTGGGTATATCTTTTTCTTTGACCCTCACTTGGTGGTAACCTGACCTCAAATCAATCTTAGGAAAGCACTTGGCGCCCTGTAACTGATCAAATAAATCATCAATTCTTGGGAGAGGATATTTATTCTTAATAGTCACCTTATTCAATTGCCGATAATCAATACACATCCTCAGCGAGCCATCTTTTTTGCGCACAAATAACACCGGTGCTCCCCAGGGGGACATACTAGGCCTTATAAATCCCTTCTCTAGCAAATCTTTCAATTGCTCTTTCAATTCTCGCAATTCTGCTGGGGCCATTCTATATGGAGGAATGGAGATTGGTTGGGTTCCTGGTATTACATCAATACCAAACTCTACTTCTCGTTCAGGAGGCAAACCTGGAAGATCTTCAGGAAATACATCAGGAAATTCATTTACCACCGGAACAACGTGAAGAGTTGGTGGCTCCGCTTCTGTATACCTTACTCTAACTAAATGATATAGGTATCCCTTGGAAATCATTTTTCTTGCTTTGAAAGAAGAAATAAATCTACCTTTTGGTGTGCCAATCTTACCTTGCCATTCAATAACTGCTTCATTCGGAAAATGTAAGTACATCTTTTTTATACAACAGTCAATTTTGGCATAACAAGACGCCAACCAATCCATACCCATTATAACATCAAAATCTACCATTTCTAGTTCCACGAGATTAGCCATCGTGTCTCGACCACACACAGTTACTACACAATCTTTATAAACTCTTCTAGCAATAATAAATTCCCCAACCGGGGTAGACACTTCCAACGGCTTATCTAACAATTCGGGGGTTCTTTTGAACTTTCCAGCAACCAAAGGAGTAACATACTATAATGTAGAACCGGGATCAATTAGAGCATATACATCAAATGAAAATATGGACAACGTACCCGTAACCACATCTGGGGAAGCCTCTAGATTCTGTCGATCCGCTAAAGCATAAGTGCGATTCTGAGTCCCGCTGGAACTGCCGACTCTTGTTTCGTTTCTAGCATGACCCACGGGTCGTGCGCCTCTACCAGAATAAGATACCGGTGACGATGATGCAACAGCTGATCCCGAAGGTCGTGCTACACCACCTGCGCCCCTTCGTGGGCATTCTCTCATCATATGCCCCGTCATACCGCACCAATAACAAACATTTGTTCCCATTCGACATGCGCCCATATGATTCCTTCCACATTTATTGCATGGCTCTCGAGGATGTCTCAGTTGGATCATATTCCCTTGCCCATGATAACCCACTGATCGCGAACTATGACCCTCACTTCTTTGCCCAATTTGACTGCCTCTGAACCCCTGATGCTGTGGTGGAGCACTAGCTGCAGAATAAAAAAATAATGGCCTAGGTGGTCTAGCAGAAAATTGAGGTCTAAAACCTCCCTGTGGCGCCATAAACTGCCCTGTAGATCTGGCCCTCTTAGAAGATCCGCTTTTAAATTCCTGCGTTCTTCTTCTCTGCCTCTGATCTTCCATTTTCTGTGCAAATGCTTGGATCCTAGCTATATCCATATCTTTATTCAGTGCAGCAATAGTACAATCCCTAACCAAATACGGATCCAATCCGTTCACATACCGATGAACTCTGTCATCCATAGTAGCTATAACATTAGGAGCATATCTGGACAAGGAATTAAATCGAAGACTATACTCCCTCACACTTCTATTACCCTGCCGAAGATTTAAGAACTGATCTGCACGGGCCGGACGAGTCTCATATGGAAGATAATGATCAATAAATGCCTCTTTGAACTCTTTCCAAGTAGCTGGGGGTACATCAATGCCCCACGACCGTTTCCAGTCTTCATACCAATATATAGCCTCATCTTTGAATCTATACGCGGCTAACTCCACTGTCTCTCTGCCCGATACATGCATCACCTCTAGGGCCCTTTGGATTTGATCAATAAAGTCCTGCGGATCTTTGTTAAGATCGGATCCGGTAAAAGTAGGCGGATCCATCTTAAGAAAATCTTGCGTCCGAAGACTAGCCGCCCTATCAGTACTGCTAGAACCCGCGACAGGAATGGCTTGCCCTTGGACTTGCCCAGCAACTATACGAGTCAAAAGTTGCACTGTATTTCTAAGATCTTAATCAACAACATTAATAGGTGGCTCTGGGGATATAGTTCTCCTCCCCCTTATTTCTTCTGGACTGGGGGAAGTTTCTGATGCATGCTCAGCTGGAGCCTCACTTTGATTAGCTGGTATAGTGGGTGACTTACTAGTCCCCTCTCCGGCAGCCACATCTACTTGCTTACCGGTATTCTTGCTTCTGGTAACCGACATCATTACGTTAATAAGAGAAACAAACCGATTCAGTGGTCAACTATGACTTCATATACAATATAAGCTCTATCGCACGATCTAAGACATGAAGAAAAGAAACAATTCCTAAATGTCCATAGCCTCCTGTTTATAGATGTGGTGCACAACACACCGATAAACAAGACTCTACGTAGACACGGCTTTGTAGACTCACTAGGACGAACCGCTCTGATACCACTTTTGTCACGGTCCAAAACCCCATCGGGCCGGACTGGCACCCGAAGCCGAGAAGGCTCGGGAGAACCCGTTCAAACACCTATACTTTCACTTACATGTCACCAAAAATTTGGGCAGCACCTTGCTGCATATAAAAGGGTCTAATTACCTGTATCAGCACAACACGCACAAATATATATATATATATATATAATACTTGGCCATCGGGGCCACCCCATATACGAATATAACATCACTATATAAACTTCCATGACTTTACCCTTCCTTGTCTACAAAGCCTCTAGGATATACATGACATAACTAGGGTCGGGACAAATCCCCGCCCACATATGACTCCTGTACAATAACAAAATATAAGGAACCGACTCGGAAAGCTCCGAAGTAAACTGGAGCTCACCAACAGTAGCTGTATGACCTGGCTCCTACTGGTGCGGTGTATGAGCTGAGGTACCTGTGCCTGTAGCATGAATGCAGGTCCCCCGTAAGGGACGTCAGTACGAGATATGTACTGAGTATGTAAAGCTGTAAATAATCATATGTGATATGGGGGATCAAGAAAATCATACACATGTGAATAAATCATAATAGAAGTGAACCACACTTCATAAACACTTTTAGGATCATGTACCTTATTAGTAATCTGAATTGGGTTCTTAAATACAAACACATTTGTGGAACGGTATACATTCGTTCATTTCATTCTTTACAATTATTATTCGCCATTACCTCCTCCTCCCGAACCTCCAACCACCTAATAATAATCAATACTGTACCGTACTGTGACCATTAGGCTGCCCCCAGTACATATCAATTGGGATCGACCCATGCTAGGCTTATGCCCCTGGGATACCACCCACACGTATATCAAGTAACACATAAGAGATTTTTCCAATAACTTAGTTCAAAAGCTTTTGAGATTATTACATTAGTGTTCATGTCAATATAGTACCTTTGGAACAATGATACATCAATAGAAATCAAGTAATAGACCTTCTATACAATAACGATGTAATAAGGACTCATTGGTACATCAACAATATGTTTCAGAATCATCAATATCACAACAATGAAATAGGAGTCTTTTGGTATATCAATGAAGCATTTTGACACTTTATAGAATGGAAACAACTTCATTGGTAATGTAGAACAATACATGTGTTTGGATAACCTCGGAATCGTACTTGATGGAACATTGGTGTTTTCATGCCAAAGAACATCGTTAGAGTATGCTTTACATACCTTGTTGTAGATTCGGATACCAATTCAACACAACTTCCCGCCTTTACAAATCACTTATCTACAATGAAATATTTGGCATCTAGTATTAGCAACCCAACACCACAATTCTCTTCCATAATTCCATACAACCAATATTTGCAAAGCATTCCAAAAACCAACTTGAACAATAGGTTTATGTGTATATATATATATAATCATCATTTCAATACCATATCATCAATATCACATCATCCCTTCACAATTCAACATAATCCAACCATGCACAAGAATGATCCAACATCATTTCCAATCATCTTTCAACAACAATCAAATAACATATTTCTTATGCTCACATGCATATATATATATATATATACATATCCATATAAATAACACCAACATAATTTACATCCTTACCATAGAATGGCCCTTTGGGTTTTGAAGTCCTGTTGGCACAAATAAGGGGTGCTTCTCGAAGCCCTTGAGACGATGAACACAACTACGGAATCAATTTGGACTTTCCACGGTTGAATCACAAGTAATTTGGAGGTCAAATTTGGCAGGGTTTGTTCTCTCCTATGATTGATGATGGATATGAGTTTTTGAACTCATATACATGTACATATACACATATTTCCGTCCATAATATCATAGGAAATGACCAAAGTGCCTTTAAAATTTAAATAATGTCAAATATGTCCTCCGGTGGACCGTTTTGACAAGCTGAAGTAGATAGACCATAACTCTTTCCTCCGATATCGGATTTGGGTGAAATTGGTATCATTGGAAAGATAATTCAAAGGGCTTTCATTTAATATATATTAGGCCACCCATTTCATCCTGTACAAGGAGTTATGATCATTTGAAGTTGACCCTAAAAATCTGTTTTGAGAGGTTGAAGTAAAACGCGTATAACTCCTTACACAGATGTTGCATTTGGATGAAACCAATTGCATTGTAAAGAAGACTCAAAGAGCTTTCTTTTGATATATGGTAGCTCTCCCATTTCATTATATTGAGGGAGTTATGATCGTTCAAAGTTGACACAAAAAACTGGCAGGCCTCAGTATTTTCCTGCTAATTTACTGTTCACAAAAATCTGTTTTGAGAGGCTGAAGTAGAACGAGTATAACTCCTTACTCCGATGTTGTATTTGGATGAAACTAATTTCATTAGAAAGAATACTCAAAGAGCTTTCTTTTGATATGTGGTATCTTTCCCAGTTCATTATATTGAGGGAGTTATGATCGTTCAAAGTTGACCCAAAAACTGGAAATTTTCCTGCAATTTTACTGTTCACATCCCGGCCACCGTTTTATAGTTTCGAACGTGCTCGCTTATATCCGAAACTTATCCGTTTTTGAAAATCTTTATATCGTCGGAAAGCTTATTCAATAACCTTCGTATGGAAACATCGACGGGCAAATTCCGGCATAAATAAGGTCGATTCCTATACACATATAATCAAACTATACACTTGAAACTATCTCAAAATAATCAATACTCATATATACCTAACTTAGGATCAATACATATACTCCAACACATATAACAATGGCTAATGCACGTAATTAAGTACGGGGTGTTACATAGTCATTGGCCCAACAACTATATGGCTGTTTTTGGGTCCAAATGGCTACTTAGCCCTTTTTAATTAAAAAAAAAATTCTCATTTAAATTTTTTTTTTTAAACCCAAAAAAATTCTTATAAATACCCTACACTTTCAAATCATTTTCCACACAATTTTCATTCTCTCAAATCTCAATTCTCAAAATTCAAATATTCTATATATTTCCTAAAGTGCTCAATTTAATTTTTTAATTTTGCGATTACAAAGTACGAGTGAAAGTTTTTAAAGTCGCAACTTTCGGATACTTTTAAAATTTGGTATTGTCGTTCCATCTCTTACTTTTAATTTTTAATTAGTGTATTAATTGTTGAATATTTAATTTTATTATATTTGTGTATTTTGAATTTTTCTAGTTTGATTTATATTATGGATAAATTAAAAAATCTCGCCACTAAAAGTATAAAAAAAAATTATCCCGGAAGTGGTGGTGGTAGTAAAAAGTGAATTACTAGCGATAGAGGTAGTTCAAGTAGTAGATATACCCATGTGCCTCCACCTCCAGTACCGCTTAATCAACCTTTTGAGGAAGAAGTAGGTGTAGGTGCTCACGATATGGATTATATAGAAGCCTAGGAAAATTACAATTTAGAAGAAGAAAATAAAGTAGATGCGGTAGATTTAGATGAAGATGATGAAAATATTGGTGAGACACCCACAGTAGGAAATGCTAACGTTAGATTTGAATCGGTTAATCACTCTCCCTGTCCTCCCCGTGCCCCAAGAGCTCTTAGAACAACTAGTATTGCATGATAATTTTTTACACGTATAGGATATACTGAGGTGCAATGCAATATTTGTCAACAAATATATAAGCATAAAAGTGGAGGCAAGCAAAGAGATACGGGTACGTTAATGAGACATATAAATGATAATCACGAAAGAGAGTTATTTATTGTAAGAGGTGGTGAGGTTGTTGGTGGGCCAACATAAACTAGAATGGACCCAGCAACCAGTCAGGTAATTAAGAATTATAATAAATATAGGGATCGGGAAGAAATAGCAAAAATGATAGTTATGGGTTGTTTGCCTTTCGGTTTTCCTTCTTCGGATGCGTTTATTCATTTATTCAAACAATTTATAATACTATGTTTAATGGTATTCCTAGAAGTACTTGTCGGGCCGATATTTTTAGACTTCATTCACAATATATTTTTTATTCATCTACATTGTTAAACAATATTCAATGTAGAATAACTCTAACTTCTGATCTTGGTTGTGCTGTTAATAAGAATGATTATTTAATCATTACTTGTCACTAGGGGTGGGCATGATACGGTACGATATTTTAAACTTCAGTATGGTAACTTCGATTTTCGGTATCTAAAAGAACAATACCATTGCCATACCAAATTAGTTCGGTATGGTTCAGTATTTTTAAATTCGATTTTGATATTTTACGATATGGTAATTCGGTAATCATACTTTATTTGACTTCTAATTACATATATTCATATAAAAAAACCTATAACTTTAAATTTTAAAAATGTCTTAATCATGTTAGGCTAACAACTATCTTTGTTAATCAATTACACAAAATAAATATTCCAATCATGATTGAATAGTTCGAGATGCACACTCTGAACAACAGTACCTAAACTTAAGCATAGTACTCCTAACTAATAAGCTTCCCAAAAAAATTATTTCTGAATAAAAACTACTTTTGTGTTCAATTGACTAATGGATGATATATAAATATACTTAATAATCTTAAATATAATATATATGAGTTTTATACGTTATTAAAAAACTTTGGTGCGGTATACGATATTTCGGTAGTTATTGCATAAATACCAAATACCGTACTAAATACCAAAATAATTTAAAATTCCTACCACGGTAAAAAAAAATTCGGTTTCGATCTGGTATTTGGTATATACCATATCATGCCCACCCGTACTTGTCACTGGATAGACAGTAATTATATTATGCAAAAACGTATTCTTGCTTTTTTGTATGATGAAGATCGTAGACATACTGGAGAATTTATTGCTGATTCGATTAGTAAAGTTGCAGAATTTTATGGTATTGAAAAAAGTCTTATGTATTGCTTTTGATAATGCTTCTAACAACAAGACTGCTATTACAAAGTTAAAAGCTAAGCTCTCTCCGCCGTTACCTGAAATATTTCATGTTGAGTGTGCTTGTCATATATATAATTTAATTGTAAGAGATGGTCTTGAATTTTTTTATCTTTATATTGAAAAAATCCGGTTTGTTTTTGACTTTATTCAAGGAAATAATCAAAGAAACCGAATTAGAGAATTTAAAATTAAATGTCAAGAAAATGGACGTAGACCGATATTGATGTCTGGAGAATGTGATACTAGATGGAATGCTACGTATGATTATTTAAAAACTTGACATGCTTATAGAGTTCCTATTACACTAACTTTTAACCAACATTGTGGTTCATTTGCTGATTCGATTGAATGTATGCTACATGATTCTAATTGGGGTTGTAATTGATGATCTTGTTAAGTTTTTAAATTTTTTTATATAGCTACGGTTGAATTTTTTGATGCTTATTATCCTACTATTTATACTATTTTAGCATTTATATCCGATATTTCTGCTTTGCTCAAAGAATATAAGAATAAAAGAAGGTTACAAAGAAGTTGTTGGTGCTGTGTTTGCAAAATTTTAAAAATATTTTTTTTTACTCCCCCTATTTACTTGGTTGGTGCTATACTAAATCCGTGTATAAAATATAATACTATGTGTCACTTTAGTACTCTTATTTATTCTAACTTGGAGATAAATACTGACAATGATTCTGATGATGAAAAACAAGAAAAATCAGATTTGTATACGACTATGAGAGATGCGAACATTTACATAGATAAATTATATAACCAATATGCTGATTTACTTGATTTAGTTGTACCGACAAATATCACTCCAACTGTCGCTCCTCATCCTCCCGAGGATTCATCATCTTCTAAAAGGTCGGCACATAGTGATTTTCCTTATTACGTTTATGATTTAAATGTTTGAAATCGTTTTGAGGAGGGAACTTACACAGCAGCTTCTCGGGAAAAGCTTAAGTATTATCTTCGAATGCCAATAGAGGATCATAGACGATAGATCAATGCGTTGGATTGGTCGAAGAATAATGAAACACAATATCCCGTGATTTCAAGATTAGCTAGAGATATATTGAATGTTCTAATGTCAATCGTTGCATCGGAGAACGCTTTTAGTCAGGGACGACAACAACTTGGAGACAACCGACACTCATTGGGAAACAATGATATGAATGTTCTAGTTTGCCTTAGAAATTGGATTAGAGCGGAACGGAGAAATCAAGGAATGAAGGTGGAGCCGAAAGATGAACAAAATCTTGAAGAAATTATGACTTCAAGGGAGAACTTAGCACAATCAAGTCCAATACATGATTTTTCCCCTATTAACTTTGACTATCCTATGCAAGTTCCCGTTAATGTTAACATGGATGAGTTGGAAAAAATGATGAAAGCTTTGTAGATTTTTCATTCATGTACATTATAAATTCTAAATCATTTTGCAATCAATAAAATATAACATTCATTCACTCCTTACTTTGTAATTTTTTCCATTTAATGATTTAAATTGAATTTCTAGTTTAAATTAAATACTTAGTTTTAATATATTACTAATTAACTATCAAGTATTATTAATTTATTATATTAAGTACCATATTTTTTTAAAGTAGTACATATATTAAATGATACGTATATATGTGTATATATTTTCTGTAGACTCTAAAATAGTATATATTTAACGTATACATGTGTATATGTTTTATAAATTAGTATATATAGTGTGTTCATACATTGTAGTATATATATTGTAATATATATTTTATTTAAAGTAGTACATATATATTGAATGATACGTATTTATGTGTATATATTTTCTATAGACTCTAAAGTAGCATGTGTATATATTTTATAAATTAATATATCTATCGTCGTATATATCTTGTAGTATATGCTTTAAAGTAGTACATATATTGAATGGTACATATATATGTGTATATATTTTCTATAGACTCTAAAGTAATATATATTTAACGTATACATGTGTTTATTTTTTATAATTAGTATATATATTGTGCTTATATGTTGTATGTGTATTTTTTTAAAGTAGTACATATATTGAATGGTACATATATATGTGTATATATTTTCTATAGACTCTAAAGTAGTATATATTTAACGTATACATATGTATATGTTTTATAAATTAGTATATACATAGTGTTTATATGTTGTATGTATATTTTTTTAAAGTAGTACATATATTGAATGGTCCATATATATATGTATATATTTTCTATAGACTCTAAAGTAGTATATATTTAACGTATACATGTGTATATGTTTTATAAATTAGTATATATATTGTAGTATATGCTTTAAAGTAGTACATATATTGAATGGTACGTATATATGTATATATATTTTCTATAAACTCTAAAGTTGTATATATTTAACATATACATGTGTATATGTTTTATAAATTAGTATATAACTATATATATAGTGTGCGTATATATTGTAGTATATGTTTTAGTTAAAGTAGTACATATTTATTGAATGGTACGTATATATGCGTATATATTTTCTATAGACTCTACAGTAGTATATATCTAACGTATACATGTGTATATATTTTATGAATTAGTATATATATTGTAGTATATATCTTGTAGTATATGTTTTATTTAAAGTAGTATATATATATTTAAGTAACATATAATCGTATACACGATTACATGTGTAATTGTGTATATGTTTTTAAAATTCTAATGTAGTATATACTATATATATAGTGTATATATATTGTTTGACGTATTTAAAATGTATATAGGTGGGTATATATAGTGTATATTGGAGAAAAAACTTTTAATTTTTTTTTTTGGTTTTGATCGGATTTTGGATCGGTTTTGACCGGGTTTAGGCGGGTTGGACCTGGTTAGGTGTAGTGTGCCGGTCTCGGGTTGTTTCTTGAAATTTTACTATTGGGCCCGAAATTGGACCGGCCCGTTTAACCTGGCCTAGAACCGGACCGGCCCACAACCCATTTAAATTTGATGGGCTGGTTCCGGGTTGACCCGGCCCGACCCCATTAGCAGGTTTACTATTTCTATACCATTTATCGATTATTTAATCTTGCAAAAATTATATTATATGTACTTTTTATATTGTTTATTGTAAGTTATAGCTATATTTTTTTTATAATTATTGAATTGTGTTTTTAATTACAAGTTATAACCGATTTGATAAATTATACTAATAATTTTCTTATTGTGTTAGTTCTTAATCATAAATTAACATGTAGATATTCATTAGAAGAGTAAAAAGTTGGTATTTGATACCTTTTTAATCAGATTTTTTTTCTCTTTTTATTCCTCCATTTATCTACTTTTCTTTATATTTCATCCTTTTACTTCTCTCTCTACTCCTCTCCAAATTTTTTATCTATCTTTTCTCTTTTCTAAAAATACACAAATCAATTGTAATCTCCATTAGATTTTTAAATTTTGTGACTTTAATTTATAGATTTCTTGACTCTACATCTCATTTCATCGGGATTTGTGATGAAATTTCTCTCTTATTTTTATATATAATTTATTTATTTTTCATTTTCGGCCGACAATATTTTCTAATCAACTATCTGATTTCTGATGTAGATAACGAAGATGTAATAATAAAATTTATTTTCTGTATATGAAAATCATAAATCATATGAAATTCACACAGTAGGTAAACTTAACAGTATAAAATCAATTTGTATACACATTGCATACGCACAAACACAAAAAATATATGCAAATGGTAAATCAGTTTATATACACAAAAAAAGTATATGAAAATGATAAATCAATTTATAAAATAATGTATAAAAATAGTGAAATCATATGTAGTCTACTAAATAGCTTAACTTATTAGTATGAAATCAATTATATACATTTCATATCCAAAATAGTGCATCAAAAGATGTATGAAAATAGTAAAACAACTTGTTTATATATACAACAAATTTTCAAAGTGAAAATGATGAATCATATGAAGTTCATTAAATCTGTAAACAACACCAATCATTTTATGGATATGAAACAATGATCCATTGCGGTAAATCCATATTTTAATGAAAACAAAATTTTCAATGATTAAGACTAACAATTTGAAAAAATTTGAGTTGCTTTTGATCTTAATTCTGATCTGATCGACGTAGATGAAGTAAAATTAAAAAAAAAAAGAATTTGTTGTAATTGTGAAAGAGTAGAATAATGAAGTGACTATTTTGAGAGAAATATTGATTGATATTCTATATTTAAAAAAATGATTTACCGTTTTTAAGTATTTAACCGTTTTGAGAGAAATATGAGGTTAATTGATATTCTATTTTTTGTTTTAAAGCTGCTATTAAATTTTTTCTTTTTTTTTTTGTTTTAGTAGTTGGTATTAGTTGCAATCTAAGAAGTATTTCTATGACTTACAATATATAATCTAAGGATGTATATTTTAATTTTTTTTTGCTTTAATCTAAGGGTGTCAAAATGAGCCCAAATTAAGTGAATCCACCTAGCCCAATTCAATATTTATGGGGTATACTCAAGATAATTTACAAATGAGTTCACTCTCAACTCATTAAACCTCAATCCATCTTGAATAGATTTTCAGCTGAGTTCAATCCATCTCCACTTTAACCATTCAATCTCTATTTTAAATTATTTAATAAGGAAAATGATTTCCTCAATAAAAGAGGGGAAAACAACATACAATGTCCTACCACATTCAAAAATCAAAATCATCTGCCCCAACCAAATCCTACGCCTATCCTCACCTCACCTCACCTCCCCACACACACATAAAATAAAAAATAAATTATTTTTAATTATTTATAAAAAAATAAAAATTATTTGCTTACCTCAACCCCTACCCACCCCCCTTCTCCCCTCCTAATTTTTTTTTGTTTTCCAAAAAAAGAATAATATCTTTCTCATCCTAAATACCCCCCCCCCTCCACCCTCATACTCCTGCCCCAATCCAACCCACCAAAAAAAGATTAATTAACATACAATGTCCTACCACATTCAAAAATCAAAATCATCCTCTCCAACAAAATCCTACGCCTATCCTCACCTCACCTCACCCCCCCACACAAAATAAAAAATAAATGATTTTTAATTATTTATAAAAAAATTAAAAATTATTTGCTTACCTCAACCCCTACCCACCCCCTTTCTCCCCTCCTAATTTTTTTTGTTTTCCAAAAAAAGAATAATATCTTTTTCATCCTAAATACACCCCCCTCCACCCTCATACTCCTGCCCCAATCCAACCCACCAAAAAAAGATTAATTCTTTCTTATTTCTTAAAAACTTTTTTGTGAATAATATTTTTCTAAATTTTCTTGAAAAATATTTTTTCTTCACCACGAACACTGATAACACTCAAACTACAGCTCTCGTAAGAGTGTAAGCGGTCGCTGTCAAATATAGAACCCAACTGGGTTGGGTGTCGAATCCCACAGGGAATACTTGGTCACTAAGTGTTGTAACTATTATTAGACTGTTGGTCAAAAATTCTACGGAAAGGGGGGATTTAAATTGTAGCGTGAATTGTTGTAAACAAAGTAACGAATGAAACGATTTGTGTAGTAAGATATAATAATAGAGAAAAATAAGTTAGGGTTATGTCCACCTTATGAGTTCTACGTATCTATTAACTATGAGTTATGCATAATTCAGACATGCATGCACTTATAGAGATTCGTATTCTGATGGTAAATCCTAGTGTCTCTCGACCATCCAGAATTATTTCACCTTAACTCTCTCGAGCTTAAAGTGTAACTAATGGTACAAACTCTCCAAGAGGTTAATCCAGTTATGGCACTAACTTGTAAATAGGGGTTGGTAGCCCTATTTCCTTGTCACACTCTCTTTTCTAGACATGTAACTTTTCTCTCGAATAAGTTAATGCTATACTGGCGTATTCTATATGTTTGCAACCACAAGAATTCAATTAAGATGAAGAGAGTAATGATATAAGTAGCATACGTATCAAGAATTCACAGACTCATAGTAATAGATAGTATATCAAAAGGCTTCCATAACCCTAACAGAGAAGTTTAGCTACTCATAATTGCGAAGAAAAACAACGAAGACATCATCATCATACCAAAACTCGAATAATCTCACGAAGGGGATGAGAATGGCGTCACTTGTGAGGATGACATGATTTCCTTACTAGTCGGTCTTGCAGCGTTTCTCTTGACTTAAAACGTGAAAACTAAAAGTCGAATAGATGAAAAATAATGTCAACAACGCCTAATGAATGGAATGGAATGAATGCTGAAAAATTCAGCAAAATAGGGTTTTTATAACATCCATATCCTAGTCCTACTAAGTTACTGCATCCTTGTCCTAGTCCTTCTGAGTTACTGCTGATCCCCAAGTCTTTAGAAATACTGTTTTTGCCTGGAACAAGTTTTTCATGCATCACTTTCAGTCCATAGGCTTCCAAAAGCTGCCTTCCTTCTTACGTGAAGCTTTCCTTTGATTCCCAGGGGTCCACAAAGTGCCGAAAAGTTCATCATTAATACCTGAAACATGCTAATCACGTTGGTTAGCTCACTTACAGGAAAAAGGACTAAAAGTGCAGGAATTATATATTTTATCCTCTAAATTTAGCCTAAAACATCGATATATTATGGTGATTGGGAGTGTAAATACGCCCAACATCAACACCCCACACTTAAAGCTTTGTTCATCCTCGAACAAAATATTGCATCCATGCGACATCTAACTTAGAATATTACATCAGCAACACAAAATGTTCAACAAGACATGCACGATAATCATTAACAAAGAGTAGTTTTATTGATCACTTACTAGAAATAATTCAACCTCCAACATAGACTCGTGATGATGGTTAATTCGTATCCACAATTTGAGGCACAAAGAATAATACAAAACTACCCAACAATTATCAACCATGTGTGTCTCACATAATATATCACCCATAATCACTCACATGTTTTGTATTTTACGAAACATGGGTATAAGACTCTCCTTGCTCTCTCTCTTACAAAGAATTCATATGTTGCAACTGATGACCATAGGCTTTCCCTTAGTGTAATGCTCTACTAATATCATAATGCTAAGCTTAGGATCAAATAGGTCTTTTACAGGTTGTAATGTAGGCTAAGGGACGGGTAAGACTATTTTGGCCAAAAATAGTGACTATGTTCCTAAGAGCTTTGATACATCACATTATGCCATTAACACTCTCTTTTAATCAACCCTGCTACCTTTCTTTCATCTATCACCCCTTTTCACCTAACTATCTTTTTATTTAATCATAAACACAATTTATCTATTTGTTTTTCTATTTCTTTTTCTTTTCTTTTCTCTTTTTTTTCTTTTATAACACACCTCTATGATAGCCACTCTTTTTTCATAATAAATTCAAGTACCAATACACTCTAAGGCGTCATTCTCACCCAATTTCCTCTTATTTTGTCACATGACTTTACAATTTAAAGCACTTAGGAATTTGGATCAAATTATGGTCTTAAAAAAATGGATTAGGCTTACATATGAGGCTGTCCAAGAAAATAGCTAAAGGCTCAAGGGGGTTAACTAGGATAATGCCCACAGGTAGGTAAAAAGAAGGTAAACAAGTACAGGTTGCCAAAGAAATGCCTAAATCATCTCCTAAACTTACACTCTTTATTTCGCTTTACATACACACCAGGCAAGTTCTAGCATCAGTCACAAACACAAAATATACTATTATCTCACACACATAAGGCACATGGTCAACTTTATTGGGAGCAGTATAGACCCTTGACCCAACAAATGAAGGAATTAAACCACACACTTATCACATAGTGAGTCACACTTAGAGCCTAAACGTCTCAATAGTAATGATTTTAGCACAAACTCTTGTCATAATACCATGCCGCCTATCAGAACAATTTCATGTACTTCATGCAAAATCTAAAAAAAATTTTGAAAATTTAACTACTAATCTACTAACTACGACAAAATCACACAAACAAACATCAGTAAATATAGGCAAAGAATTACAGCATACAAATACCATCACCCCACACTTAGACGGGACACACTGCCCTCAGTGGAAAATAAATAAAGAAAACCTGGATCAGTCGGACTCCTCCTCTATGTATGGGGTCATACCCCCTGCATCAGAATCATCATCGGAGTTGTCGTCATCAGAGTTCTCCTCTACGTCTAAGTCTGGCATTCGGCGGTCATCGTCGGTTGGCACGTCATCATCAAGAGGCTCCTCAAAATATACACCTACTCCACACATAGCCCTCGCATGCTCATTCATCGGGTAGTCATAATCCAACTGTTGGAGCTCTGCAGCAGTTGGAACACGACCCCTGCTTATCATGGTGAACCTCGTCATGCCATATAAATGGCGGAAGAAGCTTTCGTCGCGAGCATGTCTTTTTGCCGTGGTCAGGTTGACGCCATGCATAGATTCAGCATCTTTAACCTTTGTCAAATCAACCTTCTTCAGGTTGTGTGGAAACTTATGATCTGCAGGTTCCTCTTCGATGTTCTCCTTTCTCAATATCGCAGTCAATAGATTGCCAAAGCTGAAGTGGGACCTCTTGTGCAGCCTAGCCTTATGCATTGAAGATCGAATAATCGCCTCAATGTTGATGGGGATGTTCATCATCAACGCGTACACCAAGCATACTTTATCACGTGTGATCTTTTTGTACTGCATCCCTGGAATCAGGCAAGAGTTGACTATCCGCAACCATATCCGTGCTTCCCTGTTCAGTGAAGCATACGGGAAGGTATTGTGCCGACCGGTGTCCTTGTGTCGACTCCAACTTGCCATTGATCTTGTTCCACATAGTGTGTGTTTGATTGCCCTGTACGGAGGTCTTTGTTGAAGCTCCTTGAGCGGTGATGGATCAACAACTGGAAGACCCAGAAAAGTGTTAAAGAACTTCGCATTCAGCTGCAAGACTTGGTCCCTAATCTTCACCTCACTCCTGGTAGTCTTTGGGGACCAATTTGCATAAAATTCTCGCGTTAAATTAAGATTGCATTCTCCCATATCCTGGAAAATGAAATCAAGGTGTAACACCATTATTTTGGCCAAAATGCGAGGTTCTTTCTTCGCTAGGCTTTCCTTTTGTATCAGCTCCACATGAACATACTTTTTCACTTTGTTGTTCCTGTACCACTCATTTCCTTCCTCCTCTAGGACCCATTTTATTTCGAACATGCGGCGAGGTATTTGCAGCGAGGAGGATTCAACTTGCTCTTTTCTTCCCCTTTTCTGTCCCTTTTGTGAGGTGGATGCTTTTTCTTTTCCTGGTCGACTTTTTGGTGCCATTGTACCTGAGATTAAAATAAAATCATGTTAGCTTATCTCAGAGGATTTGATCGATACACAACAATAGTGGCACCACCCCACACTTAATTTGTTGGTACAAAATAATTAAGTGAACGTTATCGATTACTCAGACTTCATTGACATACGTATAGGTGATATGTTCCAACAATACGTTTTAGCACAGTCATACTTTCATGTTGTCTTTAACTATCCTTTTCAACTCTATGTCATGTAATCTTGATCATACTTTATGGTTTGGATTAATGCAGTTTTGGAACAAGACGACCACGTAGAGGTTGAATCAAGTTTATGGTATAGAAATAAGAGCAACATATCATGCTTGTATTCAATCATGCTCTTCATCTCGATGGACAGGTTATTCAAACATGCAATCTTTCAAGTTACAAGATTATTCCATTATCTTAACCATGTTGATTCCGCAAAAGTATGACAGTATATCAAAATCAAATACAGGTTGGAACCAAGTGTAGAACACCCATATGTATTCTTTCACTCACTTAGTTGTATCACAACAAATCAACCACATTCATATCACCAACACTACTTCAAGATGTAACAACTTATTATAGGCGTAGTATTGTAATACTTACGGAATATAAAAGAAGAGCAAAGAAGTACTTACTTGGTTGATGGCCTCGGAAGATGTTCTTGCAAAGTTAGAAGAACAAAAAGAAAATTTTGAGAGATTTTGGAGAGGTAGGCGGCGCTTGGGTTGAGTTTGCAATGCAATTTGGTTATAAGACTAAGGTTCTATTTATAGGACAAGCTTGGGTCGGTTTTTGACCCATTTGGAATCGGATTAGGAGACCAAAAAGTGAGCATAGTGATAACGCTCAATCTACAGCTCTCGTAGGAGTGTAAAGCGGTCGTTAGCAAATATAGAACCCAACTGGGTTGGGTATCGATCCCTGAGGGAATAGCTTGGTCAACAAGTAAGCAAAAAGTACTAGACTTTTGGTGCAAGTCTCGTAAAAAGGGGGGATTGTAATGTGTAACCAAAATGGTAAATCCAGGCGTCTTTCGACATATTCGAGGATTATTTCACTTTAACTCTTTCGAGCTTAAAGTGTGTCTAACGGTACGAATTCTCCAAGAGGTTAATCCAGTTACGACACTAACTTTTTAATAGGGGATGGGACCCTACTACCTTGACATTATCTCTTTTCCAGACAGATAACCTTTCTTTCGAATAAGTTAAATGTTATACTGGCGTATTCTTGCGTTTGCAACCACAAAGAATTTAGGTTAAGACGAAGAGAATAATGATATAAGCAGCAAACGTGTCACAAACTTACAAACTCATAGCGATAGATAGTATCTCATACGGCTTCCATAACCCCAACAGAGAGGTTTAGTTACCCATGAGTGCGAAGGAAATCACAATTGACATTGTTATTATACCACAATAAGAATTTCGTGTAGCACAAGTGTGGTAGGCGTTAGGCGTGATTTCTTGCAAGTAACGTTTCTCTCGTTGCGAAAATTAAGAATAGATGAATAGAAGAAGAATAAAAAGTAGAATTAATGGAAGGGTTAGAAGAAGAGTTATAGAGTAATAGAATTAATGAGAAATATCCTAAATCTCTAGCAAGATAGGGTATTTATAATACCCATATCTTATTCCTACTAAGCTAATGAAATACTTAACCAAATCCTACTAAGCTAATGAAATACTTAAACCTAATTGTACTAGGTTAATGTATCATTATCCTAATCCTAATAAATTACTGCTAGTCCCCAAAGTCTTCAGAATTGCTGTTTTTTCCCGGGACAGGTTTTCCATGTGTCACTTTCAGTCCATAGGCGCCCAAACTCTGCTCTCCTTCTTTCGTGGAGCTTCCTTTGGCGTCAAGTTATCCGTAAAATGCTGAATTCTGCATCATTTATACCTGAAACTTTTCTAATCATGTTTGTTAGCTCACTTACAGGAAAAAGGACTAAAAGTGCATGAAATATATAATTTGTTCTCAAAACTAGGCTAAAATATGGGTAAAATATAGCACTATAGGCGTGTAAATTCGCCTATCATCAACACTCCACACTTAAAGCTTTGTTCGTCCTCGAACAAAATATCATGTCCCTCTAAACATTAAATTAAGGTTTCACAGCAACAACACAAAATATTCGTCAAGACAAGCACAACAGTTACCAACAAAGAGTAGTTTTGCAATCATTAGTAGAAACAATTCAACCTCCAACATAAACTCGTGATGGTGGTCAACTCATACTCAAAAGTTAAGGTACAAAGAATCATACACAACTACCCAAAACTCATCAACCATGTGTGTCTCACAATATCTTACCCATAATCACTCACAAGTATAGTATATTTATCAAACATGGGTATAGAAATATCCTTGATCTCGCTCTCTCAAAGAATTCATATGAAACAACTGATGACCATAGGCTTGCCCTTAGTGTAATGCTCCACTAAATGTCAGAATGCTAAGCTTAGGATCAACTAGGTCTTTTATGGGTTGTAATGTAGGCTAAGGGACAGGTAGGACTATTTTGGCCAGAAATAGTGACTATGTTCCTAAGCGCTTTAATACATCACATTGTATCATTAACACTTTTCTTTCAAACAACCTTTCTACTTTCTTTTATTCTACCACCCCTTTTTCTCCTCTTTTGTGCAATTTTAAACATGACTATCTTTTCAGTTTTCCTTTCCTTTTTCTTTTCATAACATACCTCTTATGATAGCACTTTTCTTTTTCATAACAAATTCAAGCACCAATACATTCTAAAGCATCATACTCACCCAATTTCCTCTTATTTTGTCACATGACTTTTACACTTTAAAGCACTTAGGAATTTGGATCAAATTATGGTCTTGAAAAAATGGATTAGGCTTACATATGAGGTTGTCAAAGAAAATAGGCTAAAGGCTCAAAGGGGTTATCTAGGATAATGTCCATGGGTAGGTAAAAATAAGGTAAACAATCATAGGTTGCCAAAGAAATGCCTAAATCATCTCCTAGACTTACACTCTTTATTTTCGCCTTACATACATACCAGGCAAGTTCTAGCATCAGCCACAAACATAGAATATACAATATCCTCACACACACAAGGCACATGGTTGACTTTATTGGGAGTAGTATAGACTCTTGGCCCAACAACTGAAGGAATTATACACACAATATCACGTAGTGAGTCACAATTAGAGCCTAAACATCTCAATAGTCATGATTTTAGCACAAACTCTTGTTATAATCTCATGCTGCCTATTAGAATACTTTCATGCAAAGCTAAGTAAAAGAAAAAAATTCAACTACAAAAAAAAAAAAAAAAAAAAAAAAAAACTCAAACAAACAAACCTAAATAAATGCAAATGCGGATAAAGGAGTATAACATGCAAATACCACCACCCCACACTTAAACGGGACACTGCCCACAGTGGAAAATGAATATGAAGAACCTGGTCAGTCGGACTCCTCCTCTATGTTTGGGGTCATACCCCCTTCGTCGGAATCATCATAGGAGTCGTCGTCATTAGAATTCTCCTCCACGTCGGAGTCTGGCATGCATCGATCATCATCGGTCGGCACATCATCATCAAGAGGTTCCTCAAAGTATGTACCTACTCCACGCATCTCCCTCGCATGCATATTCATTGGATAGTCATGGTCCAGCTGTTGGAGCTCTGCAGTAGTTGGAACATGACCTCCGCTCATCGTGGTGAACCGTGTCATGCCATAAATATGACGGAAGAAACTCTCATCTCGAGCATGTCTCTCCGCAGTAGTAAGGTTGATACCATGTGTTGTTTCAGCATCTTTAACCTTTGTGAGGTCAACATTCTTCGGGTTATGTGGGAGTTTGTGATCAGCTGGTTCCTCTTCGATGTCCTCCTTCCGCAAGATTGCTGTCAACAGGTTGCCAAAGGTGAAGTGGGACCACTTGGGTAGTCTGGCCTTCCGCATTGTAGAACGAATGATTGCCCCAATATTGATAGGGACATTCGTCATCAATGCATAGACCAAACACACTCTATCTCTTATTATTTTGGTGTACTGGGTCACAGGAATAAGGAAAGAGTTGACAATACGCAACCATATTCTTGCTTCCCTATTCAAAGGAGCATAGGGGAAGGTGTTGTGTCGTCCGGTGTCTTTATGTCTGCTCCACCTTGCCATGGATCTACTTCCACAAAGTGTGTGTCGCATTGCTCTATAAGGAGGTCTACTGTATAGCTCTTTGAATGGTGCTGGATCGACTGAAGGTAAGCCAAGAAAGGAGTTGATCAAATCCGCATTGAGTTGTAGAACTTGGCCCCGAATCTTGACTTCGCTGCCTGTGATTTTCGGCGACCAGTTGGCATAAAATTCTCATGTCAATTCAAGATTGCATTCTCCCATGTCGCGGAAGATGAAATCCAGATTTAGTGCCATGATTTTCGCCAACATGCGCGTCTCCTTCTTCGCTAGGCTGTCCTTGTTGATCAAGTCGACATGAACATATTTTCCTTCCTTGTTGTTCCTATACCATTCCTTGTCTTCCTCCTCAAGAACCCATTTTATTCCAAACATGCGACGTGGTAATTGCATTGAGGATGATTCTCCTTGGTCCTTGCGACCTCTTTTCTTGCCCTTTTGGGAAGTGGTAGCCTTATCTTGTCTTGCTTTAGGTGCCATTGTACGTGATTGAAGCCTTTGGAGATGTTCTTGTGAAGTGGGAGAGCAAAAAGAAAAATTTTGAGATGTTTTGGAGAGTATGTTCGGCGCCTAGGTCAAGTTTCCAAGGTGTTTATGTTTCAAGACTAAGTCCCCTTTATATAGGAAAAGAATGGGTCGGGTTTTGACCCATTTAAAATAGGTTTTAGAGACAAAAAGTGACCATAGGCGGCGCCTTTAGCTTTGCCTATGCATGGTATAGGCGGCGCCTAATGCAAAGAATTTGCTAGCATAGGCGACGCCTAGTGCAATGCCTTTAGTGACCATAGGCGGCGCCTTTAGCATGGCATATGAGATTCTGAGACCAAATGCTTTAGCATAGGCGGCGCCTATGCTATAGCATACTTGAGCATGGGCGGCGCCTATGTCTTCGCACACTAGATTCCGAGACCTTAGGCTATAGAATAGGCATTGCCTTGTTCGTGGCCTAGTTTTGCCTAGGCCTAGCTTGCTAGATGCCTATTTTGTCATGAGCAATTCTTAATCCATAGCCTTATGCATCTTTATTCCAAACTTACCACCTTTACCATGCAATACGTCCAAATCGTCATTTGAAAACCAATCTCCTTGTTGAATACCTCTTGCACCTACATTCGCTCAAAACCAATGAAAACGATTAGTACGATGGGTTGCCTCCCATCTAGCGCCTTATTTTTGGTCGTAGCACGACTCTTATTTTTGGATTTTCATTTATCAAAAGAAAAACAAGTACTAGAACGAAAGAAAGACAAAACGATAAACGATAAACGATAAACGATAAACGATGGGTTGCCTCCCATCTAGCGCCTTATTTATTGTCGTGGCTCGACATAGTTACCTCGAGTACTTAGACTTCGTCGAGATAAGTGATGGCCATATAATTCATCGAGTCAAGAGGACCGATATAAGGTTTAACACGTTGACCATTCACCTTGAAGACAACACCATTATTGTCTTCCAATTCAACTACTCCAGACGAGTAGACTTGGATAACTTTGTATAGACCAGACCACTTAAACTTTAACTTACCTGGGAACAACTTCAATCTAGATTTGAAGAGAAGTACCATATCATCCTTTTGGAAGTTTCGTCGAACAATCCGCTGATCATGATACCTTTTTATCCGCTCCTTGTATAGGTCTGACCTTTCATATGCATGGAGACGGAACTCATCTAATTCGTTCAGCTGCTCCAACCTCAGATTCATCGCATCATCCCAATTCAAATTCAATTGCTTCAACACCCACAATGCCTTATATTCGAGCTCAATGGGTAAATGACAAGCCTTCCCATAAACTAGTTGATAAGGGGACATGCCGATGGGTGTTTTGAATGCAGTCCTATACGCCCATAGTGCATCATCTAGCTTCCGAGACCAATCCTTCCTATTAGCAATTACCGTCTTCGCAAGGATTTGCTTGATCTCCCGATTGGAAACCTCTACTTGTCCACTCGTTTGTGGGTGATAAGGCGTGGCTACCTTATGTTGCTTGACACCATACTTGGCCAACACGGATTTGAATAGCTTGTTGCAAAAGTGAGATCCTCCATCACTTATGATAGTACGTGGTACTCCAAAGCGAGCGAAGATATTCCTCTTCAAAAATGCTACAACAAGCTTTCCCTGTTGTCGGCCAACGCTACAGCTTCAACCCATTTCGAGACATAATATACAGCAACTAAGATGTACTTCATGCCAAACGAATTCACGAATGGACCCATGAAATCAATGCCCCACACATCAAAGAGTTCTACCTCAAGAATTTTTGACATGGGCATCTCATGGTGTTTCGAAATAGCACCTTGTCTTTGGCATTGGTCGCATCTTCTAACAAAGTCATAAGCATCTCTAAATATCGAAGGCCAATAATATCCACTTTGCAATAGTTTTTTTGCCGTCCGATTGCCTGCGTGATGTCCTCCAACTTGGGAAGTGTGGCATGCTTCCAATATAGTAGGCACCTCTACATAGGATATACATCATCGAATAATACCATCCGCACATCGTCGAAACAAATATGGCTTATCCCAATAGTAGTGTTGTACGTCATGCATAAACTTCCTCTTTTGATGGTATGATAAATTGGCAGGTATTACATTACTCACCACAAAATTTGCAAAGTCGGCATACCATGGTAACTTTTCTGTTGTCGTCGCTAGGATCTCCTCATCAGGGAATGCATCATCAATCTCGATATCAGGCTGCGCCACACGCTCGTTCTCGAGTCTAGATAGATGGTCGGCCACTTGGTTCTCGCAACCTCTTCTATCTTTAACTTCAAAATCAAACTCTTGCAGCAGCAATACCCATCGAATTAATCTTGGTTTTGCATCCTTCTTTGTCATTAGATACCTAAGAGTTGCATGGTCTATATGAACGATCACCTTAGTACCCAATAGATAGGCACGAAACTTCTCAAAAGCATACACAACCGCTAGGAGCTCTTGTTCTGTCACAGTGTAGTTCCTTTGGGCTTCATTTAAGACCTTACTCGCATAGTATATAGGATGAAATAATTTCTCCTTTCTCTGACCAAGCACAGCTTCAACGGCTACACCACTAGCATCACACATGACTTCGAACGAGAGAGACCAATCTGGTGCTACCGTGATAGGGGCTTCAATGAGTTTTCCTTTGAGGCATTCGAATGCCTTTAATCAATCTTCATTGAAGTCAAACTTCGCATCTTTCTCCAAGAGTTTGCACAATGGACTAGCAATTTTGGAGAAGTCTTTGATGAACCGACGATAGAAACCTGCATGGCCGAGAAAACTATGAACTCCCTTCACCGAAATTGGAGGCGGTAGCTTCTCAATGACTTCGATTTTCGCTCGATCAACCTCAATTCCTCTTTCGGAGATTTTTTGCCCAAGAACGATTCCTTCCTTTACCATGAAGTGGCACTTCTCCCAATTCAGCACTAGGTTGAATTCTACACATCTTTGCAACGCCATACTTAGGTTTGCCAAGCATGCTTCAAAAGTCTCACCAACAACTAAAAAATCATCCATAAATACCTCTAAAGTGTCTTCAACCATATCAGAAAAAATTGACATCATACAACGTTGAAAGGTGGCTGGTGCGTTACATAGCCCGAATGGCATACGTTTGAAGGCAAACGTACCATATGGGCATGTAAATATTGTCTTATCTTGGTCTTCAGGTGCAATACAAATCTGATTATAGCCTGAATAACCGTCTAAGAAGTAAAACCATCCTTTCCCCGCTAGTCGATCTAGCATTTGATCCATAAATGGCATTGGAAAGTGATCTTTGAGTGTCCAAGAATTCAACTTTCGGTAGTCCATGCATACTCTCCATCCAGTGACGGGTCTGAGTGGAATAAGCTCATTCTTCACATTTGCGACCACCTTCATGCCTCCTTTCTTGGGAACACAATGTACCGGGCTTACCCATGTACTATCAGAGATTGGATACACAACCCCCGCGTCTAACCACTTGATAATTTCTTTCTTCACCACTTCTTGCATAGGTGGGTTTAGACGTCTTTGATGCTCAATGGTGGGTGTGCAATTCTCTTCAAGCTAAATTTTATGTGTACAAATCCCAGGTGGAATACCAATAATATCCGCAATGGTCCATCCAATGGCTCTAATATACTTCCGTAGAATAACAATGAGAGCTGCAACTTGTTGCTCACCCAAATCTACTGCAACAATGACTGGAAGTGTGTTTCCTCTTCCTAGGAATGCATACTTTAAATGTCTTGGCAGCTCCTTTAATTCTAATGTGGGTGGCTCTTCAATAGATGGCTTAGCTGGTGGTGTGGGTCGATTCTTGAGATCAAGGTCCAGCTTCTTGGGAGCATAGCGGTATGTCCCTAATCCTGATAGAACACCAATAACTTTTTCACAATTTTCAGCATCCTCATTCTCTCCATTCATGAGCACAACCGCCAAAGGGTCATCATTAATTTTCTCTTCTTCAAGTAATTCTTTCTCATAATCAAAGAAAACATCAGCCACCAAAAATAAACTCAGATCTTTGGGTTGCTTCATTGATTTGCAAACATCAAAGCGAACTACTTCGTCATTTATTCGGAACGAAAGCTCATTAGCTCTCAAATCAAGAAGCACGCTTCCCGTAGCAAGGAAAGGACACCCCAAGATGATGGGAACTTCTGATTCTGCCTCACAATCCAAAATAACGAAGTCTGCCGGGAAGATAAATGAAGAAACCTTTACCAAGACATCACATAGAATACCAACAGGTCGTTTTACCGACCTATCCGCCATTACGAGCCTCATGTTGGTTGGAGTAGGATCACCCAACCCCAACTTCTTATAGATAGACAATGGCATCAAATTGATGCTAGCTCCTAAGTCGCATAATGCTTTGGCAAAATTCAAAGATCCAACGGTGCAAGGAATAGTGAAAGCGTCGGGGTCAGCCTTCTTCTGAACTATTGATCGGGTAGCGATTGCGCTGCAGTGATGAACATCATCTTTCAACTCATAACTTGCTATCCGCTTCTTTTTCAAAATATCCTTCATAAATTTTGCATACCCAGGCATTTGTTCAAGTGCCTCCACCAATGGAACATTAATGGTCAGCTGCTTTAACATAGTTATGAATTTGCTGAACTTCGTGTCATCCGCCACCTTCTTCAATCTTTGAGGGAAAGGTGGTGGTGGGTATGGAATTGTTCTCTCCACGGCTTTCTTCTCCTCTTGCTTCCATTTTTCAACTTTTTCAGGTTGCAAATTGTAGGGGTTGACATCGTTGACGATAGGATTAGTTGTAGCGGCATCTTCTCCTTTCGCCTTATCATCAATGTCCACTACTTCGTCAACCACTTGCTTACTTTTTACTAAAGTTTCCAGCACCTTACCACTTCGGGTAGTGATGGCCATGCATGACCCATCATTCCTTGGGTTTTGCACAGTATCGCTAGGTAAAGTGCCATCCTTTCTTTGATTGAGTGCTGCTGAAAGTTGGCTCAATTGCTGCTCTATTTGCTTGATTGAAGTGGAATGAGAATCAACTATTTATTTCATAGAGGACAAATCATTAACTACCTCCGTTACTTCCGCACTTGCTGCTTCTACTCCTTTCAAGATTTTAGCCATCATGTCTTCCATACTTCCAGAACTAGATGTGGTGGCTTCACGTCTTCCAGGGGGAACGTACAAACCACTCTTTTCATTCTTGTTCTTCCAACTACCTTGGTCCTTGTTTCCAGATTTATCATAATAGTTTCGACCTTGGTTTCCTTGGGTATTACCTCGGAAACCCCCCTGATTGTTCAAGTAGTTGGCCTCTTCTTCCGAATCAGATTCGTCTCTTCCTTTTGACGCAATAGCTTTCACTTTTTCGGTCTTCCCTGATAATTAATGCTTTGTAAGAAGATCCATTTGTGTTTTCATGTGCGCCATATCTTGATCACGTTCTTCTTCTCTTCTTCTTTGGTCTGCAGTCATGCCAATAGATAAAGTGGGGCTTGCTACCTCAGAATCCCTGGTATGCCAAGCTCTACTTTGCTTCGTCATATGATCTAGCATATTGCTTGCTTGACCAAAGGTGAGGTCCATAAAAGATCCTCCAGCCGCATTATCCACCACTGGTTTAGTTATTGAATTCAAGGCTCTGTATAATATCTCCATTAGGTGAACATTAGTTAGGTGATGGTTTGGGCATCTCGCTAGCTTTGTCTTGAACCTCTCCCATGTTTCATGAAGGGCTTCAGTTGGAAGCTGACGAAAGTTGCTGATTTCATCTCTCAATTGTGCTCTTTTGGATGGCGGAAAGAATCTTTCTAGGAAAGCATCTCTCAATTGCCTCCAATTTGTAATCGAATCAGGAGTCAGCCCATTTAACCATAGAGTTGCCTCTCCAGACAGAGACAATAGAAATAGATGTAATCGAATTGCGTTCTGACCAACACCAGGATTGTCAAATGACTTGCATGTAGAAATAAAGTTGATGAGATGCATATTCGGATCATCGCCTGCTAGTCCACCAAATAATCCCTTGAGTTGCAATAACTGAATCATGGTGCTTGTGATGTTGAACTTGGCTCCGGGCGCTAATGGTGGAGGAATTATGGCTCCAGTGGCTCCGGCTCCATCAAGATCATCATCATCGTCGTCAAAAACTGGTTGCATGTGTTGGCGATCATACCTAAACTGAGCTTGACGACCTCTTCTGTTGGCAGGTGTTGCGATTTCAGCATCATGCCTTGGGTTTAGTAACTCGTCATCACCTTAATCCTCATCATCAGGATTTGTTGTTCGCCCAGGGTTATCAATGTTTTGTTGGTGTACTTGGGCGGCGGCAAGAGCAGCTAATCTTGCCTGCTCCTGTTGAGCGGCCATTCTTTCGATTTCCGTTTGTGCCTCCATTCTTCCAATTCGTTGTGGTTCAGGATTGATAGGTAATAATGGATGACCAGAACTTCGAGTATGGGGCATGCACTGAATAAAAACCTACAGTAAACAAAAACAAAAACTAAAAGTAAAAGTACGAGAATCTTTGACCAAAGGGTCTAGTAATTATCACAAACTTAATTGACACTCGTACTCCCCGACAACGGCGCCAATTTTTGATAACGCTCAATCTACAACTCTCGTAGGAGTGTAAAGCGGTCGTTAGCAAATATAGAACCCAACTGGGTTGGGTGTCGATCCCTCAGGGAATAGCTTGGTCAACAAGTAAGAAAAAAGTACTAGACTTTTGGTGCAAGTCTCGTAAAAAGGGGGGATTGTAATGTGTAACCAAAATATTAAAGTAAAACCTGAAAATAGCAACGTAAAAAGAAAGAATAGTTATTAAGTTGTAAATAATGAGAATTGAGAAGTTGGGGTTATGTCCACCTTCTGAGTTGTACGTCTCTATTGCCTATGAGTGTGTTGAATTCCGACATGCATGTGTTTATAGAGAATTGTATTCGATGGTAAATCCAGGCGTCTTTCGACCTATTCAAGGATTATTTCACTTTAACTCTTACGAACTTAAAGCGTGTCTAACGGTACGAATTCTCCAAGAGGTTAATCCAGTTACGACACTAACTTTTAATAGGGGATGGGACCCTACTACCTTGACATTATCTCTTTTCCAGACAGATAACCTTTCTTTCGAACAAGTTAAATGTTATACTAGCGTATTATTGCATTTGCAACCACAAAGAATTTAGGTTAAGACGAAGAGAATAATGATATAAGCAGCATACGTGTCACAAACTTACAAACTCATAGCGATAGATAGTATCTCATACGGCTTCCATAACCCCAACAGAGAGGTTTAGTTACCCATGAGTGCGAAGGAAATCACAATTGACATTGTTATTATACCACAATAAGAATTTCGTGTAGCACAAGTGTGGTAGGCGTTAGGCGTGATTTCTTGCAAGTAACGTTTCTCTTGTTGCGAAAATTAAGAATAGATGAATAGAAGAAGAATAAAAAGTAGAATTAATGGAAGGGTTAGAAGAAGAGTTATAGAGTAATAGAATTAATGAGAAATATCCTAAATCTCTAGCAAGATAGGGTATTTATAATACCCATATCCTATTCCTACTAAGCTAATGAAATACTTAACCAAATCCTACTAAGCTAATGAAATACTTAACCCAATTGTACTAGGTTAATGTATCATTATCCTAATCCTAATAAATTACTGCTAGTCCCCAAAGTCTTCAGAATTGCTGTTTTTGCTCGGGACAGGTTTTCCATGCGTCACTTTCAGTCCATAGGCGCCCAAACTCTGTTCTCCTTCTTTCGTGGAGCTTCCTTTGGCGTCAAGTTATCCATAAAATGTTGAATTCTGCATCATTTATACCTGAAACTTTGCTAATCATGTTCGTTAGCTTACTTACAGGAAAAAGGACTAAAAGTGCATGAAATATATAATTTGTTCTCAAAACTAGGCTAAAATATGGGTAAAATATAGCACTATAGGCGTGTAAATTCGCCTATCATCACATAGGCGGCGCCTAATGCTTTGCGTATGCTTGGCATAGGCGGCGGCTTTTGCAAAGCCTAGTTGGACATAGGCGGTGCCTATGCTATGACATTGTTGGGCATAGGCGGTGCCTATGCTATGGCATTCTAGATTCAGAGACAAAAGGCTTTGGCATAGCGGCGCCTATGCTATAGCATTGTTGGGCATAGGCGGCGCCTATGCTATGGCATTGTAGAATCCAAGAGCTTAGGCCATAGCATAGGCCTTGCCTTGTTCGTTGCCTAGATTTACATAGGCCTTGCCTTTACCATTGCCTAGTTTTGCATAGGCAATGCCTAACCCATAGCCTTTGCTTCTTCATTCCTAACTTACCACCTTCAACATGAATCACTTCCAACTCAAAATTTAAGACCAATCTCCTCCTTTATACATCTTGTACCTACACTTACTCAAAAACAACGAAAACAATTAGAACAACGGGTTGCCTCCCATCAAGCGCCTTAGTTTTGGTCGTGGCTCGACTACAAAAACAAACTCCTAGTAAAACAAAACAAGTAAAAGACGATGGGTTGCCTCCTATCTAGCGCTTGATTTATTATCGCGGCACGACATAGTTACCTCGATTACTTAGACTTCATCGAGATAGGTGATGGACATGCCTTTTATCGAGTCGAGAGGACCGATATAGGGCTTCACTCGATGGCCATTCACCTTAAAGACACCACCATTATTGTCTTCTAACTCTACTACTCCAGATGAGTAGACTTGGCTAATTTTGAACGGACCAGACCATTTAGATTTCAACTTTCCTGGAAATAGCTTCAATCTGGAGTTGGAAAGAAGTACCATATCACCCTTCTGAAAGTTTCATTGGATAATCCGCTGATCATGGTACTTTTTCATCCGTTCTTTGTAGAGGTCCGCCCTTTCATACGCATGCAAATGGAATTCATCCATCTCATTCAGCTGCTCCAATCTCAGATTAATTGCATCATCCCAAGTCAAATTAAGCCGCTTCAACGCCCATAATGCTTTATGTTCGATCTCAATGGGCAAGTGACAAGACTTCCCATAAACTAGTTGGTACGGGGACATGCCAATTGGTGTCTTGAATGCGATCCTATAAGTCCATAAGGCATCGTCCAGTTTCCGAGACCAATCTTTCCTACTAGCATTTACAGTTTTTGCAAGGATCAGCTTGATCTCACGATTAGAAACCTCTACCTGCCCACTAGTTTGTGGATGGTAAGGGGTAGCTACCTTATGTTGCTTGACCCCATACTTCGCTAACACGGCTCTGAACGGTTTGTTGCAAAAGTATGTCCTCCATCGCTTATGATGGTACGTGGTACTCCAAAATGAGAGAAGATGTTTCTCTTTAAGAATGCAACAACACGCTTACCTTCATTATCGGCCAACACTACTTCTTCGACCCATTTGGATACATAGTCCACAGCAACTAGGATATATTTCATCCCAAACGAACTTACGAATGGGCCTATAAAATCAATACCCCATACATCAAACAGCTCTACTTCAAGAATTTTTGACATGGGCATCTCATGGTGCTTCGAAATCGCGCCTTGTCTCTGACATTGGTCACATTTTCTCACAAAGTCATAGGCGTCCTTAAATATCGAAGGCCAATAATAGCCACTTTGCAATACTTTCCTTGTTGTCCGATTACCGGCGTGATAACCCCCAACTTGTGAAGCATGACTTGCTTCCAATATGCTATGCACCTCCACATCTGGTATGCATCGCCTAATAACACCATCCGCACATCGTCGAAACAGATATGGTTCATCCCAGAAGTAGTGCTTCACATCATGCATGAACTTCCTCTTTTGATGAAACGAGAGATTCTCAGGCATCACATTACTTACCACGTAATTTGCAAAGTTTGCATACCATGGTAACTTTTCCACCATCGTGGCTAGGATCTCTTCATCGGGGAATGCATCATCAATCTCAAGATCGGGCTGCGCTATGCGCTCATTCTCAAGTCTAGATAGATGGTCAGCTATTTGGTTTTCGCAACCTTTTCTATCTTTTACCTCGAAATCAAATTCTTGCAGTAACAACACCCAACGAATTAGCCTTGGCTTAGCGTCCTTCTTTTCCATTAAATATCTCAGCGCAGCATGATCAGTATGAACCACCACTTTAGTCCCCAATAAATAAGCACGAAACTTTTTAAAAGCATAAACAACTGCTAGAAGCTCTTGTTCCATGACGGTATAGTTCTTCTGGGCTCCATTCAAGGACTTGCTTGCATAGTAGATTGGATGAAATAACCTTTTCTCTTCTCTGACCAAGTACAACACCCAAAGCTACCCCGCTTGCATCACACATAACTTTAAACGGTTGAGACCAATCAGGCGCTACAATGATAGAAACTTCAATTAGCTTCCCTTTGAGGTATTCAAATGCCTTCAAGCAATCTTCTCCAAAGTCGAACTTTGCATCTTTCTCCAAAAGTTTGCATAGCGGACTAGCGATCCTGGAGAAGTCTTTAATAAACCTTCGATAAAACCCTGCATGACCGAGGAAACTAAGAACTCCCTTTATAGAAATTGGAGGTGGTAGTTTCTCAATAACTTCAATTTTAGCTCGATCCACCTCAATTCCTCTTTCGGAAATTTTATGCCTAAGAACAATACCTTCTTTAACCATAAAGTGGCACTTCTCCCAGTTTAGTACCAAGTTGAATTCAACACATCTCTACAACGCCATACTTAGATTCGCCAAGCATGCTTCAAACGACTCACCCACAACTGAAAAATCATCCATGAACACCTCCACGGTGTCTTCAACCATATCAGAAAAAATGGACATCATACAATGCTGAAAAGTGGCGGGTGCGTTACATAGCCCAAATGGCATATGTTTGAAGGCAAACGTACCATATGGGCATGTAAACGTTGTCTTTTCTTGATCCTCGGGAGAAATACAAATCTGATTATAGCCGGAATAACCATCTAAGAAATAAAACCATCCTTTCCCTGCCAATCGATCAAGCATTTGGTCCATGAATGGCATTGGAAAGTGATCTTTAAGTGTCCATGAATTCAGCTTTCGGTAGTCCATGCATACTCTCCATCCTGTGATAGATCTGAGTGGGATTAGCTCATTCTTTTCATTTGCAACTACCGTCATGCCCCCTTTCTTGGGCACACACTGTACCAGGCTCACCCATTGACTGTCGGAGATCGGATATACTACCCCTACATCTAACCACTTAATAATTTCTTTCTTCACCACCTCTTACATAGGTGGATTCAAATGTCTTTGATGCTCAATAGTGGGTATGCAATTTTCTTCAAGCTAAATATTATGCATACATATCCCAGGCGGGATACCAATAATATCAATAATAGTCCATCCGATGGCTCTCTTGTATTTTCTCAGAACAGAGATAAGAGCTACAACCTGCTGCTCGCCTAAATCAGCTGCAACAATAACTGGGAGTGTATCACCACATCCCAAAAATGCATATTTTAGATGACTGGGAAGCTCCTTCAATTCTAGCATTGGTGGCTCCTCAATGGATGGTTTTGCTGGTGGCGTAGGTCGATTTTTGAGATCAAGGTCTATCTTCTTAGGAGAATGAGAATGCGACCCTATTCTTGTCAGAGCACAAATAGTTTCTTCATAATCTTCAACATTCTCACTCTCAACATTCATAAGCACGGCCGCCAATGGGTCAATAATAAACTGCTTCTCTACAGATAATTCTTTCTCATCATCATAATAAACATCAGCTATAGAGAACACATTCATATCTTTGGGCTGCTTCATTGATTTGCATACATCAAAATGGACCACTTCGTCATTCATCCGGAATAAAAGCTCATTAGCTCTTAAATCAATAAGCACACTTCCTATTGCAAGGAAAGGACGCCCCAAGATTATGGGAACTTCAGAGTCTACCTCACAATCCAGATTAACAAAATCTGCAGGAAAAATGAATGACGAAACCTTCACCAATACATAATATAAGATACCGACAGGTCGTTTTACCGACCTATCAGCCATCACGAGCCGTATATTGGTTGGTGTAGGCTCGCTCAACCCCAACTTCCTGTAAATAGATAGTGGCATCAAATTGATGCTAGCTCCCAAATCGCACAATGCCTTAGCAAAATCCAAAGATCCAACTGTGCAAGGAATAGTGAAAGCACCAGGGTCTGCCTTTTTCTGAACTAGAGATCTTGTAGCGATTGCACTACAATGATGAACATTATCCGCTAACTCATAACTTGCTGACCGCTTCTTTGTCAAAATGTCCTTCATGAATTTGGTGTATCCGGGCATCTGCTCTAGCGCCTCCACCAAAGGAACATTTATAGTCAGCTGCTTCAACATAGTCATAAATTTATTGAACCTGGTATCATCAACTTTCTTCTTCAGTCTCTGAGGAAAAGGTGGTGGTGGAAGAGGAATAGTTTTCTCCACCACTTCCTTTTTATCTTGCTTCAGATTATCACTCTTTTCAGGCTGGTGATGTCTAGGAGTAACATCATGAGCACTCACTTCAGCTTCTACGGCATCTTCAAACTCTGTATCAAGAACATTCTCCTCTGTATTATCAACTACCTGCTTGCCTTTGGACGGACTTTCCAACACTTTACCACTCCTGGTAGTAATAGCCATACATGTTCCATCATTCTTTGGATTTTTCACGGTGTCGCTAGGTAAAGTGCCAGCTTTTCTTTGGTTGAATGCTGTTGAAAGTTGACTCAATTGTTGTTCCAGCTGTTTTACTGAAGTGAAATGCGAGTTAACCAATTGATTTATTGATGACAAATCATTCTTCACTTCGGTTACACCAATGTTGGTTGCCTCGACTCCTTTCAATAACTTAGTCATCATGTCCTCCATGGACATCTTTCCAGAACTAGATGCAGTGGCCTCTCGGCTTCCAGGTGGAACATACAAACCACTCCTGTCAGTCTTATTCTTCCAACTACCTTGATCACGGTCCTTGTTTCCAGATTTATCATAATAGCTCCGACCTTGGTTTCCTTGGGCATTGCCTCGAAAACCCCCCTGATTATTCAAGTAGTTGGCTTCTTCCTCAGAATCAGATTCGTCTCGTCCCTGTGATACAATGGCCTTAACCTTTTCGGTCTTCCCTGATAATAGATGCTTGGTAAGAAGATCCATCTGCGTTTTCATGTGAGCCATATCTTGGTCATGCTCCTCTTGTCTACGCCTCTGCTCTGCAGTCATGCCAATGGATGTAGTAGAGCTTGCTACCTCAGAATCTCTGTTATGCCAAGATCTACTTTGCTTCGTTATACGATCTAGCATATCACTTGCCTGAATAAAGGTAAGGTCCATGAATGACCCTCCTGCTGCATCATCCACTACTGGCTTAGTCACCGAATTCAGAGATCTGTATAATATCTCCATCAAGTGGACGTTGGTCATATGATGGTTTGGGCACCGCATAAGCTTCTTCTTAAACCTCTCTCATGTTTCATGGAGAGCTTCATTTGGAAGCTGTCGAAAGTTGCTGATCTCATCTCTCAACTGTGCTCTCTTGGATGGCGGAAAGAACCTTTCTAGGAAAGCGTCTTTCAATTGCCTCCAATTAGTAATGGAATCCGGAGTTAGCCCGTTCAGCCATAAAGTTGCCTCCCCAGACAAAGACAGTGGAAATAAGCGCAGCCGAATAGCATTCTGTCCAATGCCTGGATTGTCGAATGACTTGCATGTAGAGATGAAATTGATCAGATGCATATTTGGATCATCACCTGCAAGTCTACCAAACAATCCCTTGAGCTGCAATAGCTGAATCATGGTGCTAGTGATATTGAACTTGGCTCCAGGTGCCAAGGGTGGAGGAATAATAGCCCCTATGGCACCAGCTCCATCCAAATCATCATCATCATCCTCAAAAGGAATCTGCACAGCTCGGCGTTCAGGCCTGAATCTATCTTGACGATCTCTCCTTGGTATAGGTTCCGCCACCTCATCCGTAAGCCTAGGATTCAATAACTCATCATCACCCAGGTCCTCATCATCAGGATTTGTTGCTCGCCCTGTGTTATCAATATTCTGTTGATGCACTTGAGCAGCTGCCAGTGTAGCTAATCTAGCCTGCTCCTGTTGAGCAGCCCTTCTTTTAATGTCACGTTGTGCATCCATTCTGCCAATACGATGTGGTTCAGGATTGATAGGTAATAACGGTTGACCTGAACTTCGGGTGTTTGGCATGCACTGAAAAAAACCCGAATAAAACAAAAACAACAACTAAAAGTAAAATACGAGAATCTTTGACCAAAGGGTCTAGTAACTATCACAAACTTAGTTGACAACCGTATTCCCCGGCAACGGCGCCAAAATTTGATAACGCTCAAACTACAGCTCTTGTAAGAGTGTAAGCGGTCACTGTCAAATATAGAACCCAACTGGGTTGGGTGTCGAATCCCACAGGGAATACTCGGTCACTAAGTGTTGTAACTATTATTAGACTGTTGGTCGAAAATTCTATGGAAAGGAGGGATTTAAATTGTAGCGTGAATTGTTGTAAACAAAGTAACGAATGAAATGATTTGTGTAGTAAGATTTAATAACAGAGAAAAATAAGTTAGGGTTATGTCCACCTTATGAGTTCTATGTATCTATTAACTATGAGTTATGCGTAATTCAGACATGCATGCACTTATAGAGATTCGTATTCTGATGGTAAATCCTAGTGTCTCTCGACCATCCAAAATTATTTCACTTTAATTCTCTCGAGCTTAAAGTGTAACTAACGGTACAAACTCTCCAAGAGGTTAATCCAGTTACGACACTAACTTGTAAATAGGGGTTGGTAGCCCTATTTCCTTGTCACACTCTCTTTTCCAGACATGTAACTTTTCTCTCGAACAAGTTAATGCTATACTGGCGTATTCTATATGTTTGCAACCACAAGAATTCAATTAAGATGAAGAGAGTAATGATATAAGTAGCATACGTATCAAGAATTCACAAACTCATAGTAATAGATAGTATATCAAAAGGCTTCCATAAGCATAACAGAGAAGTTTAGCTACTCATAATTGCGAAGAAAAACAACGAAGACATCATCATCATACCAAAACTCGAATAATCTCACGAAGGGGATGAGAATGGTGTCACTTGTGAGGATGGCGTGATTTCCTTGCTAGTCGGTCTTGTAGCGTTTCTCTTGACTTAAAACGTGAAAACTAAAAGTCGAATAGATGAAAAATAATGTCAACAACGCCTAATGAATGGAATGGAATGAATGCTGAAAAATTCAGCAAAATAGGGCTTTTTTAACATCCATATCCTAGTCCTACTAAGTTACTGCATCCTTGTCCTAGTCTTTCTGAGTTACTGCTGATCCCCAAGTCCTTAGAAATACTGTTTTTGCCCGGGACAAGTTTTCCATGCATCACTTTCAGTCCATAGGCTTCTAAAAGCTGCCTTCCTTCTTATGTGAAGCTTTCCTTTGCTGCCCAGGGGTCCACAAAGTGCCGAAAAGTTCATCATTAATACCTGAAACATGCTAATCACGTTGGTTAGCTCACTTACAGGAAAAAAGACTAAAAGTGCAGGAATTATATATTTTATCCTCTAAACTTAGCCTAAAACATGGGTAAATTATGGTGTTTGGGCATGTAAATACGCCCAACATCAAACACACTCATAGTATATTTTATTTCATTGGTATAATGTTTGGTGATTTTCATTTTTAAATTATACATTTGTTTTTAATTTTTTTTTGAGCTAAAATTAAAAGATAAATATTAATATATTAATATTCTTCAGATTAAGCAAGTAAAATTAGATGGGTCAAGACCTAATTCAACTTTTGCGTCAACCCATTTGAACCCAAAGTAAATTTGAGTTGGTCATGATCCAAATCATTTTATATGAATAATATAAAAAACAAAAAAAGGCCTAAAATGCCCTTCAATTATGTAAAATGGTACGAAAATGCCCTCCATCTACCTATTGGGCCTAAAATGCTCTTTCCGTCTACCTATTGTGCTTAAACTACCATTCTCACCTATCTATTGGGCCTAAAATACTCTTCATGTCTATCTATTGGGCCTATTTTGCCCTTTTATTTAGACAAATTACATAGAAAGATTATTCTTAAAACTTAATTACATAAACAATAGTACTTTTTCAAGATTACAAAAATAAAAAAAGGACCTGAAATGCCCTTCAACTACATGAAATGGTGCAAAAATGCCCTCTGTCTACTTATTTGACCTAAAATGCCCTTCATGTTTACCTATTGGGCCTAAAATGCCCTTTTCGTCTACCTATTGAGGCTATTTTGTCCTTTTATTTAAGAAAAAAATATTTAATGCCACAACTTATCTTTATTAAACTACATAAAATTCCTATCATTTTTCTTAATATTAACCAAATAAATAATGCACAATATCATTTTTCGTCGTTCTAAATTGATCTAATATACAAAAAGAAAATCAACATAAATAGCCATTTTAAAAAAATTATTACATATACATAACCGTATTAGTTGGTTGTCAGATATAGCATATAAAAGGGACGACCCGGTTCATACCTACTCCGTAGGTGTCGGGGAGGGGGGGACCACTCCGGGCCTGACCTACGCGCCCTCACCCCAGCTTTGCTGGAGGGGCGTTTCGAACCCCCGACCCTGGCACACCACGGTAAGCAAGCTTATATAGAAAAATAATTATATATTAATTTTTCATATTTCTTATTTATTACCTATTTTTATGGAAGCCTTTGTTAATTCATATTTTATATACTAATATCAAAATTTTATGTTTGTCATTTTTATTGCCTGCTTTCACGATGCCTCCATAAAAATATATCGTATATTTATACCATAAAAATTCATGTTATATTTATATATTATACAAATTATATTTATATCATAAAAATACATGATATATTTATATCATACAAATTATATTTATATCATCTAAATTATATTTATACCATAAACATACATGATATATTTTAGATATAAAAAGTTTATACCATGTAATACTGGAAATACATATTTATATTTAATAAATAATTTTTTAACAAGAAAGTACTTCTGACATAATGAGATATACCATGAATACGCATCTCATAAATTATATCAAAAATATAATAATAATCTGACTTTGACATAAATTATATCTATTACAACAAAAATGCATGGTATATCTGTACTTCCAACATAATAATTTTTATTCCATAAAAAAGTATGGTTAATCCATTACATTAGAATTAAAAATACACGACAATAAAATAATACTAGATGATTAACAAACATGAAAACAAAACAAACATACATGAGCAAATAATTGAATTCTTAGTTTATTAAAAAATATTTGAATTTTGAATATAAGAGAGAGAAAGATTTGAAAGCAATGATTATCTTTTCCACTTTTAATTTGACGATTGAAAATATCTCTTAAATTAAGGTGAATTGATAATTAGTTATAGCATTAAATTAGAAATTATAATTATCTTTTCTGATTTTTTTAAATGACTATATATGAAAAAAAAAACTTTTATTTTTGTACGAAAAAGGGCCTAAAATGCCCTTCAATTATGTGAAATAGTGCAAAAATGCCCTCCGTCTACCTATTGGGCCTAAAATGCCCTTTCCGTCTACCTATTAGAGCTATTTTGCAATTTTATTTTAAAAAAAAATTATATAATACCACAACTTATCTTTATTAACCTACATAAAATCCTTATCATTATTATTAATATCAACCAAATAAATAGCGCACAATATCATTTATTCGTCATTCTAAATTGATCTGATAAATAAAAAGAAAAACAATATAAATAATCATTTCTTATTAGGAAAAATTTCAAAGTATCAACTTAACAGCTATAATTATAACATTTATAGCAACTGTTTCATAATTACAAAAAATATCAAGTTATATTTTGTATTTAAGTAAAATGTTGCTATATAAATACATATACAAATTGAATAGTAGTTTCTATTTTAATTCTATCATTTAGAGTTAAATAAGGGAAGTAATCGTCCCTTAATTCATGCTACTTTTAATTATAAAGATTCATTTTCCTTATATGGCTCTTCTATTTCTTTTTTTTTTTAATCCTTTTCATTTTTTTTTATTTTTCGTTTTCTTATTTTTTTCCTTTCTCCTATTTTTTCTTTTCTTTTCCTACTTTCATTTCTTTTTTTATCATTTTATTTTTTTAATTTTGATTTCTTTTTATTTATACTTTATTTTCACTCTTCTATTTCTCTTCTTTTTTTTTATCCTTTTTTCTTCTTTTCCATTTTCTTATTTTTTTTCCTTTCTCGTATTTTTCTTTTCCTTTTCCTATTTTCGTTTTCTTCTTCTTTTTTTCTATTTTTATTTTTTTATTTATTTTCTTTTTCTTTTATTTTTACACTTATATTTCTAGCTTTTATTTCTCTTTCTTCCTTTTTATTGTTTTTTACTTCTTTTTCTTTAATTTCTCTTTTTTATTTTTCTATTTTTTTTATTCTTCTATCTCTTGCTTTTATTTTTAAAAAACACATATCTATATCACATTGCATATTCAAAAAATATACAAAATACATAGACATACAAATATATCTGCATATGTGTTTACAGAAATAAAAATTTGACTCATGCATATATAAACATATAGGACACAAAATATCTATAACAAAAAGTGACATAATACATTTGCTCAATTGCGCTTGAACTACAGATTTCTTCTTCTTGATGACGTAGACATCAAAAATATTATTATGATGAAAAATATTCATTATCCATAAATACATATGCATTAATCATAAATACATATGCATTATTCATAAATAGATATGCATAACTGAAAAAATACATATGCATTTCTAAAAAAAATAAATATGCATTTCTGAAAAAATACATATGCATTAGTGATAAATACATATGCACACTGAAAAAGTACATATGTATTATTCATGAATACATATGCATCTATAAAAACCTAAGAAGAACTAAAAATATATTTCCAAATCAATAAATATAGCATGCAGTCCCATAAAAACGTATGAATAACTAGAAAATACATATGTATTATTCAAAAATACATATGCATATCTGAAAAAATACATATGCATTAGTTATAAATACATATGCAATATGATAAAATATATATGTATTATTTATAAATATATATGCATAACTGAAAAAATACATATGCATTACTCATAAATACATAACATATGCACAACTGAAAAAATACATATTCTTCCTTTTCGTTTGACTTCCTCTTTTTCACATATTTTTGCACTTTTTAGGATTTTGGAGAAGAAAGTTTTCTCAATGTTTTTCGTTTCATGATTTTCCCAATATTTTTTGGCTCATCACAATGCTTCGATCTCACCTCTTCTATGTCAACTTCTCTGTCCAACTGAATAGGAGTAGAGATCAACTTAACACAAAAACCCACAATCTTTCAACAAAAAAAAATTACAAAACCACCTCAAATAACGTAGGAAAAATTACAGCAGACCACCATCAAATAACGTATCCCTCTATTATAGTAGACCTCCACAATCTTTCAATCAAAGAAAATCACAACCCCCCCCCCCCCCCCCAAAAAAAAAAAAAAAAAAAAAAAAAAAAAATAAAGAAGACGGATGAAGAAAAATACGAAAAAATATAAATTATATGAAAAGATAACATGTAAATACTGTAAACAAGATTACTTAGGCTACTAATTAACTTGTTATATTAGTAGGACTCTTTAAAATTGTTATGTTATAATTATATCTTTTAAAATGTATTAAAAAATTTACACGTATCTGTCGATATTTTTAGCAGTCCAAAAATCATAAATTAGTAGGAAAAAATGACTTACATATATCACTACCGTAGGCCACAAAAAATTTGAGAGAATGAGAGATTCTCAATATGAATTTCTACTGCAAATTTACTTAAAACTGTCATTATTATTATTGATTTGTCTCTGCTTATGCAATGATGTTTGTAGGTAGTTAAATACAAATTTAAGATGTTAAATTAATTTTGTAGTACAATGAAAGAGAAAGATAAAAAATAATGGTTTAAATGGTAGTTTGATAAATATCAACTTACCTTATTTGATGGAACACAATTTTTTTAAAAAGGAAAAGAAATTGAAAAAAGTGGAGTGAAATATGGGAGGTAATTGAAAAAAGTGGAGTGGAAATAGGGAAAGGTAAAAAAGAGGGTGAAACCCACATGCTTTTTAATATAATGATTAAAATATTGCTACTTTTGCTATAACCTGTAATTTTGAGAAAGTGTTGCTATTTATTGTAACTAAGGTCTTAAGAATGCTAGTTTCTGTAATTTTTCTTTTAAATACATAGCCATATTAGTTGATTGTCAGATATAGTATATAAAATATTTAATTTTATAACATATTCAAATATATTGAAAAATAATTTTATATTAAATTTTCATATTTCATATTTGTTGCCTAATTTTATGGAATCCTTTGTCCATTCATTTTTTATATGCTATATAAAAAATTTATGTTTTTCATTTTTATTGTCTGCTTTCACGTTGCCTCCATAAAAATATATAGTATATTTATATCATAAAAATTCATGGTATATTTTTATATTATACAAATTATATGATATCATAAAAATACATGATATATTTATACCATAAAAATTATATTTATACCATAAACATATATTGTATATTTTAGATATAAAAAGTTTATGCTATGTAATACAAGAAATATATATTTATATTTAATAAATAATTTTTGAACAAGAAAAATACTTCCGACATAATGAGATATACCATGAATATTTATCTCATAAATTATATCAAAAATATAATAATAATTTGACTTTGACATAAATTATATTTATATAACAAAAATATACTATATATTTGTACTTACAACATAATGATTTTTATTCCATAAATATTTTTCCATAAAAATTATGATTAACCCACTATATTAGAATTAAAAATACACGATAATGAAACAATATTAGATGATTAACATACATGAAAACAAAACGAAACAAACATGAGCAAATAAAGGAATACTTAGTTTATTTGAAAATATTTGAATTTTGAATATAAGAGACAGAAAGATTTGAAAGCAGTGATTATCTTTTTCATTTTTAATTTGAAGATTAAAAATATCTCTCTTAAATTAAGGTGAATTGATAATTAGTTATACCATTAAATTAGAAATTATAATTATCTTTTTTGATTTTTTAAATGGCTATATACGTAAAAATATATTTTTATAATATTGAAAAAGTACTATTATTTATGTAATTATGTTTTAAAGAGGATCTTTTTATGTACTTTGCCTAAGTAAAACGGCAAAATAGGTCCAATAGGTAGACAAAAAGAGCATTTTAGGCTCAATAGGTGGGTGAGAAGGGCACTTTAGGCCCAATAGGTAGACGAAAAGGATATTTTAGGCCCAATAGATAGATAAAGGACATTTTTACACCATTTTACATAGTTGAAGGGCATTTTAGGCCATTTTCCATAACCTAAAAGATGGTCATAATTTAATCCATACAATTCTGATTAAGTGTTCTAATTTCTTTGTTTGTTCTTTTATAATCTTTTATACTTTAGTACCTTATAATATTATTTATTTTCTTTATTATGATTATGTATAACATATCAAAAGAATGCCTAATATTTTAATAAGATTTCTTATGGATCATTTTGGGCTAGATATTAATCTAAATTTGGATAGGCTGTGTTGATTTAATAAATGTGCAAGCCAATAACCAGTTCAAACTTAACGAATTGGACGAATTATGTTTTCATGAGCTAATTTTACCACTTCTAGGAGAAGGGATAATTGTTAGGCTTATGAAACATCAAGATCAGTCCTTATAGAAGTCATTTTTGTAAGACTTTTTTTAATGGGGAACAAAATATCAAGTCCAACCCATTTTAGGGCCATTTCTGAACTTAACAGATAGACCTATATTTTTTATCTAAACTTCACATATAGCCAACTTATACCCCTCTTAACTAACTTGGAGTTTTGAGTTAAAAGTGACAAAAGAGTTTTGAAAAGAGGTGCAGGTACTCAAGTTTTAAAAATTAAGTGCAGGTGACAATTACTTTATTACAGATTAAGAAAGCTGTGAAAGTTTGAGAATAGTCCACAAGTTTTTAAATTTATACTTTGATCCAAGTAAAACCTAAAATAACTAGAAACGGAGGAAAAATATGCATTTTTCTCTCTTTTTATTTATTGTTGTTTTCTCTCTCTTCGTAATTTTTGATGTTCATTATTGCTGATGCTTTATTCATCATCTTCTTACTTATTATCATCATCATATTCTTGTTGTTGTTATCGCTACTGCTGCTACTTGATCAATTTTTTAGGTCAAATTTTGCTTCATACATTATTTTGGTATTACTTTATAGGTAACATTGGTAACTAAAATTATAATTTTTAGTTGAATTTCTCATCTGGGTACATTGCTACTGGTTTTTTTCCAACAATGGATAGAACCCAAATATAAATCCAACATAAAATTCATCTGTTTCAATAGATAACTCATTTGTTGCGACAGGCGAGTCATTTGTTGCAATGGAAACCTCATTTGTTGGATTCATGTTTATGGTTCTATAGTTCTGTAACATGAATCAAACAGATGGGTCATCTGTTGCAATAGATGAGTTATCTGTTGCAACAGAGGAGTCATCTTTTGAAACATATTACTCATCTGTTGCAATAGAAGCTAAAATTGATTTTAATAGATGACTCATCTGTTGGCATTTATATTGCAAAATATAGAATCTGAAGCTGATTGTAATAGATGACTCATCTGTTGCAACAAGTTAGCAATCTGTTAGAACATGTTAGTAATCTTTTGCAATAGGTGACTCATCTGTTGAAATTATCTTCAAAAGTTTTGTAGTACATCCCAATAGTTGAGTCATATATTGCAACAGATGTATAATCTATTGCAACAGATGAGTCACCTATTATAACAGATGACTCATCTATTCTAACAGATGACTCATCTGTTAGAATCAACTTTAGGTTCTATATTACCGTAACATGAATACAAATAGGTGAGTTCTCTGTTGCAACATATAACTCACTTATTCCAATATATTATTCATCTATTGCAACAGATTACTCATATATTGGGGCTTGTGTTATAGTACTATACAATCACTATTAATTTTATTATCATATCATTATTAACTTTTTTTTTAACAAATGTCTTTATTTAGGTACCACTAATGGAAAGATCAATAACAATGGAGGTGGATTGTCATGATGAATGGATCGAGAAGAGCAATCGATATGTTTGGCATTGAAAGGAGGGTGAAATGCTAGGGACATAGCTATGATAGTCCAAAGTGATGTTTCGTTGATGATTTTGTGAACTTAATCATTAGCTATTATGGATTGAATTGTTAATCAGAAGAACTCGTCATCAGCTACATGCACAAATCCTTTGAAAATCAAAGGGTACTACCTTTTAAGATAATAAATCAGGTTTGGTTGCGTGCTTATCTGAGTGATTCATCTAGGCTGGTATTAATGGTGGACATGGTTGAAAAACCAAAAGAGAATGAGAACCAGAATGTAGAACAAGAACAACAAGACATGTTTGATGATAAATTGGATGATCTTGACATGAATATTCTAGATGATCATCAAATACCTACGCCCATTGTTAGGAGTAATACGGTGGGTAGTTCTTCTCAATCATCATAATCGGGCAATCATCAAGGTGATGAGACTGATTTTTACAAGTGAATGTCATTCAAGGATAAGATAGAACTATCTACTTATTTGTTTATTGCTTGCTTGAAAAAAGATTTCAGACTAGAGAAAGTGATTAATTCGAGAAAAGTATTTTATTTTAGATGTGCTATAATTACGCCACGACAAAGGTCCTTGGTAGTTATTTTCAAAATAGATTCCCAATGAAAAAGGCCTTTCTATTGCTGATATGGTGATAAGTCATCAATTTGAGGATTATCTAGCACCTTTTAAGCCTAAATTACCATGATTTTTCATTGATTTTATGTTAATCTCTTACTTAATGCTCATTTGTGTAGAAAAAGTTGAAAAGGGAAGATGAACAAGTCATTCAAGTCAAAAACAGAATAAATGTGAAAGAAAAGAGCCAAATGCTTGAAAATCAAGCCGAAGAATTGACCCTAAGTTACCACGATCGTGACTAGTCAACAAGTCAATCGAAGGGCGATTGTGATATGACTACCGCGATCGCAGGAGTCGTGGACACGGTCAAGAGGTGGCGATCACGGTAGAGCGGAAAAGTTTCAAGGGCATTTTTGTAATATTTGACAAATGTGGAATTGGAGCTCAAATAAGGGTTTTTAGCTCATTTTTCACTATCTTTATCCTATCTCTTCATCTTTACTTTTATATCATCTCTTGCGAGCTTGGAGCAAAAATTTGTACTAATCTTGAGCTAAGATTAAATTAGAGTAACTCCTAAGTGAAGGATTATCAAATTTTCTTTGAAGATTCATTGGAATTTAAAGTGTTGTTTGGATTCTCTTTTTCTTTCATTAATCAATTTGATGGAAATTTTGGTATATTTTTGTTTATTGTCTTTATGAGTTGCTAGTTCTTTCTCTTGGGGTTATGTTTGAATAGGGTGTAAGTGTGTATGGGCTATGATTATTAGCTTTAATTCTTAGTTAATATTATTGGGTTTTACAAATGTTTGATTATAAAATGAAATTTGTTAGTGAAAGCCTCAATTTTTCTAAACCCCACATCATCCTTGAAAGAGGGATGTGGGTAATCTAGATCCTACATTATCCTTGAAAGAGGATGTAGGTGACATGAACATTTGTGAACAATAAGATAGATAATAGTTATTCCCTTTTTATTATCTTAGAAATAAGGATAAATTGTGAAATTGCTATATCTTGGGTATCATCCTAGAAATAGGAATGCCAAATTGAGGCTTTGTGATGATTAATTGACCACATCCACAAGGTATTCAAAAGAATCCGTGGGTGATAGTTTGATACTTTGCTGAAAGACTTGAAATCCCTAGACGAGCATACCCAAGCATGTCTTAGCTAAGATTTGAAGTTGATTTTCATGTACCCACACACTAGTTGCCTTTAGTAAAGCATAGCCCCAGGATCCGTTCCTAATTGATTACGCTCTAATTATTCTTAGTCTCAAATTAGACCTTTAGAAGCCCAAGAATTGTCTTAAACTTTTGAAAACATTCAAAATCCCCCCCCCCCTCCCAATATTTGTATAATATATTTGAATTTAGCAAATAACTTTAATATCAAACTTATTAATCACCACTCACATTGTTCCTCGTGGATTCGAACTTGACTCAAAATTGGGTAATTATATTGACAACTCTCACCTTACACTTAAATTGACGCATAAGTTGAGGGTTATAGTAATACCCCGCAAAATCCTAGTTGTTTCAGTCATTTATAGCATGCCAAAAGAGGTCTCAGACTTAGAAAAAATTCAGCCAAGTGTTAAGGCTTAGAAGCATTTTTTTGGCCTTCAAAATTGGATGATCTTATTTTTGATATTTTCGACCTTAGAATGTTGATTTTAAAGTTGATTCATGATCAGGGATATCAATAGGTCATACTGGGTGAGTTTCAAAATTTTTGAATTTTGTTTGGGCCATGTTTGGATGGGCAAAATAGCAAGCCAACGCAATCTTGATGCGTCACATTGGCTACTGCATTGTACCCATCGACGCAATGCGTCGGTGATCGCGTCGATTGCATCGACGCAGCGTATCGCCAATCGCGTTGCAGGGCAGTTTTTGTGAGTTAAATTTTGAGTTTTCAAGGGAAAATAGGTCCTTTTTTCCTCACCCAATCCAACTAAAACACGAGATTTAGTATCCTAAAGGGATAAATACACTTATTATTCTCAAAATCCTATTAAGAACAAGCCCTAGTTTCATCAACCTCAAGAATCAAGTCTCAAGAACTGACCATAATCTTCACGAAATTAACGATCAAGGTATGTTAGGTGTTCATCCTTGGATTTCTTTCCATCCTTGGAGGTAAAAAACCTTCTTTAAAACTATAAGTTTAATGATTCATGATTTACATGTGCAATTTGGGTTGTATTTATGTTTGTGTTGTTGTATGGGTTTCAGTACAAGATTTAATTACAAGTTTCATAAACATACGATAGCATGTATGTTGATTGATGTAATTCCCATGTTACAACCCTTGAATTTGCAAGTTGTATGTTGTAGTATGGGGTCCTATATGTTATTTTTCATGTGTCACAATCATGCTCCCCAAGTGTTTGATAGAAAGCCCATGTGAATTGAATAGTGTATTCATGACATGTTATCATCCCATTCTTGTACAAGTTCATGACTTCCAAGTATTTCAAAATTGCCTCAGTGAATGAATTGTGAACAATTAACTATTGCTATACTGTCAAGATTTGTCATGTTTTATTATCATTCTATCGAGTCCAGGGGGTATTTATTACCCAAAATCTAGCTGTTTACTTAGTTGCAGTAGTTTTAGAATAGTACCAGTAAAGGTTAAGACCAGTAGTACTCAGTCAGTAATAGAACTCAGTGAACTCAATCTAGTTTAGTCAGTTAACACGATCAATGTCAGTTTAGTCAAGCTTAATACAATCTAGTGATCAGTGTCTATTCAGTTGTGAGTAGGATTCAGCACCGAGCAAACTCAGGGATGAGAGCATCCCTACCAGCAGAGGGTTTGACCATCAGTAGCAGTCCCTGCATTATAGAACTATGTAGCCAGCATAGGGTAAGACATTCTCTTGCCAGACTAGGGTTGATGCAACCATATATATATTTCATGAGTCTTACTGCCAGATTAGGGTTGACCCATCCTTGTTAGTATCCTCTGGCAAAGTGCAAACACCCTTCCGATTGGGGTCATAGGTTGGACCCCAACTCAGTTTATAATTGGGGTATGTCAGTTCGATGAACACTCTCACAATATCAGTACTCAGACAGTTCTATAGAACTATGGCTATCAGTTATCAGTTACTTAGCCATCAGAAATCATTACTTCAATATCAGTCTAAACTTTCAGTTATCAGTATTCAGTTATCAGAACTCAGTACTTCAGTTTCAGTATAATTTAGATAGATGTTCTATGTGCGGTATTGTATATTCAGTATGTTCAGTAGTTACAGTTTTGTATGTACTATCATCCAGTTACTTCATTACGTTCATTTAGTCAGTTATCATCTCATGCATATGAACCCATGTATATTAGCCTACCTCACTTAGTATACCAGTACATTCCAGTACTAACGCATACTCTTTCTTTATTCTATGATGTCTTAAATCATAGGTTCAGATGCTCGGGTTCCTGACCATACGTAGCAGTCAGGCTATCAGCAGAAGTTATAGTAGTGAGTCCTCATCCAGTGAGGATATCATTTTATTTTAGCAATTTGGTATTTTAGTTAGTTCAGTAGTCAGAGTTAGTTGGGAACTTGTCCTATTTACTCCATTTTTCAGACAGTTAGAGGCTTTCAAACTAACACAGTCAGTTTTTAATTTTTCAAATATAATTATAGGTACATTTAGTAATTATTTTAGTATTTTGAGAACCTTATGGTATTTTCAATTATACTTCCGCATAAATTTTTAGTATTATTATTCACTGCTCATAGCAGGTACCAGTCATGGGCTAGCTTGTGATCCTTTGGGGTTGTAAGCACCATGTGATGTTCAGGGTGTAGACTCGGGGCGTTACAAAATTGGTATCAGAGTCTAAGGTTCTAAAGAGTCCCAGGGATACTAAAAGCTGCATCAAGTAGAGTCTTGTGCATGGGTGTGTAGCACACCACACTTATGGACAGAAAGCTATAAGACGTTTTAGGAAAAGCTTCCCTTCTTTTAGTATTCATGTCATGCTAGTGAGCATAAGATAAAGTTAATCCTCTGTCTAATCCAATTTTCCCTTTTGTTTACAAAACATGCCTCCCAAAAAGACCAACGGAAGAAGAACTGGAAACCAGCCAGCACCTCCGCGCGTTTAGGCAGATCCCCTGTATGAGCATTTCTCTCACGCAAAATTTAGAGCAGCTGTCACCACTCTAGCTCATTATGTTGCAGCCTAGAATGACTGCCCAGATACTATCCAGGCCAACCCAGTGGCCAATACTACTGCACCTAGAATTCGGGACTTCACCCGAATGAATTCTCCATCATTTTCAAGGTCTAAGTCTTAAGAGAATCCACAGGAATTCCTTAACATGGTGCAGAAGGTAACAAATATTATGAGGGTAACCGCTAGTGAGAGTGCTGAGTTAGCTGCATATCAGTTGTAGGATGTAGCTCATACATGGTTTAAGTAGTGGAAGACAGATAGGGACGTATATGCATGGCCTATAGAATGGAGGAGTTTTCTACCACCTTTCTACATAGGTTCTTTCCATTGGAGTTGAGGAAAGCTAAGGTTTTAGAATTTATTAACTTGAAGTAGGGAAATATGACAGTGAAGGGGTATTCCCTCAAGTTTACTCAATTAGACAGATTGCTCCTCATATGGTAGATGATAGTAGACCTAAGATGAGTAAGTTTATGTCTGGTGTGTCTGACAGTATGGTTAAGGAGTGTAGGACCGCAATGCTGATTAAGGAGATAAACTTGTCTAAGTTGATAGTCCATGGTCAACAGATAGAGGAGAAAAAGACTAAGGATAAAGAGAGGGAAAGCAAGAGATCTAGAATAGGTAGCTTCAGTTTTACTCTACCTAAGTTAGAAGGTGGTAATCATCCTTAGTTTCTCTCAAAATCTTTAGTTCTAGCTCCATCCTCAGCCAGTGCTTCGGTGCCTAAGTTCAGAAATGATAATAAGGATGGGGTGCCAGGATTTAAATCTCAGGGTAGTGTTAGCTATGCTCAAAAAAATCCTCCTTGTTAGAAGTATGGTAGAAACTATCAGGGTTTCTATAGGGCTGGCAGTGATGTATGTTTCGAATGTGGCAAGCCAGGCCATAGGATCAGAGAGTGTCCTCAGGTGGGTTCGCAGAGTCCGCATAATCGTCCCCCTGCTCAGTCCGGTCGCCCATCTCAGCAAGGTGCCGCTTCCAGTGCCACTAGTGGGCAATGTCCAAACAGGCTCTATGCACTTCAGTCCCAACAGGATCAGGAAAATTCACCTGATGTGGTCAATGATACGTTATAAGTTTACTATTTATATTTTTATGCTTTGCTAGATCCAGGAGATTCTTTATCATTTGTAACTTCTTATATAGCTATTGACTTTAGAGTTAGTTCCGAAACCCTAGCAGAGCCCTTCTCAGTATCTACCCCAGTGGGTAAGTCTATCATAGCCCGACGGGTATATAGGAACTGTCCGGTTATGGTATCTCATAAAGTTACTTTAGCAGACTTAGTAAAGTTAGAGATGATTGATTTTGACGTCATTCTCAGCATGGATTGGCTCCATTCATGCTATTTTAGTTGATTGTAGAAACAGAGTTGTCTATTTTCATTTCCCAAATGAACCTGTCCTAGAATGGAGGGGTAGTACTTCAGTACTTAGGGGTCAGATTGTTTCATACCTTGGACGAGAAAAACAATATCCAAGGGATTGTGGCAATGTTTAAGGAAATAAACAAGAGGTATGCCAAATTATTTCACGAAAGGCGTATGTATTTTGCAGACACAAAAAATAGATTTGTTCTAGAAGTAGAAAAATAATATCAATGAATATTAATTTGGGGAATAGGGTTCTCATCAAATAATAGATTACAAGTTCAGTATCGACGATCATGGTGATGTTGCCACAGACGATCTTCAAACAAGATCTTGTACATGTAGAGTTTTTGACTTGGACAAAATATCCTATCCACATGCTATGGTAGCGCTTCGAGCCTAATACGGTGCATAATATGGAACTCAAATTTATGAGTACTCATCTCCATATTATTCTATGGAAAGATATATAATGTAATATAGTGAGAACATTAATTTGGTGCCTCCTTAAGAATCTTGGTTTGTTCCTATAGGGATTTTGGAGAGATTAATACCTCCTTCATATATTGATCCAAACACTATCAAAGGGAAGAAGGCGATATAAGAGGAGGCGTGGAGTTGGAGAATCATGTTGATCAAGAAAAAAACAAATGCTCCATATGTAAGAACGTTCGCCACAAAAGAACTACATGCCCGGATCGTAATGCACCATGATAGTTGTAATAGTAAAACTTGTGTTATTGTTTGTTATGGACTTTAATATTTTTAACTCATTTTCGTGAATGTAAATGTTATTATTTATTATATAAAGTATCTTTTTATTAACATGTGCATCAATAAAAATAGGTAAAACAGAAACTAAATACAACAGACTACAAAAATATTTTCAGCAGATTACCAATCTGTTGCAACAGATGGACATTTGCTAGAAGAACACAAAACAGTTCATCAAACTAGAATGTGTTCCTCCAACAGATTATCAATCTATTGAAATAAATGGGTAATCTATTGGAATAACACAATATAGTTCTTGCCACTGGTTTGTGTTCTTTCAACAGATGACCAATTTGTTTTAACAGATGGTCCATCTATTAAAAGGATCTAAAACTCTTGCTATTATGGCTGGATTAAAAATTGTGCCAAACGCTCAATCCTTCATCGTCTACATGTTGAGAAGAAGAAATAGACAGAATGAAAATTAAATAAGAATTAAAAAGTCAAAGTGGACCAAACATAAATTTTTTTATCAAATAAAAATAAAATAAACTAGGTTGATAGATTGGACATAAATATAAAAACTACATATGCTAAAAGAAAAAATATAACCTAATTATTGTTATTATTATTACTGTCAACCAGTCAATCATCAACCAGCAGCAGCTGGGCACTCCTCAGCCTGCGAATCTGTCAAAGCATACTTGCTCTCACACCGCCCAACTCCTATCGGAGTTCATTAACCTGCATCTGAAGTTCCTGCATGGTGTCGCACAGAATAGCAATGTCCCAAATAGGATCAGTTATATCTAGAACATACATGAATTGATAAAAAATGTAAACACAAAAGTAAGGAATAGAGTCTAAATTTAACACAATGTATACTATCAACTGGTAGATTTACATACAAAAAACACTTACCTCAATGAAAAAGGAATCTGCTCTTTGAAGAGAAGTGGTTGAAGTTGTAATATGAAAGACAAGATGCAAGAAATAAATAATGTGGAGTAGAATCAACGAGTAAGGAGGGACCTATTTATAGAAGATTGAATTTGAATATGGTAGGCAAAATGTCACCACTGTTCACCTCCATTTTATTAATTATATTTAAACTGGTGACTTATTGATTGGTGTGAAAAGTTATGACTTAATTAAATCAAACGGGTGACTTTTTTATTATTGTAAAATATCCTGACTTTTTAGAAACTTAATATTGATCAGTTCTTAAAATTATATAACCGTTTTTCTCAATTAAATACTCGAAGACTTGTCACCTTTTTAATAATTATTTCTTTTAATAATAACTATTTTTATTGAGTAGCCACAATAGTTGATTCATCTGTTGCAACAGATAACCCATCTATCGCAATAAATTTACCATATGTTGCAACAAATGGTCCATGTGTACAACAGATGAGCCATCTGTTGCCACAGATGAGTCATCTGTTGAGACAGATGAGTTATCTGTTGCGATAGATAAACCAACTGTTGGAGGAGCTATTTTTATTTGTTCCAATAGTTGATTCATCAGTTTCAACAGATGCAGAATTTGATTCATCAGCTGTTTTGAATGTGTAAGAAAAAAAGTCACGACTGTTCACCTCTTTTTTACAATCATATCCCTTAATTAATTAAAACTGGTGACTTTTTGATTATTTAAATTAAAAAATAGATTTAAAAATTTAAAAAGTGAAAAGTCATGACTTTTTGCCTATTTAATATTAATATCAGTTATTAAAATTAAATAACCATCATTAGCCATTTTAAATTATGTTTAACATTTATTTCCTTATTATTTCTTATGAACTATTTTTCTTTATTAAATAATTGAAAAGTCATAATTTTCACCCTTTTAATAACCTCCTTTTTTTAATTAATAACTGTTGTAGTCAGTTTTTCGAACAAATAGACCATCTATTGAAACAGATTTTTCATCTATCCGAAAAACATAAACCAGTGGCAAGAACTAATTGTATTATGTTTTTCCTGCAGATCTGTTGCAACAGATGTGTCATCCATTGGAAGTAGAGGGCTTTGAGTTTTTCCAACAGATTACCCATCTGTTGCAATATATTGGTCATATGTTGGTTAAACGCAATATATATTGATGAACTATAATGTGTTCTTCTAGCCAATGTCCATCAGTTGCAAAATATGAGTAATCTGCTGAAAATATTTTTTGTAGTTTGTCGTATTTAGTTCCTGCTTTATCTTTTTGTATTGATGCGCAAGTTAATAAAAGCATATTTTATATAATAAATAATAATATATACATCCCCATCAATGAGTTAAAATTATCAAAGTTCATAATAAACAACAACACATGTTTACTATTACAACAATCATAGTGTATTACATACGTAGCAGTTGTTTTTTCTTGATGGGCATGTAGTCCATTGACATTAAAGATGGTTACCCTTTGAGCCTCTGTAGTTTTGTACACTACTTCATGATGGGAACTGAAGATTAAACATTATTTGATATTGATGAGGTAGGAAGAATAAGATGTGTGCATATGGATGGATCCACTTTCATGTGTGGGAGTTATGTATTACTGATCGGGTTATTGTGACAACACATATAAAGTACTATAATTTTGTGAATGCAGTTTTTTACCGATTAGGCATTGATCCTTCAAACAAGATCTTCTATTTTATAATTAAGTTTGATTGGTGGGAATGGATAAGGCGGAGGGACCATGAAGATGGTGTCGATACCTTGTTACAATTTAATGATGGTTTTGCTCATGTTTATATGTGTCAAGGTTTGAGAAGGGATTAATATTTGATGACAATGTATACATTCGATAGTGATTAGACTAGTTTTAATGGTGTAATGGACTTTGAGAAGGCCTTCAAAGCCTCCCAGTGTAGCAAAAAAAGAATGGAAAACCAGTAGAAATTTCCCTGGTCCAAATTTATATGGATAGGTTATTCGGGAAGACGATTATACAATAGAATATGCTGTAAGAGAATACCTGCATGGAAAAGGGGCATTGCTAAAGACTGTATCATCTCAGACCTTGTTAAAGAGAAAACACAGGGGAGCAAGAAATGAACTTCTAGCCAATCTGGCCAATGAATTTGACTTCAAAGATGAAAAATCTGAATGAGCTGCAAATATGAAAATGTATCCAAAAATCTAAATCCGTCAGTCATTGTTGAAAATGAAAAATGGTAAAGTGGACTGGCGCTGGACACTTTGCTAGGTAACTACGACTAGTTAGTGTGGCCTGAATGTTGACCCTCAAAGTGCAGGATCATAGCTCCAAGGAAGCAACTTTGCAAGCTCAGAGAATTGGAAATATGGACAGCCAGGAACCAAAATTAGGCCAAGAACTTCTAAAGAAAAATCAATGGAAGCCAAGGCATCAATTTTTAAAGTCTAACTTGCATTTCATGCCTTCTATTTGTGGTTCTGATTCTATTAATGGTAGTGGAAACAAAAAGGTCTGAAGTTGGGCAAAAATCCCATGCCTTTATGTTCTCACTGCCTTTGACCTAACCAGAATCACAAGCATAAGGCCTAGGATGCAAGTTTAACTTCACAAATTGTCACCTTGGCTTAATCTTTTTTTTTTTACTTCGGGAGTTGTTGGTGTAAGTTTCGTTCCTGACTGACAATCTTTCCACCCCTCGATGCTCGCAAAGCTTCTTTCTTTAACTTCTAATCCTGCATTTTATGGGTCATCATTTAGGCCATGCTAACTAGTCACAGTTACCTAGAAAAGTGTCCAGCTCCAGTCCACTTCACCATTTTTCTTTTCAACGAGTGATGGATTTTTATTTTTAGATACACTTTCATTTTTTCAGCTCATTCATTTTTTCATTTTTCATGTCAATTTCATCGGCTAGATTTGCTACACATTTCTTGGTACCCTGTGTTTCTTCTTTAATAAGTTCTAAGTTGATATATAGTCTTCAGCATCTCCCCTTTCCCTCCTAGATATTCTCCCAAGCACCTTCTGATGTATGTAATCATCACCCCGAGTAACCCAGCCATATAAATTTGGATAAGGGCAAGAACTGTATTGATTTCCATTCTTATTTGTAGCAGTTTGAGGCTTCAAATGCCTTTAAAAATTACATTGAACCGTTAAATTTAATCCAATCATTATTGAATCCTTACACCTCCACCAAAAACTTGATCCCTTCCCCAAACTTGACACATAAACATTAGCAAAATCATAATTAAACTATAACAAGATATCAACTCCACTTACATGGTCCCTAAGCCTTATCTGTTAGAACCTATCATTCTTAACTATAAAATGCAATATCTTGTTTGAATCATTAATGCCTAATTGGTAAAGAACAACATTCACAAAATCAGTGTACTCTATATGTGTTTTCACGATAACATGACCAGTAATACATACCGCCAACCTATAAAGTGGTTCTATCTGCAAGCAGTTTATTCCTTCAAACCCATCTTTACTCTAGCCTTTTATGTTGGTCGGGCAAAAGTTGATCTACTTTCACTTTCTTTTCTTTTAGGAGACATCTTTTATCTACAAATTAGAGAAAAAAATAGAACATTATAATTGATGTCTGCATAGTTTAAAAAAAAGGGTAACATAAAATTCAATAAATACAATACATTACAATAGGCATTCCAATAGGTGACCTATCTGTTGCAACAGATTCCCCATCTATTCAATAAATGAACTATTTACTGCAATAGGTGACACATTTGTTGCAACAGGTGACCAACATATTGCAACAACTGGGTCATTTATTGGAAGAAATCAAACCATCCTTGCTACTGGGTTGATTTCTTTGAATAGGTGCTTCATCTATTGCAACAGATGGGTCATCGATTGGAAGAGTTGTTTTGATTTAGTCCAACTATTGATTCATCAGTTGCAGCAGATATGAAATATATTGGAAGACCTATTTTAATATCTTCCACCATATGTTCCAACACCAACAACAATAAAACAACACCATATATTCCAACACCATCAACAACAACAACACTATATGTTCCAACACCACCAACAACATCAACAATAGCATCAACAACAAAGAAACAAACAAAAGACAAATAAAAAAATTGATACTGCCAAAAAGGCTTTTTTAGTTCTCCCAACAGATGACTTTTTTTGTATATTTTAATAAAAATAATGGTTCGTTCATTCAAGACTTAAAAACCACTTTTCCTTCCATTTTCTCAATAAATAGGATATGGGTAATGGGTAAATAAATAAAAATAATAGATGTAAACAACTACTTTAAATAACCAATGTAAAAATATGATATTCACATTTTCAATTTTTATCATAGAAAACATAAAAAATTTGATGAAACATGCAAATAATGAGGCGAGAAGGCAAGAGCAATAGTGAATCATACTTGCCATGTCAAAATAAAAGGGTTCAAAACACTAATTTCAGTCGAGAAAAGATATAGATTGACTGAGATCTGAAAGGATCTTGGAGCAAAAAAGGAGAGAAACAAGAGAAAAAAGTGGTGGCGATTGGGATTACCCTAAAGAGAAGAGAAAAAGAAAGAAAAAGAAGAGAGATGAATTATTTTATGGTTGAAGGAGAGAGAATTCTAGAGATGGGTTTAAATATTTATTAATAATTTATGGTGGTGAAATTCTCTGAGGAGAACGATGAGACGTTGATGGTAACATTGAAAAGACAACTCAAGGAGGAGATTTTTGAGTTATCCAATAAATATTTTTACCGCTTTAGTATTCTTTATTTCTTTATTTCAGACAGAAAATTGCTTTAAAATTTAAAAAAATCTTAAAATAAATAAGTCATCTGTTGCAATAGATGTCAATATATGTTTGAAAATTTTCAACTGATCAGTCATCTGTTGCAACAAATGTCAACGTCTATTTGATAATTTTCAATAGATAATTCATTTATTGCAACAAATATCTTTATCTATTTGATAATTCAAATAGATAAGTCATCTGTTGCAACAGGTCGAACATATATTTTAATAGATGTCTATAATTTTTTTATAATTTTCAACAGATATGTCATCTGTTGCAATAGGTTAGTCCTCTATTTATTAAAATCAAGCAATTATTTGAAATATATAAATTAATTTAGATAAAATTAACGATGAGTTCACAGGTTCAACTACAATTTCAATTGATGTCGTTGCAATTGTATGATATTGGTATTGTGTTCATCCTAACCAAAGTCATCAATTGATCGATTTGGGTTGAAATGATTCAAATAACGCAATTATTTGAAATATCTAAATTGATTTATCTAAACTTAAGGATTATTTCATAGGTTCAACTATAATTTTGATTGATGTTGTTGCAACTGCATGACGTTGGTATTGTGTTCGTCCTGATCGAGGTCATCAATTGATTGATTTGGATTGAAATGATTCAAATCAAGTAATTATTTGAAATCTAAATTGATTTATCTAGAATTAAGAATAAGTTCATAGATTTAACTATAATTTTAATTAATGCCGTTGCAACTGCATGGCGTTGGTATTGTGTTCATCTTGACCGGAGTCATCAATTGATCGATATGGGTTTAAATAATTCATATCAAATGATTATTTTAAATATCTAAATTTATTTATCTTGAATTAAGGATGAGTTCATAGGTTTAACTATAATTTTGGTTGATGTCATTGCAACTGCATAACATTGGTTTTGTGTTCATCCTGATCGGAGTCATCAATTGATCGATTTGGGTTGAAATGATTCATATCAAGTGATTATTTGGAATATCTAAACTGATTTATATAGAACTAAGGATGATTTCATAGGTTCAACTATAATTTTAATTGATATTGTTGCAACTGCAGTCTGCATGATATTGGGATTGTGTTCGTCCTGATCGGAGTCATCAACTAATCAATTTGGGTTGAAATAATTCATATCAAATGATTTTTTGAAATCGTTAAATTGATTTATCCAGAATTAAGGTTGAGTTCATAGTCTTATCTATAATTTTAATTGATGTCATTGCAACTGCATAGCGTTGGTATTATGTTCGTCCTGACTAGAGTCATCAATTGATCGATTTGGGTTGAAATGGTTCATAAAAGTAATTTTTTGAAATATCAAAATTGATTTAGATAGAATTAAGGATGATTTCATAGGTTCAACTACAATTTTGATTGATGTCTTTGTAACTGCATGACATTGGTATTGTGTTCGTCCTGAACGGAGTCATCAATTGATCGATTTGGATTGAAATGATTCATATTAAGCGATTATTTGAAATATCAAAATTAATTTATCTAGAATTAAGGATAATTTCATAGGTTCAACTATAATTTTGATTGATGTTGTTGCAACTGCATGACATTGGTATTGTGTTCGTCTTGACCATAGTCATCAATTAATTGATTTGGGTTGAAATGATTCATATTAAATTATTATTAAGTTAATATATAATTCATTAAAGTTCCAATTGAAATTATTAACTAAAAACTAATGTTAGTAAAATTAATTTAATTTATTATGAAATAGTTAAAATTTATCTCTTTTAAAACATTAATTAAAATTAATTCGGACCAAATTAACATTTTTAAAACTTGTCATTGTTTTTTAAAATACAAATCAACCCATACAAAATCATTTATTTTCGAGAAAAATGTTTCATCATTTTAAATCTCGTGTTCTTTCTCTTCACTTTCTCTTTCTCTTTCAACAATACAAACAACAACTACTCAACATATTGCTCAACCTTTCATAGAAAATTAATTTTTATCCTATTTCTAACCACATGTTGTTATTTTTGACTTTTTTCTTACTTGTATCTATTGTTTTCTTTCTCTTCGCAGGTAACAGAGTTCGAGAAGAGTTCTACATTTGTTTTTTTTTTTCTAAGAATTAGGGATTTTTAGTTAATGATGAAAAAGACTTTTAATTATATTATCTTCAATAATGAGTTAAGAATTTTGAGTTTTGATGCTAAAAATGTAGCAAGAACCCGAGAAAATCCTACTTTTATCATTGTATTTTGTTGACTGTCATGGTATTATTGGATGGTGTTTGTGGTATTATTGGTGGTTGTTAGTTATGTTTGTATGGTTGGTATTGGTGGTCTTGGTCTTGGTGTTGATGGTGTTGGTATTGGTGGTGGTGTTGGTATTGGTAGTATTGGTAGTAGTATTTATAGTGTTGGTTGTGATGTTGGTGGTATTGGTGGTGTTGGTATTGATGTTTGTGTTGGAGGTGCTGGTGTTGGTGGTGTTGGTGTTGGTATTGGTGGTATTGGTGGTGGTGTTGGTATTAGTGGTATAGGTGGTGGTATTGCTGGTGGTGTTGGAATTGGTGGTGTTAGTGTTGGTGGTGTTAGTATTAATGGTGGCTATTGGTGGTGTTGGATTGGTGGTGTTTGTATTGGTGTTAGTATTAGTATTAGTGGTGTTGGTGGTGTTGGTGTTGGTCGTGGTGTTGATGGTGGTAGTGTTGGTGGTGTTGACATACTCTATTGACCAACAGATTACTCATCTAATGGAAATATGAAAGACATGATTCAATTTCATCCAACAGATGATCCATCTATTGCAAAAAGATGGGTAATCTGTTAGAAGTTATCAAAATAGAACTACTACTTGATTTGATAACTTCCAAATGATGACCCACCTGTTGCACCAGTGGTTCCATCTGTTGGGAGATATTAAAATAGGTCTTCAAACAGATTCCCTATCTGTTGCAACAAATGTATCAATTGTTGGCATAAAACAAAACAGCTCTTCCAGTAGATTAACCATCTGTTGCAATATGTGTATTAGTTGTTGGAAGAAAACAAACCAATAGGAAGACTGTTTTGATCTATTCCAATATTTTGTTCATCTGTTGCAACAGGTTATGCATCTGTTGTAACATATGATTTATCTGTTCCAACAGATGGGTTATTTGTTGGAATATTTTGTAGTGTGTTGTATAAAAATTTATTAAATTTTGTGTTACCTTTATTAAAAAATTATGCAGACATCAATTGTAATGTATTTTTGTTTTTCTCTTGTTTGTAGGTAAACAACGTCTCCCAAATAAAAAAAAAGTGAAAATAGATTAACTTCTAGCTACGTAACAAAAAAGGCTAGAGTACAGATAGACTCGGAGGAACTTTCTGAAAAATCTCAGTTAGGGAAAAGTGTAGTTGACAAAAGATATAAAATTGATGTTGAGGGAGGTGGAGAAAGGTCTGTAGAGGATGGTGAGGAAAATAAAATTGAGGAGAAAGAAGAAGAAGAAGAAGAAGAAGAAGAGGAAGAAGAAGAAGAAGAAGAAGAAGAGGAGGAGGAGGAGGAGGAAGTAGAAAGTGAGAAAGATGATAATGATCAAGATGATGATAATGCATCATCAATGGGATGTGAATTAAGATCGAAATCCCAGCATGATCTTGTCAAAACTATTAGTATTGATAGATTTCAAGTTGAGATGCCAATAGATAACACTGCAGATTTAACTAGTGATTTTGTAGTTAAATCTCAGTTGGAGAAACCTTTTGATAATTCTAGGAATACTATGAAGAAGGAAAAACTAGAGAAATTATTTAAGAAGTGCTGCTTTGGATACTTTCTTAAGATGCTGAGGACAACAATACCCATTTCTAAATGAGCATGGTATATGGTTTTCTTAAGCGCAGGATTAAGTACCTGGGGGTGATAAAGATTTGAAGGAGAGGGGCAAAGAGACGGATGAAATCTGGATTAACTATTGTGGCATGCCGGTTTGTTTTGACATGAAAGAGTTTGCCATAGTGACAGGCTTGAGATGTGACCGTCCAAAATAACCTCTCATCAAGGAAACACCCCTAAAAAATTCCAAGGCATGTAGGACAGTCAAACCACTACTATCAAACAAAGGCAAAACATTGCCCAAGTGAGTACCGTATCCACCAAAACCAATAGATGCAAGAAAAAAATAGATGGGTTGTTGGATATTGATGGACGTGGCTACAAAGCAACGATGTTGTTAGAAAATATCAAGGATAAAACCATACCAAAGAATTACAAAGAGCAATTATGCTTAGTTTGGTTTTCCCATTCTGTTATATTGGCAAAAGACATCTACAAAGTCATCGAAGATGATTTGTTAGAGTTTGCAGAGGATTTTGAGAAATTCAACAATTATCCCCGGGGATATGACAACTACAAGTTGACTGTCAAATATTTATTGACAAAACTATATCTAAAGACGATCTCCTTATATGGCTTTTCTTGGGCTTTCATGATAAATTTAATCACTATTTGTTTACTCTTGCAATAATTTATACTGAATAATTATAATGGCTTTTTTTTGTTTTCTCCCTATTTACATTTTTTAGGTTTGGATATTTGAAGCCATTACTCCCTTCCAAAAGAAAGTCAAGGATTACCTAGATGAGATTTCTTATCCAAGGATCCTTAGGTGGTTAGCTGCAAAGAGCAACATAAGAAATAAGAACATTGATCTCTTTAACTCTCTGGATGATGCAGTAAGTTTTCTTTCAAGTAAAATAATTTGACTCAAAGAAAGGTATTAAAATAAATGATCTATCTGTTGTAACAGATGGGTCATCTGTTGCAATTTATCTTAATAGATTACCCTTCTACTACAATTGATGTAATAGATACTATTAGACAATCTATTGCGACAGATGAGTCATATTTTGCAATAAGTTGTCTGTGTTAACATGTTACCCAACTAACTGCAAATTATTATTTGATTTAAGCATATCTGCCCTTTTTATAGGTTGTGTATCCATGGATCGTGCCCACTGAGAAAGAATTGGGGATGACTTCTTTTATTACTCTAGGTCTTGTTGATACAATAAAATACCCAATGATGGAGTTAATAAAGAAGGAATTGGCTGGAGCAACAACCATAAGAAGAGAAGTTGGGCAAGGTCAGCCTCATATTAAGGCTCTTCATGACCAACCTGCTGCAACAGATCTGGTTTCTACTTCTGAGGGGTGTTGCTTGTGGAGTTGTTCATGTTGGTGGCAGTCATGCTGATGCTAATATTGTTGCCATGATGATGAGCATGTTCATGCTCAGTAAAATATAAGCATGTTTGAAATCACCCCTTACAGTGGTCCCTCTCACCCCTCTCCACACTCATGTTCTCATCGCAAATGCAAAGATTGCATGGACAGACATGATAAAATCTTTCAAAAAATAAAAACACTCATTGATATTGTCGAGGATTTGAAATCCAAGAGGGGTGTCATATCATCCAAGAAGGTGAGAGAGTCATACACTCCTACAGTGGAGCTTAGGAAGAAGAAAAAAACAATTAGACATATACTCTCAATTATGGAACCAAAATAATTGCAACTCCTCCTCCTCCAAAAGTTGATGAAGTTCAGGGACCACTGAATAAGGTGGACATATACGCGAAACTTGAAGCCGAATCAAAGGCTTCTCTAATAAAGTTCAAAAATTCCAAGCAAAGCGCAAAAGATTTCACCATAAATAGCTTTTCCTCCCAAGAATCCAAGAATATGACAGATATGAGGTATTGGTACGTGGACACAGTAAGTTTACTTTTCCTAACCTAACCCTCTAATCTACTTCATGTCGTACATTCTAAGTCATCTTATATTCTAGTGCAATAGGTGGTTCATCTGTTGCAACAAATTATCCATCTGTTGCATAAGTTGCATTAGATGGGTAATCTGTTAACAAATTCAGAGAAACTATGCAATAGATGGACCATCCGTTGTATCTTTTCACTTTATTTTTCTTTTTTAAAATTACTAACCTATTTAAAAATTGTCTTCTTGTATCACAGTATGTGGATGAAATTTTCTGCCTTATGAGGGGTAGAAAATTAGCGTACTTAAATGCTATGATGCTGGTGATAGGATAATGGACCTCAACTTCCACAATAATTTCAAGAATATGTAAAATGATCTCAGTGCCCTAGCGACAACTCCCGGTGGCCTGGGATTCGATATGTTAGTTTCTACGTTCGATTGGGATCAATATATGATTGACTATGTTAGAGAAAAGAGGTCATATACACACGATAAGGATTGGATCAGAGAAAAGAGAATTCTTGCAGTCATGAACCTAGACTTAAAACATTTTGTGGCTCTTGAGATACTACTCGAGGACGGAAAGATGAAGGTTTATGACTGCAACTTATCTGTCTATGAAGAGGCCAATTCTTTTACCATGATGAAGCCACTATTTGACTTGTTCCCTAGATTGTTGAAGCAACGTGGCCTGATGAATCATTTTCCATCTAAAGTGTTGAATGAAAAATGGACTTTTGAAGGTTGCAACAAGGATAATGACCTTAAAATAAATTTAACCGATTTCGCATGCGGGTCATACTTTATTGCACACATCGCTTGTTTGCTAACTAGCACAGAAATTTCCAAGCCAAGGACCTTACTAAATGACAACACTGTGGTAAGGATGTAAGAGATCTGGGCTTATGGGGTACAAACTAAATAGTTGGAGCTTGCTTAAAAAAAAGATGCAGAAACACCATGATAATTTTTATTTTAAGTATACATGTAGTGATAATTTTTTTATGTTTGATGAAAATTGAATTGGTTTATTAAATTTGGGAACTTATGAATCAGTACAAACAATAATTACTAAGTTCAAATATTGCAACAAGTGCATTATATAGATATAGACATCTGTATAATGCAATAGATGACCAACCTATTGCAACAGATAGTCTATATGTTGTAACACTTAGTCTATCCGTTGCAACCAAAATTATATCTATTGCAACAGATTGGTCATGTATTGAAACAAATCAAAATAGTAGAAAGGCATGTTTGATAATTTCCCACGCATATGTCGTCCGTTGCAACAAATCCATTATCTTTTGCAATATTTAAATCTAGTATTCCATTTTAATTAATAAGTTCAAATCTAAGGATAAAATAAAATTCATAGACAAAATAATGTTAGTTTACAACAAACCCAACGTATTCCCACATAGTGGGGTCTGGGGAGGGTAAGATGTACGCAGTCCATACCACTACTTTCGGAGAAGTAGCAAGGCTGTTTCCGATAAAATAATGTTGGTTTAAGGATAAAATAAAATTCATAGACAATTAATTGTACATTGTTAAGTAATGTCAAATTTTTTTATTTTTTATGATTGATGACAACTGTATGGTTTTATTAAATTTGCAAACTTATGAATTAGTACACAAAAAAATGCAACAAATAATGGATCTGTGTAACACCCCAAGTTTGCACCCCGGATGCTACACGGTGCTTACGACCTCGAAGGATCACAAGCTAACCCATGATTGGTACCTGCTGTGAGCACTGACTAATAATACTGAAATAAATGCGAAAGTTAGGCTGAGGTTGTTGTAAGGTTCATAACTAAAAAATAAATACTGAATACTGATAAATATATACTAAAAATTGAAAATCTATCTGAAATAATCTAGCCTGAAAGCCTTTAACTGTCTGAACATAGAGTTGATGGGACAATTCTCCAGCTAACTCCGACTACTAAACATGCTGAACTACTAAACTACTGAAATGATAACTCTATCCTCAAACTATGAGGACTTACCACTAAATCTACTGCTGATAGTCTGGGCTGCTAAGTACAGTCAGGAACCCATGCATTTGAACTTATGATATAAGACATCATAGCGCAAAAAAATGTATATGTTAGTACTTTTAATGTATTGGTATGCTAAGTGAGGTAGGCTAATAAGTATGAGTTCATATGCATGAATAATAACTGGTTGAGTAACACAAATACAATTGAATAAGAGTACATGTATATCTAAAACTGCTGTAATTACTGATTATTCAATACTATGCACATAACTATGTATACTATACTGATATCACATTAACACTAGATATTGAGTTTTGATAACTGAATGACTAATATCTGAGTTTACTGATACTTTACTACTATTAACTGGGTGACTATTTTTGATAGTCCTAATTTTGTGAAATCGAGCTTAGTTTCATATTGAGCTGGGTGGCTGTGTCTGATAGTCCTAATTCAAAAAACTGAATTGAGGTTTTATACTGAGTCTGAAACTGAAACTAAAACTGTGGTAGTGTTTATCTAATCGACATACCCCGATTATAAACTAAGTTGGGGTCCAACTGTGAACCTAGTTGGAAGGGTGTTAGCACCTTGCCAAGGGATACTAATAATGACTATGAGTTAACCCTATTTGGCAGGAAGACATTTCGTCAACCCTCACTAGCAGTAAAACTCGTACGAGATGTATCAAACCTTAGCTGGCAGAAAGATATCTCAACCTACGCTGGCTACGTAGTTCTATAACATAGGGATTGCTACTAAGGGTCAAAACCTTCACTGACAAGAATGACCCCATCCCTGGGTTCGCTCGGTGCTGAATCCTACTCCCAATTGAATAGACAGTGAACTGATCACTAGACTATACTAGGCTTGACTGAACTGTTACTGATCGTGCTAACTGATTGAGCTGGGCTGAGTTTACTGAGTTCTATTGACTGATTGAGTACTCTGAGTTCTGTAACTAACTGAGTACTACTGTACGAGACATCACTATGACTATTCTGTAGCTACTGGAATTCTAAATAAACAACTATATTTTGGGTATTGAATACCCCAGGACTCGATAGCATTGAAAGTAAAACATAGCACAATCTTGAAAGCATAATGACTAGCCACTTTATCACAATTCATCCATTGAGGCATTTTATCAAACACTTGCATGGTATAAACTTGTATGCATACTAACATGTTATGATTTCTCCATTCAACTCACATGAATATTTTATCAAACACTTGGGGGCATAGTTTATGCACATAATAATAATCAATATGCAAACATCATGTTCACAATCCCATCTCATAATTCAAAGGGCTTTTAACATAAATTCACATAACCCTACACACATGTTAATTACTTCACATGAAACTTGTAATAAATCATGGGTTAAAACTCAATTAACACCATAATCATGAATACAACCAAATTCAACATGAAATTCAAGAAAGCAACCAACTTGTAGTTTAAAAGAGATTCTTGAACTCCAAGGGTGGAAGGAAACCCTTGGATGAACACCTAACATACCTTGATAATTAATTTCATAAAGATTGATGGTGTGTTCTTGAAGTTTGGATTTAAAATTGGATGCCCTAGGGTTTGTTCTTGAGAAAATTTGAGAGAGAATGAGTGATTTAGCCTTTATAAAGGCCTAATCTTGTATTTTTGGGGCTGATATAAGGTGGGAAAATAACCCAAATACCCCTCTGGTTGCGGACTTTTTAATTACTAAAAACTTACCTAGCAATGCGCAGACCAATGCGCTGCATCGATGGTATCAATACGATGATCAGCACGCCGTGTCGAGTTTGTGTTGGTTCACTGGAATTTTCATTGAAAGTTAGGGAAAAATGTCTGTCGATGTGATGGGCGATGTGACGCATCGAGATCGCATTGACAAACTATTTTGGTCACCTAAATATGATTCAAACAAGGTCTGAAAAATTTAAAACTCACCCAAAGTGACCTATTGACACACCTGATCATGATTCAATCCAAGGATCAACATTTGTAAGGTCATAAGGGTCATAAAATAAGATCGCCAAATTCTGAAGGCTAAAATAATTCTAAGTGTAAATACTTAGCTGAAATTTCTAAGTCTCGAACCTCTTTTCATGCTCTAAAGGACCGAGTTAAGCTTAAGATACAATCTGTCGAAATAGATGTCACATTTGTTGTAAATTATCAAATAGGTCCTCCTATTTGTTTGAATTATTCCAACAAAGAGACTATCTGTTTCAACAGATGGTTCATCTATTGCAATGTGATGTTTTAATTAGTTCCAATAGATGTGACGTTTGTTGCAACATATCGATCATCTGTTGCAATATTTGAATCTACTATTTCATTTCAATAAATAAGTTCAAATCTAAGGATAATATAAAATTCAAAGAAAAAATAAAATAAATCGAAGCCTTCAAAAATTACATTTAATTAAATATATCAACACATAAATAAAATGCAAAATTTTTTTTAGTGGCTTTGGAAAAATCAGTCTATAATGATATACTTAATATTGACAAAATGTTCTTCATCCGGTGCTATGAAATTTGGCTTTGGTCGTTGTGGATCTTTAATGTTGCTTGCGTACGATTTTTGAGCCTTCACTTCTCCATATTTTCATAAAATAGTAGCATATCTTTTATGGAGTAATCCAGCATCAAGTCCATTATTTGGAACTTATAATCCATCGCTCAAATACTTAGCGTAAGCGGCAACAAAAAGACCGCAATCACTGTATTTATAAAAATCAGATGGTTCATATCTTGCAATTAATGTAAGAGTTGTGAAATTTATGAAATAAAGTAAATCGTGATACTTACAGGCTACCACTAGATTGTTGAGTAATTCCTTCAACATATTCTACATCAAATGGACTACCCATTTTATCCTGGTATACTTTAATCATCGACCAATCAGTACGAATCTTTTGGTCCAAAAAGCCACTTATATCAAGGTAAGTAGGCAATATTTTGGCCAGCTTTTCTATTTTAGAAGATGGCTCAGAACGTCTACTTCGCGACATTGAGTCATAAACTCAGATGTGTCTCTCTTTTAGAACAACGACAGCCAACACTCAATGGAACTCATCACCATAATTGATTGGGATGTATACTTCATCGACCAAGTGTCAAGGTAAGCCAGATAGAATGCTAAAACCATTGATGATGTTGATTAAACATTCCTCATTTCAAGAAACTTCTAACTGTTGTTGACAAATATCTATATTGTTTTAGTTTTTACAACCTGGCCTTCTTTCGGAGTTAGTAAAACATGACATCGATGTGTTGTATATTTCAGATTATGTAATAATAAAATTAATAAACAGATACAATTACATATAATGTTAATAGTAGGATATACATACATATATATATATGATATTGATCTGGTTTCAAGATCTATGAATAAGAAAAATCCCTAAATATCCATTTGAGAAAATCGATGAATAGATAGGGCGAAGCCAGTTGAAGGAAGGTCGCATTAGCGCCCCCTACTTCACTAAAGCAAGAAGGGATAAATTTGACTTTGAAAAAGAAGGGCTTCTATTTAGATTAGTTTCTTAGTAAAAGATAAGGCAAAGAGCAATGGCATAACAGCTGCGCGAAAGCCGTTGCGCCTTATCGCACCCCTTTTCTTGCTCATTAGCGCCCCCTACCCCTATTATTTATATTATAGTCATAAAGGAACTAAAGGAAATTTATATATATATATATATATATATATATATATATATATAGAACCTCATCATTCCAGTAAGTATGGGGTTGTGACATCAAATAGAACTAATTCTTTATTCTGGAATATGCAACAGCAAAGTCGAACATATCAAAACTAAGATCAGATTGGTTCACTTTGTAGTTCGTCTTTTCCGCATGATTTATATGTGTTAATGTCGTGTTTTTACAACAAGAATTATATAAATTATTTTTTTAAATGATTTATGTACCTGTTGGCATGAAGCTTCTTTAACAGCCCATCGACAATCCATTCTGAATAGTCGTTGATCAATATTGTTAGTTCTTTGGAAGCATCATTCGAGATGTTGAACCCTTCAAATGCATAATTCTTCCATTTTTTTAGACTGTCAGGCTTCGTTTTTTCTTCCTCTTTTGAAGCAGTAATGAAGTTTTAATGTAATTTGTCCCAACAGATTACACATCTATTGCAATAGATGGGTCATCTATTAGGACAAATTAAAATAATTAGAAACCTGTTTGATTTCCTCCAACAGATGAGACATACACTGTGACATATAATCCATCTGATGTAGAGAGTTAGTCATCTATTGAAACAGATGTCTATATCTATTTGATAATTTATAGCAGATGCGTCATCAGTTGAAATAGATATGTAGTCTATTTGTTTGTTGGAATAAGTGATAAATATTCACCTTTTTCAGCTCATGCTGCTCTCTTGTGGCCCATGCACATTATTCAAAACTACAAGACAAAAATGGAGGAGTTGCAATTTTTCTCTTTTCAATGCTTGGTAATGCTTTGGAAAATTCTTTCCTTCTCATCCTAGCTGCCTTAATCTCTAATGAAGTGTAAGGATATGAGATCGTCTTTGATGGAACGACACCCCTCTTAGATGTCAATTCCTTAACAGAAGTAGTTAATGCATTAATAGCATTAATCACTCCATTATATTTCGCCTTGCAGTTTTGACATTTGCAAGCATAACATTCACTAGGAGGGGCAAAATCTGTAAAACTAGTATGATCATAATCATAATGTTTTATTGTTTCAAAAATTTCAAGAGGATCATCATTAGGCCCAACAGTAGCACCACTACCACTACCACTACCACTACCACTACCACCACTAACAGATCCATCACCACTAGCACCATCAACAACAACAACCACACCCTCTAAAATTATTTTTTTGTGATGGTTGTTGCTCCAAAAAATTATTTTTATTCTATCAATAACCTTAGGTTCGGATAAATTTTGTACAGACTGTAAAGTATGAAAAAATAGCATCTTCAACTCTCGATTGATCAGAACAAGCCACAGATGCACAATCTAAAATAAATTGGTACATATATTAGAATGATGATTAAATTATTTCAAAAAAATTATTAATTTAAACAAAAACTTAATTAGAATTATACTTACTGCTTCCTTCGGGGGGTTGAAGAGATCAAGAAATTTTGTCTTTTTATCAGTTTTGGCCAAAATTTCTTAGACATGAAACTTCTTTTTGGTAGTTCACTTGTTGTCTCAAATAAGGAATGACTTCAAATGCCCAAGCCTATAAAATAACGCCAATAAATAAAAATTATTATTCAATAAAAAATAAATGAATCATAATAAAGGAAATATTTACCATGAAAGCTCATGGAAAGCCCACTACAAGAAAAATGCTTATTACCTGGGGATTTTCATAGGGATAATGTGGTAAAATTCTCAAGTAGTTTGATTACCTGCGGAAATAAATTCGTAGGTACATTATTTGCGGATTTATTTGCGATTAACTATCAAAATTTTGCATGAAATATTTGGTAAAATTTCATAAAAAAAGGATTTTACATGCAGATTTTCACGAAAAAATTCACAAATTATTCCCCATGAAAATTCTCAAGTAAATCCGAAGGAAGTTTAGAGGTAAAAATTCCTAATTAACAAAATAAAATTCCTTGTGGATATTTATAAAACTATTTTGCAAGAAAATTCATATGAAACACCCCAAGTAAATCCGCATGAATAAATTTTTTCAAGACAATTTTCATGTATATTTAGCATGTACATCCCCATGAAAATTTTCAAGTAATAATTCATACGTAAATTACTAGAAACATTTCACAATTAATCAAAAATCTATTCAAACCCTTTAATAATTCTCAAAAACATCATTCAATATAAATCTAATGTAAACCGTTACAGCTAACAAAAAGACATAATTCAAAACATCCACATCAATAATGTATGATTCTTAAATGGTCCAAAAAAGATATTTCAAACTGTAGTCCTCAATAAAACTACCAACCATCAGGGTCAGAATCACTTGCATTTATGTTATCAGGATTATCACTTTCATTCACGTCGTCAGAGTCACCATCACTTTCATCCTCATAAGCTTGGTTGTCTTCTTGAGATGGACGTTCATAATTTGAAGATTATTTCTTGTATACATGCTTCATCAACAGGTTCAATTCCTTTCTCATCCTCCTTACATAATTGATGCACTTTGAGCAGCTAATATTTCTTATTTCTTTCTTTCAAACTCATTTTGCATAAGAATATGTAAATTCAGGTCATAAAAGGTGCTAAAAATACATTATTATCATAAATTATATGACATTATAGTATCAAATGAAATCATAACAATCAACAAATATAAACATGTATATATAAGCATATAAAACATCATAATCTCAAAGTTGATTTTTCAAATTCTTGTGACTATTGTTATGAATTATTCTATTAAGATAACAGAGGATGAAATTAGACGAATAAGAGAACAAGAGAAAAGGTTCAAGTGGTGCCATGTATTTAACACTTCATGTGAAGAAAACTCTTTTTCTTATTTCTTAAAACTCCATACCCGGTCAAATGGATTATACAAGGTACACTACAATGGATTATACATTGTCAGGTACACTGCAATGGATTATACAAGAAGATTTACTCGATGAGAAATTCTCAAAGCAGAGATCTTTTCATATAACCAAACAAATTTATTTTGTTACTAGACTTTATTGTTTTCAAGTTATTAGTACACAGTTCAAGTGACTATACTTAACCAGTTTCAAGTCACAAGTTCACAATTTCAAGTAAGTACACTTAACCATTTTCAAGTCACAAGTTCTGTAACGCCCCGAGTCAGCACCTTAGACGCTACACGGTGCTTACGGCCCCAAAGGATCACAAGATAGCCCATGACTAATATCTTCTCTAAGCACTGAATAATTACACAGTAATAATAATAATAATAATAATACTGAGATAAGTACGAAAGTTAAGCTGAAGTCCCAATAAGGTTCACAACTGAAAATAAAATACTGAATACTAATAAATGAATACTGAAAACTTAATATCTATCTAAAATACTCTAGTCTGAAAAGCCTCTAGCTGAACTGTCTAAATATGGAGTTGATGGGACAAGCCCTCAACTAATTCCAACTACTGAACTACTGATAGATTGATAACTGAAACAAAAGCATGCCCTCGATAGATGAGGACTCACTACTAAATCTCCTGCTGATAATTTGGGCTACTAAGTGCGGTCAGGAGCCCATGCATATGAACCTATGATATAAGACATCATAGCACAAAAGAAAGGTATACGTCAGTACTTTAAATGTGCTGGTATGCTAAGTGAGGTAAGGCTGAATGCATGGGTTCATATGCATGAATAATAACTGGCTGAATAATATGAATATAACTGAATGAGAGTACATGTATAACTGAAACTGATGAAACACTGATTATGCAATACTGTGCACATATCTATATATACTGTGTCTGAGATCATACTTACACTGGATACTGAGTTCTGATAACTGAATAACTGATATCTAAGTTTACTGATAATTATATTATTGATAGTTAGGTGTAAATTTATGACTGTTTTGATTCTGTAGAACTGAACTGAGTTCTATACTAAGTTGGGTGGCTGTGTATGTTAGCCCTAATTCTTGAGAAATGAACTAAGTTCTATACTGAGACTAAATCAAAAACTCTGGAAGATAATCATCTAACCGACATGCCCCTCTCTAAACTGATTGGGGTCCAACCTGTAACCCCAATTGGAAGGGTGTCAGTATCGTGCCGAGGGCAAAGACAAGATGACGAGTCACTCTCATATGGCAGGTGCTCTAAACAAGAACGGTGATTCCTCAACTGGCAGGTAGAACACCTCATCAACCCTTAACTGGTAGGTTAATGTCTCAACCTATGATAGCTACGTAGTTCAAGAATGCAAGGACTGCTTCTAAGGATTACACCCTCTACTGGCAGATGAGTCCCCATCCTTGAGTTCACTCAGTGTTGAATCCTACTCCCAACTGAATAGACACTAAACTGATTTCTAAGCTATACTAGGCTGGATTGAACTGTTACCGATCGTGTGAACTGATTGAATTGGACTGAGTTTACTGAGTTCTGTTGTCTGGCTAAATATACTGAGTTCTGTACTGACTGAATACTACAGATCATGACACTGTTGAGACTATTCTGAAACTGCTATAACTCTAGATAAGTAGCTAGATTTTTGGGTATTGAATACCCCCAGGACTTGATAGCATAAAAAGTAAAGCACAACATAAACTTGAAAAGCATAACAATGGCCACTTGCTCACAACTCGTACATAGAGGCATTTTATCAAACACTTGTAAGGTATAAGCTTGCACATATGCTAGCATATCATGAGTTTCACATTTAATTCACATGAGCAATTTATCAAGAACTTGGGGAACATAATCTATGCATATGATACTAAACAATATGTAGGCATCATAATTTTAAATCCCAATTTGAAAATCAAGGACTTTTAGCATGAATTCACATAATAGTACACACACGATAAATAATTTCACATGAAGCTTGAAATAAACCATGGATTAGATCACAATTTAACATCATAATCATAAATACACTCAAATCCCATATGGAATTTATAAATCAATTAACTTGTAGTTTAAAAGAGTTTCTTGAACTCCAAGGGTAGAAAGAAACCCTTGGATGAACACTTCACATACCTGGATGCTTGAATTTGTGAAAACTGATGGGTTGTTCTTAAAGATTTGCTCTGGAAATTAAAAGCCCTAGGGTTTGTTCTTGAGTAGCTTTGTGAGAATTTGGAAGAAAGTGAGCAATTTATCCTCTAGGGTCTTTGATTGTATGTTTTAGGACTTAAAATGGGTAAGATAATGACCCAAATACCCCTTTAGATGTGGTTTTTTGGTGATTGAAAACGTATCCAGTGACGTCCAGACCAACGCGCTGTGTCGATGGCATAAACGCGATGACCAATGTACCGCGTCGAGTTCACATTGGTTCACACAGAAAGCTGGGGGAAAAATTAACTGTCGACTAGATGGGCAACACGACACATCGATTTCATATCAACTCACTAGAATTTGGCACTGAGTGCTGAGAAAAATATTTATCGACATGATAGGCGACGTGGTGTATCGAGATCACATCGATCCACTATTTTGGATTTCCAAACATGCTTCAAACGATGTTTGAAAAATCCGTAACTCATCCAAAGTGACCTACTGACATTCCTGGTCATAAATAAACCTAAAAATTGATACTTTAAGGTCATAAGGGTCATGAAATAGGATCGCCAACTTATGAAGGCTAATATACTCCTAAGTATAAGCACTTAGCTGAAATTTTCTAAGTCTGGGACCTTTTTTCAAGCTTTAACGAACTGAGTTAAGCTTAGAATTTTGCGAAGTCTTATAATATCTCCCTTTAGGAACATTCGTTCTCGAATGTGGTTAACTAAACTGAGAATACGGATAGACTGAATTTCTGTATACTGAACATGCACAACTAAAATATGATTACATAACTGAAAGTACTGATACACTGAGTTATCATAATGACATGCATAATTGAAGCATACTAAGTTCTGAAAACATGACACATGACTGATCTATTTCATGAAGATATGCATGGTATGAAAAATGCTATTCAACTAAACCGATACAGAGTTGTAAAGGTAATCTCAGCATAGAACTGAATAAATTCAAGGAAAACTGTTACCTTGAGCTGAGTCTGAGTATGTGGAGAAGAGGTGAGGGCACTTGGTCCGCATATCTGCTTTTGCTTCCTAAGTAACTCCCTCAATAGAATGATTCCACCAAAGAACTTTGACTCGAGGGACTTCTTTGTTCCTCAATTTGCAGACTTGATGGTCAAGAATTTTGACTAGGATTTCCTCATAAGAGAGGCTGTTCTGAACATCTATGCCCTCTATAGGGACTATGGCTGCTGGGTAACCTATGCATTTCTTTAGCAAGGAAACATGACACACTAGATGGACAGAAGCTAAATCTGAAGGCAACTCAATCTCGTATACCTTTCTGAAACCACTAAAAATTCGGTAAGGACCGACATACCAAGGACTGATCTTTCCTTTTTTGCAAAACCTCTTCACTCCTTTCATAGGAAATATTTTCAAATACAAAAAATCCCTAATTTCAAACTCGAGATCCTTCTTTCGCATATCTGCATACGATTTCTATCGGCTCTGAGTTATTTTAAGCCTTTCCCTGATCAACTGAACTTTTTCTAAGGTATTAAATACCAAGTCAAGCCCTACCACTGTGGCCTCACCCACTTCAAACCAACCAATGGGAGATCTAAATCTCCTCCCATATAGTTCCTCAAACGGATCCATCTAAATGCTGGAATGGTAATTGTTATTATACGCATACTCAATTAAAGAAAAGTAGTCATCCCAACTACCTTTAAAGTCAATGGCACACGCTCTTAACATATCTTCCAATGTCTGAATGGTCCTTTCTTATTAACCATCTGTCTAAGGGTGGAAGGCTGTATTGAGGTGAACTTGGGTACTAAGACCCTTTTGGAAGGCTTTCCAGAAATAAGAGGTAAACTGGGTACCTCTATTTGAGATAATGAATAATGAAACTCCATGCAATCTGACCAACTCTCTAACATAGATCTTACCATAATCCTTGGCTGAATAATAGGCATGAACTAGTAGGAAATAAGCTGATTTGGTCATCCTGTCCATAATGACCCAAATTGAATCATGCTGATGACGAGTACGGGGCGAACCCATCACAAAGTCCATGTTCACTTTCTCCCACTTCCACGTGGGAATACTGAACTCTTGCATGGAATTACTAGGTTTTTGGTGCTCAATCTTAACCTGCTGACATATCGAGCACTTAGCTATAAACTCTGAAATGTTTCTCTTTATCCTACTCCACCAATAGATTTCCCGTAAGTTGCGGTACATCTAAGTGGACCCTGGATGAATAGAGTAACACACATCATGCGCTTCTACAAGAATTCATTGCCTCAAACCATCTATACCTGGCACCTATAAACAACCCTGGAAATGTAACACAGCATCCCCCCCTTGGGAGAAAACCTCTACTTTCTATTCTTTGATAGACTCTTTTAACTTGACTAAACTGGGATCTCTGTCCTATTTTTTCTTCACTTCAAAAACCAGAGATGATTCTAAACTGTTCTGCACCCATACACTTCCCTCTGCTGAATTAACTAAGCAAACACCTAGTCGGGCAAGCTGATGAACTTCCTGAACTAACTTCTTCTTATTATCCTCCATGTGAGCAACACTACCCATAGACATCCTACTGAGAGAATCAGCGACTACATTGGATTTCCCAAATGGTAAAGAACGCTCATGTTCTAGTCTTTCAATAACTCCAACCACCTTCTCTAATGCAGGTTTAGATCTTTCTAAGAAAACACATACTACAAACTCTTGCGGTCTGTGAACATATCCATATGTACCCCATACAAATAATACCTCCAAATCTTTAAGGCAATCACTACAGCTACTAATGCAAGATCATGAGTGGGGTAATTCTTTTAATGGGGCTTAAGTTGTCTAGAGGCATAGACTATGACCTTACCTCTTTGCATAAAAACATACCCCAAACTAACTCTAGAAGCATCGCAATATACCATAAACCCGTCTGAACCATCTGGTAGAGTCAAAATTGGGGTTGTAGTGAGTAGAGTCTTTAACTCCTGAAAACTTTTCTCACAAGAATCTGACTACTAAAATTTGACTTTCTTCTGAGTCAATCTAGACATAGGGGATGCAATAGATGAAAATCCCTCAACAAACCATCGATAATAGCTGGCCAAGCCTAAGAAGCTCCTAATATCTGATAGAGAGATGGGTCTGGGATAGTTTTTTACTTTTTTGGGTCTTTTGGGGATTAATCCTAATGCCATCATCGGAAATGATATGGCCAAGGAAAGCTACTGACCTTAGCCAAAATTTGAACTTGCTAAATTTGGTGAAAAACTGATGGTTTTTGAGAGTCTGTAATACTATTCTGAGATGGTCTGCATGATCATGCTCACTGCAGGAGTAGGCAAAAATGTCATCTATAAAGACTGTGAAGAACATGTCCAAGTACTGCTTGAACACATAGTTCATCAAGTCCATGGAAGATACTGGGGCATTAGTAAGACCAAATGACATCACTAGGAATTTGAAGTGACCATACCAAGTTCTGAAGGTTGTCTTCAGAATGTCATATTCTCTGACTCTGAGCTGATGATAGCCTAATTTGAGGTCTATCTTAGAAAAGTAGCTGGCACCCTGAAGTTGGTCGAACAAATCATCGATTCTGGGAAGTGAATACTTGTTATTGATTGTGACTTTATTTAGTTGACGGTAGTCTATACACATCCTGAGAGAACCATTTTTCTTACGCACGAATAGAACTAGTGTGCCCTACGGATAAATGTTGGGTCTAATGAATCCCTTATCTAAGAGATTCCTTAACTGTTCTTTTAACTCTTTGAGTTCTATAAGTGTCATTCTGTATAGCGAGATAGAGATGGGTTGAGTATCTAGAAGAAGGTCGATTTCAAAGTCAATTTCCCTTTTGGGAGGAACTCCAGGAAGATCTTCGAGAAACACATCAGGAAATTCACATGCTACTGATACTAATTCAAGATTAGGGGTCTTTGAACTAGAGTCTTAAACTCGAACGAGATGATAGACACATCCCTTAGATATAATTTTTCTCGCCCTAAGGTAAGAAATAAGCTGACCCTAAGTGTTGAAGTAATACCCCTCTACTCAAGGACAAATTTATTTGGAAACTGAAAGTGGACAATTCTATTTTCATAGTCAACTGAAGCATAACATGAATAAAGTTAATCTATGCCGAGAATGATATCAAAATCTGTCATTTCTAATTCTACTAAGTTTACTAAAGTGACTTTCTGAGATACCATAATAGGATAGTTCATGTATGCCTACTAGGGTATGATAGATTTACCCACTGGAGAAGAGACTGAGAAACGCTTAGCTAGGATTTTATGTCTGACTCTGAAGTTAATAGCTATATAAGGAGTTACAAAGAACAAGGAGGCTCCTGGATCTATCAAAGCATAAATATGTAAATGATAAAATTTTAACGTACCAGTGACCACTTCAGGAGAACTTTCCTGATCCTGTCGGGACTGAAGAGCATAGAGTCTATTTGGGAGCTGCCCACTGGTGGCACTGGAAGCGGCACCCTACTGATTCGGGCGACCGAATTAAGCTGAGGGATGATTATACTGACCCTGAGAACCTGATTGAGGATAATATCTGACCTTGTGTCCTGGCTTGCCATATCTAAAACATATATCACTACCAGCCTTGCAGACACCTTGGTGGTTTCTGCCATATTTCTGGCAAAGACAGTTTGTTCGGGCACTGCTAACACTACCCGGCACTATCTTTATTGTTGTTTCTGAATTTTGGCATTAGAGCATTGGTTAAGCACGGAGCTGGAACTGAGGATTTTCGGTGGAACTAAGAATGATCTCTACCTTCTGACTTAGGTTGGGCAAAGTTGAAGCTACCTATTCTAGCTCTCTTGTTCTTTCTCTCCTTCTCCTTAATCTTAGCCTCCTCTATCTACTAAGCATGGACCATGAGATTGGATATGTCCATCTCCTTAATTAGAATTACGGTCCTACACTCCTTGACCATACTATTAGACATATCCGACACAAACTTACTCATCTTGGATCTGCTATCGGCTACCAGATGAGGAGCGTATCTAGCTAATTGAGTAAACTTGAGAGAATACTCTTTCACTATCATGTTTCCCTACTTCAAATTAATAAACTCCAACACCTTCGCTTTCCTCAACTCTAGTGGCAAGAACCTATCCAGAAAAGCAATGGCAAACTCCTCCCATTTTACGGGACCTGTATCATCGACCCTCTCTGCCTTCCACTACTTAAAACATGAGTGAGCCACATCCTGCAATTGATATGTGGCCAGCTCAATACTCTCACTAGCTGTCACCCCCATAATATCTGTGACTTTCTACACTTAATCAAGAAATTCTTGTGGGTCCTCCTCTGACTTAGACCCAATAAAAGTTGGAGGGTTCATTAAGGTAAAGTCCTAGATTCTAGATGTAGCAGTATTGGCAACTAGGTTAGCCTGAACAACATCTAGCCATTCATTCTGAGCTATAACGGAATTGGCTAGGGTAGTGAAAGCGGCTCTGAATTTAGCATGGGAGACATGTTCATCCAGGGGATCTGTCAGAACGGGCTAAGGTACTGGCTAATTTCCAATTCTCCTTCAGTTGTTCTTTTTAGAAGTCATGTTCTGTAAACAGAGGTAAGAAAAGAATTAGACTGAGACTGTAACTTGAGCTCATGCTCACTCACACGATATGAATATTGAAAGAAGGGAAACTTTTCCTAAAATGCCTCATAGCCTCTTATCCATAAGTGTAGCGCACTACACACCTATGCAAAAGACTCTACTAGACGTGGCTTTCAGACTTCCTAGGACTCTGTTGAACCTTAGGCTCTAATACCAAATTTGTAATGCCCCGAGTCTGCACCCTGGACATTACACGGTGCTTACGACCCCGAAGGACAACAAGCTAACCTATGATTGATATCTACTGTGAGCACTAAATAATCACACAGTAATAATAATAATAATACTAAGATAAATGTGGAAGTTAAGCTGAAGTTGCCATAAGGTTCACAACTAAAATCAAAATACTAAATACTGATAAATGAATACTAAAAACTGAATATCTATCTGAAATACTCTAGTCTGAAAAACCTCTAGCTGAACTGTCTGAATGTGGAGTTAATGGGACAAGTCCCCAACTAACTTCAACTACTGAACTACTGATAACTGAAACAAAAGCATGAATTGATAGATTAGGACTCACTACTAAATCAACCGATGATAATCTGAGTTGCTAAGTGCGGTCAGAAGCCCGTGCGTCTAAACCTATGATATAAGAAATCAAAGCACAAAAGAAAGGTATGCGTCAATACTTTGAATATACTGGTATGCTAAGTGAGGTAAGACTGAATACATGGGTTCATATGCATAAATAATAACTGGTTGAGTAACATGAATATAATTGAATGAGAGTACATGTATAACTGAAACTGATGAAACACTAATTATGTAATATTGTGCACATATCTACATATACTATGTCTGAGATCATAGTCTCACTGGATACTGAGTTCTGATAACTGAATAACTGATATCTTAGTTTACTGATAACTGTATTAATGATAGTTGGGTGACTATTTCTGACAGTCTTGATTCTGTAGAACTGAACTAAGTTCTATATTATCTAAGTGACTATGTCTGTAGTCCTAATTCTGTAGAAATGAACTAAGTTCTATACTGAGGCTGGAACTGAAACTGTGTGAGATAATCATCTAACCAATATGCTGCTCTATGAAATGATTGAGGTCCAACCCATAACCCAAGATGGAAGGATGTCAGTACCTTGCCAAGGGTAAAGACAAGCTGAAGAGTCACCCTCATCTGGCAGGTGCTCTGAACGAGAATAGTGATACCCTTAACTGGTAGGTAGAGCACCTCATCAACCCTCAACTGGCAGGTTAATGTATCAACCTACGCTAGCTACGTAATTTGGGAATGTAAGGGCTACTTTTAAGGATCACACCCTCTACTGGAAGGTGAGTCCCCATCCTTGGGTTCACTCGGTGCTGAATCCTACTCCCAACTAAATAGATATTGAACTGATTTCTAAGTTGTACTAGGCTGGACTAAACTATTACTGATCATGTTAACTGAATGAACTGGACTGAATTTACTGAGTTCTGTTGTCTGGCTGAATATACTCAGTTTTGTACTGACTGAATACTACAGATCGTGATACTACTGAGACTTTTTTATAACTACTGTAAATCTAGACAAACAGCTAGATTTTTTGGGTATTGAATACCCCCAGCACTTGATAGCATGAAAAGTAAAGCATAATATAAACTTAAAAAACATAATAATGTCCACTAGCTCACAATTCATACATAGAGGCATTTTATCAAACACTTGTAAGATATAAGCTTGTACATATGCTAGCATGTCATGAGTTTCATATTTAATTCACATGACCAATTTATCAAGCACTTAGGAAACATAATCTATGCACATGATACTAAGCAACATGTAGGCATCATAATTTCAAATCCCAATTCAAAAATCAAGGGTTTTTAGCATGAATTCACATAATACTACACACATGATAAATAATTTCACATGAAGCTTGAAATAAACCATGGATTAGATCACAATTTAACATCATAATCATGAATACACTCAAATCCCACATGGAATTCATAAATCAATTAACTTATAGTCTAAAAGAGTTTCTTGAACTCCAAGGGTGGAAGAAAACCCTTGGATGAACACTTCACATACCTGGATGCTTGAATTCGTGAAGAATGATGGGTTGTTCTTGAAAATTTGCTCTTGAAATTAAAATCCCTAGGGTTTGTTGTTGAGTAGCTTTGAGAGAATTTGGAAGAAAGTGAGTAATTTAGCCTCTAGGGTCGTTTGATATTATGTTTTGGGGCTGAAAATGGGTGGGATAATGATCTAAATACCCTTTTGGACGTGGATTGTTGATGACTGAAAACGTGTCCATTGATGCGCAGACCTTTGCACCGCGTTGAGTTCACATTGGTTCACTAGAATTGCACTAAAAGCTGGGCAAAAAATTAACTGTTGACTCGATGGGCGGTGCGATACGTCGAGTTTGCGTTGACTCACTGAAATTTGGCACTGGGAGCTGAGGAAATATTTATCAATGCGATAGGAGACGTGGCGCATTGAGATCGCGTCGATCCACTATTTTAGATTTCTAAACGTGCTTCAAACGATGTTTAAAAAATTTAAAACTCACCCAAAGTGACCTACTGACATTCTTGATCATGAATAAACCTAAAAATTGATACTTTAAGGTCATAAGGGTTGTGAAATAGGATCTCTTACTTACAAAGGCTAAAATACTCCTAAGTATAAGCACTTAGCTGAAACTTTCTAAGTATGGGACCTCTTTTCAAGCTTTAACAGACTGAGTTAAGCTTAGAATTTTGCGGGGTCTTACAAGTTTGCAATTTTAAGTAACTATACTTAATCATTTTCAAGTCACTACACTTAATAATTTTCAAATAACTTATTCTCATTTCAAGTCACTAGTACACATTTCAAGTCACTACACTCAAACCATTTTCAAATAACTAATTGACATTTCAAGTCACTATACTTAACTATCTTTATGTCATTAGTTCCCATTTCAAGTCATTAAACTTGACCATTTTCAAGTAACTTATTCACATTTAAAGTCACTACACTTTACCATTTTCAATTCACTAGTACATATTTCAAATCACCACACTTAACCATTTTCAAATAATTAATCACATTTCAAGTCACTATATTTAACCATTTTCAAGTAACTACTTCACATTTCAAATAATTATACTTTAACCACTTTCAAGTCACTATACTTAACCACTTTCAAGTAACTAATTCACATTTTAAGTAACTACACTTTAACCATTTTCAAGTCACTAGTACACGTTTCAAGTCACTATACTTAACCATATTTTCAAGTACCTACCACTACTAGAAAAAACAAGAAAAGTGAACACAAAATCTGACCACGTGTGGTCGCTTTTCCTGTTTTCACTTCAAGTTGCTAATTCACTTCACAAGTTACCAAACTAAACTAAATTCAAAATAAAAGTTCACATTTCAAATATCTACACTTAAAATATTTTCAAGTCACTAATTCATTTCACAAGTTACCAAACTAAACTAAATTCAAAACAAAAGTTCACATTTTAAGTAAGTACACTTAAATATTTTCAAGTCATTAATTCACTTCACAGGTTACCAAACTAAACTTGTAATACCCCGTAAAGATTCCTCATCGTCAAAGCCTTCTAAGCAAGTTAAAATAAGCTTAACACTTAGAATTTTAGCTAAGTCTTCCAACACTTAGTTTATTTTTGAGCCCTCAAACTTTGATGAATTATTTCGTGACCTTCCCGACCTCCGTTTCTTGATTTTGTTGTTGTGTTGCGATAGGGAAAGGTCGTAAGGTATCTTGGGTGAGTTTCAGAATTTTTGGAATCCATTTAGGGCATGTTTGGGGTGCCAAACCAGTAACTAAAGGCTATTAAGGGGTGCCGCCTAGCTTAGCTAAGGCTCTGGGCAAGGCGCAGCCCACCTTAGCAAAGGCTCTGGGCAAGGCTCCACCCAGGCCATATCCTTTGTGCCCAATTATCAGCTTCTTGTCTCTGTCTCATTAAGGGTAAAGTTGGTATTTTCCCACTCCTTTATCATCCTTAACACGAGATTACACCCCAAAAATACCATATTATTCATACTTTCATCAAAAACCACTAAGAACATAGCTTAGGGTTTCTACACAAACTTCAAGAGAACTCAAAAGTTAACCGTCAGTTTTCAATAATTTTTTGAGAATTGGAATCCCCATTCCGAAGGCTACAAGAAGCACCCATTAATTTCAAGAATAGAAACCTAAAGTCAAGAACTCACTCAAAGTTTTAATTTCAAGGTATGTGGGGTTTGAACAAGAACACTCTTTCATTCTTGTGCCCAAAAGTTTTAGATTTTCTTAAAGAATTTCGTATTTCCAAGATGAATTCATATTATTTTTCTATATTTCAAGTTTATGAGATTATAGAATTGTCAAGTCTTGAATTGCATGATTGTTTTATTCAATTATGATCTAAATTGAGAGTTCATGATGTAAATTGCACATTTCTATATTGATATCATGTTTTCATGAATTTCCAAGAGTTGTTGAGGATGAATTATTGATACTCCAAGAAGTGTACTTATATTTCCGTGTTGTTAAGATTTTAAAATTTTGATGAAAAGTCTATCAAGATTTCAAGAAAAGAATTGAGTTTTGATCTTAAGCTAAGAAAGAAATCCACATTATTTGTTTGATTTGAGATAAAGGGGAAGCATATTGGCTCCCATTACATATTGTTGAATTGTTTAAGGTGGATTTTCTTAAAGTTCTGATCTAAGTAAGGGATTATTATTAAGCACCGAGTTGGGATTGATTCCGAGGTCTCATGCCCTAGAACAATGTGCCACCGTAGGTTTCTAATTTACCCCAAGTGGGCTAAGCTAGTGATCACTAAAAGTTAAAGGTTCTACTCCGATGGCAAGGATAGAACAGATCTCCCCAACGTGGGAAAGACGTTGGACTCTATGTAGCTCACATGGTTTATGTCGGTTAGAAGAAACTCCCAAAGTTATATAATCCTAAGTCCCAAGTGTCCCAAAGTCTCTTACGTTTTCTAGAGTCTTAAGTCTTAAAGTTCCTAAAGTATCAAGTTATTGAGTTTTAAAGAAGTTTTACTAACTTTAAGCTTAGAGTGTAAGTTTGAAGGTATATTGATTTTTAAGGTTATGACCTTATGATTCCTAAAGTTTTCAAGTGTCATGATTATTAAGTTCCCAAGAAGTTTCTTGCTTTCATGAGATTATCGTTTATGTCCTGAAAGTTGATATTTTAAGATTTCATCTAATTTACAAGTTGAGAACAAAGAAAGAATACAGATCCAGAATAAAGTGAAATGACTCACGTGATTTCTATTATCTATTTCCTAACCACAACTTATGAGAATTTTATTCAAGCTATGTGAGTCATCTATTATGGTATGCATGTTTTCTATTATGACTTGTGATACTGATTATTTATTTGCATACACCCCTATTTGCTCAGTACATTCCCAAAGTACTAATCCATATATACGTGTGTGTGCTACATTGTCTCATAATGTAGGTTCAGGTGATCCATCCCAGCCTCGTCAGTGATCCTCGAGTGCCTTTATCTACATCTCCACAGTGGTGACTCCCCATGGTTCGAGGACCAGTTATATTCAGATATTCAGTTTATCTAGTAGCTGTCCATTTCTTTTTAGTTGAGTATGAGTCAGTTGGGGACCTGTCCCAATGGATCTTTAGTTCTTGAGTAGTAGAGGCTTTGTCATACTAGTTGTCAGATTGTTAGTATGTCGAGATTTCCAGTATTATGGTTGTTCAGACAAAGTATTTTCATAGTATTTCTTATGATTTGATATAATAGTGCCCGTGATTTGTCTATTTCATCTCTAAGCAAGTTATTGTGTGAAGTAGTAGGCTCAAAGGGTTAACTTGGGGCTACTTGTAGCCTTAAGCACCGTGTGACGCTTCGGGACCCATTATCGGTGCGTTACAAAACTAAATTCAAAACAAAAGTTCACATTTCAAGTACCTCACTTAAACATTTTCAAGATGCTAATGCACTTCTCAAGTGACCATGTACTTTACTAAATTCAAAACAAAGGTTCACATTGGAAGTACCTACACTCAAGCATTTCAAGTAACTAATTCACTTTACAAGTGACCATGTACTTTCCTAAATTCAAAACAAAAGTTCACAGTTCAAGTACCTACACTTAAACATTTTCAAGTCACTAATTCACTTCTCAAGTGACCACACTTTACTAAATTCAAAGCACAAATTCACATTTCAAGTACCTACACTTAAAATATTTTCAAGTCATTAATTCACTTCTCAAGTGACTATGCACTTTACTAAATTCAAAACACAAGTTCACATTTTAAGTACCTGCCCTTAAATAAATCAAAGTCACTAATTCACTTCTCAAGTGACCATGTAACTTACTAAATTCAAAATAAAAGTTCACCTTTCAAGTACCTACACTTAAACATTTCTAGTCACTAATTCACTTCACAAGTTACCAAACTAAACTAAATTCAAAACACAAGTTCACATTTCAAGTACCTACACTTAAGCAAATCGAAATCACTAATTCACTTCTCAAGTGACCATGTACCTTACTAAATTCAAAATATAAGTTCACCTTTCAAGTACCTACACTTAAATATTTCAAGTCACTAATTCACTTCACAATTTACCAAGCTAAACTAAATTCAAAACACAAGTTCACATTTCAAGTACCTACACTTAAACAAATAGAAGTCACTAATTCACTTCTCAAGTGACCATGTACCTTACTAAATTGAAAACAAAAGTTCACCTTTCAAGTACTTACACTTAAACATTTAAAGTCACTAATTCACTTCACAAGTTACTAAACTAAATTAAATTCAAAACAAAACTTCACCTTTCAAGTACCTACACTAGTAAATGTTTTTAGTTGTAGTTGGACTTGGCCCACACTAAAGACAAGGGTCAGTTGCGCTTCTTTTCCTTATTTTTTGCTCGTTTTTAATTTATTCCACCTCATAACAAACAATTGTTTCACGAGACATGAGTTTACATTTTTGTATCACAATATTCTACAAGTTATGCTCTAGACTTATTTCAGTTTCTAAAGAGCTTATGTCTCACTAAGCATGAGTTTGATTGCTCAAGGGTAAAAATATTTTGAAAGATAAACATTAAAAAACTAGCTCCTTTTAAAGGACAAATCATGCAATTTGATGCACTTTCAGCTCTCACAATGTTTGTTGTATGTTCTTGGGGAAAAAATGAATAGAGTGTTACCACTTCTATTAGAATCTTAATTCACATGTCTCTTATGGTAGTAGAATCTCATTAAATTATGCATTCCTTAACTATGCGAAAAACAAATCTCATTCTTCCACGAGGACAATGAAAATTTGCTTGATATAAGTTGAAGTCTGTTGGAGAAAAATGTACTTATTCCAAATGAAATATAGGGCCCAATAGGAACAGATGGATGCAGATATTTCATCTGCCATGATACAACTATTTTTGGATGAATGCATTATTAATGCTTTTGATTGAATGAAACGGTAAATAAGGACCAGAACAAGCCAAAAAAATAAAAATAAAATTTAAAGAATGTACGAACAAAAGCACCTGTAAAAGTAATTTCCTTGAAGGCCTTATGGATTTAAGGTAACGAAATAGGGAATGAGAGTAATGTCCAACACCTCATGGGCCTTATGGATGCATTTCATCGCTTTCCAGCGTTATATGTAGATGGGAAGCAGCGGCGCCTGACTGATATTTATGTCTTTTCACCAGCGCTTCAATGGAGAAGGAGGTAACAGAGAAGGGAGGCGGTGCCTGGTGGAGGCTTGCTGGTGAGACTGGCGGCTTGCTCGCTGGCTGGTCATTGGGCTGGATGCCGGTGCGGGTAGCGGATAGAGGAGATGATGAGAGGCGGCGGTGGCACTGGTTTGCATACTGGCTGCCTGGTTGTTGTGCAGCAGAAGCTGATGGCATGGGGGAGAAAAAAAAGAGAGAAAGAAAGGAGGGGCGATGGTCTTGCCGGCGACGCAGCTCACCAGAGCGTGGTGCTCACCGATGGTTGACCTTAGAGAGAGAAACAAAAGAGAGAAGGGAGAGAAAAGATGCGGCTCAGTTTCTCAAAAATAGGAAAATGATTTAGGGTATTAGGTATTAGGGTGTTATATGTATGAACAATAAGATTTAATCTCAGCCGTCGTTCTCATGAGATCAACGACTGTGATTTAAATTGAGAAGAGAATGAAAAATTGATAAAAAAAATAGGCTAGAATTGACATTAATTGGATATAAAAAAATGACTAAGAATCAAACAGATTGGGAAATTGAATTGAATTACGACTGCTATTTTAATAAATGTACTACTCACATAATAATAAAAATGAGAAAAATCATAAGATATCGATATTAAAATAAATTATGTATGTAAAATCAATGTAACGTAAAAAAATGTTATATAAAATTGTTGACATTAAATTTGAAATAAATCAATAATAATAACAATAATCATCATAATAGTATAATGTATTTGTAAATTGTAAATTTGCATATTTTTGAAAATAATTTAATAAATATTAACAAAATATTATATTTAAATTACATAAAATATAAATTTCTTGATAAAAATAAATTATTTACTTAGAAATCATGATTGCGACACATTGGTATTTATTTGATATCAAAATAATACGTAAAATATATCAATGTTCAAAATTAATAATTTTGGTAAAATAACAGCCTAAAAGGAGCATCGAGGGGTCAAAATTAGATGTCACATTACAGCAGTCGGAATATATATATTTTTCAAAATTTACCGCCAAACATTCTGACTGTTGTAGTCACAAATAGCATCAAATTTTTTTTTTGTAAAAAATAAAAATAAAAAAAAAAAGTAAGTTTTGGTATTTGGATGTTTTTTATATGAAAAACAACATTTAATCTCAGCCGTCAATCTCATGAGATCGACGACTGTGAATAAAATTGAAAAGGAAATTGAAATTGGTTTAAAAATGAACCAAATTGAATTTAAAAATAGGTTAAAATTGACATCAATTAGATATAAGGTTGACTAGAATTTAAATAAAATTGATAAGATAATTGAATTAACTTAGGCTACTATTTAAATATAATAATAAATTCATAGTAATAATAAATTAAAAAATATTATAAAAATCATTATTCTTACAATAAATTACGTATGTCACATAGAAAATATTATATAAAAATTACCGATAATAAATTTGAAATAAATTGAGCATAAATATAATAATAATAATAATAATAATAAAAAAAATATCAAGGTGACATCTTTTGATTGTTTTCTCTATGAGATTTTGAGAAAATGAATACAACAACTAACCCAATTTAGTCCCAGAAATTGGGGTCTGTGGAGGATACAGTATACGCAGACCTACCACTAAGGTAAATAGGTTATTTCTAATAGACCTTCGGTGTAAGAAAAATAGTCTGAATATGTCCAATTTCAAGAAAAATATTAGTAAAAATTGATTTAATATTGACCGTTGATCAAATATGATAAATAGTTGAGATTAGAATTGAGGAGATGAGTCATATTGGGATTGGATATTGGGTTAAAAAAATTGAATTGGGGATTTTGATTGAGTCAAATTAAACTCAATTGACACAAATTGAGTATAAATAGCTAGAATTTAAATAAATCAGGAAAATTGAATTGAATTAGGTTGATGTTTAATAAATACATTAACTATATAAAATTAATATTAAAAAATAAATAAAATGCTATTTAATAAATGTGGGAAAAACGTAATAATAATAATAATAACAATAATAATAATAATAATAATAATAAACAATGTTTGTAAATTATGGGGGGCATGTATAATTGTGGAAATGATTTATTAAATATAGTAACTATATAAAATTAATATAAATATAAATTATTTATTAATTAGTTGGCACAATAATCTGCAAAAAAAAAGCGATGAATATTAAGACTCGACATAAATGAAATAATAACATAATAATAATGAGGAAAATAATAAAACTCGATATAAATTTGGTTTAAAAATGAACCAAATTGAATTCAAAAATCGGTTAAAATTGACATCAATTAGATATAAGGTTGGCTAGAATTTAAATAAATTTGAGAAGATAATTAAATCAACTTAGGCTGCTATTTAAATATAATAATAATAAATAAATTTTGATCAATGACTAAAATCTAAATATTAAGAATTTGGTTAAAAAAATTGAATGAAATTTGAAATTGAGTTCAATTGGATACAATTTGGGCTAGAATTGTAAAAAATTTGATAAAATTAGGCTAAAATTATTATAAATTGGCAAAATCAGGCTAGAAAATAAATAAATAAATTAAAATAAATTCAATTGACTAAGGTTACAGATTAATACAATAATAATAATGGTAAAATAAATAATATAATTATTCTCAGTTTAGTTATGAACAAATTGTGTAAATAAAAAATGGCACATAATATATTACTTTAAAATTTACGATAACAATAATTCAAAATAGGTACCTCTAAATTATGAATATAAAATTTAAAATTATTATTAATACAACTGTGATACCATCTATGTTAATAAACTAATTTTAATTTCTTGAGTTTCTTTTGCTTGTTATACGTGTCCATCGATTTAATGCCTAATTTCTGTTTATTTTATATTATATTTTTTATTCTTCAAGTTTATCCTTTTCCTATTTAAAATTTTCAAGTCACAAAATCTCCAAATAATTTTCTAGGTAATAAAATCCATTGCATAATTTTTCACAAAAATATCTCTACGTAAATCCGTAGGATAACTTACCTGGAGATTTTCCTATGGATTTTATATATATATATATATATATATATATATGTCCATATACCTGCGGATTTACCTACAGATAAAATGCCCACCGATACATTTTTTCAGGTAAAGTCGCAAGTAATAATTTCACAGGTAAATCCCCAAGAATAAATCCCCAGAAAAATTTGCAACATAAAATCCCCAAATAATTTTTCAGGTAATAAAATCCATTGCATAAATTTCCACCAAAATATCTCTACGTAAATCCGTAGGATAAATTATCTGGGGATTTTTCTATTGATTTAAAATATATATATATTTGTTCATATACCTACAGATTTACCTAGAGATAAAATACCCGTCGATACATTTTTCCAGGTAATGTCGCGAGAAATAATTTCACAGGTAAATCTCCAGGAATATATTCCTAGCAAAATTCATAGCACAAAATCCCCAAATAATTTTTCAGGTAATAAAATCCATTACATAAATTTTCTCTATAATATCTCTACGTAAATCCATAGGATAAATTACCTGGGGATTTTCCTATGGATTTAAAATATATATATATATATATATATATATATATATATATATATATATATATATATATATATATTTACCTAGAGATAAAATACCTCCCAATACATTTTCCCAGGTAATGTCGCAAGTATGAAATTTGCGTAATATGACGCCAAATTTACCTGTGGAATTTGTTATAAATATATAGTTCGCAGGTAATATATTTTAATGTTGAGGAATTTAATATTTTTCGTAGGTAAATTCGCATGTATTTCCTGTAATATTATTCCCCAGGTAAAATACTCATGTAATTTACAGTTTTCTAGTAGTGGCCATATAAGTTGACTGTCTTTGGCATTAACGGAGTCAATAAATATTTGTCAGTCATTTTGAAGCTTTCATAACCCCAAGGATAATTGTTAATGCCTCAAGATCTTTGGAGAGCCTTATTAAACCAAGTGGTATGTTATTGTTAATGTCTCTTGCCCAAAAATATTATGTACAAACCAAACCAAGCACAATAATTGCTTGTGCTTCTTTGAAAGTCTTTTACCTTTCAATGCTTTTATCAAATTTTTATTTTTGAAACTTGGACCAACGAGGGACACTAAGTCATCACCATCACTTGACTTGCCTTTGTCTTTTTTGGGTGTGCAGGGTACTTTTGGGGGGTTAGAAGAGGTCTAAGTTAAGAAAGAAGAAGGATAACATGTTAGTTTAGTAACTATGGCAAACTCCATCCAACCAAAACAAACAAGCATGCCACAGTAATTTATCCACACCTTGTCCATCTTAAATTTATTTTCATACATAAACCTACGCTTGAGAAGATAATATACCATGCTCATTTGGAAACGAGCATTGTTGTCCTCCGGCAAATCAAGATATTGCCCAAAGTAGCTGTCCCTGAAATAAGCATCTAATTTTTAGTCTCAAAGTATTTTTTTGAAGGCGTCAACAGATTTTCTCATGACTTTATTAACCACCAAATCACTAATTAAATTTATGGCACCATCGCACTGAATTCTCGTAGGATAACTATCAATGCTAAAGGTTTTGACCAATTCTTCAATGGAAGGGCTATTGATATTTCGATCATCTCTTTTGAAACATTCTTCATCCCCATGTTCATTATCTTCTACTTCTGATTGAGATATCATTTGTAAACCAAGATCATAGAGTGGTGGATGTAGCATCGCTACTTCACTTGTTCCTTTATTTGGACTTGATTTGTTTTTTTCTTTTTGGAGCCATATTATCTAAAAACAACTAGCAAATAAAAAAGATTATAATTGATTAATGCATTGTTAAAAAGAGGATAACTGTAAATCTAACATGCACAACATAGTAAAATAACAGTTCCAACAAATCACACATTTGTTGCAATGAGTGGGTTATTTGTTACAACATATAACTAACTTGTTGCAACAGATGAGTAATCTGTTAGAAACAATAAAAATAGTTTCAATACTATTGTGATTTATTCCAACATATCACTCATCTATTGAAATAGAAGAGTGATCAATGCAACATATCATTCATCTATTGCAACATATGAATGATTTGTTGGAACCATTATCAACTGGTAATATTGTTTAGATTTCTTCTAACAGAAAGGTCATCTATCGCAACAGATGAATGATCTATTGAAAAAAATGAAGTCTTGGACATGTTGTCCTATTGGAATAGTTGATAGAATTTTACCCAACAGATGGTTCATCTGTTGCATCAGATGGTAACTCTGTTGCATCGGTTGATAGATTTGTTGCATCAGATGGTTAATGTAATGACCAAAAAATTTGATGAAATATGTAAAATTTGTGATTTTAGGTAATTTGGCTAATTTACCCCTCCCCATAGTTGAGGTATTCTGGGGTGTTGGAGTGATTGGCCTAATTTTTGATGCATTTTGGTAATATTTATGAGATATTGTGATTTTTCATGGCTTTGAGGGTCTTATTTGAGACTTATGGGAATATCTTTTAATTCGTGCGATGGATAGCCAAACAGACTGTGCCATCAGCTTTAGAATATCAATGTTAGTCTGGGTAGACCTTTCTTTCGGGTCTTGGTGCACCCAAGCTCATTTTGACCTATTGATCGTAAAGTTGAAAAATTGAAAATATGGGTGTGGGACCCATATTCGGTCAAAAAGATTTCATATGTAAAATCCGACTTTGCCAATAGATCCAGAATGTCAATTTTATGGTGTTAGCATATTTGGTGTGATTTTACAGCTTTTAAATCTCATTTAGACCCTTGATTTAGGAAATTGCGATTTCGAATTTCGGGGGTGAACTTTGTGTCACACCCCCTTTTTTAACCAAAAAGAGATGATTTTATGTTTGAAAGGTTTTTATTATTAAGTGACAAAAGATAAAATTTATTTCGAAAAGGATTCTTTTTCATTTTTGAACCCAGAGTCGCCACTTGGCAAAAATCTGGTGTGCCAAGTCACCATTGGAAATCCTTTTTCAAACTTGTTTGACTCTTTAAAACTAATCCACGAACAGAGATTCCAGTTAAGGAATTCTGTTGATAGAGGGGAAGGTGTTAGGCACCCCTTGATCCCATGGTTCGACCACGATCTCTTCGTGGAGTATATCGGCTGGTAGACACTATGAGATGTATAAATCAAACAAAACACACAATGAGAAAACAAACAACCAGACAAACAAAGTCAAAATAGTGTCCAGTCCAATTTATTACAAACCCAAAATAAAAAGGTACTGAAATGTAAATCTACGCTAACCTACACTAATCCTAAACTACGCTTCACTCGATGCCTCGGGTCGTGATCACAAACCTCCTTTGCATATATGATACTTTGGGGCATTCCCAGATGAATAAGTACAATTTCCTTGAGGCATTCCCCGGCCAAATAAATACAAGAAATTCAGAAATGATGAAGTAAAAGCTATTCAATGCATTCAAAAATCACAATCCCAATGTTTTTCCTACCCTGAACTACCATTTGCCTATTCAGCTTTCGGCCTAAAACATGATCCTATCGAGATCACATAATTGATATTTATTCTGAATTAAACAAAACAACAATAAATCAAAATTAATCCAAATTCACTTTTCATCAAGTTTTTAATTCCAACCCCACTATTGTTATCCAATTATTGATTTCAATTATCCAATAAGATATCATTTTCATTCAAATTGTATTATTCAAGATCAATTATTCAACACAAACACATATCAAGCAACAAATCACCCCTAGATAGAACAAACACACCAAAATACCTCCATAATCATATAAAATTAAAGGAATAAAGTTGAAGATTGGACCTCAATTAAAGCCATTAATATGCCAAGCTACACCATTAGCATACATAATCGCATCCAAAAACCATGATTCGACCCTCAACGGACAAACCTGACACTAAAAAACCCAACCCATTTTTATTGTTTTTTTGGAGATTTTGGCGATGGTGTGACCACAGCAGCCCGCTGGGTTGTTTTTGTACCTCGCTGAAGCTCCGACGAGCTCCAAAAGTGATAGAAAAATGTTGAGGTTGCGGGATCAGGTCACGGGCTTCAATGTCTGTAGTTGGACCGATGTTTTATTAGTTTAACAACTTGGGACGACTGAGGGTGATGTCATTTTGAGGTTTTCCGGTGCATTTCCAGTGAATCTTTATCGAAAAGGTGAAAAAACTTTCGGCTTCCTCTCTATTTTACCTCTTCCCGATGAGGTGTGTGCTTGTGAGTATTGTGTATGAATATGAGAGAGATGAGTGTGTGTTTTGTGAATTTTTTGTGTATATCAATTGTTGCTGCCTAAGATGAATAATTCCATTTAATGTGTATATGAGGTCTGTGTATATGTGTTATATACGTCTGAGCCAGTATATGTGTGTTTCGTGAATGAATATCATTGTGTGTATATAGAATGGAAAAAATAGAGAGGTCCGTATGATGATTGAAAAATGGTGCCTCCCCTTATTGCTGTGTATGCATGAGAGTATATAAAAATGGTAAAAAACGTGGGTTGGGTTAGGGGTAGGGGTAGGGGTAGGGGTAGGGGGTATGTGCTAGGGGGTGAAGGTATGGGTGTGAGGTGTCAAAATTAGTTAGAGGGGTTGTTATTTTTGTTGTAAGTTTGTTATTAAGATTCTTGTGGGGTAAATTATTAAATGGGTGAGAGTGTATGACAAGATGAGCCAAAATAATAAAAATACACTCTTTGGAGGAAAAAAATTATGTGTCTACATCATGCCCCTCTTTGAATGTAAACACAAAGTGTTTTCAGGCAAAGAAGTAGACAACGAGACAGAATTTTGGCCTAACGATTATTCAAAGGGAGGAAAAGAAGGATAAACTACCATCGAGTCTTGATTTTGAAAATCGTACTTACCCAAATTATGAGAGGATCGAGTCACTGGCATTTCAATGGGTTGGAAGGAGAGGGACTATACCGAGTTGGAGAGTTAAGTGAGGATCTATCGTAGTTTCGGTCTGCAACTCTGTCATTAGATCAAAAATGAAAATTACAGGTTAAAAGATAATAGAAATTACAAAAGTACTATCTATGCAGCTTCCATTGACTCTTGTCTTCCTATTTCATCATCCTATTCTCTAGGTAGGCCCCCGACTTGTAATTCTGTAACCTTGTTGCTTGGCTTTCAATTTGTTTACCCTGTTCTCCAGACGGGCTCCTGATTTGCTATTTTCAATATGTTGACTTTCAATTTCTTTACCATGTTGCTTGACTTTTCATTTATCCGCCTTATTCTTCAGGTAAGATCCTGAAATCACATCAAAACTAGATAGAAATTATTCCAAATAAAGATTATTATAAAGAGATATTCCATTTTCCAGAAAAATAAAGTTCAAAACAACAGGAATTAAATTTTTGCCTCAGTTTATAATCAAAGGACTTTTGTGAAAGTCACATCATAATTACTTGAAAAACCCAAACAAGGAAATGCATCTTCTATGGGTTAATTGGAATGATTCGACTAGAAAGTGCATTTTCTAGGAGTCAAAGGGAGTGACTCGACTAGAAAGTACATCTTCTAGGAATCAAGGGGAATGACTCGACTAGGAAGTACATCTTCTAGGAGTCAAGGGGAATGACTCGACTAGAAAGTACATCTTCTAGAAATCAAGAGGAATGACTTGACTAGGAAGTACATCTTCTAGGAGTTAAGGGGAATGACTCGACTAGAAATTATATCTTCTAGGAATCAAGGGAAATGACTCTACTAAGAGGTACATCTTCTAGGAGTCAAAGGGAATGACTCGACTAAAAAGTACATCTTCTAGGAATCAAGGGAATGACTTGACTAGGAAGTACATCTTCTAGGAATCAACGAGAATAACTCGACAGAAGGTACATCATCTAGGAATCAAGGGGAACGACTAGACTATGAAGTACATCTTATAGGAGTCAAGAGGAATGACTCGACCAGAAGGTACATCCTCTAGAAATCAAGGGGAATGACTCGACTAGAAAGTACATCTTCTAGGAGTCAAGGGGAATAACTCGACTAGAAAGTAAATTTTATAGGAATCAGGGGAATGAATCGACTAGGAGATACATCTTCTAGGAGTCAAAAGGAATGACTCGACTAGAAAGTACATCTTCTAGGAATCAAGGGGAATACTTGACTAGTAAGTGCATCTTCTAGGAGTCAAAGAGAATGAATCTACTAGAAAGTACATCTTCTAGGAATCAATGGAAATGACTCGACTAGGAAGTACATATTCTAGAAGTCAAAGGGAATGACTCAACTAAAAGTTACATCCTCTAGAAATCAAGGGGAATGACTCGACTAGAAATTACATCTTCTAGTAGTCAAGGGAAATGACTTGACTAAAAAGTACATCTTCTAGGAATCAAAGGTAATGACTCGACTAGAAAGTATATTTTCTAAGAGTCAAAGGAATGACTCGACTAGAAGGTACATCTTCTAGAAGTCAAAGAAAATGACTCGACTAGAGGGTACATTTTCTAGGAGTTAAGACTTAAGTTAGGAAGTACATCACCTAACAAGTAAAATTTGAATTACCCAATCAAGGAAGTGTGTCTCCTTACCAATGTCGCTTGAATTGCTAAAACAAGGAAGTGTGTCTTCTTACCAATGCCACTTGAATTACCCAAACAAGTAAATGTGTCTCCTTACAAATGTCGCTTGAATTACCAAAATAAGGAGATGTGTTTCCTTACATATGCGCTTGAATTATCCAAACAAGGAAATATGGATCCTTACAAATGCCACTTGAATTACCCAAGAAAATATGTCTCCTTACAAATGCTGGTTGAATTACCCAAATAAGGAAACGTGTCTCCTTAAAAATACCACTTGAATTACCCAAGGAAATGCGTCTCCTAGAGATATTGAATTATGAGTTTTACCATGGTTTTGATTACCAAACCTGTCCAGCAACATTGCGTCTTGTATTTGTAGATGTGAGAAATTATGGCCTTTGATGTTTAGGCTTTGAAATCCTTGATTCGAAGGTAACATGTGTTCCTGTTTCATACATAGAAAACTTGTGAGTTTAAAAACATGGTGTCTGGTTTGTGGCTTTAACTTTTGTGGCAATTGATCTTGCCCTTGTCATATTTAACCTTGCTTCTAACCATTAGCATATGTCATTAACTTGCTAATCATGAACCAAACTTAGATTATTAAGAGTGACTCTAAAACAAACACAGTATCTCTGCTTTGCCATGCTTCTCAGATAAACCCTTTGAACCTTGGTATTTCCATTAGTTCCTAAACTTATCTATTGACAAAACTTTCTGCATGCCTTATTTCAGCTCACAATCATGTCTCTTTCATATGCTGGCCTTTTTGTCTTGCTTTGTGCAATTGAAGAAGTTGGTTGCCAGTTTTAAAAATTTTTCTCACTTATTTTGATATGGACTCGACTCAAAGAAACAAGAAAAATTACAATGATTTTTTTATTTGGATAACTAACTCAAGAAAACAAAAAGAAAAATATAGAGAAGAAAGAAAAAACCATGAATGTCACTATTGAAAAAGAGAAAAGAAGAATTTATCTGAAAGGGACAGTCAACTCTAATGATGATGACATTCATTTTGGATTGAACTACCTGATCCTTCCATTCAAACTTTCTACCAATTGTTATTGAGATAATGGCCTTCAAACTGAGTTGCTTGCTTAGTTCAATTGCATTTAAGACCTCATTCGGCTAGTGACACCTTGAAGGGTTTTCGCCAACAAGCCTCTCTCATTTTTCTTTCTCTCAGCTCACTATCGCCTTATGGTGCCCATAAGGGTTTTCGCCAATAAGGCTGTCTCATTTTCATTTCTCTCAACTTACCATCGCCTTAAGTGCTCGTGAGGATTTTCACCAATAAGACTCTCTCATTTTTATTTCTCTCTTGATTCCATGTGCTAAGGAAGACAAGTTGTTCCCAAAATACATCATCATATCCATTGCATGTTTAGCATTAACATTCTCAAAGATTAATATGAAGGTATTTCTTTGGTTGTAACTTGTCTTCTGGATAGTATTAGAAACAAAAGATGACAGGAGGCTTAAATGACACCAAAAGTGGGGTGAGACTTACAACTTTTGGAATCAACTCAAACAACGAAGATTAACTCATGCCCCAGTTTCTTTTGACTGGGTGATTTTAAATTATTTATTTGATTGGACCGAGCCCAAATTAGGGAAGTCTATGTATCTTACCCCTGAGAGAGGAAAATCAGATCACACGTAGTTCCGACAACTTGTTCTTTTGCTTGATTCTGATTTTATTCTCTTATATTGACTCTTTTTCTCTTTGAAGCTTTTCTAACTCTATTTTTCTTAGCACTCATCACTTTTTTTAATTTTTGACACATTTTTTTCTCTCTTTTTTCTTTTTTTTTTTAAGAAAAACTTTTCTGATTCTATTCATCTACTCAATAATTTTTTTGAACTTTGTTGACTCTATCTTGATTCCAAAAGATGGGTATGAAAGAAAAATAGAAATAAATCTCAAATGAGGTAAACAAAGGATGATACAATATTTGGATAGTAGAATGAAACACCTTCTTCATATCAATCCTTAAAAATGCAAGTACATAACATGCAATTTGAAAGTGGGAGATGAAGATCATGTGTGACATTTTTTACAGCACTAAATTTAACTGACCCTGTGCGTCACCACTTCTTCTACGCTTATCCAGCATACAACTCCACTTTTGTTGTACATTTCTCACATCGAATGACTCATGCTTTCGTGGAACTAATTCTCTTTCCATTCCTCTTGATATAGGACTGTGCATCCACTGTTTGACCTAATTGAGACATGCTTTTCAATTGATGACCCAGTTATTCTTGTGATTCTCAAAATAATTGCCTTAATTTTCAAAGAAGGCTTCAACTTGTCACCAAATGTCTCAGCACTCTGCCTATTTTCTTAGATGTCTTTTCCAACTTTAGTCTCACTACAACAAAATTGATATCTAGCTACGAAATTATTAGCTACGAGATGAAATTCGTCACTAATTGTTCACCTTTTATGACGAAAATTATATTTTGTATCTAAATACATGAAGCATATGCTTTTAGTGACGAAACATAAAATTTCGTGGCAAAGTTTTGTCCTCTAAAGTTTCCCACCAAAAAATATTTTGGCGCCATTTTAATAAGATCATTAGTGACGAATTTTAAGTTTTTAGTGACACCTTTTTTTATCGCTAATAACTGATCTAATTCGCGATAAACTATTTTTTGTATTGAATTAGTTATAATATTAGATACACAAAAAATTCGTTATAAAAGATAAGTTGTCGCAATAGCGACAAATTAGAGTTCATGGTTAAATATTATAAGTTTTAGCTACAAAATTTGATATTTAATTGTGACCTCAATTTTTGTCACTAATACTATAAATAATTAGTGACGCTCATTTTATTGTCTCTAATCAATCTGTGATTCAGTGACAATATAATTTTGTCACAAAATATGTCATCATTAAATAGTGACAATTTAGAATTTGTGGCTGAATAATTTAACTATTTTTCTATGAAAAAAAATTCGTAGCTAAATATAAATTGATCTTTTGCTATTTTTGTTTATGATTATAAAAAATTTATTTTATATTGATATAGCTATAGAAAACAAGACTCGATCTAATTGTGTGAAGGTTGAAGTGAACTTATTGAATGAATTTTTGAAAGGTGTAAAGTCAGTGTGTTAATCTTGTAAATGTGAGAAACATTTTAAGTGGACTGAAATTAAATATGATCAACTAATTAATTAAAGTTTGAAGATATTATATTGTAAGTTTTAGACACAAAATTTTATATTTAATTGTGACAAAAAATTTTGTAACTAATAATTCAAACAATTAGCAACGATGATATTATTGTCGGTGTTTAACCTGCAATTACTCACAATAAAATTTTATCATAAAAAAGAATTACGACTTGGATTTGGTAGTTGAATAGTGTAATTATTAGATATGAAGATATTTATAGTTATAATTATAAGATCAATACTCTAAAAAAATTTACCCAAATAAATAAAAATTAGGAAAAAATTAATATATTATTAAAAATATATATTCAGACACAATGATATAGACTGGGTCACATAATTAATATAAAAAAGGTAAATTTCTAAATATCATTATGATAGACAATTTTAAAAAAATACAAACAAAACCTCCAAAACTGTTAAAGAGCCGCAACAAGCTTTTTAAATATACTTTGACATATGCATTATCCAACAAAAAGCATTTATGAAAAAGTGATTATCAAGCTTCATTATAATAACCCATGATATTATCCAAAACAAGCCACAATATTGATCGACGATCTATTCGGAATATAATAATTCAACCATCTCCAAATACGAAAACAAAAAGATAGTCCAAAGTTATAAATGAAAGAGCACCCATGTCAATAATACAAAATATGTAAAATCATGTTAGGTATTTCGATTTCCTCGTAATGCAAAATTCCAAGTTACTACTCCCTCCATTTCTTTTTATTTGCCTAATTTTTTTTTAGAGTCAAAAGATACAAATCTGATCAATATTGTAAAACGTATTTCTTAATCAAATTGAAAAAAATATTATAATTTATAATACTTTTCATATAATTTTTGAATATCTAAATTTTAATTCTAAAAAATTAGATTAATCTAATCAAATAGATAGAGAGGTCATTTTTGAATATTTCTAAATTACTAACCAAACAACCATATTAATGTTATACTTGAACTACTGACCTACTAACTAGCAACCAAACATAACATGTATCTAGCTGAGTCAAAACATCATTGAAATTTGCTCCCATACATCTAAAAAGATTTCAGAAAGATATTCATTATCTAGTTGAGCACGCTTCTTGTCAATCATATACAGAGTTGGCTCGTGTTTTCTGAAAGGCTACTATAATTTCATGAAATTTATCCTTCGAGCATCATCTTTGTAGTGTCAACCAATATTGGGTGAAGATCACTAGAAGCATGACCAAGGACAGTGTACCCTTATCCTCAATATTTTTTTTAATAGTAAAAGTTTAGATGATTTCATTCAGCAAGTACTAAACAACCAAAATCTTTGATCACAAAGATCACACATAGTAGCTAAACCTTAACTGCAGCTCTCCACCTACTACTATTTGTTTAGATTTTGATCAATTTAAGACATCTCCATGAAATCTCTCTATCAACTGCACTCATTTTCTTCAAATCATTCATTGGAAACCAACAGACATAGTGGTTACTTTATCACTACTAAAAATTTGGCTATTAGCTGTAAAGGTTAGCGAGGGACAAACTGTATGTCACTATTGCAAGGGACTTTGTGATGTTGTCCCTCACACAAGTCAAATATTTTAATTTTTAATTTTTTTAGAAGGCAGAGAAGGACATCCCTCACTAAAATATGGTGACAATAAAAATTTAATTTTAAGTTTATTATAGCAAGGGATTCTCCCTTACTAAATAATAACAAATAAATTCATATTTCAAAGAAAATTTAAATATAACTTTTATTATTTTTTTGGCTTGTACCAATAATATTTTAATAATAAATAAATAAAAATAAAATAAAAGTTATCCAAAGAGTCCGTCGGTATAGAACACATACACTCTCTCTCTCTCTCTCTCTCTCTCTCTCTCTTCAAAAAATATTATAATTGGATGAGTAGCTTAAAAAAGTGATAATTGTAATATTTTAGTGGTATTCTGAATAAAAATTGATGATATATTAGCTTACTAGTATTGTCTGTACTCAGCACGGACCCAATATTTATATTTTTTAAAAAAAATTATGTGACACACTTTATTTTTAAAATTTGTTCAAAAAATGTTATTTTTTTCTGTTTTTAGAAACAATTTGTTTTGACAATTTTCATTGTTTTTTAATGAAATGTTTTATGACCACACAATCCAAGGTTTATTTATATCTGTTGACACCCAATTTTGACCACCTAATACTCTGTTAGGCTGCTATTTTTAGCAAAATTATTAATTTCAAATATTAGTATTTTTTGCACACTTATTTTTTTTATTAAATAATTTTGACAAACCACATTCATAAGTTAAAAAATGTATAAATTATTTTATTACTTTTTAGTATCAATTTATAATCTCAATACGACATTTTTTACGTAAATGTGCACACTAATAATTTACAAATACATTTTCTAGTATTTATTATTATTATTATTTACTAATATCAGTACTTGTTATTTATTATTATTATTATTATTATTATTTATTCATTATCTATTATTATTGTTATTATCCCTACTATTATTTAAATAACTGTCTAAATTGAAATCATTTTGCCTAATTTATTTATCTTTTAGCCCAATTTTTATTCAAGTCATAAAAATTTTAGCCTAGTTGTATTTAATTTATTACTATTATAGCCAATTTATGGCTCAATCTAAAGTTTTGTTCAATTTTTATGGTCAAATTTTCAACTTGAGATCTCAACTATGATTGTAACTAATCTGACGGCTGAGATCAAGATCCTATTCTTTCCTTTTAAACTCAAATTCTCAAACCCTAATCCATTGCCAACAGCCGTAACCCCCTAATCTTTCTCTCTCTCTAGACTCCTTCTCCCTTCTCTCTAAAAAGCTCCTGCCTCCCATCTCCGACCATCACCCATCGCGTCTCCAAATCTGGCGGACCAAGCTACCGTCTCGTGACAAACATCCACCGCTCCAAGCGGCGTACCCTGCCCTAATCGACGCCGCCGACAACAACACCAGCACCGCCACGCGGCCAGGGACCAAACCCCTCCATCTCCAGCCACCGTCCAATCAGAGATCTCCTCCAGCTGCCACCTTTTATGCCGTAACCATCGCGGAATCACGCTAGTGGAGCAACCAGCAGCTCCAACCTTCCTCGCAAGCCTCAACCGCCATTTTTCTCTTCCCTTCCAGCGAACCAGCTCCAGCGCCACTCCAACTTCGCCTCTCTTAACACTTCCGTCGGTGAAATAATCACCACAACAACCGATGCTGACTACTAACGTTGTTCCCGAGCAAGTGCCCTCACAAATTTTCAATACACGATGGATTCACGTAATTCATCTCGGGTTTGATTTCGCGTTTAAGTTTTCATTAAACATCCTCATCTTCTTTTGTCGTTCTTTTCTTTGATTATCGAAGTTGGAATTAGCGATAGTTGATTTTAATCTTAATTTGACTCTTTTTGTGTTTTTATCTACATTTCTTGATCAACATGTGTTAAAAAGCCTAACTTGCATATACTGTTATAGCTTTTCTTATTTTCAACTGCGATCCGCCTCAAGTCAAGGATTTTAGGCAATTTTGACTTTTCTGTCTTCTGTCCTTTGGAATTTCAATCGTGATAAATGTCCTACATATATCTGAGTTGTTTGGTATGATTCTGACTGGTCACTTGATTTATGCAGGTATATTTTAACTGTTTTGATATAATTTGAACTAATTGCTCGATCCTTATAAATTTTTTGGTGATCTATCTTATTAATTCTGATAACAGTAATTAGTTTGGACTAATTGTTTGACAAGCTGCTTGATTTCGTGGATTTGAACTGGTGGATTTTTATTGATAACAATTAGTTACGAATTTTCAGTGTGATTTTTATTATGATAAGGATTCATTTCAGTTTCCTGAGATATGTATTTGTGATCTCTTATTTCAGAGAATTTTCAGTTCATTTGTTGATATGTTAGTTAGTAGATGCACTTTTCGTCATTAACTTATAGGTTGTTAGATTTGCCTATTTTTCGACTTAGACTTCTTTTTGTGCTTTTGCTTCAATGGTTTTGGTTTCTGTGTAATAGTGATCCAAAGTTTATTGTTGTTTGATGAAGTTTTGTTCTTTGTTGTGTACCTTTTTATTTTCTTTAACTATGTGGATCAATGGGTGCTGAATTTATTCGAAAAGTTTTTTTTTTGGTTTTTGAGATGTTTTACTGTAAGAACTGAGGACCTTTATTTTGGATTTTTCACTTGGTAACTAGCTATAAAGTCTTGATCTTTTTTTATTTTTCTCATTTTTGTGCTTTTGCTGCAATGGTTTGTGTTTTTGTGTAGTATTGATCCAAGGTTTGTTGTCTCAGTTTCTTTTTATTTTGATAAAGTTTTCATCTTTTTGTGTGTACCCATTTATTTTATTTATCTTTGTGGATGAATGGGTGTGATTTTATTTGCAAAGGGTCCGTTTGTGTTTCACCAGATGTGTATTTTGTGATTCTTGTTTCAGAGAATTTAGTTCATTTTCTTAATCTGTTTATTCTATTTTGAGCAATAGATAAGATTACTTTTAATTAGAGGTTATGAGTTTAAGATTGAAAATATAAGAATGTTTTTGTGTGTATAATTGATTTTATTCGTAGTGCTTCTTCTGCTATAACTCTCACTTTTACGAACCTGAAAACATGGATTTCCTTGGTTTATTAGGAGGTTTACTTGATGTGCTAATTTTTTCTTATGTTGTTGGCTTTTTGTACTTCTCTGTACTATCTCATTTTTCAAAATAAAATAAAATTTGACCTTGCCCAAAAAAAGTATTGTTGAACCTGAATGTTTTTGATGTGTGACTGTTTGATGCTTTGGCCGAGGAGCATTTAGAACTGCTTGACCCATAATGAACTCCAATGCTTAATTCAACCTGATTGTTCTTTCTTAACACAAAATGCTGAGTTGCCTTGAAGGAAAACATTTAGATTCCCTTTTGATGAGATAATGGCTAAGCATATGTGTTAGTTTGGCTGTGCTTCAACAATATGAATGAAACATGAAACTTCACTTGAGTGAAAGAAAGCAAATTAATAGATGAATGCCCGTTTGCTTGAGCAAGTTTTGTGCGTGAAATACTGAAGGTTTATTTAGTAATTTATGTTGTTTTTATTTTAACTATCAAATCTGAAAGCATCATCATCAATCTTAATTTTCTTCTCTTTTCCACAGGTATAAAAGTGAGTTGAATGAAGACTAATTGCAAGCTCAACACATTATTGGTATTTTGAAAGAAACCTCTACATATCTGTTGTAGTTTAGGATAAGAGTAATATTTAGTATTATATTTAAGTTAGATTTACTTTATGTTGGACTTGTTTTACTTTTCTTTGCCCTGTGAGGAGATATTACCTTGGTATAATTTCAGTTTTTTTAATTGTATGAGTGTGGGTGAATTTTATCAATCTGACATGATTTATAATTTTATTTTTAATTTATTCAATTCTAATTTAAAAAATAATATCAATATAAAATAATTAAGTGTTCTCTTGTAATTGGTGACAAAAGATTTTATTATCAAAGATAACTTTTAGAAACGATTAAATTAGATTTTTCAAGACAATTTTTTTTGTCACGAAATAAACTAGTTCATCATAAGTTTGACTATATTTAGTGATATATGTATTTGTCTCTACTTCCTATTTATTTGATGCAAATTAATTTTGTATTTTATGACAATCATAATTGTCAGTAATCATAATAATTTAGTGACAATTTCACATCAGCGGTAAAAAAAAATACTATTTTTAGTGACAAAATAATAGATTTAACTACAAAATTATTAATCTTTATTATAATAATAAATTTGTCACTAATTCATACATTTAAGGACGAAATTTTTTGCTGTATACAAAAAGAAAAGGTTGTCAATAGTGACGAAAATACATTTGTTCAACCACGAAATATATATAACTCTAGCGACAATTGGTGTCGTCGCTGATTGAATTAAATAATTAGTGAAAATAAAATTTTATCGGTATTGATAACTTTTTAGTGACAAAAGCATATCATCAACTACAAAAATATTATATTTCTATGACAAACAGATTCGTCATAAATGTTACACATTTGGGGATGATTTTTTATTTTTTGTAGCCAATTTAATTTTTTTAGCACCGAAACACTAAATCGTCTTTGTCTACTTTTAGCGACCCACTTTTGGAGACGATTGATTGACGAAATTTTTTTCGTCACGCTAAATCTTTTGCGACAAAATATGACTTATAAGTGACAAAATAATTCTTCCTAAATAATCAAACTTGTTGTAGTGTCTTCTGATTCAAAGTTCATGCTTAAAATAGATTTTAAGATTTAATTGAGAATTTTGCAAGCATGTCATATCACAAGAACCAACATAAAATATATTATGAAAAGAAAATAAACAAAGATATATTTAAAACACAAAGAAAAAAGGGACCCTCTATTTAGTTAAAATGAAAGATAGAAGGGTTTGGACATAAACGACAAAGGAAAAAAACAAGCTAGATCTCGGACTACAATCCTAAAATAATTTGGATAATAGAAAAGAAAACAAAACAAGCTACCAAACCCCATCCTAGTAGGCAGAGGAGTGACTTATCAATTGCGAAGCCTGATATCTTAGCCACTGATTTGCACATCAGCATGACTAGAGCTTTCACCACTATCAATATTATACACCATAATCGATTCATCTTGAATCATCTTCTCTATTTCTCTTTTCAAAGCACGACAATCTTCAATACTGTGAACCTGAACATCAGAATGATATGCACATCGTACATTAGGGTCAAAATTTCTTTAATGCATGTCAGGAGTATACCCAAGGAGAGGAATGATCATGCCCCACTGTACCAATCTTTGGAATAATCTAGAATATGACTCTCCAATTAGTGTGAAGTTATCCCTTGAATTTTGCCGCATTTCATTGTTTGGCTTGGATCGAAAATCGAGTGTAGAAGGGTTTTGGTAAGTTTGTGGAGTAGAAGGACGACATTGAGGAGTTGCTGCATGCTATTTTGGGTAAAATGGGGGTTGAACATGTGGATCTGCATTGTATACTGGATATGGAGGTGGGGGGATGGAGTATAATGGATTTTGGGAGTGATTATGTAGATCTTGGGTATGAACTTGGGCTTGAGCTTGAGGATAACAACGACGTGGTTTTCTTGACCATGCCCATTTTCCAAATACAATAGCAGATGCATCTTTTTCTCACCTAAATAAGCCATGAGTAATTCTTATTTCCCTCTTGTGCCCCTTAGATGGTTACAATAATGCCTCAAATATGCCATTGGGTCACCGTGCTCATCGTACTTCTCAAACTTTGACAGATTAACATCTTGGAACATGCACAAATCATTATACGATACAATTTTATAACCCCTGAGTCTTTGCAAGTTCTTCATAGACAATTCCAAACTTCTCAATTTTTGTCTCATGCCCTCCCGTTCTTCTGTCACAACAGGATTCTCAGTGTTAGGAGGAAATTTAGGGGGTTGAGTGTAGCCATAAGGACTAGTCAACTTAATTGTAGGCTCGAGAGCATAATGCTGATCACCCAAAATATTCAATACAGGCTCTCTCATAGAGTAGAGAGGCATAACCGATGGACGAACATCAAAAGTAGGATCTTCAGATAGGGGTGGTGCTACAAAAATATGAACAGTAGGTGGAGCCGAGCATGTGGTAGTTTTGTGTTGAGGAGTGAGGAAATTAATATTGGAAGTGTTTGGATAGTGTTTCCCCAGAGTAGATCCTGATGCATGTTGTGGCGTTTCAACAACAATGGGAAATTATGCATATGAAATGTGGGGCAAGTTGGAAAGATATTCCTTATTATCAATGGGAACTGAAGGAGGAGGAAACCTGTTAGCCCAAGCTCGATGCATTTCTATCATTTGTTGCCTTAATTTCCAAATCTCTTCATTAGCTCCTAAATTCTCATTCCCCAAACTCTCTATCTGATTAGTGACAACAACCTTGGTATGCTTGTTGGCCATAACTTTCTCTTCGACTTGGTGTAATTGGAGGACCAGCCAAAATGCCACAAACCAACCACCTTAAACTAACTAAATAAAAGATAACAAATGTATTAGAGTTCAACACTTTCTAAAAATCGTTTTTTTGTTTTTAAAAAGCTCAGTGAACCCAAGAAGGACACCTACGTATCTCATCCTCAAGAGGGGAGAATCAAGTGTGCGTAGTTTGTGATGTCCGACCACAAAATGGCCAATCAAACTCCTTTTTTTCTTGTAACTTTTAGAAGAAAAGAAAGTAACAAATTATCAAAAGAACTGACGAAAATCTTTTTTTGAATTTTTCATCTTTAACAACCCTATACAAAATTAAATCTATGATTACCAAAGAAAAATATTTTTTGGGGTTTCGATTTTGAATTTCAAACGAAAGTGAAACTTGAAACTACAAAAGGAAAATATTTCTATAGTTTTCTTGTAAAGATATATATGATACCTACTCTAAATAAAGAGTGAAGAAAATCTTTTTGAATTTTTTAAATAAGATCACCGAACCCTAGAAGGGTTGCCTACGTATCTCACTCCCAAAAGAGGAGAATCAGGTGTGCGTAGTTCGTACAGATTGGACAGTTAAGGACTAAATAACAAACTGAATCCTGACTTGAGAGACAGAACCAATGAATGACGATGAACAACATCAATAAAATATTTTTGAGTTTTCAATTTGACACTTCACATAAAAATGACATCAACAACTATGAAAGAAATTTTTTTTGGTATTTTCGTTATATGATATGTACAAAAATTCTACCATCTCTTTTTTTAATTTTTCTTTTATAAAAAACTCCTATTGCAAAAAAAAACTTTTTGGAGTTTTCGAATTATGAATGCTTACTAAAGAAGCAAAAGAAAAATCTTTTTGATGTTTTTGTTCTTTTAAGAAAAATAAGTGCAAAGGGTAAAACACTTTTAGATTTTTTTGATTATGAAAAACAAAATTCATAAGAAACTCTAAAAACTAAAGAACTTCTTTTTTTTTTTTTACTCACTTTTTCTTTTTTATTATTTTTAAATTTTTTGCCTACACACCTTTCTTTAATTTTAGCACATGCTTTTCCCCAAATCAGTCCGTCAAATGATTCTGTTACCCTAAAAGATGCAAAAATTAGCACGCAGTGCTACTTCAGGGGTGAGACTCCTATAATCAATCAATTGGGTGCTGCTAGGTCTCAATATGGTGCAGATAAGCATGACTTAAAGGATGACCTATGTTGGGGTCCACTAATAAGGCTGTTTGGGGGCACATATGGTCGATAGTGGCTCAGATTATTTTTCACCTACTCCATACATCCAATGGCTCCCCCTCCTAAAATAAGAGTGACTCAACTAGAGTTCATGTACAAGACGTGTACTCTGGGACTTGTTGCAGAAAAAATTGACTCCGGACAATGCATATGATGCCAGATATAAAGTGGTAACACAAAAGAAAAATGTAAACACGTAGCACATACGCATCCAACAAAGATAAAACAAAATTTCTATACACTCATAGTGTCAAACTAAGATGATACAACTTGAAAAAATAAGCTCGAATTCTGAAAAGTCCCCAGCAGAGTCGCCAAAGCTGTCACACCCCTTCGTTTAACCAAAAAGATATGATTTTATGTTTGAAAAGGTTTTTATTATTAAGTGACAAAAGATAAAATTTATTTCGAAAAGGACTCTTTTTCATTTTTGAACTCAGAGCAGCCACTTGGCAAAAATTTGTTGTGCCAAGTAATCATTGGAAACCCTTTTTCTAAATGTTTTGACTCTTTGAAACTAATATACGAATAGAGATTTTAGTTAAGGAATTCTGTTGATCCAGGGAAAGGTGTTAGGAACCCTTCGATCCCGTGGTTCAACCATGGTTGGTTCGTTGACTATATCAACTAGTAGACACTATGAGATGTATAAACAAAACAAAACACACAACGAGAAAACAAACAAAGTCAAAATAGTGTCCAGTACAATTTATTACAGACCCAAAATAGAAAGGTATTGAAATGTAAACCTACGCTAACCTACACTAGTCCTAAACTATGCTTCATCCAATGCCTCGGGTCTTGATCACGAAACTCTTTTGCGTACATCATACTTTGGGGCATTTCTCGGTGAATAAGTATAATTTCCTCAGGGCATTCCTCGGCCAAATAAATACAAGTAATTCAAAAATGATGAAGTAAAAGTCCTTCAACACATTCAAACATTTAACAATCATAATCCCAATGTTTTGCCTACCCCGACCTACCGTTTTCCTATTAAGCTTTTGGACCATGATCCTATCGAGTTCACAAAATTGATATTTATTCTGAATTAAACAAAACAACAATACATCAAAATTAATCCAAATTCACTTTTCATCAAGTTTACAATTTCCACCCCGATTTTGTTATCCAATTAACATTTTCATTATCCAATAAGATATTGTGTTCATCCAAATTGTACCATTTGAGATCAATCATTCAACACAAACACATATCAAGAAACAAATCACCCCCAGATAGAACAAACACATCAAAATACCTTCATAATCATATAAAATTAAAGGAATAGAGTTGAAGATTGGACCTCGATTGAAGCCATTAATATGACAAGCTACACCATTAGCATACATCCGAAAAACATGATTCGACCCCCAACGAAAAAACCCGATGTCAAAAAAACACAACCTATTTTAATTATTTTTCAGGGATTTTGGTGGTGGTGTGATCGCAGAAGCCTGCTAGATTGTTTTTGTGCCTCACTGGAGCTCCAGCGAGCTCCGAAAGTGACAGAATAAAATTGGGGTTGCGGGATCAAGTCATGGGATTTGATGTTTGTGGTTTGAACCGACGGTTCATTGGTTTAAGAATTTGGGAACACGAAGGGTGATGTCGTTTTGAGGTTTTCTTGTAGGTTTTTGGTGAATCTTCATCTAAAAAAGTGAAACAACTTCCAGCTTCCCTTCTGTTTTACCTCTTCCCCTCTCTATGTTGCATGTGCGTGTGAAATTTATGAGCAGCCGTGAAAATTTATATGTCTTCCCGGTGAGGTGTGTGCTTGTGAGTATTGTGTGTGAATTATGAGAAAGATGAGTGTGTGTTGTGTGAATTTTTTGTGTATATCAATTGTTGCTGCCAAAGATGAATTGTTCCCTTTAATGTGTATATGGGGTCTATGTATATGTGTGTTATATGCGTCTGAGAGAGTATGTGTGCGTTTCGTAAATGAATATCAGTTTGTGTATATAAAATGGAAAAAATGGTGAGGTCCGTGTGATGATTGAAAAATGATGCCTCCCCTTATAACTGTGTATGCGTGGGTGTATATAAAAGTGGTAAAAACGTAGGTTGAAGGAGGGGTAGGGGTAGGGGTAGGGGTATATGCTAGGGGGTAGGGGTATGGGTGTGAGGTGTCAAAATTACTTTGAGGGGTTGTTATTTTTGTTGTGAGTTTGTTATTTAGATTCTTGTAGGGTAACTTATTAAATGGGTGAGGGTGTATGATAAGATGAGACAAAATGATAAAAATACACTCTCAGGAGAGATAAATTATGTGAGAATGCTTTATGAAAATGATATTTTTTCAAAAATTCAACTTCGTCAACGCATCCGCAACATCGAATGTAGTGTGGTTGCATAGTTCATTTGCATATATCGAACTCCAAATGAATCTCGGGCACCCTATCAAAGTGCGGGTTGAACTTTAAAAAGAAAAAAACTGCTGTTATAGCAGATTTTCTGCTTTTATATAGCAGATTTTTACCCTTTATGACCTATTTTGCTCATTTTCATCTTGTTTCTTGAGAGTTAAACCATAAAATAGTGTGGGAGATTAAAAGTAAAGTTTGTGGTAGCTTGGAAAGCTAGATTAACATCTATTTCTTGGTTTTATTACGGATCTATGGTAAATAATTCACCCTTTTCTTAATAATTTCTTAATTAATTTTTCAAACCCCCAAAAATCTTAGGGCTTGATTTTAAACTTCAATTTTACTTCTTTTCACTTGAATAATGTTTTAATCTTATAATTACTAGTTTTTCATCAATTTAACCTTCAAAACAACTTTGCTTCTTGATTTTAACTCAGATTTCAAAGATTTTACCCGATAAAGCTCAAAAATAATTTTTCTTCGATTTGAATCTCGTTTTTTACTCGATTTGACTTGGGTTTTCAGCTGTAGATTCCTAAAAATATGGAGAACATATTTTTAAAGTAAAGTTCTGATTTTTCCCTTCTTCTTCAGAAACCCATTTCGGGGGTCTGCTTTGACCCCAACCAAAAGTAGTCAATATGAGTGTTATTGGTTTTGTTTTATTTAATAGAATCCATATTTGATATTTTTAGAGAATTTTGGGATTGTTCATGGAAATTAAGTTTGTGGGTTCAGAGTGTAGCGAATCAATTTTGGCTTTCTAGGTAGGTTATGGCTAATTTTTTCATACTGGGTTGGGTAGTAAATGATGATACAAAATGCATGTTAAGGGTGGAAACTAATCATGAAAAATGTCTTTCTATGTGTTGTGCCCGTGTGGGGCCTATATGTTATGTAATTATCGGCATTGAGATATTATGTGATGTATGTGACTATGTAGAGTCTTATGTGATGTTGATAGTCCTAAATACATGTGAATAATTGTATTATGTTATTGAAATGCCTAATATGGTACCATTAGTGTATTGTGATATATTCATACTTATTGGTATATGAGACATGTGGAAATTTATAGATGAAATAGAAATAATGAGTGGATATTGACTCTCATGGTTGTGGAAATATATCATTGTGGATGGTTGTGGAAATAAATTGTGTGGTTGGTTGTGAAAATACTCATTGAAATTGTTTGTGAGCATTACATTCTCATATCATACTCATTTATGAAATATTGGTACCACTGTGGCAACACCTGAGTAACACTAGCAATACCGTTTTAAAACCCTCCCCGAAGAATGTGCCATAAAGGAGACATTGTAACACCTTATAAAACCCTTTTTGAGGGATGTGCCAGAAAGGAGATATGAGATATATGGATTGTATAAGTGTTTACGAACGCCCATAGGTCCTACGTCGGGAAGCTTTAAGTCCGTAGGTGTATATGGGGATTGTGCGACGATCTCAGAGGTTGTGCGATGACCTCATGCATCATCATCATCATCATATACATTGCACTTACTTTATTGTGTTTATGTTGTGTTGTATTGCCATATTGACTTGTCCTCTATGTATTTGTATTATCTTTCTTTACTTGTATTTAGTTATCTTGTATCTACATGTTCTCTCTTGTTCTATATATATATATATATATGAAATAATGTATACTTATTTTCTATATCATGGTGTGTTTTTATTAGGGGATATTTTTTGATTGCAGGTGACCTACCTTTAGTGTATGTTTTGTATGCTTTATTTACTACTTTTGATTAGTCAGCCTATGATACCTACTGAGTATAAGTGGATCTTACTCATGTCTACTGCGCTCTTTCGGTATAGGTCCTAGCTCGAGTGCGCCTCAGTTTGCTTGACTCAAGCAATTGTTGGAGCTTCCAAGGTAGCGGTTGGAAATTTATGCGTCTAGAGTTCACCTCTATCTTTCTATAATAGTTATGTCTTTATTAGTATTCGGAGACAAATATTAATCCTTTATGGGTATTTTTTGGATGTATTTAACTGTTGTATTGTATTAGTAGTTCTTACACTAGTGACATCTGGCTTTAAGCATGAATGGTATTTTGGATAAGTTTTTTGCGCATTGTTATGATTACTTATATGGTTCATCTTCATTATAGAAGCCTTACCTTGGGATATTTCTGTCTTTTTTTCTTTTTGTATTGGTTTGGGTAATAGGCTTACTTGTCAAGGTACACCATGACAAGTGCCATTATGACCTTTATTTTGGGTCATGACAAATTGGTATCAGATCATCCAAGTTCATTAGTCTCAACGATGTAAGAACGGGATGTCTAATAAAGTCTCATAGATCGATACTTACATGTCTGTATCTATCTTTGAGAGGCTATAGGACATCTTTAGGAAACCTCTCTCATTTTATTCTTTATCATGCAAAGTTCTTCCTTACCTTGTGTTATGAGTTGTGTTTCACTCTTTCTACATGGATGGTGTGGCCTATACTACTATTATTTAAGAGATGTTGCGAGAGATTGGTGGAGATTGTTTGTCAATTGTAGGCCTATTGATGCTCCTGAGTTGTCTAGGGATCAGTTCATCAAGGATTTCCTAGAAAGATTATGTTTTTTAGTTTTAGAGACTGTATGCAGGATGAGTTTAATTATTTAGAGCAGGGCTCAATGACAGTTGCTGAGTATGAGGCATGATTTCATGCCCTGTCCAAATATTCCTATGACAATACTTCCACTAAGTCTATGAAGATTTGAAAATTTGTGAAGGGTTTGGTTATTTCTATTTAGTTGGCTATATCTCAGATGGTTATGTTTGGGGTTTCTTTTCGGTGTATAATGGATCATGGTAAGACAACAGAGGGTATTCTTAGTGCATTTCGGGGAGGCACCAATAAGTCACGATGCTTTAGTGAGTTCAGGATCCATACCTCTTGAGAGATAGATTTTAAAGGTTCTTGTGGATACTAGGGTAGGCTAGTGCAGGCATCTTTACAGAGTTCTGGTGGTGAATCTTTTAGTTTAGCATTTTAGGGTGGTAATTCGGACCTAGTTGTACCTTTTCCTATTGAGACTAGTTATAGAGATTGCTATGTGTATGATAAGATTGGCCATGTAGCTAAGAACTGTCCCTGTCGGGTGTTTCGGCTTACTCATATTTCATTTGTTAGGGGTAGGGTGTTACCAGAGGTTCGAAAAAATAGAGGTAGTGGAGCTTGTGGTGTGGTCGTAGGGCTACCCAGGTAGCTGGTGGTCGTGATCAGTGTTATGCTATGCCAGCAAGATCTAAGACAGAGGCTTCTGATGTTGTGATATGTGTTAGTGTATTTTTCTTTGGATTTTGATTCTGTTAGTGAGCCACTTTCCATGTCTGTTTGTGTATCTACCCCTGTAGGTTATTCTTTAGTGGTGGATCGAGTGCATCGATCTTGTGTTGTGACTTTTGACGATCATGAGACTTTGGTAGATTTGCTTATATTAGATATGGTTGATTTTGATGTTATTTTCGGCATGGATTGGTTGGCTCCTTATAATGTTGTCTTAGATTATTTTGCTAAGACCGTGACTTTGGCTTAGCTAGATGTGCCAAGGATAGTTTGGAAGGGTGTACTTCATTCGGGTATTAAGAGGATTATAGCTTTTATTCAGGCTCCTAAATTGGTTGAGAGGGGATGTTTTATCTTACTTGGCTTATATTAGTGACACCAGTGTTGTATCGCCTCTTTCCTTGGATTCTATTTGTATTATCGGTAAGCTTATGGATGTGTTTTCTATGGACTTACCTGGCATGCCTGCATATCAAGATATTGATTTGCTATTAATGTTGAGCGGGGCACCAAGCCTATTTCTATTTCTTCTTATAGGATGGCCACAATATAGTTGAAGGAACTGAAAGATCAGTTACATGAGTTGTTGGATAAGGGATTTATCTGACCTAGTATTTCACCTTGGGGTGCGCCTGTCTTTTTTGTAAAGAAAAAAGATGGGTCTATACGGATGTATATTGATAATCGATAGTTGAATAAGGTGATGGTTAAGAATAAATATCCTCTTCCTTGCATCGATTATTTATTTGATCAGTTTTAGTATGCTGCGGTGTTTTCAAAGATTGACTTGAGGTATGGTTATCACCAGTTGAGGATTAGAGCTTTGAATATTTTGAAGACAACTTTTTGGACTCAATATGGTTACTATGAGTTCTTGGTCATGTCCTTTGGGTTGACCAATGCCCTTGTCGCGTTCATGGAGTTGATGAACTAGGTGTTTCAACCATATTTTGACTCTTTTGCTATTGTATTTATAGATTATATCTTGGTGTATTCTAAGAGTGAGGTTGAGTATAAAGAGCATTTGCGGATTGTGCTTCAAAGATTGAGGGATGAAAGTTGTATGCTAAGTTCTCTAAGTGGGAGTTTTGGTTGGAGTATGTTTCTTTCTTGGGTCATGTGGTGACTAACAAAGGTATTATAGTTGATCCACCTAAGGTTGCAGTGGTTTATAATTGGGTTAGACCTACTTCGCCTAGTGAGACTCGGAGTTTTGTTGGCTTGGTAGGTTATTATCGATATTTTGTTGAGGGTTTTTCATCCATTGTAGCTCCATTGACCAAGTTGACCCAAAAGAAGATTTCCTTTCAGTTGTCCAATGTTTGAGGTGAGCTTTTAAAAGCTCAAAGATTTGTTGACGTTAGCACCTATCTTGACTTTTCCCAAGGAGGGCATGGGTTTTATCGTCTTTTATGATTCTTCAGGTGTTGGGTTAGGTATTATATTTATACAGGAGGGTAAGGTGATTGCTTATGCATCTGGTCAGTTGAATCCTCATGAGAGGAATTATCCTACCTATGATTTGGAGTTGTTCGCAGTTGTGTTTTCCTTGAAGTTTTGGAGTCACTACATGTATGGAGTCCATTGTGAGATCTTCTCAAATCATCATAGCCTTCAATACTTCTTCACCCAGCAAGATCTTAATATGAGGCAACGACGTTGGCTTGAGTGGCTTAATGAATATGACTTAACTATTCTCTATCATTTGGGGAGGCTAATATGGTTGTAGATGCCTTAAGCCGGAAGTCGACTAGCATGAGTAGCTTGGCACATCTTTTGTCCCAAGATAGGCTTTTGGACTTAGATGTTCATTCTTTAGCTAACCAGATGGTTACACTTAATATTTCAACACCTGGGCGTGTTTTGGCATTTATGGAGGCTAGATCTTCTTTGATGGAGTAGATTCGAGCTCATCAGTTTGATAATGTCGGATTGAGGTCAATTTGAGATAAGGTGTTGAGTGGGGAGGCTAAGGTAGCCTCACTTGATTTATATGGGGATTTACGGATTGGAGGTCTAGTTTGTGTGTTGAGAATGGGTGATTGGATTAGGTTGATCTTAGAGGAGGCTCATTGTTCCAGATATTATATCCATCTAGGTGTGACTAAGATGTATCGTGACTTGAGACAACATTACTGGTGGAGTGGTAGGAGGCAAGATATGGCAGATTTTATGGCTCGTTGCCTATGTTGTCATCAGGTGAAGGTCGAACATATAAGGTCTGGTGGGTTGCTTCAGAGGTTACCCATTCTCGAGTGGAAGTGGGAACGAATCACCATGGACTTTGTGACTGGTTTGCCTTGTCATCTCATGGTTATGACAATGTTTGGGTCATCATGGATCAATTGACCAAGACAGCTCATTTTATTTTGGATCAGGTCTCGTTTAATTCTGAGAGGTTGTCTCGTATATATATTCATGAGATTATTCGTCTGCATGGTGTGTTGGAGTCTATTATTTCTGATCGAGGTTTTTTGCTCATATCCCACTTGTGGAACACTTTTCAGGATGAGTTGGGTACTCGGGTTAATCTTAGCATAATATTTTTTCCCAGACTGATGGCCAGTCAGAGTAGACTATCCAGGTTTTGGAGGATGCTCTGCGCATGCGTGATAGATTTTGGTGGCCAATGAGAGCAGTTTTAGGCTTTAGCGGAGTTTGCATATAATAGTAGCTACCATTCAAGTATTGATATGGCTCCTTTTAAGGCGTTGTATGGCAGGTGTTGTCACTCCCAGTAGGTTGGTTCGATGTTTCAAAGGTGAGACCTCAAGGTACGAACTTGCTTCGTGAGTCTTTGGATAGAGTCTGGGTCATTCAGGATAGACTTAGAGTGGCTCAGAGTAGGCAGAAGTACTATACTGATTGTAGACTCCGTGCCTTGAGATTTGGTATTGGTGATCATATTTTCCTTCTAGTTTAACCCATAAAGGGTGTGATGAGGTTTAGGAAGAAGGAAAAGCTTAGACCCAGGTATATTGGTCTATTTGAGATTTTTTGGACTGTTGGTTAAATGGCTTATGAGTTGGCTTTGCCCTCAGATCTATTAGCTGTTGATCCAATTTTTCATGTTTCTATGCTTCTTCGCTATATTCCTGATGAGTCTCATATTATTTGTTGGGAGTCGGTTTAGCTAGATGAGTGGTTGTCGTTTGTTGAGGAGCCGGTCTCTATTTTAGCTACGGATGTTAGGCGGTTGCGCTCTAGAGAGATCTCTGTGGTTAAGGTCTAGTGGCGACATCGACCTCTAGATGAAGCTACTTGGGAGGTCGAGTCTGATATGCGTAGTTCTTATCCTCAGCTTTTCATTGATTCAGGTATTTCTTAGCCTTAGTTTGAGGATGAACTAGATTTTTAGTGCTGGATGATGTAACGACCTAAATATATGATGAAATATGTGAAATTTGTGATTTTGTGTGATTTGATTGTTTTACCCCTACCCGTAGTTGCATTATTATATTTCTGAGGTGTGGGAGTGATTGGCATGGTTTTCAATGCATTTTGGTACCATTTATGCGATATTGTGATTTTTGATGGCTTCGAGAGTCTTATTTTAGACTTTGGGGATATATTTTGATTCATGTGACAGATGAATGAACAGACTATGCCATCATCTCCTAAATATCAATTTTAGACCAGGTAGACCTTTGGTTCAGGTCCCGGTGCACCGGATTCGACCAATTGATCCGAAAGTTGGAAAATTGAAAATATGGGTGTGGGATTCACATTTGATGGAAACGACCTAATATGGAAAATCCGACTTTTCCAGCAGATCCGGAATATCAATTTTAGGGTGTTAGCATATTTGGTGTGATTTTACGTCTTTTAAATCTCATTTCGACTCTCGGTTTGGAAAATTATGATTTTGGATTTTGAGGGTTAACTTTGTGAAAATGATTTTTTTCAAAAATTCGACGTCTCCAACGTGTCCAGAATATCAAATTTAGTGTAGTTACATAGTTTATTTGCATATATCGGACTCTGAACGAATCCCGGACATCCCGTCGAAGTGTGGGTTGAACTTTAAAAAGAAAAAAACTGCTGTTATAGCAGATTTTTCCCCTTTCTGGCCTATTTTGCTCATTTTTCATTTTGCCTCTTGAGAGTTAAACCCTAAAATAGTGTGGGAGCTTAAAAGTAAAATTTGTGGGATCTTGAGAAGTTAGATTAACATTTATTTCTTGGTTTTATTATGGATTTAAGGTAAGAATTCATCATTTTCTAAATAATTTCTTGATTAATTTTTCAAAATCTCAAAAATCTTAGGGCTTGATTTTAAGCCTCAATTTTACTTCTTTTCACTTGAATAATGTTTTAATCTTATAATTACTAGTTTTTCATCAATTTAACCTTCAAAACAACTTCGATTCTTGATTTTAACCCGGATTTCAAAGATTTTACCCGGTAAAGCTCAAAAATGAAGTTTAAATCGAAGAAAAATCATTTTTTGATCTCAAAAATGATGTTTCTTCGATTTAAACTTCATTTTTTACTCGATTTGACTTGGGTTTTCATCTGTAGATTCTTGAAAATATGGGAAACATATTTGTAATGTAAAGTTATGATTTTTCCCTTCTTCTTTGAAAACCTATTTCAGGGGTTCACTTTGACCCCGAACTAAAAGTAGTCAATGTGGGTGTCATTGGTTTTGTTTTGACACATAGATTCCCTATTTGATATTTTTAGAGAAGTTCAGGATCATTGTGGAAAGTAAGGTTGTGGGTTAAAAGTGTAGCGGATCGGCTTCGACTTTCGAGGTAAGTTATGACTTTTCTCTTTCAGACTAGATTGGGTAGTAAATGATGATACAAAATGCATGTTAAGGGTGGAAAATGATCATGAAAATGGCTATCTATGTGTTGTGCTCATGTGGGGGCCTATATGTGATATAATTGTTGATATTGAGTTATTATGTGATGCGTGTGGCTGTGTGGAGTCCTATGTGATGTTGATAGCTCTAAATATATGTGAATGAAATGTCTAATATGGTACCATTGGTGTATTTTGATATATTCATACTTATTGGTATATGAGACATGTGGAAATTAATGGATGAAACAGAAATAATGAGTGGATACTGAATCACATAGTTGTGGAAATATATCACTGTGGTTGGTTATGGAAATATATTGTATGGTTGGTTGGGGAAATATTCATTGTGATTGGTTGTAAGCATTACATCTTCATATCATACTCATTCATGAAACATTGGTACCACCGTGGCAATACCTGACTAACACTGGCAACACCTTTTTAAAACCCTCCTCGAGGGATGTGCTGAGGAGGAGCTATTGTAACACCTTATAAAACCCTTTTCGAGGGATGTGCCGGAAAGGAGATATGAGATATTTGGGTTGTATACGGGTTAACGAACCCCCCATGGGTCCTACGTCGGAAAGCTTTAGATTCGTAGGTGTATATGGGGATTGTGCAACGATCCCAGAGGTTGTGTGATGACCTCGTGCATCATCAACATCATCATCATTATCATATACATTGCACGTACTTTATTGTGTTTATGTTGTATTGTATTGCCATATTGACTTGTCATGTATGTATTTGTCTTATCTTTCTTTACTTGTATTTGATGATCTTGTATCTACATGTTCTCCCTTGTTCTATATATATGTGACATAATATATATTTGTGTTCTATATCTTGGTGTGTTATTGTAATTTATGTGATATATTAGAACTCTTAGCTCAAGTTGTGTGGGCTACCGTTATGGGATATTTTCTGATTGCAGGTGACGTGCCTTTAGTGTATATTTTGTATGTTTTATTTACTACTTTGCTTGGTCGGCCTATGATACCTACTGAGTATAAGTGGACTGTACTCGTGCCTACTGCGCCCTTTCGGTGTAGGTCCTAGCTCGAGTGTGCCTCAGCTTTCTAGACTTGGGCGATTGTTAGAGCTTCCAAGGTAGTGGTTGGACAGTTATGCGTCTGGAGTTCACCTCTATCTTTCTATAGTAGTTATGTATTTATTAGTATTCGGAGATGGATATTATTCCCTTGTGGGTATTTTTTGATGTATTTGACTCCTGGATTGTATTAGTAATTCTTACACTATTGACACCTGATTTTGGGCATGACTGGTATTTTGAATAAGTTCTTTCCGCATTGTTATGATTACTTATGTGGTTCAGCTTTGTTCTAGAAGCCTTATCTTGAAATATTTCTGTCTTTTTCTCTTTTTGTATCAGTTTAGGTGATAGGCTTACTTGTCAAGGTACAACAAGTGCCATCATGACCTTCATTTTTTGGTCGTGACAGTTAATCTGTTGCATCAGATGGTTAATCTTTTGCAGGAAAAAAATTAGTAGCAAGATTTTGTTCAATAGAACAACAACAAATCACCATTTAATATCAAATACACCATTTTTACCAAAACAAGTATAAATCAACCCAGCAACGCAACACCAATACAATACACACACTAAGAACATCAACAGTAACCAAAAACACCAACATTATTGTTTTGTTTGTACAAACACAAAAAGCAAAAATTAAACTTCAAAAAACACAACAAACACCAAAAAATTAAATCAACGGCTCGACAACAAGAATTACAATAACAACAAAAATTCATATTTCACTCCAGAAAGAGGAGAGAAGAAATACCAGAAATTAGGGTTTTCTTCAGACCCTATTAAAAAATTTAAGCAACAAATATTGAAATTGTTAACCAATACTAGAAGAGAAGTTGACTTAAGTTCCTATTTTTCTTCAAAACTAAAATGCCATAATTTTTTGCCTATGAAAGAAGAAAAAGGACGATGAAGAACTCGAAGTAATTATCGCCAGAGAGCAGTGCTGTCACGTCGATTGACAGTTGAAAGTTGAAAAGAAACTTGAATCCCAACTATTTATTGCTGGAGGTTCATATCACTTGGGATCGAAGGGAGAAATTTGTAGAACTGTTGGTTGAGAGAAGTTTGAGAGAAACTATCGAGAGAGAGGGAGGGGAGAGAGAAGATAGATGGTTAATTTAGATAGGAGAGGGGTGTTGGTTGATTTGTATTTTTGAAAAGATTACAAAAGTTTGAAAATATTAATCAAGTTCTCAATTAAATTAATCAAGTTTTCTAATTATGTTTGACCCTTTAAGTTGGTCAATGTCACCAATACCACATTCAAGACTTGAAGGACACTTTCAATCAATTTTCTCAACGAACTTCTTGGTCTAAATTTTAATAATTACATTTTATAGATTTTAGTTAGTGATTAAATGTATTTAGGACTCTAATATACCAATATTAACTAATAGATTTTATTACAATTTCATTTATTTTTAGAGAGAAAAAAGGAAAGGGGATTAATTCACTTCCTTTATTCTCTCCAACGTATCTTTGTCAAATCTTTTAGTTCTTCCTTTTCCACATGGACTGTTATAGTTTACCTTTTAATTTTCAAAATACAAAAATAGAATTCAAACTAAAATTGCTCTGATTTCTTCATACGGCTTCAGAATTAAAAAAAATATTTAATGTATTTATACATTCAATGCATTTATCTACGAAATCTAGCTATGAATGAAAATACAAATCTAGAATTAATACGAATGAAAATTAGCTCTGAATTTTACATTTGAATACAAATACAAATGCTTACAACTTATATCTTTAAGATAAGCACAAATTGATAAAAATTCGAAAGTATAAAATGGATATAAATTCAGATTATGTGTATAATATACAAATTCAAATGTACAAATATATACAAATTCAAAATGTATGTGAAGGAAATATGACAAAATAAATACAAAAAAAAAAAAAAAAACAAATGCTCTTATTGAAATATACAAACAAATCCACTTTACGACTAAATATAATTTATATAAAATACCTTTGAGTTATGTACAAATGCATGATAGTTGTATGTATGTGTGTGTATATATATATATACACACACACACACACACATCTCTCTCTCTCTCTCTCTCTCTCTCTCTCTCTCTCTATATATATATATATATATATATATATATATATATATATATATTGACATGGTATACATACTTGCGTGTAACATAAAAAAGAAAGATATATAGACATATATACATACATACATACATATATATATATATATATATACAAATATATTGTATATACATTCATAAATATACATCTGGGTATGTATAAAATACCTTCGAGTCATTCACAACGTCGTTGATTTCCCCTTTGGAGTGAAAATCCTTAATTTTTTTCCTTTTCCTTTAATTTATCCAAATACCAATAATAGATTTTACAGACTGAGATATACCTAATGTCTAATAGAAGAACAAACATTGTTTATACAAACTAGCTTCAAAAATATACAATTTACTTATATACAAACACGTGATAGTTATATACCTATATGCAATGTATAAAATATGAACCAACATATTTTAGACAAATCAAAAATAGATTAGACAACTTATATGTATATATGTGTGTGTGTGTGTGTGTGTGTACAAGCCAATACATGACAACTGTCTAATTATATATGACGATTATTTATATACATATATATACATAATAAATTGACATGGGATACATACTTGTATGTAACTAACAGAAAAAGTATATATATACGTATTGAAACTTTTTTTCGCATGAATTGAAAGAAAAAAATTAAAATTTTTTTTTTGATGTAACTAGTCTTTGGACAAATCACAAAATATACTATTTAAGAGTCACTATAACAAAAACTATCAATAGTTTCTACTTTTTAAGGAAAAATATTGAAGAAGATGGTAGAAAATTAAGAAGAGAGGAAAAAAATTAAATAAAGTGGCCAATTTTTAAAATTAATTCAAAAAATAAAATTAAGTGTTCAACTAAGAGTCCGGTTGGATAGAATTAAAAAATATTTTTTTAGCTTATGTACTTAAAAGTTGAAAATAAATGCTTATAAATTAAGCAGATAAGTGTTTGGATAGAAGTGCTGAAACTGAAAAAAAATTCCTAATGTGTTTGGTAAACAAGTGTTGTTAAGCACTTTTTATTGTTAAAATGACTAAAATAACTTTAAAGCTGCTAATACCATAAATTGAATTATATATAACTTTTAATTATAATAATTCAAAAATAAAGGAGAAAAATGATGAGGAAACTAGAGGAAAGAGATAGAGAGAAGAGACAAACAGAATATATATATAAGGGCTATAAATTTGGGGTATTATTGAAATTAGAGGAAAATAGTATTGAAATTGGAGGAAAATATAAGGGATAAAAAAGGTAAATGTCTTGGTCAAACTAAAAGAATTTTAATCTAAAAAGTAAAAAGTTTGGGGTACCCAACTTCTCACTTTTTACCCTTTTTAATTATTTTTTAGCTTTTTTTAAGTATTTTTTTTATTTTATCAAACACTTAAAAAGTTAAAAAAAAGAAACTAAAAGTTGATTTGACCATATCTTAGTCCTATCTAAATAGGCTCTAAATCAGCCAAAATTTAGGTTAATTAGTTGAGATAGATTAATTGCATAATATACAAGCTATTATATTTGTATATGAGAGTCTACTCAAATTATAATTCTTTAACTAACTCTTGATTATGTCAGATAATTATTTTAAATATTAAGCATGATAACTAATTAAGAACATCTTTTATCTATGCTATGAAATTTTTTCATATTTATAGCCTAAACTGATCTTATCAGTTATATTAGGCCTTGCCCATTCACAAGTATCAAATGGATTGATACTCTCGGTTGGACCTGTTGTAGTGAAGGTGGAGGAAGTAGAACATTATATATAGTCATTTTATAATTTTGAAAAAAAAATCTCAAAATATACATTCTTAGATTATATATTGCAACTTATAATAATACTTCTTATATTACGACTAATAGAAACTTTTTCAAAAAGAAAAAAATAAATTAATAGCATATTTAATACAAAAAATTAATGAAAAAAATATTTTTTTATATCTTTGTTAAACTAAATCTTCCAATTTAATAGGAGTTAGTTATTATGTGGGCTAAAATTATGGAGTTGTTATGAAATATAAAAGCAAGAACAAAAAGAATAAATAGAGAGAGAGGAGGGGACACTTATTTGTTTCTCTTGAGGATGAGAGATCATAAGATTGAGGATACAATGAACAAAACTCCTCTATTTATAGGAAAAAATACTCCTAGTTTCTGACTAAAAGACAGATACTTCAAATCCTGATAGATATCAACTAGATCTTGATAGACATTCACTATAATATAAATACATTTATAACACTCTCACTTGAATGTCTAATTGACAGATAATGTGTCTCGTTAAAACCTTACTAGAAAAAACTCAGTAGGAAAAAAAATTAGTGAAGGAAAAAGAGTACACATGTCTAACAATATGCATCTAGGTTGCCTCATTAAAAACCTTACAAGGAAAAAGCCAGTGGGACAAAACCTTGAAAGGGAAAAAGAGTACAACGCGTATTTGCTCCCCCTAATGAAAACATCAATGAACTTTTGCATCCCGATCTTGTGCACCATCTTCTTGAAAGTTTCAATTAGAGGAGACTTGGTGAATAAATAAGCTACATTGTCACTTAAATGAATCTGTTGCACATTAATATCACAATTCTTTTGCAACTCATGTATATAGAAAAACTATGGCAAAATATGCTTCGTTCTATATCCTTGAGTCCTCCCTTAAGTTGTATTATCCATGCTGCATTATCCTAAAAAAATCATGGGTACTTTGTCACATTTCAAACTACATTTTTCGTGAATGAGATGTATCGTGGACCTCAACCACACATACTCTTGGCTTGCTTCATGAATAGCTATTATCTTAGCATGGTTCGATGAAGTGGCTACGATAGACTGATTTGTAGAGCTCCAAGATATGGCAGTATCCCCACATGTGAACACATATCTTATTTGAGATCAAAATTTATACGGGTCAGATAAGTACCCAGTATCAGCATAACCAACAAGATCAAGATTGCAAGCTTTAGAATAAAATAAGATCATGTGTTTGATCTCATTTCGATGTCTCCTAATAGGAGCAGAACTATATCTTGCTAACAAATTAAAATGAAAAGGCTATAGCACGCCTTGTAGTATTTGCAAGATACATTAGTATACCAATTGGACTAAGATATGATACTTCAGGACCAATCCAATTCGGTATTTTCAAACCATCAATTTATCCATTATAAGGATAATAAACAAGTTTCCCAGAAACTTTATATGCTTCAAGCATTTTGAATCGCTTATAATTTTTCATATAGATTTTTGTCAAGTGACAATATTCAGTATTTCATATATGATATCTTCAAGTGTCTGGACTGCAAATCAAATATGTTTTACGCTTAGCAAAATGCATTCTTTTATGTCAGTTGATAAATGTTTCTACGTCAACATGCTTAAGTAAACATAGAATTTGGATCCTCGTAATCTTTCACAACATGGCGCCACTATTGTATCAAATATATTGATGATATATCATTTCGTATTGATTCACAATGCGACATAACATTTTGAGATCTCATCACATCATTATTTTCAGGTACCTGAACCTCTCATAAGGTTTCATAAAGTGTTATGTCGTAGGCTCTTCAAGAGCACATTGCCTTCTTATTTTGATTATTTTCTCCTTATCCTTTATAAGGATTATTTCATTTGGAGCCGATTGGTCTACCACGCTTTATATATGTGTAGACTTTATCCTTTAGGGACACAAAATAGGAGCACTTGCAGCTTAAATATGAGATGCTTTCGGCATTTTACTTGAACTATCTTTTGAATGAGGATCTGATGATAATTCCTAACACATTTCATAGTCTCTTATAATCTCCCTCTTATGTTAGGAAACCTAACATACATCCTCCATTTTATTTGATGAATTCATCTTTGTGCATCATGGTATATTCATTAATCGTATACCGCACATCAAAACTATTTAATGGAATAGTTGGTTCCTAACCTTGAACCAATTGGGAGGGAAGAAATAATCATAATTTATTTGTCTAATGCATACAAGTGTATGCAACATATCATATTTCAGACCAACAAATGAATCTTTATTCTCATTAGTAATGGTTTAGCTATTTATCGAAGGCATTCAACACCAAACCATTATCATCAAGATGAATTGTCTAGATTACACAATCTGAAAGTTATGCTCTTAACTCAATTTTATTGAGAAAGAAACTTTATGAATGTCAAACTGCAGGTTGACAAGAAACGTACAAGTGATCATCTTATACCGATGCATCTTAATAGATCACATGACTGGTGAACGGGTCTATATTCACCTTTTATACTTTTTAGATTTTGAGGGATTAAATCCCAAGATTAGTTGGTCCAACCAACCTATCATGAGAACAAGCACATTAAAAGTTCATGAAGAATTTTCTAGTTCTTCAATACATGTTTAATACTTAATATGCACATCTTTGGAATGTCATAATCGTTCATGTCAATTTATAAACTTATTTGTACTAGTAAACTCCAAGTTTACCATGACATGTGCCTTTTACTTTAGTAAATTTCAGATTTACTATTAGGCGAATAAATTTCAGATTTACTACTTTAGAAATAGATTTCAAAATAACCCTTCTCAATTATTCAGCCTCTTTCGGAGGTGAGTTGTGATACTATCACAATCAAGTGCATGTTTGCATTAATAAGCTTCTCATTCCCCATGAATGGAATATAATCGTTCCTTAAGCCTATTAAATTATGATACCTTATAGCTTCTTTTAAGATATTGCTAATTTAGAAGAAAATCAAGGCATACATATGATTGTGGAGAAATTTTCTCTAACATATATTATAGTCATAATAAGCGTGTGAAAGTATTATCACTTTTGATGATTATTATTATATTGTCTCTCCACGCTTATATCCGTGCATTCAATCACTTGTCTTCTTTCAGACATATTATGCACTGCTATTACATACACTTCAAGAATGAAGTAAGTTGTCATATTTCAGACTTATCATATGTTGCTACCACATTCACTTCTTGGAATGGAGCATATTCAATGGGTCGCATTTCATGACTTTTTCACTAAATACCTATTACTTTGCCTTAGCCATCATAATATTATCTGTATGGTGCATTGAGATTCAAACTCAACATCTTATCCATATAAAGATGTCTTAAGCTATAAATCGATGGGACTTGAAACCAACATCTTATTATTCCTTAAGCGTATTATTCTTCTGGAACAAATTTTAAAGTATAAATGGTTTCAAACTACTACTTTTTGCTCAGATCCAAAAAATCCAACAATAATTATACCATTAGTAGCAAAAGACAAATAATATAAGTATTACTAACCTTGAAAATTACCTTTAGATTTATAATCTCACCTTGTTCAGCAGAGTCTCGTTCTGATAATGTGTTATGAAATATAAAAGCAAGAACAACAAAAAAAAATAGAGAGAAAAGAGGGGAGACTTCTTTGTTTCTCTTGAGGATGAGAGATCATAAGATTGAAGATACAATGAACAAAACCCCTCTATTTATAGGAGAAAATACTCCTAGTTTCTGACTAAAAGACAGATACTGCAAATCCTAATAGATATAAACTAGTTCTTGATAGATCATATTAGATCTTGATAGACATTCACAACAACAACAACAACAACAACAACAAACCCAGTGTATTCCCACCTAGTGGGGTCTGAGGGGGGGGGGTAAGATGTACGTAGTCCATACCTCTACCTCTAAGGAAGTAGAAAGGCTGTTTTCGATAGACCCCCGGCTCAAGACACGAGATACCACACAAATACATAGTAAAGCACAGAACAAGATTTCATAACATAAATACGGCACCCATAAGTAATAGAAAACAGAGGAAAGCACCCAGGTTTGTAATAAAACATGGAACACGGAATCATAACAAGAATAATACCCCCACCAAGTAATTCCCTACTCTAGCGACCCAAACTGGCCCTAGTCTTCTGCCCTAATTCGCGTCCTCCAGACCTTCCTATCTAGGGTCATGTCCTCAGTGAGCTGTAACTGCTCCATGTCCCGCCTAATCACCTCACCCCAGTACTTCTTCGGCCTACCCCTACCCCGCCTAAAACCATCCAACGCTAGCCTCTCACACCTACGAACCGGGGCATCCATGCCCCTCTTCTTCACGTGTCCGAACTATCTCAATCGGACTTCCCGCATCTTGCACTCCACTGGAGTCACACCAACCTTCTCCCTGATAGTCTCATTCCGAACTCTATCCCCTCTAGTCAGCCCACACATCCAGCGCAACATCCGCATTTCTGCCACCTTCATTTTTTGGATGTGGGAGTTCTTAACTGGCCAACACTCCTCTCCATACAACATGGCCGGATGGACTACCACCCTGTAGAATTTGCCTTTAAGCTTGGACGGCACCTTCTTATCACACAACACCCCCAACGCAAGCTTCCACTTCATCCATCCCGCCCCAATATGGTGCGAGACATCCTCGTCAATTTCACCGTTACCCTGGATCACGAACCCGAGATACTTGAAACTATCCCTCTTACATACCTCCTGTGATTCCATCTTTACTACCACCTCATTCTCCAGCCTCACGTCATTAAAATTGCATTCCAAAGACTCTGTCTTGCTTCTGCTCAACCTGAACCCTTTAGACTCAAGAGTTTGTCTCCACACCTCTAATTTGTCATTCACACCCCCTCGAGTCTCATCAATCAGAACTACATCGTCTGCAAAAAGCATACACCAAGGCACCTCTCCTTGAATACGTCGCGTCAACACATCCATCACCAAAGCAAACAAAAAGGGACTAAGAGTAGATCCCTGATGCAATCCTGTCAAGACAGTGAAATGCTCTGAGTCTCCTCCCGCCGTCCTCACCTGAGTTTTTGCTCCATCATACATGTCCTTAATTGCTCTGATATATGCCAGCGGGACTCCACTCACCTCCAAGCATCTCCATAGCACCTCCCTGGGGACTTTGTCGTATGCCTTCTCCAGGTCGATAAACACCATGTGCAGGTCTTTCTTCCTTTCCCTATACTGTTTCACCAGCCTCCTTACCAGGTGAATTTCCTCCGTCGTCGAGCGGCCCGGCATAAATCCAAACTGGTTTTCCGAAATAGACACTATCCGTCTCAGCCTCACCTCGACCACTCTCTCCCAAATCTTCATAGAGTGACTCAATAACTTAATCCCCCTATAGTTATTGCAACTCTGGATGTCACCCTTATTCTTATAGAGAGGGATCATGGTACTCCACCTCCAAGCCTCACTATAATGTAAATACATTTATAACAGGAACCTATTAATACACATATTTTTTTCTATTTCTTCAATTATATTTATATTTAATTTTTAAAAAGGAAAAAAAATATTCTCCTTCTCTCTTCATATTTCCTACTTACCCAATATCTCTATAATTACGGATTATAGTATAATACTTTTAATTTCTAATTCATGAATTTTGAGTTTGCAATAATATGATGGTAGAATTAATGTATGGAAACCGACGTCAATAAATATTATATGTTAATAATTTATTTTTAATTTGTGAAAATTGTATAAAATCTAGTATTCATTTATTATTTTAAATGATTAAGTTGAATCAGTTTATATATAACAAAGGCATATTTTAAATGGTTTTCAAATTTTTGCGATATCAATTTATGAAATCAATATATAAAATTCTACATACAAATGATATATATTATAACTGCTTTTAGAGTATGAAAATGGCACATAATATGATATCCATGAATCAATTTAATAAATTTTATTTAAGACAATTTATATACTCATTTCATACTTAAGTAATATTTTTTTTTAAGTTTTCAATATATGGAATTGATATTAAAATTGGTATCGATGAAGTTTCATATATGTTACATTTGTATGAAATGAGTTCTACGAATGTGACAATTAATAAGAAAAATATTGTTGTGTGTTACATAACCTTTTTAGTGTATGTAATGGATATTGAATGAAAAACTATCACCGTACATGTCGAAAATAAACTAAATAATTGTTTGATAGCAAATAATTTTTTCTGCAATAAAAAACATAATCAGTATTAGCCATGGGTGATATTGGTGTCGATTCACTATGTTAAATTTACTTTCTGACCGAACAAGATGAAGTCAATTCTGATTGAAGACGGAGTATAAGAGGAAATTTTTTTTACCAAAATTTACTCCTACACAGTTATTAAGATGAGAGAGAATGGGTTTACACAACTATTTAGAAGAGAGGTAAATATATATATATATATATATTATATACTTTTTTTAATTTAAAATACAAAATTATTATAACTTGCAATTAAATCCACAAATTAATAATTATACAAAAATATAATTACAACTTGCAATAAACAGTCTAGAAAATATATAAGATAATTTTCACTTCTTATAATTAAACATAGTTATTGTCATAAAGTTTCAAACTAAAACTTCATAGGTGAAACTTTACGACATAACTATAAGGTTTTCTAGATAATAGCATGTAGAGGTGTGATTTAGCGATAAATAGAATTAGATGAAAAGATCAAATTCCAACAGATCTAGAAAAATACTAAATAATTTTTTATCTTTGCCTATGTGTTTATGATAGATAGAATTATCTATTACTTGCGAATGAAAAATAACAAATACCCAATAAATTTGTTAAGATATGCATAAATGGATGCGAATGCTAAGGTTAAAAAAAAAAAATTAAGTACATCAACGTTTTTAGCCATAACTGGAGTGGCAAGTTATAGAAAATAACACCATCACGCTAATCAGTATTAGAGCGTGAACAACTTGATATTATTATTTTCTTCTTTTTGTTTGAGCACTATTCAAATTGTTAAAATTTAGACAAGGTTGGCAGCTAAGGCTGCATGTGTCTTTTTAAGATTCGGAGTTCTGAATCTGAATGTACTGAATGATTAAGATGTTGTCTCTAGATTTGAAAAATGAATGATTAAGACTGTTTTCAACATCTGAATGTGTAACAAAAAAATTATTTGTGTGTATAGTAAAATAGAAAATACAATTCAAATAAAAAACTAATTATATATCAGAAAAATATATAATTTAATACAACAAAATTATTATTTGATTGAAAAAATATTTATGTTTGTTAGTGATAGTGGAGATGATTTATAATGGTGGTTGCAGTGACAATGATTGATGTTAGTGATTAGTAATTTTAGTGGTGATAGTTATGATGGTTAGTATTGTAGTGACTGTTATGATGGTGGCGGTTGATAATGGTTGTGGTAGTTGTGATGTGACATTGCTTGATGTTAGTAGTTGGAGGTGTTGATTGTGATGACTGAAAATAAATGCATGATGGTTTGACAATGTGTTGGTGCTAGTTGGAGATGTTGTTTGTTGTGATGGTAGAGGTGGCGTTACTAGTGTTAATGGTGGTGGCGGCCAAAGAATGTGAAGAAGTTGTGATGTATTAGTGGTAGTTAGCGGTGGTGCTAGTTGTGATAGATGAGTTGGTCGATAGTAGGAATTGGCCGGTAGTGGTTGATGATGGTGGTGGCGGCGGTGAATATAATTAGAATAATAGAGGTAGCAGGTGTGATAACAATTGACAATAGTGGTTGGTAGTGGTGTTTATTGTCAATGGTGGTTGGTGGTGGTGGGTGGTGGTTGACAATGGTGGCGGTGACAGAGGTGGTTAGCGATGGTGACGGATGATTATGAATAGAGTGGCGGTAAATATTATTCAACACCAGAATACATCTTCAGACCTATTAAGACTTGATTGTAGATATGAATGATAAAGATTTATTCAGACCTATTAAGAACTTAAATCTTAATAAACAACAAATACATTTAATGGTCTGAAGTCTGAACCATTAATTGCAAACAAATGAGCGCTAAGTCATTTGTTGTCCAACTATATGTATTATCTTTATCCATTCCCCTTCATTATCATAATCCTTTTGGTATAATCTTTTACTAATATAGTGGTTAGGACGGCTAGCTATATATATCATAAGATAAGTTTAATTATCCATTGTTAGTGTAACCTCCACTTCCATATCTTTGTTAGAAACCGCCCTGTTTGCATAATTATATTACTTTAATGGATTAAGCTCTACTGTAATTGGAGTTTAAGGTAATGTACATTATTGGTATAAGCCTTTTTTTTCTGTCGTTTCACTTTTACCTATTGTAGCATATAATTTATGTTATTCTTAAAATTCAAATTCTATACTGGAAGAAGTCTTATAGGTAGATATCCTTACTTAAATTCTATTATATATAAAATTATAGCCTGATTGGTCACCATCCACCAAAATAAATAAATAAAAACTATAGTCCATTGCTTGCTAAGCCAAGGATTCTTCTCTATAAATTCCATCCCTTATAGTTTTTCTCAAACATCAAGCAATTAAACAAACACACATTTCAAACATTTTATCTTAATTAGGATCAACTTCAAATTATGGCTTCCATGGGAGTAAACTATGGGTATCTTCATGTCCAACAAGAACGCCTTAAAGAGAAGTCGAAAAAAATGGGGGAGCAAAATGCTCAAAGCAGTAAAAATGAGGGTGGCACAGTGAAAAAATTAACCATGGATGGTAAAAGTGGTAAGGGTAAAAGAATTTACCCTGGTGGCTTTGTTATAATGGACTCTAATGAGAACTTGGTTGATAAATAAAGAGTAGTAATTTGGACTCTTCAAAATATAGCAAGGATGGAATGTAAAAATGTGCTAGTTTGTCATGTAAAAATGTGCTCTTTTTAATTTAGTATTTTTATTATCTAGTTGTGAAATTTCTTGTTAGCCAAGCAGGGTGGAACATTCACCAAACTTGTGTATGTTAATATATTGTTATCATTAAATTATGTGAACCCTAGCACATGGTGGCTTTACTGATTGTCTCACAAATACTAAAATTGCTCTCCGAGTTCGAAAGTAAAATCAGTAAATTTCAGCTAAGCGTTCAAATCCTACCGGGAAATTATTTTTGATGATTTCTTCTCATCAACCTAAAATCTGTTGGGCAAACATCTCTAAATAATTGATATACGAATAAGGTGAATTATGTGAGCGAAACAAATGGCTATTTATTGTCTTCCTCTTGAAATTATGTAACGAGTCATTCGAAGTATTAACTTGAAAATAATATCTAGCTAATAAAGCTTTAATTGGCTATGAGAGAATGTACTGCAGTACCAGTTTATCTGGTAACTGTCATAGCTAAGCAGTTGATAGAAGGAAGAAGAAGAGAGAAAAATATTTATTGATTCATCACTTATCTTTACAATGTGTAAAATGTGCATCTATTTATAGATGTGCATAACCGATAACTAGTGATTACAACTAGACTATTTGTACCAGATTAACTACCTACTAACAAGTAACTACGCCAACTCGTAACTATAACAGTTGCAGGTATTTTGTTACTCCCCCTCAAGCTGGAGTGTGGAAAACATTGAGCACTCCAAGTTTGGACAACAGTGAATGATGTTGAGCTGATTCAAGGCCTTTAGTAAGTATATCAGCCAGCTGTGAAGAGGTAGAGACAAATTGAGGACTAATAAGTCCAGCTTTCAACTTTTCTCTAACAAAATGACAATTAATGTCAGTGTGCTTGATCCTTTTATGAAATATGGGATTAGAAGCAATCTGGATAGCTTCTTTACTATCACAAAATAGTGAGATAGGTGTGCTATGGGAAAATTCAGTTCAGATAAAAGGCCTATGATCCAAGTTATTTCTGCGACAGCAGCTATGCTTCTGTATTCAATCTCAGCTGAACTTCTGCTGACTGTTGGTTATTTCTTGGATTTCCAAGAGATTAAGGAACTTTCTAACTTCACAACATAGCCTGTTACAGACCTTCTGGTATTAGTGCAGGCTGCCCAGTTTGAATCACAATAGACACTAAGAGTAGAGGCATCACCATTAGGATAGAACATACCAAAACCTATTGATCCTTTTAGATATCGGAGCATTCTCAGTGTTGTATATATTGAGATTGTTTTGGTCTCTGCTTGAATTGACTTAACAATTATACAACAAAGCAAATATTTGGCCTAGTGATTGTAAGGTAGATTAAACTACCAACTAGCCTTTGATAACCAGTAATGTCATGCAACTCTGGATATGATTTACTTGTGCCCTCATATTGATCAAATTCAATAGTGGTGAGATGAACATTTTACTCTAAAGGAGTGAGTGCAGGCTTGGAAGCACTGAGTCCAGTATCGGATAGTAATTCAAGACAATACTTTTTTGCTTAAGAACTATCCCCTTGTCGAATCTCATAATCTCAATGCCAATAAAAAATACTCAAATATCCCAAATCTTTTACTTGAAACTACCATGTATAGTGGATTGAGCCTCATTGATCATATTTTAACTACTATCTGTGATAAGGAGATCATCAACATAAACTAAGATGACTACAATATCGATGCCATTTTTTTTATAAACAAGGAATGTTTATAAGAACTTTGGGCATAACTAGATGTGATCAAGGTAGAGGTGAGCTTGAGATTTCACTGCCTTGAAGTTTGCTTCAATCCATATAGTGACTTGAGCAGTTTGCGAATCCTCTACTCCCCCTGTTGGTGAAAACCCTGATCTAGGTACATATAAACATCTTCTGATAGATCCCCTTGGAAGAATGCATTATTCACATCCATCTGTATAATATTCCAATTTTGAGAAGCTGCAAGGCTAATGAAAGTTCTAACAGTCACCATTTTTGCTATTGGAGAAAATGCATCAGCGTAGTCAATTCCTTCCTTCTGTGTATAACCATTATCTAGTAGTCTTGCCTTGAGTTTATCTGCTTCCCCATTTACCTTGTACTTTATTTTATACACCTATTTTGAGCCTATATCTTGTTTATCTAGAGGCAAAGATACAATCTCCCAAGTGTTGTTTTCTTCTAAAGCATTAATTTTATCTTCCATGGCTGTTATTCATTTTTCATCTTTAGAAGTTTCAATGAAGGGTTTTGGTTCAATCTTAGTGGTGAAAGATATTAAATAAGATTGATATTTAATTGATAAAGTAGCATAAGAGACATAATTTGAAATTGGATATAAAGGAGGGACAATTCCCTTAGACTGTATATAGTCCTTCATCCAAATAAAGGGTTGTGATTTCTAGTTGTTCTTCTAGGCTTAGCAGAAGCATCTGATGTAACACCCCAAGAGTACATCTTGGGCATCACACAGTGCTTACAGTCCTGAGGGACCACAAGCTAACCCATGAGCTGGTACCTGTTGTGAGCACTGAATAACATAACCATAAATGCGGAAGTATAACTTATATTCCATAAGGTTTTAATATCTGAAACAAATGCTGAATTATAAATCTGAAGAAATAACTATATGAGTCTGAATAAATACTGAAATTTGAGATAAATTGAATAACTAACTTTGGTGTCCGAAAGCCTCTAAACTGAATAACTGTGAGTTGATAGGACATGCCCCAACTAACTACTATACTGAAAGCATAAAATAAAATAATACATCCTCGAAATATGAGGACTAACCACTGCTACTACTGAGTGTCTAAGATATCTAAACGCAATCTGGGAACTGGGCATCAGAACCTATAATATAATACATCATAGCACAAAAGAAAGGTGTGCGATCAGTACTTTGAATGTATCGGTATGATAAATGAGGTAGGCTGACATGCATGGTTTTATGAACGGTAATATCAACTATCTAAATATACATGTAAAATATGGAATACTAAATAGAGAGCATGAAATCTGTAGATACTGAAAATATGTGAAATTTGTAAATACTGTGATGCATAAAGGTCTTAAATACTGAAGGTATGTGAAATTTGTAGATACTAGGGATGCATGACCAAGCATATAACATGAACTGAATAGAAGTCTGAAAACTGAAATACTGAAATAACTAATATCTGTATTCCTTGGTCAAACAATACTAAGACTGAACTATTGATCTGATTATTGGACTAAGATTGTGGGAGCTATCATTTAACTGACATTCCCCAATCTAAGCTAATTGGGGTCCAACCTATAACCTCATTTCGAAGGGTGTCAATACCGTGCCATGGATACTAACACTGGCTGTGTGGATCCCATCTAGTATACTATATTGTCCCAAAAGACAAAGGGTGTCAAGCCTAATCTAATGGGTGACACCTGCTAGATAGTCAAGCCTAAACTCATGGGTGACTTATCATATCCTACACTGGCTACATAGATCTGGAGTATAGGGATTGCAACTAATGACTCTGCCTATCTAATAGGGAAGCCACCATCCCTACACTCGCTCGGTGCTAAATCTTAATCCCATCTGAATGACTCTGAAATACTAGACTGTTATGAGTTTAACTGACTATGCTGATAATGCTCATAATATAATCCAAAGTTATTCTGAAGATACTGAAATGATTCTAATTAAACAACTATGGTTTTTGGATATTCAATACCCCCAGGATTCAAAACAATAATAGTAAAACGACAATAAAGCTTGGAGGATATAGTATGAAGGCTTTTAATAAATACTCATTCTTGTAGGCATTTTATCAAACACTTGCAGTTCATAGCTTAATCAAACCATGGGAAGGTTATGGAAGTTGTAGTAATAGCATAATTCAACATGAATAGCATTAAATCACGATTTAACTCAATGAGTGATAACATTAAAACACGAGGAATTAAATAACAACAATAATTTCATTCATACATGGTGTAGAATCATAGTTCATGGAGATTCATGGTTGAAAACTCAATTTAAAACAAAGTAACTTGAAAAGATTATAAATTTGTAATTAAAATCGGATACTTGAACTTTATGGGTGAAAGAAACCCATGAATGAACATTTAACATACCTTAATTGATGAGTTTCTTGAAGTTCTTGGTAATTCTTGAGGATTATTCTTAATTTCTTGAAGCTAAGGTTTTCTTGATTGGGAGAGAATATTCTTTGATTTCGGGGAAGAGCTATGAATGAAAAAGCTTAAGACATTTTTAGGGATTAAATCCCATATCTGGGTGGATTAAAATAATGGAAAAGCATTGTTTTAACCTTGGATGAAACTTTAATTTTTCATCTAATTTTTCTGATTTTTCCCCCTGGCATGACGCGCCACTATCACGCCAAGCCACTGGAAATTGCCAACTAAGAATGTGAATGGTTGCGCAATGCGGTACAATCACGTTGCTTTACTGAAAACTGATAATTGTATATTGGGTCCTTGGCGCGACGCGCCAATATTGCGGTCCCTTACTAGAATGGGACAATTGGTAATTAGAAGCCCTCCGCGACTCATTGAGATCACGGAGTCACACTGAAAATTGAAAATTGTCATTTAGACTGGCTCTGCGATGCGTTAGTGACCAAAACAATGGTGTTTAACAATTGAAACTTAAAATTACCATAACTTCTTACCCGGCTATCAGATTTAGGCTAATTTTATATCGTTGGAAAGATAATTGAATTTCCTACACAATTGCAGGCTGTAAACTAAAAAATAATGGGTATTTCAAACATTTTATATATGAATACTCATGTATTAGGACTTAAATCATGCTAGGGAAATACGGGGTATTACAATATCTCTCCCATGGGATAATTCATCCTCAAATGAGACTAGCTAAGCTAAGGAAAACTGATGGACTAGGCTTACACACTGAACATGCATATTTGATGCATGGAATGCATGACTTAACTAATTTGAAAATGTATGACTAACTTGAACATGATGTGCAACTGAAACAGAACATGATAAAGAGAAATCTTAAGAAGATTAGTACCTTAAACTGAATTTGAATTCGTGGAGGAAAGATGAGGTCACTTGGTTCGCATATCTATTTCTGCTTCCCAAGTGGCTCCCTCAATGAACTGATTCTTCCAAAGAATTTTGACTAGTGGAACTTCTTTGTTCGTTAGTCTACGAACTTGATGATCAAGAATTTTGACTAGAACTTCCTCATAGGAAAGACTGTTAGGAACATCTACGCTTTCTAGGGGAACAACTACAGCTGAATCACCAATACACTTCTTCAACAATGAGACATGGAATACTGGGTGTACTAAAGCTAGATCTTAAGGCAACTCAATCTCGTAATCTACTTTTTTGAAATGACTGAGAATTCTAAAAGGACCGATATAGCGGGGACTGAGTTTCCCTTTCTTGCCGAACCTCTTTACCCCCTTCAAGGGAGATATTTTCAAGTACACAGAATCACCGATCTCAAACTCAAGATCCTTTATCCTCACATCTGCATATGACTTCGCTCAGCTCTGGGCTACTCAAAACTTTTATTTTATCAATTGAACCTTCTCTAAGACATCAAACACCAAGTCAGGCCCTACTACCATGGCTTCACCTACTTCAAACCAACCAATCGAAGATCTACATCTCCTACCATAAAGAGCATTAAATGGATCCATCTGAATATTAGAATTATCGCTATTATTATATGTGAATTCGATCAAACGCAAGTGGTCATCTCAACTACCTTTAAAATCAACTACGCAAGCTCTCAGCATATCTTCAAGAGTCTGAATGGTCCTTTCTTCTTGACCATTTATCTAAGGGTGAATGGCTGTACTGAGATGGACTTGGGTACCAAGATCCTTTTGGAATACTTTCCAAAAATGAGAGGTAAACTAGGTACCTCTATCTGAGATAATGATAAGGGAACACCGTGCAACCTAACCAACTCTCTGAGGTAGAGTTTGGAATAGTCCTCGGCTGAATAAGAGGTATGGACTAGCAAGAAATGAGTTGATTTGGTCATCCTATCTACGATAACCTAAATTGAATTATGCTGATGACGAGTATGAGGCAGACCCATTACAAAGTCCATGTTCATTTTTTCCTATTTCCACGTAGGAATGCTAAACTCTTGCATGGACCTACTAATCTTCTGGTGCTCAATCTTAACCTATTGGCACGTAGAGAACTTAGCTATGATGAACAGAGTAGCACGCACCATGTTCTTCTGCAAGAATTTGTTGCTTCAAGTCATCTATACCAGGCATACATAGCCAACCTTGACAGAATAACACACCATTCCCCTTTGGGAGAAAACCTTCACCTTCTAATCTCTGACTGATTCTTTCAACAAAACTAGACTGTGATCTCTATCCTACTTTTTCTTTACTTTGGAAACTAGAGAGGATTCTGAACTACTCTGAACCCATACACTACCTTTTGCTGAATCAGCTAGGCGTACACCTAGTCGGGCTAGCTAATGAACTTCCTAAGCTAATTTCTTCTTACCGTCCTTAACATGAGCAACACTACCAATAGACAACCTACTTAGAGCATCTTCCACTACATTGGCCTTTCCCGAATGATACAGAACACTCATGTCATAATCTTTTAATAGCTCTAACCACTTTCTCTGATGCAAATTCAAGTACTTATGAGAGAACACATACTACAAGCTTTTGTGATCTGTGAACACATCAACATGCACCCCGTACAAATAATGCCTCCAAATCTGTAAGGCAAACACTCCAACTGCTAGCTCAAGATCATGAGTAGGGTAATTCTTCTTATGGGGTTTAAGTTGTCTGGAGGCATAGGATATGACCTTACTTATCTACATAAGGACGCAACCTAAATCTACTCTGGATGTATTACAGTACACAACAAACCCATCTAAACAATCTGGCATGGTAAGAACTGGGGCTGAGGTGAGTCGAGTCTTCAACTCCTAAAAACTTTTTTCGCAGGAATTTGACCACTGAAACTTGACTTTCTTTTGAGTCAATCTAGAAATGGGGGATGCAATAGATGAAAACCTTTCAATAAACTGACGGTAAAAGCCAGCCAAACCTAAGAAACTTCTGATATCTGATGGAGAGATGGGTCTAGGTCAGTTTCTCATCACCTTGGTCTTTTGAAGATTAACTATAATGCCATCACCAGAAATAATATGGCCAAGGAAAGCTACCGATCTTAGCTAGAATTCATACTTACTAAATTTAGAGAACAACTGGTGACATCTAAGAGTCTGTAACACTATTTTGAGATGGTCTGCATGATCATTTTTCATTACGGGAGTAAACACGAATGTCATCAATGAAGACTATGATGAACATGTCTAAGTACTGCTTGAACACTCAGTTCATCAAGTCCATGAAGGTTGTTAGGGAATTCGTGAGACTAAAGGATATGACTAGAAATTCAAAGTGACCATACCGAGTTTAGAAAGCTATTTTCAAAATGTCACATTCCCTGACCTTGACCTGATGATAGCCTGATCTAAGGTCTATATTGGAAAAGTAGTTGGCACCCTGAAGTTGGTCAAACAAGTCATCGATTCTAGGAAGTGGATATTTATTCTTGACTATGACTTTTTTCAACTATTAGTAGTCTATGCACATTCTGAGAGAACCGTCTTTCTTACGCACGCATAGAACTGGTGCTCCCCATGGGGAGATGCTGGGCCTGATTAATCCCTTATCTAGGAGATCCTTCAACTGTTTTTTCAATTCTTTGAGTTCAGCTAGAGCCATTCTATAGGGCGGAATAGATATAGGCTGAGTATCTAGTAGAAAGTCTATTCCGAAGTCAATTTCCCTTTCAGGAGGAACTCCGGGAAGATCTTCAGGGAACACATCTTAGAATTCATTTACTACTAGAACTGAATCAAGACTTAAATTTTCTAAGCTAGAGTACTTGACTCGAATAAGATGGTAAATACACCCCTTTGGATATCATCTTTCTTGCTCTAAGGTATGAAATCAACGGATATTTAAGCGTTGTGGTAATACCCCAACATTTAAGGACTGGTTCATTCAGGAACTGAAAATGAACTATTCTATTTCTATAATCAACTGAGGCATAGCATGAGTGGAGAAAATCTATGCCAAGAATGACGTCAAAATCTGTCATCTCCAACTCCACGAGATCAACTGAAGTAACTTTCTAAGATATTGTTATCGGACAGTTCCTGTATATCTTCCTGGCTATAATGGAAACACCTACTGGTGTAGACACTAAAAAGTGCTCTGCTAGAGTTTCGAGACTGACTCCAAAATTAATGGCTATATATGGAGTTACAAAAGAAAGAGAAGCTCCAGGGTCTAGTAAAGCATAAACATGTAAATAAAAGACCTGCAACGCACCAGTAACTATGTCAGGAGAATTTTCCTGATCTTGGTGGGACTGAAGAGTATATAATCTATTTGAACATTGACCAATGGTAGCATTGGAAGCGGTACCCTACTGAGTCGTGCAACCGAATGGAGCTAACGACTGATTAGGCTGGAACTGTTGGCACAAATCCCTACCTTTCTGAGAAACTAACCAATACTCTTAAATCTGATGGCTTGGCTTACCACACCCAAAGCATACATCACTACCTGCTTTACACTCTTTCTGATGGTTTCTACCAGATTTCTGGCATAGAGGGTTCGTACGGGCACTGTAAAAACTGCTTTGGGACTTAGAGCCTGGTGCTCTATCCCTATCATTTGTAAATTTAGGTACTGGGGCACTGGCTGAAGAGGGTGCTGGGGATGAACACCTCTGATGAAATTGGGGAAGGTTACCATCTTTAGACCTTGGTTGACTAAAATTAAAACTACACATCCTAGCTCTCTTGTTTCCCCTTTCCCTCTCCTTAATCTTATGCTCCTCAATTTGTTGAGCATGGACCATCAACCTAGACAAGTCCATCTCCCTAATCAGTATTACGGTCCTGCACTTTTTGACCACACTATCAGATACACTAGACACAAACTTACTTATATTGGACCTGCTGTCAGCTACCACATAAGGAGCATATCTAGATAATTGAGTAAAATTGAGTGAATACTCTTCACGCTCATGCTACCCTACCTCAAGTTAATAAATTCAAAAACTTTGGCCTCCCTCAACTCTAATGGGAAGAATTTATATAAGAAAGTCGTGACAAACTCTTCCCATTCTATAGGCCCTTCATCAACACCCCTATAAACCTTCAACTACTTAAACCAAGTATGGGCTACATCCTGCAACTGATATGCAGCCAACTTAGCACTCTAACTGGATGTCACCCCCATAGCATCCGTTACCTTTTAAACCATATCTAAGAATTCTTATGGATCCTCTTCAGACTTGGATCCCATAAACGAAGGAGAATTCATTTGGGTGAAGTCTCAAATTTTGGGTGCAGTAGTATTGGCCGCTAGGTTGGTCAGAACAGTAGTTGGCCATTTATTCTAAGTTGCTGCAGAATTTGCTAGAGTGGTGAATACAGCCTTGAATTTTGTAGGAGAGACATGCTCATCCAGAGGATCTGCCTGGATGATCGGAAGTACTGCCTGGTTTCTTGTTCCTCTTCTGTTATTCGATTTTAAAGGCATGTTCTGTAAACAAAAGAAAGAAACAGATTAGACTGAGAGTTTAACCTGAGCTCATGCTTAGTCGTACGACATGAATACAAAAAGAAGGGAAACTTTTCCTAAACGCCTTGTATCCTCCTGACCATAAGTGTGGCGCTACACACCCATGCACAAGTCTCTACTTGATGCATCTTTCATAATTCCAAGAACACTTTAAAACCTTACGCTCTGATACCAAGTTTGTAATGCCCTGAGAGTACACCCTGGGCATCACACAGTGCTTACAGTCTCAAGGGACCACAAGCTAACCCATGAGCTAGTACCTGTTGTGAGAACTGAATAACATAACCACAAATATGGAAGAATAACTCATATGCCATAAGGTTTTAATATCTAAAACAAATACTGAATTATAAATCTAAAGAAATAACTATATGAGTCTGAATAAATAATAAAATTTAAGATAAACTGAATAAATAACTATGGTATCTGAAAGCCTCTAAACTGAATAAATGTGAGTTGATGGGACAGGCCCCAATTAACTCCAACTAACTACTAGACTGAAAGCATGAAATAAAATAATTGGTCCTTGAAATATCAGGACTCACCACTGCTACTACTAAGAGTCTGAGATGTCTAAATGCGATCTGAGAACTGGGCATCAAAACCTATGATATAATACATCATAGCATAAAATAAAGGTATGCGATCAGTACTTTGAATGTACTGGTATGCTAAATGAGGTAGGCTGACATACATAGTTTCATGAACAGGAATAACAACTATCTGAATATACATGTAAAGCACGAAATACTAAATAGAGAGCATAAAATCTATAGATACTGAAAATATGTGAAATCTATAAATATTGTGTATGCATGAAAGTTTGTAAATACTAAAGGTATGTGAAATCTGTAGATACTGGGGATGCATGACCAAGCATATAACATGAGCTGAATAGAAGTCTGAAAACTGAAATACTGCAATAACTGATATCTATATGCCTTGGTATGAAAACACTAAGACTGAACTACTGATTTGATTATTGGACTAAGATTATGGGAGCTATCATCTAACTCACATTCCCTAATCTAAGCTAATTGGGGTCGAACCCGTAACCCCAGTTGGAAGGGCGTCAATACCGTGCCATGGGTACTAACGCTGGTTGTGTGGATCCACTAGTCTCGTATACTGTATTGTACCAAAGGATGAAGGGTGTCAAGCCTTATCTGATGAGTGACCCCTGTGATATAGTCAAGCTTAAACTGATGGGTGACTTCTTATATCCAACACTGGCTACGTAGTTTTGGAGTATAGGGACTACTGCTAACGACTCTATCTATCTGACAGGGAAGCTGGCATCCCAACACTCTCTTGGTGCTACTAAAAACTCTACCTATCTAACGGGGAAGCCACCGTCCCTATACTTGCTTGGTGCTAAATCCTACTCCCATCTGAATGATACTGAAATACTAGACTGTTCTAATAATTCTCATAATATAATCTAAAGTTATTCTGAAGATACTAAATTGAGTCTAAGTAAACAGCTATGGTTTTTGGGTATTCAATACACCAGGACTCAAAACAAAATTAGTAAAACGACACAAAAGCCTGGAGGACATAGCATGAAGGATTTTATTAAATACTCATTCTTGTAGGCCTTTTATCAAACACTTGTAGTTCATAGCTTAATCAAATCATGGGAAGGTTATGGAATTTGTAGTAATAGCATGAATTCAACATGAATAGCCTTAAATTACGATTTAACTCAATGAGTGATAACATTAAAACATGGGGAATTGAATAACAACAATAATTTCATTCATACATGGTGTAGAATCATAGTTCATGGAGATTCATGGTTGAAAACTCAATTTAAAACAAAGTAACTTGACAAGATTATAAATTTATAATTAAAAATGAATACTTGGACTTCATGGGTGAAAGGAACCCATGAATGAACATTTAACATACCTTAATTAATGAGTTTCTTGAAGTTCTTGGTGAATTATTGAGCATTGTTCTTAATTTCTTGAAGCTAGGGTTTTCTTGATTGGGAGAGGGAGAAAAGCTATTAATGAATAAGCTAAAGACATTTTTAGGGATTAAATCCCATATCTGGGTGGATTAAAATAATGGGAAAGGATTGTTTTAATCCTGGATGAAACTTTAATTTTCCATTGATTTTTTTTTTATTTTTCCTCTTGGTGCGATGCGCCACTATCGCACCAAGCCACTAGAAATTGCCAACTGGGAATGTAGATGGTGGTGCAACGCGGTATAAACGCATTGCTTTACTAAAAACTGACAATTGTGAATTGGGTCCTTGGTGTGATGTGCCAATATCGCGGTCCCTTCCTGGAATTGGACAATTGGGAATTGAAAGCCCTCCGCGACACATTGAGATCGTGGAGACACACTAAAAATTGACAATTGTCATTTAGATAGGCTCTGCGATGTGCAAGTGATCAAAACAATGGTGTTTAATGACTGAAATTTAAAATTGCCATAACGTTTTACCCGGTTTTTGGATTTGGGCTTATTTTATATGATTGGAAAGCTAATTGAATTTCCTACGCAATGGCAGGCACTAAACTAAAAAATAATGGGTATTTCAAAAATTTTATATATGAATGCTTATGTATTGGGACTTAAATCATGCTAGGGAAATACAGGGTATTACAATATCTCTCCCTTGGGATCATTCGTCCTCGAATAAGACTGGTTAAGGTAAGGAAAAATAATGGACTGAACTTAAACACTGAACATGCATATCTGATGCATGGAATGCATGACTGAACTGATTTGTTAATGCATGACTAACATGAACTTGATGTTTAATTGAAACTGAGCATGATAGAGAGAAATTTTAAGAAGATTAGTACCTTAAACTGAATCTGAATTCGCGGAGAAAAGATGGGGATACTTGGTCCGCATATCTGTTTTTTCTTCACAAGTGGCTCCCTCAACGGACTGATTTCTCCAAAGAATTTTAACTAGTGGAACTTCTTTGTTCCTTGGTCTAAGAACTTGATGATCAAGAATTTCCACTGGAACTTCCTCATAGGAAAGACTGTTATGAACATCTACGCTTTCTAGGGGAACAACTACAGCTGAATCACCAATACACTTCTTCAACAATGAGACATGGAATACTGGGTGTACTGAAGCTAGATCTTAAGGCAACTCAAGCTCGTAATCTACTTTTTTGAAATGACTGAGAATTCTAAAAGGACCGATATAGCGGGGACTGAGTTTCCCTTTCTTGCCGAACCTCTTTACCCCCTTCAAGGGAGATATTTTCAAGTACACACAATCACCGATCTCAAACTCAAGATCCTTTCTTCTCACATATGCATATGAATTCTGTCGGCTTTGGGCTTCTCTAAGCTTTTCTCTGATCAACTAAACCATCTCTAAGGCATTAAACACCAAGTCAAGCCCTACTACCACAGCCTTACCTACTTTAAACCAACCAATCGAAGATCTATATCTCCTACTATAAAAAGCCTCAAATAGTGCCATCTGGATATTAGAATGATAGATATTATTATATGCTAATTCAATCAAAGTCAAGTGGTCATACCAACTACCTTTAAAATCAACTACGCATGCTCTCAGCATATCTTCAAGAGTTTGAATGGTCTTTTTTGTTTGACTATCTATCTGAGGTTGGAAAGTTGTACTAAGATGGACTTGGGTACCAAGACCCTTTTGGAATGCTTTCCAAAAATAAGAGGTAAGCTGGGTACCTCTATCTGAGATGATAGATAAGGGAATGCTATGCAGCCTAACCAACACTCTGAGGTAGAGTTTGTCATAGTCTTCGGCTGAATAAAAGGTATGGACTGGCAAGAAATGAGCTAATTTGGTCATCCTATCTATGATAACTCAAATGGAATCATGTTGATGATGAGTACGAGGTAGACCCATCATAAAGTCTATGTTCACTTCTTCCCATTTCCATGTGGGAATTTTGAACTCCTGCATAGACCCACTAGGCTTCAGGTGTTTAATCTTAACCTGTTGGCATGTAGAGCACTTAGCTACGAACTTTGAAATATCCCTCTTTATCCCACTCTACCAATAGATCTCCCATAAATTATGGTATATCTCAGTGGCCCCTAGATGAATAGAGTAGCGCGAACCATGCGCTTCTGGAAGAATTCATTACCTCAAGACATCTACACCAGGCATACATAGGCGACCTTGACAACGTAACATACCATCTCCCCCTTAGGAGAAAACCTCCACCTTCTGATCTTTGACTGATTCTTTCAACATAACTAGACTGGGATCTCTATCCTATTTTTTCTTTACTTTGGATACTAGATAGGATTCTGAACTACTCTGAACCCATACACTACCTTCTGCTAAATCGACTAGGCGAAAACCTAGTCGGGCTAGCTGATGAACTTCCTGAGCTAATTTCTTCTTACCATTCTCAACATGAGCAACACAACCTATAGACAACCTACTGAGAGCATCTACCACTATTTTGTCCTTGCTCGAATGATATAGAACACTCATGTCATAATCTTTCAATAGCTCCAACCACCTCCTTTGACGTAAATTCAAGTCTTTCAAAGAGAACACATACTGCAAGCTTTTGTAATCTGTGAACACACCAACATGCACCCCATACAAGTAATGCCTCCAAATCTTTAAGGCAAACACTATAGCTGCTAACTCAAGATCATGAGTAGGGTAATTCTTCTCATGGGGTTTAAGTTGTCTGGAGGCATAGGCTATGACCTTAGCTCTATGCATAAGGACGTAACCCAAACCTACTCTGGATGCATTACAGTACACAACAAACCTATCTTAACCATCTGGCAAGGTGAGAACTGGGACTGAGGTGAGTCGAGTCTTCAACTCCTGAAAACTCTTTTCGCAGGAATCTGACCACTGAAACTTGAATTTCTTCTGAGTCAATCTGGACATGAGGAATGCAATAGATGAAAACCATTCAACAAACCGATGGGAATAAAAAGCCAAACCCAAGAAACTCCTGATATCTGATGGAGAGATGGGTCTAGGTTAGGTTTCCACCACCTCGGTCTTTTGAGGATCAACTTTTAATACCATCACCAGAAATAATATGGATAAGAAAAGCTATTGATCTTTGCCAGAATTCACACTTACTGAATTTAGAGAATAACTAGTGAGATCTAACAGTCTGTAACACTATTTTTAGATGGTCTACATGATCATTTTTGCTATGGGAGTAAACAAGAATATCATCAATGAAGACTATGACGAACATGTCCAAGTACTGCTTGAACACTTGGTTCATCAAGTCCATGAAGGCTGCTGGGGTATTTGTGAGACCAAAGGAAATGACTAGAAATTCGAAGTGACCATACCAAGCTTGGAAAACTATTTTTGGAATATTATATTTCCTGGCCTTGAGCTGATGATAGCCTGATCTGAGGTCTATCTTGGAAATTAGCTGGCACCCTAAAGTTGGTCAAACAAGTCCTCGATTCTAGGAAGTGGATATTTATTCTTGATTGTGACTTTATTCAACTAACGGTAGTCTATGCTCATTCTGAGTGAGCCATTTTTCTTACGCACAAATAGAACTGGTGCGCCCTACGGGGAGATACTGGACCCGATGAATCCCTTATCTAGGAGTTCCTTCAATTGTTCTTTCAATTCTTTGAGTTTAGTAGGAGCCATTCTATAGGGAGGAATAGATATAGGCTGAGTATCTGGGAGAAGGTCTATTCCGAAGTAGATTTCCCTTTTGAGAGAAACTCCAAAAAGATCTTCAGGGAACACATCTTAGAATTCATTTACTACTGGAACTGATCAAGAGTTGAAGTTTTTGAGCTAGAGTCCTTGACTCGAACAAGATGGTAAATACACCCCTTGGATATCATCTTTCTCGCTCTAAGGTATAAAATCAAATAACCCTTAAGCATTGTGGTACTACCCCTCCATTCAAGGACTGGTTCATTCGGGAACTGAAAATGAACTATTATGTTTCTACAATCAACTGAGGCACAGCATGAGTGGAGCCAATCCATTTCAAGAATGATGTCAAAATCCGTCATCTCTAAATCCACGAGATCAACTGAAGTAACTTTCTGAGATATTGTGACCGAACAAATACTATATACCTGCCTGGATATAGTGGAAACACTTACTGGGTAGGCACTAAAAAGGGCTCTACTAGAGTTTTGAGACTGACTTTGAAATTGATGGTTATATATGGAGTTATAAAAGAAAAAGAAGCTCCAGTGTTTAGTAAAGAATAAACATGTAATGAAAGACCTGCAACGCACCAGTAACTACATCAGGAGAATTTTCCTTATCTTGATGGGAATGAAGAGCATATAATCTATTCGGATGCTGACCACTGGTAGCAATGGAAGTGGCACCCTGCTGAGTCGAGAGACCGCATGGAACTGACGATTGATTGGGCTGGCCCTATTGGCATAAATCCCTACCTTTCTGAGTAATAACCTGACACTCTTGAATCTGATGGTCTAGCTTACCACACCCAAAGAACATATCACTGTCTGCTTTACACTCTTCCTGATGGTTTCTACCTATTTCTAGAACAGAGGGTTCGTATGGTCACTGTTAACACTACCTTGAGACTTAGAGCCTGGTGATTTATCCTTATTATTGTTTCTGAATTTGGATATTGGGGAACTGGATGAAGATGATGCTGGGGCTGAAGTCCTCTGATGAAATTAGGGACGGTTACCACCTTCTGACTTTGGATGACTAGAGTTAAAACTACCCATCCTAGCTCTCTTGTTTCCCCTTTCCTTCTCGTTAGTTTTTTCTCCTGAATTTGTTGAGCATGGACCATCAACCTAGAAAAATCCATCTCCCTAATCAGCATTGCGGTCCTGCACCCCTTGACCACACTATCAAATAATCCAGACAAAAACTTACTCATCTTGGACATGCTATCAACTACCAAATAAGGAGCATATCTAGCTAACTGGGTAAACTTGAGGGAATAATCCTTAATGCTCATTCTTCCCTACCTCAAGTTAATAAATTCCAACACTTTGGCCTCCCTTAACTCCAATAGGAAGAATCTATCTAAGAAAGTTGTAACAAACTCTTCCCATTCTACAGGCCATGCATCAACACCCCTATCAACCTTCTACTACTTAAACCAAGTATGGTCTATATCTTGCAATTGATATGCATCCAACTTAGCACTGTTACTGGATGTTACCCATATAGCATTCGTTAAATTTTGAACAATATCTAATAATTCTTGTAGATCCTCTTCAGACTTGGATCCCATGAAAGAAGGAGGATTCATTTGGGTGAAGTCCTAAATTCTAGTTCCAACAGTATTGGCTACTGGGTTGGTCAGAACAGCAGTTGTTCATTCATTCTAAGCTACTACAAAATTTACTAGAGTGGTGAATGTAGCCCTGATTTTGCATGAGAGACATACTTATCTAGAGCATCTTCCTGGACGGGCGGAGATGCTGGCTGGTTTCCTGCTCTTCTTCTATTATTCTTTTTGGGAGGCATGTTCTGTAAATAGAAGGAAGAAATAAATTAGACTGAGAGTTTAACTTGAGCTCATGCTCACTCGCACAACATGAATATTGAAAGAAGGAAAACTTTTCCTAAATTCCTTATAGCTTCCTTCACATAAGTGTGGTGCGCTATACACCCATGCACAAGACTCTACTTGATGCAGCTTTTAGACTTCCTAGGACACTTTAAAACTTTAGGCTCTGATACCAAGTTTTTAATGCCCCGAGAGTACACCCTAGGCATTAAACGGTGCTTACAGTTCGAAATAACTATCTGAGTCTGAATAAATACTAAAATCTGAGATAAACTAAATAACTAATTATAGTGTCCGAAAGCCTCTAAACTGAATAACTATGAGTTGATGGGATAGGCCCCAACTAACTCCAACTAAATACTAGACTGAAAGCATAAAATAAAATAATCCATCCTCAAAATATGAGGACTCACCACTGCTACAGCTGAGAGTCAGAGATGTCTAAGCGTTATTTGAGAACTGGGCATCAGAACCTATGATATAATACATCATAGAGCAAAAGAAAGGTATGCGATCAGTACTTTGAATGTACTAGTATACTAAATGAGGTAGGCTGACATGCATGGTTTCATGAACAGGAACAACAACTATCTGAATATACATGTAAAACATGGAATACTGAATAGAGAGCATAAAATCTGTAGATACTAAAAATATGTGAAATCTGTAAATACTGTTTATGTAAGAAAGTCTGTAAATACTGAAGGTAAGTGAAATTTGTAGACTTTGGGTATGCATGACCAAGCATATAACATGAAATAAATAGAAGTCTAAAAACTAAAATACTGAAATAACTGATATATGTATGCCTTGGTCAAACAACACTAATACTGAACTACCGATATGATTATTGGACTTAGGCTGTGGGAGTTATCATCTAACTAACATTCTCTAATCTGAGTTAATTGGGGTCCAACCTGTAACCCCAGTTGAAAGGGTGTCAATACCGTACCACGGGAACTAATGCTGGCTGTGTGGATCCACTAGTCAAGTATATTGTATTATCCCGAAGGACGAAGGGTGTCAAGCCTAATATAACGGGTGACCCCTGCGAGATAGTCAAGCCTAAATTGATGAGTGATTTCTCATATCCTACGCTGGCTACGTAGTTCTGGAGTATAGGGACTACTATTAATGAATCTGCCTATCTGACGGTGAATCTGCCATCCCTACAATTGCTCGGTGCTAAATCCTACTCCCATCTGAATGACACTGAAATACTAGACTGTTCTGAGTTTAACTGGCTATTTTGATAATGCTTATAATATAATCTAAAGTTATTTTGAAGATACTAAAATGAGTCTAAGTAAACAGCTATGGTATTTGGGTATTCAATACCCCCAGGACTCAAAATAATAATAGTAAAACGACTCTAAAGCTTGGAGAACATAGCATGAAGGATTTTATTAAATAGTCATTCTTGTAGGCATTTTATCAAACATTTGTAGCTCATAGCTTAATCAAATCATAGGAAGGTTATGGAATTTGTAGTAATAGCATGAATTCAACATGAATAGCATTAAATCACGATTTAAACTTAATGAGTGATAACATTAAAATACGGGGAATTGAATAACAACAACAATTTCATCCATACATGGTGTAGATTCATAGTTCATGGAGATTCATGGTTGAAAACTCGGTTTAAAACAAAGTAATTTGAAAAGATTATAAATTTATAATTAAAATTGGATACTTGGACTTCATGGGTGAAATTAACCCATGAATGAACATCTAATATACCTTAATTGATTAGTTTCTTGAAGTTCTTGGTGAATTCTTGAGGATTGTTCTTAGTTTCTTGAAGCTAGGGTTTTCTTGATTGGGAGAGAATGTTTTTTAATTTGGGGGAAGATATATTAATGAATAAGCTTAAGAAATTTTTAGGGATTAAATCCCATATCTAGGTGGATTAAAAGGATGGGCAAAGACTGTTTTAACTTTGGACAAAACTTTAATTTTCCATCAAATTTTTTCGATTTCCCCTCTGGCGCGACGCACCATTATCGCGCCAAGCTACTGGAAATTGCCAACTGGGAATGTGGATGGTGGCGCGATACAGTACAATCGTGTTGCTTTACTGGAAACTAAGAATTATGAATTGGGTCCTTGGCGCGATGTGCCAATATCGCGATCCCTTACTGGAATTGGACAATTGAGAATTGAAAGCCCTTCGCGATGCGTTGAGATCGCGGAGTCGCACTGAAAATTGACAATTGTCATTTAGACTGGCTTCGCGATGCGCTAGTGACCAAAACGATGGTGTTTAACGACTGAAACTTAAAATTGCCATAACTTCTTACCCGGTTATCGAATTTGGGAAAATTTTATATCGTTGAAAAGCTAATTGAATTTCCTACACAATGGTAGGATATAAACTAAAAAATAATGGGTATATCAAATATTTTATATATGAATGCTCATATATTGGGACTTAAATCATGATAGGGTATTACGGGGTATTACATTTGTTGTTTTAGGGTGAGAGTTAGATGGATTGTGGATGCCATCTATGACAACTTCCAACTCAACTTCTCCCAACACATTTGAGTTATGATGAAAACAATCTTAAAAATATTTTTGAGCTAAATGTATTAGTGGAAAAGACACTACAATATCAACGCTACGATCTATGAATTCAACATAAAAAATATTTTTGAATTTACTCTTAGCTTCTTTGAAGGGAAATATGTTTTCCCTAAAACTGACATCCCTGTTTACGTGTAATGTTTTTGTGTCTATATCAAACATTAGGTACCTCTTTTTTGTTTCAACAAACAAATAAAACTTTCCTTGCTCTTGGATCAAAATTTCCTCCTTTGGGTAGAATGGAAGCAAAGCACAGTAAACCAAATACTCTCAAAGGATCAAAAGTGGGTGGTTTCTTATGCATCGCCTCATAGGGACATTTACCATTAAACATAGTAGAAGGAAAATTATTTATCAAATACACAACAGTTTTTACACAACTTCTCTAGAAATTACTAGGCATACCACTCTGAAACTTTAATTTCTTTGCTACCTCTAGAATATGTCTATGTTTCCTCTCCATAACACCATTCTGTTGTGAAGTATATAGACAACTACTTTGATGAATAATATCAATTTAAGCAAATAATTCAACACATTGTGAATTAAAGGACTTTTCCATTTTCTGATCCGAGAATCTTAACGGTGACATCATATTGGTTCTTGATTCTACATAAGAAATCTTTAAGAACTACTATAACTTCAAATTTTGATTGTATCAAACATATCCAAGTATATCTATTGAAATCATCAATAATTGTAACAAAATATTGCTTCCTATCATAGATGGGAACCTTAAAAGGTCCCCAAATATCAATATGAACTAGCTGAAAAAGGGAGGTAGTTTTAGTTATACTGATTGGAAATTTCTTTCTTCTTTGTTTGGCCTGAGGGTATACAATGCATTGTTGATTTAATTCTTTAGTCACTTTATTCATGAGAAAAGGAATATGCTTCATCACTTTAATAGAGGGATAACCTAGTCCCATGTGACATACTATTGGATCACCTTAATTAGTCAGAATTATTGTTATTGCATGTATTGTGCCTTCTCCTTGATGCAACCAATATAATCTTTCACTTTCTCCACCAATATCCATTACCTTTCCACTGTAAAGTCCCTAAAAACACAAAACTTTGGGTAGAAGTGATCTAAACAACACAATTTCCTTGTTAGTTTTGAAATTAACAACAGACTAAACTTGAAGTCTGGGACAAAAAGGACATTTTTAAGTGTCTGATTTTTAATATGATTATCTCTCCTGTATGAGTTACTTTGCATTCATTTCCAGTTGGAACTTGAACTTCACTACCTCTAAGTTCAGAGTTCACTTTTAAATCATTAAGCATTTTCCTAAAAGGAGCAATGTAATGTGTTGCTCCAGAGTCTATTATCCAATCAAAGGTTCCTAACTTGGAAAATAATGCAGTTATACCTGCTAAATTGGAGTGACATTCATCTGCATTACTGGTTTTCCCTCTAGGGATTGAATTATGTGAATAAAAAGGTTGATACTGAGGATCTCTAGGTAATTTCACTTCATTAGCTGCTATATGTGACTCTTGCTTGCACTTCTCTTGCAAGTACAAATACTGCTCATGTTGTTGATCAGTCATATAGTGACCATGTCTTTTGGATTGTTTACTACTACATTCAACTTCATCAGTCCAATAATTGGTGTGAGTAGATGATCAACTTCTTGATCCTATAGGATTTCTCATGCTTACAAAATCAAGTAGATATTTTATTAATCTATAACACTCTTCTGTATGATCACCTTTGCACCTACATAGATCACAGATAGCACCTAGTATAGGGGTGCGATGACTAATTGTTGAGCCTCTTTGATTTATATTGTTGATTACTCTGATTTTGTCCCTTATACACTTGACTGTGTCTTATACACTTGAGCTTGCTTCCTTCTAGTAAATAGGCTTAAAGAATCTCTATTGAGATCAATTGTCCCTAATTTTCTTTGACTCTCTTCCTGTACGACTAAAGAATATGCTTGATTGAGAGATAGAACAGGTGATCTGAGCAAAATATCACTTTGAACATGACTATAACTCTCATTAAGGCCTATTAGGAGTTGTAACAAGCGTTGATTACCTAAATGCTCAACATATTGGCCTGAACCTTCATAATTATAGCTAGGTGGTGCAAGAACCAATAGATTTAGTTCTTCCCAAGTATCCTTCAACTTCAAAAAATATAAAGTAATAGAGTCTATACCGTACGTGTGCATTGCAATTTTGCACCATAATTGATAGATTCTAGTGAGTTTTGATCTTTCAAACATCTCTTTAAACTCATCCCATACTCTCTTAGCAAATGAAGCTTGAATGATACGAGAAATCAATTCTGGTGCCACAGTGAAACTAATCCACAATAGCACAATTGCATTATATCTATCCTATTACTTACTTAATTCTCCTTGATATGAGCATCACATATAAATTCCATCCATGAAACCAAGCTTATTCTTACCTAAAAAGGCAAGATTCAGAGATCTTGTCACGACCCAATTCCTGAGTTATGATGGCACCTACCACAACCCACCAATAGGTTAGCCAAAATCGTAACCCGAAGCTAATGCAATGGGTTACCTTGGTAGGAACGTCCAACACAGACCTTATGTAGCAACACAATATAGAAATAACATTCCGCAAATGAAACAACTAATATTTGAATACCAATCTCATGACCTGATAGTATAAGTACAAGAGTAACTCTAAATCCAACAATAGAAATTACAATTCAAAGTCTGGAAACTTAAATAGTCTTATATAATTGTCTCAAATACAAAAGACAAGTAACGATAAAAGGTAAAGAGGTCAACTTGAACTCCAAGAGCTCACCCTATCTCCTGATGATCAATACCGCACGATCTCGACTCAACGGTGGCAACTAGAACTCGGGTCTGCACCAAAAAGATATAGAACTGTAGTATGAGTTCCAAAACATGGGTACTCAGAAGGCATCATCGGCCGACTGAGCTAAATTATAATATAAGGACAATATAAAGTAAGACAATAACTTAAAGTCAAGGTATAGGATAGAACCTAAATCTCCTTTGATATCACTGTAGAAAAACTAATCTACTAGGGCAATAGCATAATGTATCATATCAACATATACCATAATCGTCATATAACTGAGTAATCGATTGGAAGAATAAAGCCACATACATATAATAAAAACTATGTATTTTCCATAATCAACACCAACCATCATTAGAATATAAAGCATAAGAACTTACCACGACATTCCATACCACCGAAAAGTACACGCAAAAGAACACAACAAAGAACTCATCATGACGTCCCATACCATAAGAGAGTACACCAAAAGAATGCAATACAGGAACTTATCATGGCGTCCCATACCACCAGAGAGTAAGCTTAATTCCAGCAATCGTAGTCCTCATGTAATATATGCATGCAAAAGTAAAGACAACAATCCACCAGAGAGAAAATCTCTGATGAAAAAAAGATGTCAAGTCTACAATTGTCATTTATAATTAATTCAAATAGCAAGAGCTAGTACACATCCAACAGATAGCAAAAGTATAGGCCTAATCATTACATAGAATATGTCGAGCACGAATCTAAGAAAATGGTAAACAATATTCAATAGCCAGACATGTTCTAATGCTCAAATCACTCAACTGGAAGCTCTCTAGGATATGAACTTCTTAATTGGGTTTACAACTCAGTTATACTCATCCAAAATAAGGACATCATATGACAAATTCAATGACATATCTTAAGCCTTTTGAAACTAGCAGCGAGTAAACAACCAAACCGTTGATCATTATAAGAAACTAAAATACAACTTACAACCACATAATCCAAGTAAATATACACATTCTACTGGCCAACAAAGACAATCACCACAGCATAGTTATATAGATTACTAGTCATAAAATAAGAAAAAGCTACAAGTTACCAACACTATTATTTGTTCACATTGAATATCCATAATTTTAAGAGATATGCAAGGTTCTTCGCTAACAAAAATTGCAAGTCAAAACAAGATATAACTACTTTTGAAGATCCTAAATATACTTTTCTCTGCTCATTGATAAAGCAAGAAACTATTGAACTGAAAGACAAAAGTTTTACATCTGACAGAAAGCTAATAGTAGACTTATTTGATTGTTTGATAGAGAAAGTGACAAGCATAAAGAAATTCACTAATGCAGAGAACGACATCATTGACTTTAAAGTTCACTGAATACGTGCTAAATCGACTTTAAATCTCACTTTCCTTATATTCGTTTATGAAATTGAAGATAGACTTATTCATTTATTTCCAAAATTCCCCCAAAGGCAGTACATATCTTTCTTTGCTAGTTTTCCTACAACTAAAAGGAACTTAAGAAATTTCGTTTTCCCTCTGTCAAATTCAATCTTTGTAAGGGGATAAGAAATGAATACAGAGAAATAATAACAATAAAAACTTCTCCCATTTACATTCTTACCTCTTACTTTCTTATCAAAATATAGAAAGAAATTGCAAGTGCAATTCAATATCTAATAATGTAGAAGACAAGGTTATTGCAATTAATTAAAAACTATTGATAGGATATCCTCATAATACCAAACTGGACAAAGTACATCACTACTGCTATTATACAACAAAACTGATGAAGGATGATTAATAGTCTACCAAGGAAGGCATCATGTCCCATGTACACAAATGGGTTTAGCAACACACGGCAAAACCCCACATATGTCCATATATTCATGTATACTCACCACATACGGTATCATCATAACATCGTTACCTCTTTTGGATTCATTGGGCAACATCACAACATCAATATTTTCTCCGAACTCATCGAGCATCATCATAGTATCAATATTTCCTTCAAATTTTCCGGGCATCATCATAGTATCAATATTTCCTCCGAATTCACCAGGCATCATCATAGTATCAATATTTCCTCTGGATTCACCGGGCATCATCATAGTATCAATATTTCTTCCGAATTCACCAGGCATCATCATAGTATCAATATTTCCTCTGGATTCACCGAGCGTCATCATTGTATTAATATTTTACAAGACAAAAACATACACACATATATGGACCAAATCAATAAACATACACAAATGCACAATAATTGAGCAATAGAGATGTAAGATACATAAACCATCACACTTTATTACTAGTCATCATCATGATATTTGAGTAAGAGCATAAGAATGAGTATTTAAATCATATACATAATTACCCTCTCTCCATGTCTATCCAAAACATGGCAATAAGACAACCAATCAAGTATACACATTTTTCAACCATCGACCATATTCATAAACTGACAATCGGGTTTAACCCTTATAATCCCAATTACGTAATTTAGATGCTCATCAAGTATCTAGGTTACCAAGGAGTTACATAGTTCAAGCTTAAGGTGGGTCAAGTCCCACTTCTAACTCCCAATAATACTAAAGTCACTTCTTAAAAACTAAATTCTACCCAAATTTAAGATAGGTTATCTAAGTCACACCATAAGGGCTTATCAATCCTTACTAAGCCTATAGGAGAAATCTCTTTCAAGTATTCTTCCTAAGTCAACCCAACACCAAGACCATTTAATAATTTATAAATAACTAGGTCAACATACTTTTAAGGTCATTTAACAACATTATTCTTATCTAGTAGAGCAACTTAAGTGTTCTTGTACTATTTATGAGACTATACGTAGAACTATCCAAGGTTCTAAGCTAAAGGTCAACAATCATACTTTTACAAGTTTAACAACCTATGACAATCAAATAATCCAAAGCATCATCATTCAACCATTTATCATCTAAAAACCCTGCCCAATCTCACAAGGAATCAATAATTATATTACAACCAAGCTCAAATTAACTACGGGTAAGCCTAACGTACCTCGAGTCCAATTGCTCACAAGCCAACAAGCTTTGCCTTCCCTTTTCTTAAAGCTTCTTCTTCCACTAGCTAAGATATCAACAACATAATCTAAGCATCATTACAAGAAAAACAACACCCTTTATGGCACCATTATGCCATGGGTCCAAAATAACACCAAACCCTCAAGTGGGTCCCACCTTCGAAAAATGGATTTTCAAGACCAATCCATAGTCTAAATATCATTAGGGAGCTAAAACCCTCAAGAAATTTGAGTAAATCAATCACATATGTGGCTAAAATTGAGCCTCAAAGACTTAGGATTTTTGGGTCTAGAAATCAAGAAATTAATACCAAATTTGAAGGAATCTTACCTTACATATGTAGCAAAGAATGGAATACACAAGTTATTCAAGCTCCTAATAAATCCACAAGACTCATTTCTCAGTCAACAATCTCCTATGGCTATTAGGGTTCTTAAAGAAATGAAAAATACCTCAAAAATCGGCCTAAAGGGCCTTTTATATGAGTTTAAATGGGCCCGCAAGGTCAAAACTTATTTTTGACCTTCCGGACTCATTCGGACTCCATTTCTTGCAAACAAATTATGTAACCCCACTAAACTCGATATTTAGGACACATTATTAAAGTCGTATTTTTCATTCGGGGATATTTAGGACACTTTTGGGTCCCACACCCACATATTTTGGTTTTTAAGTTTTCGAGTAATGGGTCAAAATGAGCTCGGGTGCTGTGAGATCTAAACCAAGGATCTACTTACCCTAAAATCAATATTACATATCTACTAGCATAGTCAAAATTTGCATCTAAAATTATTTTACACAAGTTTTCGCTCGGCGACCATTTGGAATCGGCAAAGACTTCAAATTTGAAGAGTGGTTCTAAAAACTATGCAAACCGTCATGTAACCAAACTATCAGCTCCGGAAAGTCACTAATGACTTGGGATGGCTATGGAGGAGCTCTATCGGCAAAAATAATCAAGAACACAACTAATGACCTAAAGGGTCATTACAGATCTACTCCAAACTGTGTAGCTCTAGGCCAATTAACTTGATCCCAATTAACACTGCACTAGAGAAACCACTTGGTTGTAAGAACAATGGATGTGGATAATCAAGTTGTGAGGTTTGTGTGGGCTCAGTCTATGAAGTTCCTGAAATCGACATAGTTAATATTCACCAAGCTTCAACAATGGCAATTGCGATCCTTTTTCAGTAAAAATTTGACTGATAATGTCTTTCCCCACTCTGATACCATGAGAAAATGTACTGCAGTACCAGTTTATCAGATAACTGTCATATCTAAGCAGTTGATAGAAGGAAGAAAAAGAGAAAAATATTTATTGATTCATCACTTATATTTATAATGTGCATCTATTTATATATGTGCATAACCGACTATTAGTGATTGCAGCTGGACTATTTGTACCAAATTAAATGCCTAATAACGACTAACTATGCCAACTAGTAACTATGGGATGGAGGTATTTTGTTAGGCTGTATGAGCTTTCCCTTTGGTGATGAGAGTTTGATTTATCAAAGAAAAAGAAACAAATCGAACATGTATCATGTATCCTCTTGTTTATTCCAGCATTTGCTTCAAATAGAAATTTTGGAACTTAAAGTGTGCCCTCATGAGATAGCTTAAAAGTGAACATACAGGAATAGCCAGATCCATTGTGCCAAAGTCTTTCATACTAAGCATGTTGCACCATCTATTTATAACTAAATTACTAAATTGAACAGTAAAAGGGCTAAAGTTACCCTTCTAAAGAGAATTTATTTCCTTTTTTATCTTTAACAGAAAAGGGTCAAAATGCCCTTAATGTATTACAAATGTTTTAAAAATACCTCCCTTTCCTATTTGATAAAAAATGCTCTTAACGAATTAACATAACTGAAAAATGCTCTTCTTCCACCTATATTCCATAAGATATATAAGAGATTTTAGAAGGAATTTGGTATGAGAAGTATTATGATGGAAAAGATCAAAATCAATGTGTCAAGTTCACAAACCTATCAAATTTAGGCAAAATGTGTGAATCGAATTAGAGAAATCATTCCAAGAAAGGTTGAGCCAGCTTGGAGATGAGAGAGTTAGAATAGGTTGCTTTGATGTTTAGGATACAAACGAGAAAAAGCAATTGAGAACTGCATGTAGCCCATGTTTTAAATAAAAGAGTTCAAATGTTGGTACTGGAAATTATGAAAATCCATGCAAAGTTTTCCATAATGAAATGTCAATTGATGTAGGGCTGTTAACCAGGTTGGTCTGGTTCAAACCGGTATCGGCCCACCTAATTTTTTAGGTTCTGGGACAATTCAGTACCGGGTTAGTTGTGACGGGCTAGTCCATTCTGGGCTCAAACAGTGAAATTTACTGAAATAGACCTGAACCAGCCCAGTTAGCGTTTATTCGATTTTGACCGATCAAAATCGGTCAAAAAAATTTCAAAAAAATTAAATTCAAATTTACATATTTTTTTCAATATACACACACACCTATATACATTTCAAATACGTTAAAAATATACATACAACATATATACACTAAATATATACTACTTTAGAAAACAAATACACATGTATACATTAAATATATACTAGTTTAGAGTCTAAAAAATATATACACATATATACGTACAATATAATATATATACTACTTTAAATAATATGCATACAATATATATACACTAAATATATACTACTTTAGAAAACATATATACATGTATACTTTAAATAGATACTAGTTTAGATTCTATAGAAAATATATGCACATATATATGTACAATATAATATATATATATATATATATATATTTATACTACTTAAAATACTACTTTAAATAAAATACACATATATACACTAAATATATACTACTTTAGAAAACATATACACATGTATACTTTAAATATATACTAGTTTAGATTCTATAGAAAATATATGCACATATATGCATTCAATATAATATATATACTACTTAAAATACTACTTTAAATAATATACATACAATATATATACACTAAATATATACTACTTTAGAAAACATATGCATATGTATACTTTAAATATATACTAGTTTAGATTCTACAGAAAATATATGCACATATACATGTACAATATATACATTACATATAATACTTCTTTAGAAACATATACACATGTATACATTAAATATATAATAATTTAGTCTATAGAAAATATATACACATATATGTAGAATATATACTACTTTAAATACTACTTAAAACAATATACATACAACATATATACGCTATATATATACTACTTTAGAAAACATATAGACATGTATACGTTAAATATATACTACTTTAGAGTCTATATAAAATATATACACATATATGTAGAATATATACTACTTTAAATAACACTTGAAAGTTGAAAGATATATACATTACATGTTATAATACTTTAGAAAACACATTTATACATACAAGATTACAATGTATGCCACTTGATATAATAATACTTGAAGTTTTGAACATATATTCATTATATGTTTTCATTATATTTGAACTTAAAGGATATTTATTTTTTCATTATGTGCATATATATGTGTTATCTTTATTACTTAGAGTAAAGTTTGATAGTAATATATTAAAAGTATTTAATTCAAACTAGAAATACAATTTAAATGAAAAAAATTACAAAGTAAGGATGAATGAATATTGTATTTTATTGATTGCAAAATGATCCAAAACTTATAATTTACGTGAATGAAAAATCTACAAATTTTGTATCATTTTTTTCAACTCGTGCATTTTAATATTAACGGGAACTGTCATAGGATAGTCAAAATCAATAGGGGCAAAAATCATGCATTGGACTTGATTGTGCTGAGTTCTCCCTTGAAGTCATAATTTCTTCAAGATTTTGTTCGTCTTTCGGCTCCACCTTCATTCTTTGATTTCTTCGTTCCGCTCTAATCCAATCACTAAGGCAAACTAGAACATTCATAGCATTGCTTCTCAATGAGTGTCGATTGTCTCCAAGCTATTGTCATCCCTGACAAAAAAGTGCTCTCCAATGCAACGATTTACATTGGAACATTCAATATATCTCTAGCTAATCTTGAAAGCACAGGATATTGTCTTTCATTATTCTTTCACCAATCCAACGCGTTGATCCTTGCTCTTCGATCCTCTATCGGCTGTTGAATATAATACTTAAGCTCTTCCCGAGAAATTATTGTTTATGTTAAAGTCTTAACCCAGTCCCAAACATTTAAATTATAAAAGTAATCAAGAAAACAACTATGTGCCGGCCTTTTAGAAGATGATGGCTCATCGGGAGCGACAGTTGGTGTGATATTTATCGGTACAGCTACATCAAGTAAATCGGCATAATTGTTATATAATGCTTCTATGCAAATGTTAGCATCACTCATAGTCGTAAACAAATCTAGTTTTTCTTCATGCTCTATTTCTATGGAAGTATAAATAATAGAACTAAAGTCAAAAATAGGATTATATTTCATACATAGATTTAGTATAGCACCAACCAAGTAAATTGGGGAAAGAGGATAAAAATATTTTTAAAATTTAGCAAACATAGCACTAACAACTTCTTTGTAACCTTCTTTATTCTTATATTTTTTAAGCAAAATAGAAATGTCGGCTAAATAAGAAAAAATATTACAAACAGCAGGATAATAAGCACCGGAAAATTCAACCGTAGTTGTATAAAATAATCTCAAAAACTTAACAAGATCATCAAATATAGCCCAATCAGAATCATGTAGCATACACTCAGGAAAAGAACCAGAATATTAATTTAAAATTATTGTAATAGGAACTTTATAAGCTAGACAAGTTTATAAATAAGTATAAGATGTATTTCATCTAGTATCACACGTTCTTCAGGCATTAAGGAGACATCAACCTGTAGATGAAGCTACTTGGGAGGTTGAGTTTGATATGCGTAGTTCTTATCCTCAACTCTTCATCGATTCAGGTATTTCCTTGCCTTAGTTCTAGGACGAACTAAAATTTTAGTGGTGGATGATGGAACGACCTAAAAATTTTATGAAATAAGTGATATTTTTTATTTTGTGTGATTTGACTATTTTACCCCTTCTCGTAGTTGCATTATGATATTTCTGGGGTGAAGGAGTGATTGGCATAATTTTTGATGCATTTTGGTATCATTTATGCAATATTGTGATTTTTGATAGCTTCGAGAGCCTTATTTTGGACTTATATGGATATATTTTAATTCGTGAGATAGATAGCCGAACGGAATATTCTAGCAGCTCTAGAATATCAATTTTAGTCTAGGTAAACCTTTGATTCGGTTCCCGGTGCACCCGATCTCATTTCGACCTATTGATCGCTTAGTTGGAAAATTGAAAATATGGGCATGGGACCTACACTTGATTGAAACGACCTCGGATGGAAAATCCAACTTTTCCAGTAGATCTGGATTGTAGATTTTAGTGTGTTAGCATATTTTGTATGATTTTACGACTTTTAAATCTCATTTCAATCATCGGCTTGGAAAATTGTGATTTCGGGTTTTAGGGGTCAACTTTGTGAAAATAATATTTTTTTCAAAAATCCGACTTCGTCAACGCGTCCAGAACGTCGAATTTAGTATGGTTGCATAGTTCGTTTGTGTGTTTAGGACTCTGAACAAATTTTGGGCACCCCGTCAAAGTCCGGATCGGACTTCAAAAATGAAAATCTGGTGCAAATAGCAGATTTTTGCTATAAAAATAGCTTTTTCACTATTTTTAACTCATTTTGCTCATTTTTTATCTTGACTCTTGGGAGTTAAACCCAAAAATAGTGTGGGAGCTTACAAGTAAAATTTGTGAGAGCTTGGAAAGCTACATTAACACTTTTTTTTTTGTTTTATTATGGATTAAAGGAAAGAATTCACGCTTTTCTTCATAATTTCTTAAAACCCCAAAAAACTTAGGGCATGATTTTAAACCCAACTTTCACTCCTTTTTACTTGAATAGTGTTTTAATCTTATAATTACTAGTTTTTCATCAATTTAACCTTCAAACCAACTACGATTCTTGATTTTAACCCGGATTTCAAAAAATTTACCACGTAAAGCTCAAAAATGGGTTTTCTTCTATTGGAACCCCATTTTTGACTCGATTTAACTTGGGTATTCAGTTGTAGGTTCCTAAAAATATGGAGAACATATTTTTGAAGTAAAGTTTTGATTTTTTCCTTCTTTTTCGAAAAACTCATTTTGGGGGCTCGTTTTGATCCCGAACCAAAAGTAGTCAATATGAGTATCGTTGGTTTTGTTTTGATGTGCAGATTTCATATTTGATATTTCTAGTGAAGTTCAGGATTTTTTGTGAAAAGTAAGATCGCGGGTTCAAGTGTAGTGGACCGATTTCGACTTTCGAGGTAGGTTATGGCTTAATTCTTTCAGACTTGGTTGGATAGTAAATGATGGTATAAAATGCATATTAAGGGTGAAAACTAATCACTAAAAATGGCTATCTATGTGTTGTGCCCGTATGGGGGCTTATATGTGAAGTAATTGTCGAAATTGAGATATTATGTGATATGTGTGACCGTGTGGGGTCCTACGTGATATTGATAGCCTTGAATACATATGAAAAATTATATTATGTTGTTACAATACTTAATGTGGTACCATTAGTGTATTGTGATTATATTCATACTTTATTGGCAAATGAGACATGTGAAAATTCATGGATGATATAAAAATAATCAGTGGATATTGGCTCATGTGGTTGTGGAAATATATCATTGTGGTTGGTTACGAAAATATATCATGTGGTTATTTGTGGAAATACTCATTGTAATTGGTTGTGAGAATTACATCTTCATATCATACTTTATTCATATCATACTCATTCATGAAACATTGGTACCACCGTGGCAACATCTGAGAAACACCGGTAATACCTTTTTAAGAGATATTGTAACACCTTATAAAACCCTTTTCGAGGGATGTGCCAGAGAGGAGATATGAGATATATGGATTGTATATGGGTTTACAAACCCTTTCATGGGTCCTACGTCGGAAAGCTTTAGCTCCGTAGGTGTATACTGTGATTGTGTGATGATCCCAGAAGTTGTGCGACGGCCTCGTGCATCGTCATCATATAATTGTACTTACTTTATTATGTTATGTTGTGTTATATTGGCATATTGACTTGTCATCTATGTATTTATCGTATCTTCTTTTACATGTATTTTATGATCTTGTATATGCATGTTCCCCCTTGTTCTTCTTATATGTGATATAATACGTACTTTTGTTCTATCTTGGTGTGATGTTGCAATATACATGAGATATATTAGAACTATTAGTGCAAGTGGTGTGGGATACCGTTATGGGATATTTTTTGTTTACAGGTGACGTGTCCTTAGTGTATTTTTTGTATGCTTTATTTACTACTTTTCTTGATTAGCCTATGATACCTACTGAGTACAAGTAGACCGTACCCATGCCTACTGCGCCCTTTCAGTGCAGGTCCTAGCTCAAGTATGCCTCAGCTTGATTCACTTGGGCGATTGTTAGAGCTTCTAAGATAGTTGTTGGACATTCATGCGTCCAAAGTTCTCCTCTATCTTTCTATAGTAGTTATGTCTTTATTAGTATTCGGAGACAGTTATTATTCCTTTGTGGTTATTTTTTTCAATGTATTTGTCTCTTGGATTGTATTAGTAGTTCTTACACTATTGATACCTGGTTTTGGGCATGATTAGTATTTTGGATAAATTTTTTACACATTGTTATGATTACTTATATGGTTCGGCTATATTCTAGAAGCCTTACCTTGGGATATTTTTGTATTTTCCTCTTTTCTTATCAGTTTGGGTGATAGGCTTACTTATCAAGGTACACCACGAGAAGTGCCATCATAACCCTCATTTTTGGGTCGAGACAAATTGGTATCAGAGCAATCAGGTTTCATTGGTCTCAATAGTGTAAGAACGGGATGTCTAATAGAGTGTCATGGATTGGTACGAGATGTTCGTATCTATCTTCGAGAGGTTATAAGAATTCTTTAGGAAACTTCCCTCATTTTATTCCTTATCATGCGAATTCTTTCATACTCTTTCTGCGAGAATGGAGTTGCTTATACCTCTTATCAGTTGAGAGATGTAGCGAGAGATTGGTGGAGGGCGCTTGTCAGTTATAGACCCCGTGATTCTACCAAGATGACTTGGGATCGGTTCACAGAGGCTTTTCTAGAGAGATTTGTGCCTTTATGTTTGAGAGATCATGTGCGGAACGAGTTTGATAATTTAGAGCAAGACTCCATGACAGTTGTTGAGTATGAGGCAAGCTTCTATGCCTTGTCCAGATATTCCTATTGTCACACCCCTTTTTAATCCGAAAAGATTAATTTTAAGGTCGAAAGGGTTTTTATTATTTAAAATGACAAAAATGAAGATTTGTTGCCAAAAAAAATTCATTTCACAATTAAATTCAGAGTCACCACTTGGCATAATCAAAATCTAATTTGCATCGATTAGATCCTGAGAGGATCTTTTTAACTACCATCATTTCTCAATATCATGCCCTGGCATGTCTAAATAGTATGCACACCTTAAAGAATAATTAAGATTTCTCAGAGGTGGATTCGAAAGCTTTCCTTGAATTCAGCTTAAGACCTTCTTCTTCCTCAACCTATCAAACAAACTAGCATATGAATCCCCTATAGGTGTGAACTCATTTTTGGCTAAATTTTCTTTCTTAAATTCAAGCCTAGGTTGAAAACCAGATTTGGCAAGGTTTTGGTAATTTTATGAAGCTGAGGGACGATTTTGAGGAGTTGTCTACACCATTATGGGTAAGAAGGGTTTTGGGCATATGGATGTGCACTATATACTGGGTATGGGGGTGGTGGAATGGAATATAGTGGGTTTTGTGGAGGGTAGTAGTGATAGGGGGAATCTATGGAGCTTGGGCATAGACTTGGGCTTGGGATTGGAGGTAGGGGTGAGGTGGTGTTTTGGGATAGGCATGGGGTCCAGCTATAATGGTCGCCACATCCTCCTTCTTCTTTTTCCCTTAAAAATTTACAGAACCACTCTGAATTTCTTGGGTGGTAGCCTTTAACGAGGCAAAACTCAAGATTCGCCCCATCTTAATACCCTTTTCTATCATCTCACCCATTTTGAGGACTTCGATAAACAGCTTGCCCATCGTCGGGAGAAAATATTGAAAATAAGTCCCATCTTGTGCCTGAATGAAGACCTCCACCAATTTACTCTTCTTCATCAAAGGTTTTACCTTAGCAGCCTATTCACACCATCTTATCGCATATTCCCTGAAACTTTCAGTACTCTTCTTCTTCATATTAGTCAGGGATTTTTCATCAAGAATCATATCAACATTATATTGAATTTTTTTCACAAACTCGTTAGCCAGGTCATCCCAATTATTCCATTTGTCAATATACTGGTCAACGAACCATTCCGAAGCCAGCCTAGAAAGGCTTTCGCCATAGTAAGCCATGAGTAACTCTTCTTCCCCCCCCTGTACCCCTCAGTTGGTTGCAATAACGTCTCAAGTGAGACAAGGGACCACCGTGTCCAATATACTTCTCAAACTTGGGCATTTTAAAACTAAGGAGAAGGTTAACACATGGGAACATGCAAAGATCTTTATAGGAAACACTCTTATAACCTCTCATTCCCTATAGGTTTCTCAAGGCCTGTTCCAAACTATTTAATTTCCATGATATACCTTCCTTTTCTTTCGTTCCAATAGGATTTTTCGTATCGAAGTGAAATGCAGGAGACTAATTGTAACAATAAGGATCATTTAACCTCAAGGTAGGCTCCGAAACATGTTGTTGATCCTCTAGTATTTTAAGCAAAGATTCACTGGCAGACCGGGGAAGTATAATTGTCAGACGCATAGCATAGGTGGGAGCTTTAGACGGTGGTGGAGCCACAAACACAGGTGTTGCTGGTGGTTCTGGCTAAGTAGTGGGCATTGGTTGAGAAACCGCCAAGGGCATGCTAGAAGTTCCAGGATAATATTGACGTGGAGTGAATCCTGGCACGTGCTCAGTGACTCAATAGAAGCAAACAATTGCACCTAGGAGAGTGGTGGGCAATTGGAGATATTCCCAAGATCTTTCAAAAGTGGAGGAGGAGGCATTCCACTAGTCCATGCTCTGTGCAGATCTATCAATAATTGTCTGAGTCTTCTTACCTCATCATTGTGTTCTGAACTCTCTTCCCTAGGAACTGATCCGGGTCAACGATCGAATTTTTGACATCCCTATTAGCCATGAAAAACTTTGCTTTTGATCTAGTGAAGTAAGAGTAACTAGCCAAAGTGCTACAAACCAACCACTTTTATCTGAAAGAGCATGCTCATCAAAGACAAAATCCGTTAGGATTAGGTCAGACAATAAGCATGGAAATCACATTTCTATATTTATCCTAAATTCATGCACATTTTTACCAGCCTTAGAGGGTAACGAGGTCATTTAACATCATCCCGACCTTTATTATACACTTGGTTCTTCCTTTCAATTACGCCTCGTGTTCTTTCTTCTTTTGCCTTTGTTTCTATCTTCTTTTGCATTAGTCTCTCCTCTTTTCTCTTTTCTTCTCTCAGTATTTTTTCTTTCTATTTTTTTTCTTTTTATCATTCTTTATGGCTTTTTCTTTTTTTGAAAAGAGAAAAATTGAGAAAAAACAAAGAAACAAAATGATTAGATCAAACTCAAAAGTAGGTTACCTACGTATCATGTTGTACATGAATCAGATCTTGTGTAGGTCGGGAGGCGTATGCATAAATATCACAAAATTGATGATTTTTTTTTTGATTTTTTTTCGATGAAAAATGAAAACAAACAAAAGAAAGAACAAAGCAACATCACTACATTTTCATAAAAGAAACAACTAAACAGACTTCGAAATTAAGACAACCTTAATACTAATCAACAAAGACTCAACAACATTCTAGACCAACATGACAACATACGTAACATTCCTTATAAATACCCTAATGTTAAAACAAATTTGACACCTATTTAACAAAGCACAACACTGCAAATGGAAAAAATGTAAAGGACTCAAACTAAAAAAAAGATAAGAAATGTTCCTTCAAACTGGTGCTCTATATGATGACCATGGCTGAGATGGACTTGTCTGTGAAGTTCTTTTTCTCACACTCAAACTTTGTATCATATCTTGCAAAGATGCTTTGATATTTGGGAAAAAGTTTATGGCACGTATTCCTTCCTCCTGGGGAGTACACCTGAAAAGACTATTTTGATACCCTTCCACGGTTGTGAGAAAACTTGATAACTGAACTCTAAAATGCCTCCAATTTTGCCCTCGTATCATCACCCTCACCGTTATCACCTATGCAAGATTCCTGTATTCTCCCTCTAAGTTGTGCTGGTAACGGTCTGCTGACACCCTGAGGAATGGATTGTAGACAGATTTCATATCTTAGAGTGTATCCTAGATTTTCCAAACCTGCCTTGAGAGTATCCATGCCCTACCATGTTACATTATTCCAGATTTGCTCATATTAAATCTAACCCCTAGCTTGGTCCCTAAAGTACTTGACATCCTGTTGAAGGTCCATTATCAGCGGAATATCTTATAATTTGCCCAATTGGTGCACTACCCTAAGGAGAGTGTATGGTCGGGTACAATTAAGCCCCAACAAAACTAGAAGGGGGTGGAGGCTAGATCCAACCAAGATCACTTTCAGCCGGAGCCATAGGTAAGTCCACAGGATATTGTCATCTATTCTTGATTCGAGAAATTCAACCCAAGTGTCGACTCCTACGGGCAATGAGAATTTAGAAAATCCCATTCTATGTTCTATGGTTTCCACTCAGCTGGGAAGACAACGGTCAATCATATCTGATTTAAGCAAAGACGGGGCATGCAGATGCTACATCACCCATAGTTGTAATTCTAGGTTGCTCCCCTTGAAAAATTGCATACCCCCTTTTACCTCGGTCAAAGCTTTGTATATCTCCACTAAGATCATGGGTACAATAGTGACCTTGTCTCCCATATCCTTGTTAAATAAGTCCATCGCTACAGTTTGTAAATGAGAATTAATATGCCTATCTTCCAAGGGGAATACTAAAGTTCCTAACCAAACAAAGGCGAATACCTCAAGGCGACGTTTTTCCCAATTCTTCTTAGTTGTATAAAATTCATTCCAAAAACAACCAAAACCATCTGGGAGGCCAAACCGAGCATACAAGTAATCGAAAGATATCCAAGATTGGTTAAGACATCCTAGATGGTCATTAACTTTCAATCCATAATAGTGGAGAAACCTTTTGGGAGAATTACACCGCGCTCGAAGCATCGTCTTTTTAATGTAGGGCTATTTAAATAAACTGGATATTTCCGCCAGGGTAGGCTCCATTTCACAACTGCCAAACCTAAAAACCAGATAAGTAGGACCCCAAAAATTTAATACAGCCTCGATCAAGTTTGGACGGGGCATGATGGACAGGAGAGAAGTGAGAGTGCCTAGCTTCTTTGCTAACTCCCATTGTTCGACCTAGTTAAACATGCCCCACCATTTGATTAACTTTTTAGGCACCTTGCCAACCATCCAGACTCTAGACTTTGTGGACAGGTCCATCCTATAATAACATATAGGACATTAACTAGAACATTCAATAAGATAGGAGAAGGTTCCCAACCCTTGGGATTTTGGATACGAACATGTGTCGAAGAGACCGACCACTTTATAACTCAAATTCATCGAATGGTACGGCTATGAGAAATCAACCTACTTGGCTAAAACCAGCTAACGACGCTAGACTAACAGGAGACAGACCATGGGCTAGGACTAAAACAAAGACCAAAACAAAGGGTTACCGGACCCACCGAGGGTTGCCTATGTATCCCACCCTGAAGGATGAGAATCAGGTATGTAGTTCATCCAAATTAGACAATTTAAGGATTAAAATGAAATATGACTTGACTTGAGAGACGCGATTACAAATGGACGATTAAAATAAAATCTTTTTTTGGGTTTTAATTAGACACTTCAGATAAACATGACACCAATAACTATTGAAAGGAAAATCTTTTTCGTATTTTCATTTTATGAAATGGACACTACTACTATTTTTTGAATTTTCTTTTATAAAAAAACTCCTAAAGAAAAGCTTTGAATTATGAATGCATGCTAAAGGAGAAAAACGAAAAAACTTTTTGATGTTTTTGGTTTTTGAGTAAATGCGTGAAAAAGGTAAGAAAATCTTTTTTTGAATTTTTGGATTGTGAAAAATAAAAACCATAAAGAACTCTAAAAAAAACTACGAAACTCTTTTTTTCACTCATTTTTCTCTCTTTTTTTTCAACAATTTCTTGCCTACACACCTTACTTCTAACACATGTTTTTGCCCAAATCAGTCGGTCAAATGACCTTGTTACCATCAGAAAATAAAATATTTAGCACGTAGGGATGCTTTAGAGGTGAGTTTCCTACAAAGGACCAAGTGGGTCTCGCTAGGTCTTAATATGATGCAAATAAGTATGACCTAAAGGATGACCTACGCTGGAATTTATTAACAAGGTTGTTCGGGGGAGCATATGGTCGATAGTGGTTGCTTTAGCTTTCCACCCACTCCATACCAGCCAACGGCTCCCCCTTCTAAAATAAGTATGACTCAACTAGAGGTCGTGTACACAGTGTGTACTGCGGACTTATTGCAAAAAGAATGACTTAGGTTATGCAAATGATGCCAAATATAAAGTGGTAACACATAAGATGAAAAACTATAAACACGAACCATGTTGGCACTTAACGATGATAAAAAAACTACAAACAATAACACAAACAACGTCCATACACCCACAATGCCAAACTAAGCCGATATAACTCCAAAATAAGCTCAAATTCTGAAAAAGGTCCCCAGCAGAGTCGCAGCTGTCACACCCTTTTCTTAACCTGAAAAGATTAATTTTAAGGTGAAAAGGGTTTATATTATTTAAAATGATAAAAATAAAGATTTGTTTTGAAAAAAAGATTCATTTCACAATTAAATTCAGAGTCGCCACTTGGCATAAACCGGTGTGCCAAGTCACCTTTGGAAAATTCTTTTCGAAATGATTTGACTCTTTAAAATTAATTTGCGAACAGAGATTCCAATTAAGGAATTCTGTTGACCGAGGGAGAGGTATTAAGCACCCCTCGATCCCGTGGTTCGACCATGATCGCTTGGTGGAGCGTATCGGCTAATTTGACATTATGAATGTATAAATCACACAAAAACACATAAAATAATCAATCAAATACACAAAAAGAAAACAAATTCAAAATATAGTTTTCAGTCCAATTATACAGTCCAAAATAAAAAAATACAAAAAAATTAAACCCTATTCTAATCTACACTAATCCTAACTACGCTCTTGTGCTTTACCCAATGCCTCGGGCCTTCATCAAGAACGTCTTCCGCCAACATAATACGTCGGGGCATTCCCCGATGAATAAATACAATGTGTCTCGAGGCATTCCCTAGCTAAATGAATACATTTGAATTAAATACGATAAACTAGAAAGAAATATTCACACCCACATTCCAACATTCAACCAAAACACAAGTTATAAATTTGCCTTCCTGAACCTATACTGCCTATCTGTTTCAACACATCATAAATCTATCACGTTCCAACAATATTCATGCTTATTTCAAATAAAGTGAATTGACAACAAACCAAAATTAATCTACATTCAAATTTTATCAATTTCTTAATCCCGCCCCCCAAACTTCATTTTTTATCAGTCACGCCATCAAAATTATTCAAATTTGTTTCAGATATCGCCAAAATAGCATTGTTAAGCACATAATCACAATATCAACAAAATCCAACAATCATGATCAACCCCACACATAATCACAAAAAATTCAACAAAAATCAAGAGAACGTGAAGAGAACGGGTTAAGGAAATAGACCTCAATAGAATTCATTTTCGTCGTTAATAAAGAAATTCAAAATCGTAATACTCAAATGGAAACCCCCACAACGAGCAAACCAAATCAGTAACTCGAGATCACCAACCGGATAGATTTCAAATAAAGAATAATACCTCAATATTAAAACCAAATTCTGAAGATTGACATGACTTAGTCCCGAAAACCCCTAAAACACGATATCGATAACGAATCCTGCAACAGATGAACCCAAAAGCTCCCTAAAATCCAATAGAAAACTGAACACCTACACAATTCGAACTCCGGTGAGCTAATAGTGGCCAAAAACCAATAGAAGTAGGTCATATTCCGGCAAATCTATGACATTTTGATGTTTTTTCGGTGACTCGGTCGAAGAACACTAAGAAACAATAAAGAACTTTTAGGGATTTCAAAGCTATGGTGATTCAAACCTGTAACACCTAAAAAATCGACCAGAATGACCAGCTCCGGCGACTGGTTTTCCAGAAAACTCAAACCCTCCATTCTCTCTCTCGATCTCCTCTCTCTCTCTCTTCATGACTCTCTCTTTCCGTTCTACTCCATTCTTCTGTGTGTATATGTGAAATTTAGCGTGTAGATGTGTGTGTGTGTTGCAAACAAGAAGAAAACAAGAGAAAAAAAATGGTGTTTCTACTATTTCTGTATCTCCCTCTCTCTCTTTATTTTTCTTTCTCTCTCTATCCGTATATCCCCAAAATGGAAAAGAAAAAATTTCTTTTGTATTTTTCTGTGCTATTTTTTTTCTTTTTTCTTTTTTGTTGTATCCTATGTGGATGTGTATTATTGGTGGCTTGTGGGAATATGTGTGTGGCATGTGGAAAAGTTAGTGTGGCGTGTGGAAAGATGAGTGTGGCGTGTGGAAAAATGAGTATAGCGTGTACTTTTTGTATGCATCCAATGAAAAATGAAGAGTGGGGTGCTGAGGTGGCATGGTGAGGTGTCAAAAGTACTATGTATTTAATTATTTTTATTCTTTTTGGAGAAAAATTATCAACTAAAGAAAATACGATAAGATAAATAAAAATGAGTAAAAATATTTTTCTAGGAGGGACAAAATTATGTGTCTATATCATGCCCCCTTTGAATTTAAACACTGAGTGTTTTCATACAAAGAAATAGACAACGAGACAGAATTTTGTCCCGATCATTGTTCGAAGGAAGAAATAGAAGGAGGAAGGACAATCAAGTCTTGACTTAGGACATCCTACCTACCCAACTTATGAGGGAATCAAGTGACAGGTATCTCAAAGGATTGGAAGGAGATCGACTATACCGAGTTGGGGAATCGAGTGAGGTCCCATCGAGGTTCCAGTCCATGGCTCTGTTATTACATCTGAAATGAAATTACAAGTTAAAACATAAATGAAATTACGAAAATCCTATCTACGCAGCTTCTTTTGGACTCCTGACTTAAGCCTTATCACCCTATTCTTCAGGTGGGATCCTGATTTGAAATTTCCTCCACTTGTTGCTTGGCTTTCAATATCTTTACCCTGTTCTCTAGGAAGGCTCCTAACTTTCAATTTTCATTACCCTTGTTCTTAAGGCGAGCTCCTGACTTTCAGTTTTTCTCACTCTATTCTCCGGGCTAGCTCCCAACTTTTAATTCATCACCCTGTTCTTCAGGCAGACTCCTAACTTGAAATTTCATCACCCTGTTCTTCAGGCGGGCTCCTGAAACCAAAATCAAAACAAGAACGAAAATTATCCCAAACAGAGGTTATGATAAAGAAAGATTTCATTTTTCTGTAAGTAAGATCCCATTTTTCAGGAGGGTCCTAAACATAAAGTAGATTTTCATTTTTCAGAAGGGTCTTGAACATAAAGTAAATTCCTATTTTCCAGCAGGGTCCTGAACATAAAGTAAATTCCTATTTTTAGGAGAGTCCTGAACATAAAGTAAATTCCCATTTTTCCAGGAGGGTCCTGAACATAAAATAAGTTTCCGTTTTCCAGGAAGGTCCTGAACATAAAGTAAATTCTCATTTTTTAGGAGGGTCCTGAACATAAAGTAGATTTCCATTTTTCAGGAGGGTCCTGAACATAAATTAAATTTCTATTTTTCAGGAGGGTCCTGAACATAAAGTAAATTCCTATTTTCCAGGAGGGTCCTGAACAAAAAGTAAATTTCTATTTTTCCGGGAGAGTCCTGAACATAAATTAAGTTCCCATTTTCCAGAAGGGTCCTGAACATAAAGTAAGTTCTCATGTTCCAGGAGGGTCCTGAACATATAGTAAATTTCTATTTTTCAGGAGGGTCCTGAACATAAAATAAATTTCTATTTTCCAGGATGGTCCTGAACATAAAGTAAATTCTCATTTTCCTGAAGGGTCCAGAACATAAAGTAAATTCTCATTTCCTGAACATAAAGTAAATTCTCATTTTCCTGAAGGGTCCAGAACATAAAGTAAATTTCCATTTTCCTGGAGGGTCCTGAACATAAATTAAATTCCTATTTTCCAAGAGGGTCCTAAACATAAAGTGAATTCCCATTTTCTAGGAAGATCCTGAACATAAAGTAAGTTCTCATTTTCCAGGAAGGTCCTGAACATGAAGTAAATTCCCATTTTCCAGGAAGGTCCTAAACATAAAATAAATTCCCATTTCCCAGGAAGGTCCTAAACATAAAGTAAATTCTCTGATATGTTTACCCAACGGCAGCTGAACTTAATGAACAAAACTTTTCCCCTGTTTCATCAAAGAAAATTTTTTAATTGAAAACTTAGTGGTGGCTTGCAGCACTCGGCTTTCCAGACATCTGTTGCAGCACTTGTTTCTTTTATCTTTGCTTTAGATTACCAACATTTTCCCCTATATTTTCGCCTCATTGACCCAAACCTAGATTATGGAAAGTGACCTTGATTCAAACATCGAATATATATTTTATAGTGCCCCTAAGATGCACCTTTTGAAACCTGATTATTTCCACGCATCCAAGAACCTGTTGGTTGATGAACTATCTTTGTTTTGTTTTGAATTATGATCATGTTTCTTTCATGTTCTGGTCCTTGGCTTCTCCTCATACAATTTGTAAGACTGGTGGCAAGTTTTGAAATCCTTTCTCACTTGTTTTGACACAAACTTGACTCAAAATGTAAGGAAATGATGGTGACTTTTATTTTGATAAATAACTTAAAAAGACAAAAATTTGAATATGTAAATGAAAGAAAAGGGCAATGTCCCTCTTTTAAACAAGGAAGAAAACTTATCTGAATGCGGAAACCAAATCATATGATTATGCCATTCATTTTGGATTAAGCCGCCTGATCTTCCTACCCAAACTTCCCATTTGTTGTTGAGTTCGTGCCTTCGCCACTGAGTCACTTCTTCAAACCTACTGGACTCATACACCTCATTCAATTGATGACATCTTGAAAGATTTTTGCCAACAAGCCCCTTTCTTTTTATTTCCCTCAAACTCGCTAACACCTTACGGTGCCCGTGGGGGTTTTCACCAATAAGTCTCTCATTTATTATCTCTCTCAACTCACTATCGCCTTATGGTGCCCATGACGGTTTTCACCAATAATACTCTCTCATTTCTTATTTCTCTCAACTCACCATCATCTTATGATACCCGTGACGGTTTTCACCAATAAGACTCTCTCATTTTTATTCCTACATGTTGTCAATGATAATGCAGAAAATTTAATACCAAAATATTTTCATATATCCTTCACATGTTCAGCCTCATAATTCTCAAAGATTAATCTGAAGGTCTTTCTTTGATTGTAACTTGGCTTTTGGACAAAGCTAGGAAGAAAAAAATGGAAAGAGGCTCAAACAACACTTAAAGTGGGGTGGGACTTACAACTTTTGGAATCGACTCAAACAAAAAAATTAACTCATGCCTAGTTTTGTTGACTGGGTGACTCTAAATTATTTACTTGGTTGGACCGAACCCCAAGTAGGGCAGCCTACGTTCTCACTCCCGGGAGAGGCGAATCAGGTCACACGTAGTTTCATCAGCTTATTTTTTTTGTGTTGATTTGATTTTGCTCTTTTTTTTTGTTTTATTTTTCCTCTTTTTTTCATACTATTTCTTTTATTCTTCTTTTATTGACCCTTTATCTTTGAATCTGTTTTAATCCAAAAGAGGGATATGAAAGAAAATAGAACTAAGCTCAAATGGGGTAAACAAAGGATAACACAATGTTTGGATAGCAGAATGAAATGTCTTCATCATATCAATCTTCAAAATGTAAGTACTAAACATACGATAGGACAAACAAGGGATAAAATATCATACATAATATCTTTTAACTGCATCAGCATTGATAGCTATTTTTGCCATTTTGCCTTCCATGTTTGACAAATATAAAGCTCCATTGGGCAAAACTTTCTTCACAATAAAGGGCCCTTGCCAATTTGGGGAGAACTTGCCATTGGCTTTAACCTGATGAGGGAGGATATGCTTCAATACCAATTGACCAACTTCAAAATGCCTGGGACGTACCCTTTTGTTATATGCTCGAGCGATTCTCTTCTGATACAATTATCCATGATATATTGACGTCAGACTTTTTTCATCAATCAAATTTAACTATTCCAGTTGGTTTTTAACCTACTCATCATTATCAATCCCTGCTTCCCCAATGACTCGAAGAAAGGGAATTTCTACTTCTGCAGGAATGACTGCTTCTATCCCGTACACCAATAAATATGGAGTTGCTCCTGTTGAAGTGCGAACAGTAGTATGAAAACCTAGAAATATAAACGGAAACTTCTCATACCATTGTTTAGACCCTTGTATCATTTTCCGCAGTATCTTCTTGATATTTTTATTGGCAGCTTCCACAGTGTCATTTGCCTTTGGACGATATGGAGTGGAATTTTGATGCGCGATCTTGAACTGTTGGCACACTTCTTGCATCAAATGACTATTGAGGTTGTCCGCATTATCTGTAATGATCATCTTGGAAATTCCACATCTACAAATGATGTTGGCATGCACAAAATCCACCACTTCCTTCTTGGTTACTGACTTGAAAGTTACTACTTCTACCCACTTTGTGAAGTAACCAATGGCCACTAAAATGAATCTATACCCATTTGATGCTTTCGGATCAATCAGTCCAATCACGTCCATCCCCCAAGCTACAAAAGGCAATGGAACAGACACTGCATGTAACTCAGTAGAAGGGTAATGTATTAGATTACCGTGTACCTAACATTGGTGACATTTCTGAACGAAACGAATAGAATCCCTCTCCATAGTTAGACAATAATAACCCGCTTGAAGTATCTTCTTTGACAAAACATAACCGTACATATGAGGCCCGCATATTCCAAAATATACTTCAACCATGATTTTTGAAGCTTCTTTTGCACATCTCAAGAGTCCCAGATTAGGGTTTTTCTTGTACAAGATTCCCCTACTCAAGAAAAATCCACTAGCCAAATACGTGACATGTGTTGGATATTCTCCTGACTGCATGTATCTCTTGATATCAAAGAACCAAGGTTCGCCATCGAGCTCTTCCTCAACTGAATTACAATAAGCATGTTGATCATGACTCTATATATGCACTAGGTTGATGTAGGATTTATCAGGATGTTAGAGCATTAAAGACAAAGTGTCCAAAGCATCAGCAATCTCATTGCGAATTCTTGGAATATGCCTAAACTTTACTTACACAAATTGTTGACATAGATCTTGCAAGCATTGTTGATACGGTATGAGCTTTAAATCTCACTTCTCCCAATCGCCTTGAAGCTGATGGACGAGCAAATCTGAATCCCCCAACAATAATAGTTCCTGGACTCCCATGTCAACAGCTAACCTCAAGCTAAGAATACAAGCTTCATATTCTACCAAGTTATTGGTACAACAAAATTGTAGTTGCGCTATTACCGAGAAATATTACCCTGATTCAGAGAGAAGAACTGCACCTATTTTGACTTCTTTCATGTTAACTGGTTCATCAAAGAACAGCTTCTAACCTGGATCAACAGCTATAGTGACTTCATCGACACACAACACCTGTTTATCAAGAAAATATGTCTTTAATGGCTCATACTCTTCATCAATGGGATTCTAAGCAAGATGATATGCCAAGGCTTGGGATTTCATAGCAGTTTGAGTCACATATAAAATGTCGAACTCGATAAGCAATATTTTCCACTTTGTCATTCGACCTCTCGGTATAGGTTTTTGAAAGATATATTTTAAAGAATCCATGCAGGAGATGAGATAAGTAGTGTAGGACGAAAGATAATTCTTTAACTTCTACGCTACCCAAATTAGGGAATAAGATATCCTTTCAAGAAGAGTGTATTTGGCTTCATATGTTGTGAACTTCTTGCTAAGATAATAAATAGCCTGCTCCTTTTTGCCTGTGACATCATGTTGACCCAATACACAACCAAATGAATTATCCATAACCGATAAGTACAAAATCAAAGGCTTGTCAGGCTCGAGTGGCACCAGCACCGGTGGATTTAAAAGATATTTTTTGATTTTATCAAACATTTCCTAACATTCCTCAGTTCACTCGACCACAACACTTTTCTTCAGCAACTTAAAAATAGGCTCCCATGTGGTTGTGAGTTAAGCAATAAACCTGCTGACATAGTTCAATCTATAAAGCAAACTCATCATATCCGTTCTATTCTTTGGTGGCAGCAAATCCTGAATGGCTTTGATCTTGGAAGGATCCAATTCAATACCCCGATGACTAACTACAAACCCCAATGGCTTTTCGAACGAAACTCTAAATATATATTTTTCTGAATTGAATTTAAGATTATACCTGCGAAGCCTTTCAAAGAACTTCCTTAGATCTTTAACATGGTTAACCTGATTCTTTCACTTAATAATCACATCATCAATATAGACTTCAATCTCTTTATGCATCATATCATGAAACATAGTGGTCACGTCTCTCATGTGTGTTACTCCAGCATTCTTCAAATCGAACGGCATCACTCGATAACAATAAGTTTCTCATGGTGTAATAAAAGACATCTTCTCTGCATCGTCATCATCTATAATGATCTGGTGGTATCCAGCATAGCAATCCATAAAAGAGGCAACCTCATGTGTAGCGCAGTTGTCCAGTAAAATATGGATGTTGGGCAATGAAAAATCATCCTTCAGACTCCCTCTGTTCAAATCACGATAATCAACACATACTCGAATCTTGCCATCTTTCTTTAGGATAGGAACAATATTGGACAACCAAGTGGGATAACGGGCCACTCGAATGACTTTGGCTTTAAGTTGTTTCATGATTTACTATTTGACTTTTATACTCACATCAGTTTTAAACTTCCTTAACTTATGTTTAATAGAAGGGAAAGAGGGATCGGTGGGTAATTTATGAGCCATTAATTCAGTTCTTAAACTGGGCATATCATCATAAGGCCATGCAAAAACTTTTTTATAATCAACTAATTCTTGGATCATTTCCTCTTTTAACTGTGCCAAAGCATGTACACTTATTTTAGTTTCCTTAATATCTCCTTAATCTCCTAGATTAATCAGCTCAGTTTCATTTAAATTGGGGTTTGGCTTATCTTTAAACTGTTTCAATTCTTTGCTTACTTTTTCAAATGCCTCTTCTTCATCATATTTTGCCTTTTGCCTCATTATATCTTTATTAGATTGGATTTTAAGATTAGGCTAAAAATTCTGCATGCATGTTATATCACTAGAATTACTATAAAGAGAACTGTATAAAGGAAAGGCAAAACAAAACATATTAGACACAAAACAAAAGGGACATTGCATTTCATTAAAAAGGAAAGATATAATGGTTAAACATAAACGACAACAGAACATAAACAAGTTAAATTATGAATTAAAACCTTGAAATAACTTGGATAAATAAAAAAAAACTACTAAAAATCCCTCCTTATGGGGAGAAAAGTGACTTCCCAATTGTTGAGCTGGACATCAGGACCTATGAATTGCATATCTTCCTGACTGGTACCTTCTCCCACTTTAACCATATCATCTCCAAGCAACAAGTTCTGGAAATCATCAACTAATTCAGCCTCAAACTCTATAGGCTTCATAACACTGCTCTTGACAAATGACTTACTGAGTAGCGGCACTGGGTGAGGGAGTGACCATGTTTTCTTCTTCCTTTTCTTGGCCTTTTTCCAATCTTCAGTTGTAGGTTTGAATCCTAGACCAAAAGTTCCCATGATTTCACTTGGGAATATTAGACGAACTATAACATGTAGAGACACTCCTAAACCATTTCCTGGCTCAAATCCATATTTCAACATCTCATTCACCATCATGACAGAGGTAGAAGATAGTTGTGGCCCTGGCATAACCTTCCCTTCGAAGATATGATCCACAATCACTGTATTGAAAGATTGATAGACACATGTATTCTCTATATTATTTGCTTTAATAAAAGGTGTGGGAGATTCTCTGCAGACGACCAAATCTCCTTCCCCATGGATAACCACCTCCTGCTTGTCGTGCTCGAACTTAATCATCTGGTGCAATGTAGATGCAACCCCCTAGCCTTGTGAACCCATGGTCTTCCCAACAACAAATTCTAAGAGGCGTCGATATTTAACACTTAGAATTCTATGGCAAATTCAAAAGGCCTTATCATCATCATTAGCTCTATCTCTCCAAGGGAGTATATTTTTACCCCATCAAAAGCTCGGACACACATATTATTGGGTTTAATCCTCTCGACACTGATATTTAACTTTTGTAAGGTGGATATAGGACAAATATTTATGACAGAACCCCCATCAATCATGATGTGGGTGACATAGAAATTTTCACACTTCACTGTAATGTACAGACCCTGATTATGCCCCGTACCTTCTATAGGCAACTCGTCATTGGAAAAGCTAATCTGATTTCCTCAAAGATTTTTCCAACAATTTTCTTGAGTTGATTTACCCTGATCTCCCTGGGAACATAAGCTTCATTTAATACCTTCAATATAACATCACGATGTTCCTTAAAATACAATAACAGAGACAAAAGAGAGATTTTAGCTGGAGTGTTCTTCAACTGATCTATGATAAAATATTCTGGTAATTTCATCTTCCTTAAGAATTCTTCTGCCTCTTCTTCGGTAATAGGATTTTTGAGAGACAAAGGCACATTCATCACTGGCTTAGGCTTCCTCAAACCATCAGGCAAGAAACATCTTCCTGACCAAGCCAAACCTCCTACCTCATCTACTTCTTCCATGATTTCCTTTTCCTGATAAGTCATCACAGTTTGATTGTACCTCTAGGGGACCCTTTTCATATAACCTAATGGCAGTTGGGTCACTGGTTTGATGATAATGGGGGTACTCCTCTTACCATCAAGATAGGCTTTCTCGGAGCTCCTGCCACCGTTAACTTGGGCTTGTCCTGACTTAGACCAACATCTTTTTCGGCTCCTTTCACAATGATCCCAGATTTCATTGTGTTTTATTGGGCTTTATTTTCCACCTTTTTTTCTTGGCTCGATGACATCACCTTCAATGAATCTGCCATGTTCACTAATTTATCCTTATTAGTTTGTATTCTAACAAAAGGCTTGTAACACATCGACGATTCCTTATCACCATCTACCAATTCCAGTATGTTAGTTTCAATATGGGCTGGCAACAGATTCTAGTTGATGTTTGGGACCTCTGGGGCCTGTATCAAAATCTAATTTGCATTGATTAGATCCTAGATGGGTCTTTCCTAATACCAGAATTTCTTAATATCATGCCCTGGCATGTCAGAATAGTATGCACACCTTAAAGAATAATTAAGATTTCTCGGAGGTGGATTCGAAAGCTTTTCTTGAATTTGGCTTACGACCTTCATCTTTCTCAACCTATCAAACAAACTAGAAGATGACTCCCCAAGAGGTGTGAACTCATTCTTAGCTAACTTTTCTTTCTTAAACTCAGGACTAGATTGAAAAACATATTTGTAAGAGTTTTGGTAAGTTTGTGGAGCTGAGAGACGATTTTGAGGAGCTTGTGCACGCCACTGTGGGTAAGAAGGGGTTTGGGCATATGGTTGTCCATTATATATTGGGTATGCGAGTGGTGGAATGAAATATAGTGAGTTTTGCAGAGGGTAGTAGTGATAGGGGGAATATATAGAGATTGGGAATAGACTTAGGCTTGGGATTGGGGGGGATATAGTGGGTTTTACGGAGGGTAGAAGTGCCAGGATAATACTGACGTGGAGTGAATCCTGGCGCATGCTCGGTGACTCAATAGGAGCAGAAAATTACACCTAGGAGAGTGATGGTCAATTAGAGATATTCCCAAGATCTTTTGGAAGTGAAGGAGGAGGCATTCCACAAGTCTATGCTCTATGCAGATCTATCAATTACTGTCTAAGTCTCCTTACCTCATCATTGCATTCTAAACTCTCTTCCCTAGGAACCTGATCTGGGTCAACGAGCGAATTTTTGATATCCCTATTAGCCATGGCAAACTTTTTTTTTGATCTAGTGAAGTAAAGGTGACTTTCCAGAGTGATACAAACCAACCACTTTTATCTGAAAGAGCATGCTCATCAAAGACAAAACCCGTTAGGATTAGGTTACATAGCAAGCATGGAAATCACATTTCTATATTTGTCCTAAATTCATGTGCATTTATACCAGCCTTTGAGCGTAATGGGTTCATTTAACATCATCCCGTTCTTTCTTTCACATTCACTTGCTTTTTCCATCCAATTACGCCTCGTGTTCTTTCTTCTTTTGTGCTTATTTCTCTCTTCTTTTACATTAGTCTCTCCTCTTTTCTCTTTTCTTCTCTCAGTATTCTCTCTCTTTTTTTCTCTATTTCCTTTCTATTTATCATTCTATATGGCTTTTGCTTTTTTGAAAAGAGGAAAATTGAGAAAAAACAAAGAAACAAAATGATTAGATCGAACCTAAAAGTAGGTTGCCTACGTATCATGTTGTACATGAATCAGATCTTGCGTAGATCAGGAGGCATATGCATAAATATCACAAAATTGATGATTTGATTTTTTATTTTTTTTGATGAAAAACAAAAAACAAACAAAAGAAAGAACAACAGAACATCACTACATTTTCATAAAAGAAACAACTAAACACACTTCGAAATTAAGACAACCTTAATACTAATCAACAAAGACTGAACAACATTCTAGACTAATATGACAACATACGTAATATTACTTATAAAGACCCTAATGGTAAAACAAACTTGACACCGATTTAACAAAGACACAACACTGTAAATGCCAAAAAAAGTAAAGGACTCAAACTAAACAAAAGAAAAGAAATGCTCCTTCAAACTGGTGCTCTATGTGATGACCCTGACTGAGATGGACCTATCTGTGAAGTTCTTTTTCTCACACTCAAACTTTGTAGCATATCTTGCAAGGATTCTTTGATATTTCAGAAGAAGTTTCTGGCACGTATTCCTGCCTCCTAGGGAGTACACCTGAAAAGACTATTCTGATACCCTTCCATAGTTATGAGTAAACTTGATCACCCTCACGGTTATCACCTATGCAATATTCCTATATTCTCCATCTAAGTTATGCTAGTAATGGTCTGCTGACACTCCGAGGAATGGATTATATCCAGATCCATATCTTGGAGTGTATCCTGGATTGTACAAACCTGCCTTGAGAATATCCATGCCCTGCCATATTGCATTATTCCAGATCTGCTCATCTTTAATCTCACCCCTATCTTGGTCCCTAAATTACTCGACATACTGTTGAAGGTCCATTATCGGCGGAACATCTTGCAATCTACCCAACTGGCGCATTACCCTAAAGGGAGTGTATTATCGGGTACAATTAAGCCCCAACAAAACTAGAAGGGGATAGAGGCTAGATCCAACCAATATTACTTTTGGATGGAGCCATAGGTAGGTCCACAGGATATTGTCATCTGTTCTTGATATGGTAAATTCAACCCAAGCGTCGACTCCTATGGGAAATGAGAATTTTGCAAAGCACATTCTATGTTCTATGGTTTCCACTCGACTGGGCAGACAACGGTAAATCACATCTGATTTAAGCAAAGGCTGGGCATGCAGATGCTACATCACCCATAGTTGTAATTCTAGGTTGCTCCCCTCAAAAAATCGCATACCCCCTTTTACCTTGGTCAAAGCTTTGTATATAACCACTAAGATCATGGGTACAATAGTGACCTTGTCTTCCTTATCCTTGTTAAATAAGGCCATCGCTACAGTTTGTAAATGAGTATTAATACGCCTATCTACCAAGGGGAATACCAAATTTCCTGACAAAACAAAGGCAAAGACCTCAAGGCGACTTTTTTTCCAATTCTTCTTAGTTGTATAAAATTCATTCCAAAAACAATTGAAACTGTGTGGGAGGCTAAACTAATCATATAAGTAATTGAAAGAGACCCAAGATTAGTTAGGACACCCTAGATGGTCATTAACTTTCAATCCATAACAGTGGAGAAACCTATTGGGAGAATGACACTGCGCTCGAATCATCGTCTTTTTAATGTAGGACAATTTGAATAATCCGAATATTTTCGCCAGGGAAGGCGTCATTTCACAACTCCCAAACCTAAAAACTAGACAAGTCGGATCCCCAAAATTCAATACAGCCTCAACCAAGTTTTGATGAGGCGTAATGGACAAGAGAGAAGTGAGAGTGCCTAGCTTTTTTGCTAACTCCCATTGTTAGACCTAGTTAAACATGCCCCACTATTTGATTAACTTTTTAGGTACCTTGCCAACCATCTGAACTCTAGACTTAGTGGATAGATCCATCCTGTAATAACATATAGGACATTAACTCGAACATTCAACAAGACAAGAAAAGGTTCCCAACCCTTAGAATTTTGGACGCGGACATGTGTCGAAGAGGCAGACCACTTTATAACTCAAATTCATCGAATGGTATGGCTATGAGAAATCAAATTACTTTGCTAAAACCAGCTAACAACACTGGACTTAGAGGAGACAGACCATGGGCTAGGACTAAAACAAAGACTAAAATAAAGGGTTACCGGACCCACCAAGGGTTGCCTACGTATCCCGCCCTGAAGGATGAGAATCAGGTATGAATAGTTCGTCCAAATTAGATAATTTAAGGATTAAAATGAACTATGACTTGACTTGAGAGACGCAATTACAAACGGACGATGAAAATAAAATCTTTTGGGGGTTCTAATTATACACTTCATATAAACATGACACCAATAACTATTGAAAGGAAAATCTTTTTGGTATTTTCATTTTATAAAATGGACACAACTACTATTTTTTGAATTTTCTTTTATAAAAAAACTCCTAAATAAAATCTTTGAATTATGAATGCATAAAAAGGAGATAAAGGAAAAATCTTTTTGATGTTTTTGGATTTTGAGTAAATGCGTGAAAAAGGTAAGAAAATCTTTTATTGAATTTTTGGATTGTGAAAAATAAAGTCATAAAGAACCCTAAAAAAAACTACGAAACTCTTTTTTTCACTCATTTTTCTCTTTTTTTTTCAACAATTTCTTGCCTACACACCTTACTTCTAACTCATGTTTTTTCCCAAATTAGTCGTTCAAATGGCCCCGTTACCCTAAAAAAATACAACATTTAGCACGTAGGGATGCTTTAGAGGTGATTTTCCTACAATGGACCAAGTGGGTCCCGCTAGGTCCTAATATGATGCAGATAAGCATGACCTAAAAGTTGACCTACGCTAGGGTTTACTAACTAGGCTATTCGAGGGAGTGTATGGTCGATAGTGGCTACTTTAGCTTTCCACCCACCCCATACCAGCCAACGGCTCCCCCACCTAAAATAAAGGTGACTCAACTAGAGGTCGTGTACATATCGTGTACTATAGACTTGTTGTAGAAAGAATGACTCGGGTTATGCAAATAATGTCATATATAAAGTGGTAACACATAAGATTAAAATGGTAAACACGTAGCACGTAGGTACTCAACGATGATAAAAAAAGTACAAACAATAATACAAACAACATCCATACACCTACAATGCCAAACTAAGCCAATATAATTCCAGAATAAGCTTGAATTTAGAAAAAGGCCCCCAAGAGAGTCGCCAGAGCTGTCACACCCTTTTTTTAACCCGTAAAGATTAATTTTAAGGTTGAAAGGGTTTTTATTACTTAAAATGACAAAAATGAATATTTTTTTCGATAAAAAGATTCATTTCACAATTAAATTCAGAGTCATCACTTGGCATAATTCGGTGTACCAAGTCACCTTTGAAAAATCTTTTTTGAAATAACTTGACTCTTTAAAATTGATTTGCGAACAGAGATTCCAGCTAAGAAATTCTGTTGACCGAGGGGAAGGTATTGGGCACCCCTCGATCTCATGTTTCGATCACTATCGCTTGGTAGAGCGTATTGACTAATTTGACATTATGAATGTATAAATCACACAAAAACAAAAACTAATTCAAAATCGAGGTATTAGGCACCCCTCGATCCCGTGGTTCGACCACGATCGCTTGATAGAACGTATCGGCTAATTTGACATTGCGAATGTATAAACCACACAAAATCACATAAAATAATCAATCAAACACACAAAAATAAAACAAATTCAAAATATATTTTTCAGTCCAATTATACAGTCCAAAGTAAAAAAATGCAAAAAAATAAATCCTATTCTAATCTACACTAATCCTAACTATGCTCCCGTGCTTTACCCGATGCCTCGGGCCTTCATCACAAACGTATTTTGCCAATATAATACATTGGGGCATTCTCCGGTGAAAAATACAATATGTCTCGGGGCATTCCCTGGCTAAATAAATACATCAGAATTAAATACGATAAACAAGAAAGAAATATTTACACGCACATTCCAAAATTCAACCAAACACAAGTTATAAATTTTCCTACCCGAACCTGTACTGCCTATCTATTTCAACACATCATAAATCTATCACAATCCAACAATACTCATGCTTATTTGAAATATAGTGAATCGACAACAAACCAAAATTAATTTGCATTCAACTTTTATCAATTTCTTAATCCCGCCCCCCAAACTTTATTTTTTTATCAGTCACGCCATCAAAATTATTCAAATTTATTTTAGATATTATCAAAATAGCATCGTTAAGCACATAATCATAATATCAACAAAATCCAACAAGCATGATCAACCCTACACATAATCAGAAACAATTCAACAAAAATCAAGATAAACTGAAGACAACGAGTTACGAAAATGGACCTCGATAGAACATGCTTTCATCATTAATAAAGAAATCTGAAACGGGAATCCCCACGATCAGAAATCCAAATTAGTAACCCGAGATCACCAACTGGACAGATTTTAAACCAAGAATAATACCTCAATATGAAAACCAAATTTCAAATATTGACATGACTTAGTCCTGAAAACCCCTAAAACATGATATCGACAACGAATCCCGCAATAGATGAACCAAAAAGCTCCCTAAAATCCAATAGAAAATTGAACACCCACACGATTCAAACTTCAGTGAGCTAATAGTGGCCAAAAACTGACAAAAGTAGGATAGATTTTGGAAAATCTATGACATTTGATGTTTTTCCGGTGACTCAGTCGAAGAACACAAAGAAACATTAAAGAACTTTTGGGGATTTCAAATATGTGGTGATTTCAAACCTATAACGCCTAAGAAACCGACCTAAATGACCATCTCCGGTGATGGGTACGCTGGAAAACTCAAACCCTCTATTCCCCCTCTCGATCTCCTCTCTATCTCTCTTTTCGTGACTCTCTCTTTTTGTTCTACTCTATTTTTCTCTGTATGTGTGCGATTTAGCGTATAGATGTGTGTGTGTGTGTTGCAAACAAGAAGAAAACAAGAGAAAAAAATGGTGTTTCTATTGTTTCTATATCTCCCTCTATCTCTTTGTTTTTCTTTTTCTCTCTCTATCCGTATATCCCAAAATGGAAAAGAAAAAATTCCTTTTGTGTTTTTGTGTGCTCCCATTTTTTTTTCTTTTCTCTTTTTTTGTTGTATCCTATGTGGATGTGTATTATTGGTGGCTTGTGGGAATATGTGTGTGGCATGTGGAAACTTTAGTGTGGCGTGTGGAAAGATGAGTGTGGCGTGTGGAAAAATAAGTATAGCATGTGCTTTTTGTATCTATCCAATGGAAAATAAAGACTGAGGTGTTGAGGTGGCATGGTGAGGTGTCAAAAGTACTATGTATTTAATTATTTTTATTCTTTTTGGGGAAAAATTATCAACTAAAAAAATATGATAAGATAAATAAAAATGAGTAAAAAAAAATTTTGGGGAGGGATAAAATTATGTTTCTACACCTATGATAGTATTTCTAGAGAGTTTAACCAGCTACAGAAGTTTGTAAAGGGTTTGGATATCTCTATTCAGTTGGCTACGTCTCAGATGGTCGTGTTTAGGGCTTTTTTCAAAGTATTATGGATCATGCTAAGATGACAGAGGGTATTCTTAGTGCATCTCAAGGAGGCACCAAGAAGGCACGACATTTTGGTGAGTTCAGGAGTTAGACCTCTCGAGGCTGAGATTTTAGAGGTTTTCGTGGATACCATGGTAGGCTAGTGTAGGTGAGTTTATAAAGTTCAAGTGATGGATCTTCTAGTTCAGCAGTTCTGGGTGTCCATTTAGGCTCAGTTGTACATTTTCTTATTGAGACTGGTCGTAGAGGTTTCTATATATGTGATGAGATTGGCCATGTGGCTAAGGACTATCCCCGTTGGGTGATTCAAGCTACTCCTATTTTAGCTGTGAGAGGTAGGGGTTCTACTAAAGGTGCAAGAGGTAGAGATGGTAGATCCCATGTTGGTGGTCGTGGGGCTACTCAGCTAGATGGTAAAAGTAGATAGTGTTATGCTATACCAACCAGACTTGAGGCAGAGGCTTCTGATATTTTGCTTACAGGTATCATCCTAGTTTGTTTCAGACCTACACATGTATTATTTAATCCCAAATGGACTTTCTCCTATGTGTCTGTGTATTTTTCTTTAGGTTTTAATTCTATTAGTGAGCCTTTGGCCATGCCTATTTGTGTATCTACCCCAGTAAGTGGTTCTTTAGTAGTGTATCGAGTGTACCGATATTATGTTGTAACTTTTATTGGGCGTAAGACTTTTGGTAGACTTGCTTGTGTTAGATATGATTGATTTTGATAATTATTTTGGGTATGGATTGGTTGTCTCCTTATCATGTTGTCTTAGATTATTTTACTACCACTGTGACTTTAACTTCACCGGGTGTGCCAAGGATAGCTTGGAAGGGTACACTTTATTCGGGTCCTAAGAGGATTATATCTTATGTTCAGGCTTTTAAATTGGTTAAGCGGGGATGTTTATCTTACTTGTCGCATATTAATGACACCATTGTTGTTTCTTCTTTTTCCTTGAATTTTGTCCGTGTTGTCCATGAGTTTATGGATGTGTTCCCGACGGACTTGTCTGGTATGCCTCCGAATTAAGATATTGATTTCAGTATTAATGTTGAGCTGGTCACCAAGCCCATTTCCATTTCTCCTTATAGGATGGCCCTAGCAGAGTTAAAGGAACTGAAAGATCAGTTATAGGAGTTGTTAGATAAGGGATTTATCCAACCTAGTGTTTCACCTTGGGTGCTCCTGTCTTGTTTGTGAAGAAAAAAGATAGGTCTATACGGATATGTATTGATTATCGACAGTTGAATGAGGTGGTGGTTAAGAATAAGTATCATCTTTCTCGCATCGATGATTTATTTGATCAGCTTCAGGGTGTAACGGTATTTTCAAAAATTGATTTGACATTTGGTTATCACCAGTTGAGGATTAGAGCTTCGAATATTTTGAAAATAGCTTTTCCGACTTTATATAGATATTAAGAGTTCTTTGTCATGTCTTTTGGGTTGACCAATGGCACTGCCGCGTTCAAGGAGTTGATGAACCAAGTCTTTTGACCGTATCTTGACTCCTTTGTTATCGTATTTATAGATGATATCTTGGTGTATTCCAAGAGAGAGGCTGAGCATGAGGAGCATTTGTGGATTGTGCTTTAAAGATTGAGGGGTAAGAAGTGTTATGCTAAATTCTCTAAATGCGAGTTCTGGTTGGAGTCTATTTCTTTCTTGGGTCATATAGTGACTAAGGAAGGTATTATGGTTGATCCAGCCAAGGTTACAGCAGTTCGTGATTGTACTAGACCTATTTCACCCACCGAGATTCAGAGTTTAGTTTGCTTGGCGGGTTATTATCTGCATTTTGTTGGGGGTTTTCATCCATTGCATCTCTATTTACTAAGTTGACTCAGAAGAAGATTTCCTTTTAGTGGTCTGATGCTTGTGAGGCAAGCTTTCAAAAGCTCAAGGATTTTTTGACTTCAGCTCCTATCTTGACTTTGCCCGAGGACGGCGTAGATTTTACCATCTTTTATGATGCTTCGAGTGTTGGGTTAGGTGTTGTGTTGATGCGGAAGGTCAAGGTAATTTCTTATGCATCTCGTCAATTGAAGCCTTATAAGAGGAATTATCCTACCCATAATTTGGAGTTGTGCGCAGTTGTGTTTGCCTTAAAGTTATGGAGGAACTACTTGTATGGAGTCCTTTTAGAGATCTTCTCAGATCATCGTAGTCTTCGGTACTTCTTCACCAGCGATATCTTCATATGAGGCAACGCCGTAGGTTTGAGTTGCTTAAGGATTATGACTTGACTATTCTCTATCATTTGAGTAAGGCTAATGTGGTTGCAGATGCCTTGAGAAGGAAGTCTACTAACATAGGTAGCTTGGCGCATCTTTTGACCTAAGAGAGGCTTTTGGCCTTAGAGATTCAAGTTTTAGCTAACTAGATGGTTAGGCTTGATATTTCAACACCAAAATGTGTTTTGGCATTTGTGGAGGCTACATCTTCTTTGATGGAGCAGATTTGAACTCATTAGTTTGACAATGTTAGATTGAGGTTGATTCGCGATTAGATGTTGAGTAGGGAGGCTAAGGAAGCCTCACTTAATTCAGATAGAGTTTTAATGATTAGGGGCTGAGTTTGTGTGCCGAGAGTGGTGATTGGATTAGGTTGATCTTGGAGGAGGCCCATTGTTCCAAATATTCTATCCATCCAGGGGTGACTAAGATGTATTGTGATTTGAGACAGCACTACTGGTGGGGTGGTATGATGTGAGACATAGCAGATTTTATAGCTCATTGCCTTTATTACCAGTAGGTGAAGTCCGAGCATATGAGACCTGGTGGATTCTTCATAGGTTGTCCATTCTCGAGTGAAAGTGGGAATGGATCACTATAGACTTTGTGATTGGTTTTCCTCATATATCTCATAGTTCTAACAGTGTTTGGGTCATCGTTGATCGATTGACCTAATCAACTCATTTTATTTCGATTCAGGTCTCATTCAGTGCTGGGAGATTGGCCCGTATTTATATTCATAAGATTGTGTATCTGCATAGTATGCCAGTATCCATTATTTCATATCGAGGTTCTATGCTCACAACTCACTTTTAGAAGACGTTTTAGGATGAGTTGGGTTCTCGGGTTGATCTTTGCATAGCATTTCAACCCAGACTGATGGCCAGTTAGAGCAGACTACTCAAGTTTTAGAGGATATGCTCTATGCATGTGTGATGGATTTTGGTGTCCAGTGGGAGCAGCATTTGGCTTTAGCAGAGTTTGCATATAATAATACAACCATTTCAGTATTGATATAGCTCTTTTTGAGGCATCATATGGTAGGATTTGTCGCTCCTCAGTGGATTAGTTTGATATTTCGGAGATGAGACCTCTAGGTGCAGACTTTCTTTGTGAGTCTTGGCATAGAGTCTGGGTTATTTAGGATAGACTTAGAGTGGCTCAGAGTAGGCAGAAGTGCTATGCTGATTGTAGACTTCGTGCCTTGAGATTTGGTGTTGGTGATCGTGTTTTCCTTTGAAAATCAGCCATGAAGGGTGTGATGAGGTTTGGGAAAAGGAGCAAGCATAGCCCCAGGTATATTGATCCATTTGAGATTATTCGAACTGTTGGTGATGTGGATTATGAGTTGGCTTTTCCCCTTGATCTATCAGCTGCTCATCCAGTTTTTCATGTTTCTGTGCTTCATCGTTAAATTCCAGATGAGTCTCATGTCATTCATTGAGAGTCGGTTCAATTAGATGAGTGGTTGTCCTTTGTTAAGGAGTCGGTTTCCATTTTGGCTAGGGATGTTAGGCGATTACGCTCTAGAGTGATCCCTGTGGTTAAGGTCTAGTGGCGACATCGACCTGTAGATGAAGCTACTTAGGAGGTCAAGTCTGATATGCGTAGTTCTTATCCTCAACTCTTCATTGATTCAGGTATTTCCTTGCCTTGGTTCGAGGACGAACTAGATTTTTAGTGGTCGATGATGTAACAACTTAAAAATTTGATGATATATGTGATATTTATGATTTTGTATGATTTGACCATTTTACCCCTCCCCATAGTTGCATTATGATATTTCTAGGGTGTGGGAGTGATTGACATGATTTTTGATGTATTTTGGCATCATTTATGCCATATTGTGGTTTTTGATGGCTTCGAGAGCCTTATTTTGGACTTATGTGGATATCTTTTGATCCATGAGATGGATGGCCAAACAGACTGCGCCAGCTGCTTTAGAATATCGATTTTAGGCTGGATAGACCTTTGGTTCAGGTCCCGGTGCACCCGAGCTCATTTCGACCTATTGGTCGAAAAGTTGAAAAATTAGAAATATGGGTGTGGGACCCACATTTGATAGAAACGACCTTGGATGAAAAACCCGACTTCGCTAGCAGATTTGAAATATTGATTTTAGGGTGTTAGCATATTTGGTATGATTTTACGGCTTTTAAATCTCATTTCGACCCTCAGTTTAGAAAATTATGATTTCAAGTTTCGGGGGTCAACTTTGTGAACATGATAGTTTTTTCAAAAATCTGACTTCGCCAACATGTTCGGAATGTCGGATTTAGTTTGGTTTCATATTTTGTTTGCGTGTTTTGAACTCCGAATGAATTTCTGGCACCCCATTGAAGTCCGAATCGGACTTAAAAAATGAAAATCTAGTGCAAATAGCAGATTTTGGCTATAAAAACAGCTTTTTCACTATTTTTGACCCATTTTGGTCATTTTTCATCTTGGCTCTTGGGAGTTAAACCCTAAATTCAAAAGAAGAATTAGATACAAAAAACAAATTACAATCATTTTTAGGATTAGTAAACTAAGTAAGAGAATATATTCCAAAATTAGCAGAAAACCTAAAACCACTACGGAAAAAATTAAAAAAGGATATAGAATATAATTATAATGAAGAAGATAAAAAAACAAGTTCAGAAAATAAAATTACTTTGCAAGGATTTACCAAAATTACAATTTCCGGATGAAATAGTGTGGGAGCTTAAAAGTAAAGTTTGTGAGAGCTTGGAAATCTAGATTAATACATTTTTCTTTATTTTATTACGGATTAAAGGTAAGAATTCACCTTTTTCTTAGTAATTTGTTGATTAATTTCTCAAAACTCCAAAAATCTTAGGGCATGATTTTAAACCCAAATTTCACTCCTTTTCACTTGAATAATATTTTTATCTTATAATTACTAAATTTTCATCAATTTAACCTTCAAAACAATTTTGATTCTTGATTTTAACCCGAATTTCAAAGATTTTACCAGGTAAAGCTCAAAAATGGTTTTTCTTCGATTTGAACCCCATTTTTTACTTAGTTTAACTTGGTTTTTCAGCTGTAGGTTCCTAAAAATATGGGAAACATATTTTTGAAGTAAAGTTCTGATTTTGCCTTTCTTTTTTAAAATATCCTTTTGATCCCAAACCAAAAGTAGTCAATATGGGTGTCATTGGTTTTATTTTGACGCGTAGATTTCATATTTGATGTTTCTAGTGAAGTTTGGAATTGTTCGTGAAAAGTAAGGTCACAGGTTCAAGTGTAGCAGACCAATTTTGTCTTTGAGGTAGGTTATGGCTTAATTCTTTCAGACTGGGCTGGGTAGTAAGTGATGGTACAAAATGCATGTTAAGGGTGGAAACTAATCATGAAAAATATCTATCTATGTGTTGTACCCGTGTGGGGCTTATATGTTATATAATTGTCGAAATTAAGATATTATGTGATATGTGTGACTGTGTGGAATCCTATGTGATATTAATAGCCTTGCATACATATGAATAATTTTATTATGTTGTCAAACTACTTAATGTGGTACCATTAGTGTATTATGATTATATTCATATTTTATTGGCAAATGAGACATGTGAAAATTAATGGATGATACGAAAATAATGAATGAATATTGGCTCATATGGTTGTGGAAATGTATCATTGTGGTTGGTTGTGAAAATATATCATGTGGTTGTTTGTGGAAATACTCATTGTGATTGGTTGTGAGCATTACATCTTCATATCATACTCATTCATGAAACATTGGTACCACCGTGGCAACATCTGAGAAACACCGACATTACCTTTTTAAGAGATATTATAACACCTCATAAGACCCTTTTTGAGGGATGTGTCGAAAAAGAGATATGAGATATGTGGATTGTATACGGGTTGGCGAACCCCCCATGGGTCCTATGTTGGGAAGCTTTAGCTCCGTAGGTATATATGGGGATTGTGCGACGATCCCGGAGGTTGTGCGACGACCTCGTGCATCATTATCATCATCATCATCATACACATTGCACTTACTTTATTGTGTTATGTTGTGTTGTATTGGCATATTGACTTATCATATATGTATTTATCGTATCTTCTTTTACTTTTATTTGATGATCTTATATATGCATGTTCCCCCGTGTTCTTCTTATATGTAATATAATACGTATTTTTGTTCTATTTTGGTGAGATATTGCAATATATGTGAGATATATTAGAACTGTTAGGGCAAGCGGTGTGGGCTACCGTTGTGGGACATTTTCTGATTACAGGTAACGTGCCCTTAGTGTATATTTTGTATGCTTTATTTACTACTTTGCTTGATCGGTCTATGATACCTACTGAGTACAAGTGGATCGTACTCATGCCTACTGCGTCCTTTAGGTGTAGGTCTTAGCTCGAGTGCGCCTCAGCTTGATTGACTAGGGCAATTGTTAGAGCTTTCAAGATAGCGGTTGGACATTCATACGTCTGAGGTTCACCTCTATCTTTTCATAGTAGTTATGTCTTCATTAGTATTCGGAGATAGTTACTACTCCTTTGTGGTTATTTTTTCTGATGTATTTGACTCTTGGATTGTATTAGTAGTTCTTACACTATTGATACCTAGTTTTAGGCATGATTAGTATTTTGGATAAGTTTTTTACGATTGTTATGATTACTTGTATGGTTCAACTTCGTTCTAGAAGCCTTACCTTGGGATATTTCTATCTTTTCCTCTTTTCATATCAGTTTGGGTGATAGGCTTATTTGTCAAGGTACGCCGCAAGAAGTGTCATCATGACCCTCGTTTTTGGGTCGTGACATTGTTTTTATGAAAAATGATTTGAAATTATAGGGTATTTATAAGAAAATTTTTGAATTAAAAATTCTTTTTTTTTTAAAGGCAACTTTGGCCAAATGGCCATTGGACCCAAACAACAATATAGCCGTTGGGCCAACGGTCCATTTGACCGTTGGACAGCAGCCCACAATTGCCAATTTGCCATTATTTAAAAATAAATAAGTAACTAGGCCAGTTAACCGATGGACTTGGTCCGGGTTTGGAACTAGGTCGGTCCACCGGGCCTGCCAACGTAGACGGCTCAGCCCAGGACCGATAGCCCTGTAGCCTGGAGGCCCAATAGGCTGGGTCAAATCAGGTCGGGCCCTCTAAATAGGTTGGACTTATCGAGCTGGAATGGGCCAACCCAGCCTATTTTACAGGTTTAAATTGATGGTAACCTCAATAAGTATTGAACATTTATATCGCTGACTGACAACTTAAGGTGCATTCAAGATTTAAATTTGGTCAATTCAACTTTTTAACGCTTAACTCAATTTCTTGTACTTTTGAATGTATTAACTCAAATTTAATATTTGTTGATAATTTAGTGGCCATCTTTAATTGTTTTACGTATATAGTATATCAATATTTTGTGTTTGAATATACTTAAAGTGATTTGAACCAGCCATTTTTTAGTTGCATAATCCCCCTTTAAGAGCTACATGAAAGTATAAAGATTTAGCAAGACCTTGCATTAGCTTACCGCAAAAAATTTCAAATAAAAGTTACATCATAACACGTGTCAGATCCGATTCTTTTCATTGATTTTTCATTTTGTTTTTCACTTATTAATTAATTGAACATAATCTTTACTCTATATTTCCAAGGATCATTACTTATCCACTTAAGTAGTCTTTGTTATTTACAACGTTTTGGGTACAAGAATCTATATAAATGCAACAACAACTTCAACCCAAGTTCAAGTCTAAGACAAGACAATTATGAAGTTCCTTAACACCTTCAACACAAGATTATAAGTATTCTATCCAATAAGTATGTTATTTTTCAGAAAAGAGATGAAACAGAATTATAAGGCCAAGTCCTCCGACTTCACGGAGTGTCCTTAAGGAATAATTACCCTCACTGTACCCGAGGTTATAGAATCTTCCTCCTAGGATAAAATGGCCTTCAATCCGAATAATAGTGATACATCAATTGTTGGATTCAACGAACTCACTCAACATCTTAATGATCACACAGAGTTTTTGTATAGAAGAATAGTGTTTTTGCTTTCAAAAATTATACTAATACCTCAGGATTATATCGGGTATTTATAGCCTTTAATGTATCCTTTTAGAAAGGATGTATTGGTTCAGCAGAAAGGCACCTTTTCAGCAGCAGTCACGTCCCTGCGCCCAGTCTGTGCAAGACATGCGCCTGTTCTGTGGCTGTAGGTGACATTTGGCATATTCCAGTAGCTTCTACGCTACATCTGCACCCACAAGTCGCGTACCTATGTTGTGTCTGCACCCACAGGTCACCCTACAGCACAAAATAGTGTGCCTTTTCCCTCGAAGGGTCGCATCCCTTCGTGATGCATTATGTATGTGCCTGCATGGCATCAAAAATGTGCCCACACTTGGAGAAAAATATTACTATCAGATTTTGGACTAAAAATTTCACTTGTGAACAAGTTTCAAATAAATTTTATCTAAAAAATTAGATCTCATCGATCATTTTCCAAATCCAAATTCTAAGTCGAGCCAAGCGAGCGAAGACGATGACGTCCCGAGGCACCACCTTGTTCTTGCCTCACTATCCATGTGGAGTTAGTGTTTCTCATTATAAACACTTACAAGTTCTCTTCTCCCACCAATGTGGGAGAATTAGTGAACTTTCCTTTAAAAAGAGTAGACTTTCCAATTTGAGAGTACACTTTCTAAATTGGTTTCTCTCATCCCCCGACCATTTTTTTCTTCATTTTCCATTCACATATACACCTTGAACCCAACAATCCCCACATGAATGGGGAATGGCTATCTTTTGAAGAAATTTATGGACAAGCATGTGATCATTTAGCAAAGGCTAATTGCATCTGGATAAGTAGGTTTCCCTTTGAACTTTTCGTAGTGAACATGTATCGGATGCACTCGGTCAATCGTTAGATTTAATATCTTTGAACCGTCAAGATTTAATGTACACCTAGACAACACATGTCATACAACTAGCCTTTTACTGTTTATGGTTCTCACGGTTTTGTTCTTTTCATCCATGAATATGTTTCGGTTTTATGAGCGCTTAGAGAATAGGCCTTTACTAACATTCTCTTTGAAGCGGCTTCCACTTTGCCCTCACATAGGTTATTTCTAAACGTTCAATCCTATAGATTAAACTATTTGGTCAAATCTACCAAATTTAGATAATCATTAAAAGACTGTTCACCTTAAGTCTTATCCTTGTTTACTAAACATTGTCTACATCATGATAATGGGTTGGGTATTGATAATGTTGAACCTGTCAGACACAACTTTTATTGATCTCTTTGAACCTAGCTCTTGGGATCTCCAGTTTGCTGGGTAGAGTTACCGCCATGCTGATTTGTCCTAGGCCTTAAACCCATTCCCTTAGATGTCCTCTCAACTTATTCTCTAGATAGGCCTTTTGTAAGTGGATCTGACACATTATTCTTTGACTTTACATAGTCAACAGTGATAATTCCACTAGAGAGAAGTTCTCTAATGGTATTATGTCTCCATCTTATGTGACGAGATTTACTATTGTACATCATGCTCCCCGTCCTACCTATTGCCGCTCGGCTATCACAGTGTATACATATTGGTGCCACTGGTTTAGGCCAATAAGGAATATCTTTCAAGAAATTTCAAAGTCATTCTGCTTCCTCACCAGCTTTATCCAATGCAATAAATTCAGATTCCATTGTAGAGCGAGAAATACAAGTCTGTTTGGATGATTTCCAAGAGACTGCTCCTCCACCAATAGTAAATACATATCCACTCATGGATTTTACTTCGTTCGATACGGTGATCCAATTTGCATCACTATATCTTTCAAGTACCACGGAATATTTATTATAATGCAAAGCGTATTCTTGAGTATATTTAAGATACCCCAAAACTCTTTTCATTGTCATCCAATGGGTTATATTAGGATTACTCGTGTACCGACTCAACTTACTTATAGTGCATGCTATGTCTGATCATGTACAGTTCATTATATACATTAAACATCCCAATACTCTTGCGTACTCCAATTGTGAGTCACTTTCACCTTCATTCTTTTGAAGTGCAAAGCTCACATCCAATGGAGTCTTGGCAATATCAAATTCCATATACTTTAATTTGTCAAGTACTTTTTCGATGTAATGAGACTGTGAAAATGTCAACCCTTGTGGAGTTTTATGGATTCTTATCCCTAAATACGTTAAAAAATAGATATACACGATATGTATAGTATATACTATATTAGTATTTAAAAAATATATACACAATTACACATGTAATCCTGTACACGACTATAGGTTAGTTAAATATATATACTACTCTAAATAAAACATATACTACAAGATATATACTACAATATAATGATATATATACTAATTTATAAAACATATAGTCATATACACATGTATACGTTAAATATATACGTCTATAGAATGGTACATACACATATATACGTACCATTTAATATATACATACTACTTTAAATAAAATATACTACAATACATGTACTACAATATATACACATACTATATATATAGTTATATACTAATTTGTAAAACATATACACACGTATACGTTAAATATATACATCTATAGAAGATATATACACACATATATACGTACCATTCAATATATACATACTACTTTAAAAAATATACTACAATATATCAACTACAATGTATACACACACTATATATAATAGTGATATACTAATTTATATCACATATACACATGTATACATTAAATATATACGTCTATAGAAGATATATACACACATATATACGTACTATGCAATATATACATACTACTTTAAATAAAATATACTACAATATATGTACTACAACATATACACACACCATATATATAGTTATATACTAATTAGTAAAACATATACACATGTATACGTTATACGTCTATAGAAGATATATTATATATACACATATATATGTACCATTCAATATATACATACTACTTTAAATAAAATATACCACAATATATACACTACAATATATACACACTATATATATAGTGATATACTAATTTATAAAACATATACACATGTATATCCGTACACATATAAAATATATGTACTTGTTTAAATAAAACATATGCTACTTAATATAATAAATTAATAATACTTGATAGTAAATTAGTAATATATTAAAACTAAATATTTTATTTAAATTTTAAATTATAAATTCAATTTAAATTATTAAATGGAAAAAATTACAAAGTAAGGACTAAGGAGTGAATGAATGTTGAATTTTATTGATTGCAAAATGATCCAAAAGTTATAATTTACATAGATGAAAAATTTACAAATTTTGCATCATTTTTTCCAACTCATTCATGTTAATATTAATGGGAACTTGCATAGGATAGTCAAAGTCAACGGGGGCAAAACCATGTATTAGACTTGATTCTGCTGAGTTCTCCCGTGAAGTCATAATTTCTTCAAGTCTCTGCTCGTCGTTCGGCTCCGCTTCCATTCCTTGATTTCTTCGTTCTGCTCTAATCCAATCTCTAAGGCAAACTAGAACATTCATTGTATTGCTTCCCAATGAATGTCGGTTGTCTCCAAGCTACTGTCGTCCTTGACTAAAAGCCCTCTCCGATGCAACGGTTGACATTGGAACATTGAAGATATCTCTAGCTAATCTTGAAAGCACAGGATATTGTATTTCATTATTCCTCCACCAATCCAATGTGTTGATCTGTCATTTGCGATCCTCTATCAGCGTTCGGAGATAATACTTCAGCTCTTCCCGATAAGTTGATATGTAAGCTCCCTCCTCAACACTGTTCCAACAATTTAAATCATAAAAGTAATCAGGAAAACCACTATGTGTCGGACTTTTAGAAAATGAAGGCTCCTTGGGAGGATGAGGAGCGACAGTTGGAGTGATATTTGTAGGTACATCTAAATCAAGTAAATCAGCATAGTGGTTATATAATTTATCTATGTAAGCATTTGTATCACCCATAGCCGTCCACAAATCAGGTTCTTCTTGGTCTTCATCATCAGAGTCATTGTTAGTATTTATCTCTAAGTTAGCATAAATAAGAGTACTAACGTGGCACATAGTAGTATGTTTCATGCACGAATTTAGCATAGCACCAACCAAGTAAATAGAGGGAATCGAAAAAAAATATTTTTAAAATTTAGCAAACATGGCACCAACAACTCTTTGTAACCTTCTTTATTTTTATATTCTTTGAGCAAACCAAAAATATCGGCTATATATACCAAAATATTACAAACAGTAGGATACTAAGCACAGAAAAATTCAACCGTAGCTATATAAAAATTTTCCATAAACTTAACAAGATCATTAATTACAGCCCAGTCAGAATCATGTAGCATGCAGTGGGCAGAATCAGAAAACGAACCACAATGTTGGTTAAAAGATAGTGTAATAGGAACTCTATATTTATAACAAGTTTTTAAAAAATCATACGTAGCATTCCATCTAGTATCACATTCTTCAGGCATCAATATTGGTGCAAGTCCATTTTGTTCACATTTAAGTTTGAAGTCTTTAATTCTTATTCTACAATTATTTCCTTGAATAAAACCAATGGCAAGCCAAATTTTTTCAATATAAAGTTCAAAAAACTCAAGACCATCTCTTACAATTAAATTATATATATTACAAGCACATTTAACATGAAAAATTTTAGGTAACAGCGGAGATAGCTTAGATTTTAACTTTGTTATAGCAGTTTTGTTATTAGAAGCATTATCAAAAGCAATACATAAGATTTTATTTTCAATACCATAAAATTCTACAACTTCAGCAATCGAATCAGCAATAAAATCTCCAGTATGTTTACGATCTTCATCATATAAAAAAGCAAGAATACATTTTTGCATAACAAAATTACTATCTATCCAGTGACAAGTAATGGTTAAATAATTATTTTTACTTATAGCACGACCAAGATCTAAAGTTAGAGACATTCTACATTGAATATTTTTTAACAATGTTGATAAATTAAAATAATATTGTGAATGAAGTCTAAAAATATCGGCCCTACAAGTAGTTCTAGGAATACCATTAAACATAGGATTATAAATTGCTTGCATATAATGAATAAAGGCATCAGAAGAAGAAAAAATACAAGGAAAACAACCCACGGCTACCATTTTAGCTATTTCTTTCTGGTCCCTCAATTTATTATACTTCTTCATTACCAGACCGGTCGACGGGTCCATTCTAGTTTGCGTTGGCCCACCAACATCTGCACCACCTCATGCAATATTTAACTCTCTTTCATGATTATCACCTATATGTCTCATTAACGTACCCGTACCCCCTTTCTTGCCTCCTCTTTTATGCTTATATAATTGTTGACAAATATTACAATGCACCTCAATATCTGATTTACGGTTAAAAAATTATCATGCAATACTAGTTGGTTTACGAGCTTTTGGGGCATGGGGAGGACAGAGAGGGAGATTAACTGATTCTGATCTAACATTAGCATTTCCTACTGCGGGTATCTCACCAATATTTTCATCATCTTCGTCTAAATTAACCGTATCTACTTCATTTTCTTCTTCTATATCATAATTTTTCTGAGCTTCTACATAATCCATATCGTGGGCACCTACACCTAAAGGTACACTTACTTCTTCCTCAAAAGGTTGACTAAGCGATTCCGGAGGCACACGGGTATATCTACTACTTGAAGTACCTCTACCGCTAGTAATTCGCTTTTTACTACCACTACCACTTTCGAGACAAAAAAATTTAACACCTTTAGTGGCGAGGTTTCTTAATTTATTCATAATATAAATTAAACTAAAAATTTCAAAATACACAAATATAATAAAATTAAATATTCAACAATTAATACATTAATTAAAAATTAAACATAAAAAAGGAACGACAATACCAAATTTTGGAAGTATCTGAAGGTTGCGACTTTAGAAACTTTCACCCGTACTTTGTAATCGCAAAATTAAAAAATTAAAAAATTAAAGTGAGCACTTTAGAAAATATATACTCTCTCTGTTTCAAAAAGAATGACCTACTTTTCTTTTTAGTCTATTTCAAAAACAATGACCCCTTTCCTGTTTTAGCAACTTTTTAATTTTAACTTTCCACATGGCATGTATAAGACCACAAGATTGAAGGGCTTTTTGGTACATTTGACATATCTTTAATTTAACACCACAAGATATAAAAGTCTTCTTTATTTTCTTAAACTCTGTGTCAAGTCAAACTAGGTCATTCTTTTTCAAACGAAGGAGTAGAATATTTGAGAATTTTGAGAGAGAATGAAAAATTGTGTGGAAAATGATTTGAAAGTGTAGGGTATTTATAGGAATATTTTTGGGTTAAAAAAATAATTTAATTGTAATGTATTTTTTTTTAATAAAAAGGGCATTATAGCCGTTTTGGGCTCCCAACGGCTATATGACCGTTAGGCCCAATGGCTATTTTACTGAAAATCCTTTTTTTAAAAACAAAAGAAAATCTTATCTGGGCCTGTTAACCGGCGGTCCTGGACCAGTTTTGGTCCGAGCTGGGTTAACCAGGCCCCAAAAAAAATAACCCAGCTCGGGACTCGGTACCCTACACCCCGAGGGCTGACCGGGCCAAGTTGGTGTGATGGGTCAGGCTGGGCTGGTTCAGGCCGGGTCAAATCGGTGCGTTTGACACCCACGATATAAACACATTTATCACATTCATTAATTTTGAATTCGTTTGCCAACATGGTTTGGTCAAACTTTGCATGTCATTGCTTAGGTGTTTGTTTTAGTCCATAAAGTGACTTAACAAGTTTATACACCTTATTTTCTTTCCCTGAAACCATAAAACCCTCAAACTGTTCCATGTAAATTTCTTCCTCCAATTCTCTATTTAGGAATGCGGTTTTGACATCCATTAGATGGATTTTAAGACCGTATACTGCCGCCAAGGCAATTAACATCTGAATTGATGTTATACTCATTACTGGCAAGTATGTATCGAAGTAATCAAGGCCTTCCTTTTGTTTGAAGCCTTTTACAATAAGTCTTGCCTTGTACTTATCAATAGTACCTTCAGCTTTCATTTTTCTTTTGAAGATCCATTTAGAACCTAAAGGTTTATTTCATGGAGGAAGATCAACCAACTCCCACGTATGGTTTCTTAATATTGAATCAATCTCACTATCGACTGCCTCTTTCCAAAAGGATAGGTCCAAAGACTCCATCGCTTTCTTAAATGCTTGAGACTCATTTTCTAAGAGAAACATTACAAAATTCGATCCAAACAGAATTGACGTTCTTTGACGTGTACGGTGTCTTGGATTCTCATCATTATGTAAATTCTTACTTGGTTCATCTCGAGGTCGTTTAGACCCTCTACTAGACTGTTCATGTCTAGTTTTATACGGGTAAATATTTTCAAAGAATTTTGCATTATCTGATTTAATTATCGTATTTTTATTAATATTCGAATGTTTGGATTTATGAGCCAAAAATTGACATGCTTTACTACTTTTAGCATATCCTATGAACACGCAATCTACCGTCTTAGGTCCTATCTTAATCCTTTTAGGCATAGAAACTTGGACCTTTGCTAGACACCCCCATACATTTAAATATTTCTAGTTGGATTTCCTTCCATTCCATTTTTCATAAGAAATGGATTGTATCTTACTATGGGGAACACTATTGAGTATACGGTTGGCTGTAAGGATAGCCTACCCCCACAAGTTTTGTGGTAAACCTGAACTTATAAGTAAGGCATTCATCATTTTCTTCAAAGTTTGGGTTTTCCTTTCCTCAATTCCATTAGATTGAGGTGAATACGGGGACGTAGTTTGATGGACCATTCCATTCTCTACACATATTTTGGATAAGGAAGATTCATATTCTCTGCCCCTATTACTTCTTATCATTTCTATCTTTTTCTCTAATTGATTTTCAACTTCAGTTTTGTATTGCCTAAACACATCTATTGATTTATCCTTATTATTTAGCAAATAGACATAACAATATCTCATGGAATCGTCAATAAAAGTTATGAAATATTTCTTCCCACCACGTGATGGTGTTGACTTCATATCACAAATGTCCGTGTGGATTGAGTCTAAGGGATTGGAATTCCTTTCAACGGACTTATACGAATGCTTAGCATACTTTGATTTCACACACTTTTGACACTTTAATTTATTGCACTCAAAGTTTGGCAAAACTTCTAAGTTAATTAATTTTTGTAATGTTTTGTAATTAACATGGTCTAAACGTTTATTCCACAAATCATAAGACTTAAGAAAGTAAGAAGAAATTGAACCTTTATTGATTTCAACATTCATTACATTCATTTTGAATAGGCCCTCATCCTACATACACTTCTTCTTTACAAAGTATAATTTTTTCGTAACTAAATACACATTTGAATCTGTTCTTGTCTAGAAGTGAAACTGAAATCAAGTTCTTTCGTAACTCCGAAACATTCAAGACATTGTTAAGTGTCAACACTTTGCCGGAAGTCATCTTCAAGCACATTTTTCCTGTTCCTTCTACTTTTTTAGTAGTGGAGTTTGCCATGTAGATCTTTTCTTCTACTTGAGCTGGAGCGAATATCGAAAATAAATCCTTGTTAGCACAAACATGGTAGGTGGTACCAGAATCCATCCACCATTCGAGAGGATTTCCCACCAAGTTGCATTCAGAAAGCATAGCACACAGATCATCTATTTCTTTCTTAGACTCAGTCAAATTTGCTTGGTTTTTCTTCTTCCCTTTCTTCGGTAAAAGGCAATCCGTAGACTTATGGCCAATATTGCCACAGTTGAAGCACTTTTCCTTGAATTTTTTCTTGGGTTGATTGCTTTCTTTTCCAGATTTCTTTCGCTTCTTGGAGTTGTTTTGGTCATCTTCTACAATATTTGCTCCATTCATTGCAGAATTATATCTTGACCTTCTTTCTGTAGCCTTATTATCTTCCTCAATATAGAGTTATACAATCAGATCTTTGACTGACATCACCTTATGTTTGTATTTCAAATAGTTCTTAAAGTCTTTCCACAAAGGTGGTAGCTTCTTGTAACAATCAAAAAATTTAATGAAATATGTGAAATTTGTAATTTTGTATGATTTGACTGTTTTACCCCTCCCGGTAGTTGCATTATGGTATTTCTGGGGTGTGGGAGTGGTTGGCATAATTTTTGATGTATTTTGGTATCATTTATGCAATATTGTGGTTTTTGTGATGGCTTCGAGAGCCTTATTTTGGACTTATGTGGTTATATATTGATCCGTGCGATGGGTGCGATGGATGATCAATCAGACTATGCCAGCAGCTCCGAAATATCAATTTTAGGCTAGGTAAACCTTTGGTTCGGGTCCTGGTTCACCCGAGCTCATTTCGACCTATTAGTCGAAAAGTTGAAAAATTAGAAAGTTGGGTGTGGGACCCACTTTTGGTTGAAACGACCTCGTATGGAAAATCCAACTTTGCCAACAGATCCAGAATGCCGATTTTAGTGTGTTAGCATGTTTGGTATGATTTTACGGCTTTTAAATCTCATTTCGACCCTCGGTTTGAAAAATTATAATTTTGGGTCTCAGGGGTAAATTTTGTGAAAATGAATTTTTCTGGAAAATCTGGTATCGCCATCGCGTCTGGAACGTCGAATTCAGTGTGGTTGCATAGTTTGTTTTCATAAATCGTACTTCGAACAAATCTTGAGCACCCCGTTGAAGTCCATTTCAAGTTAGAATAAAAAACTGCTCAGTTATGCAGAAAAATCTGTAATATATATAGCAGCTTTTTCACATTTTTGGTCCATTTTGCTCATTTTTCATCTTGTTTCTTGAGAGTTAAACCCTAAATATTTTGGGAGCTTAAAAGTGAAGTTTTTGAGAGCTTGGGAAGCTAGATTAACACTTATTTCTTGATTTTAATTACGGATTTAAGGTAAGAATTCACCCCTTTTCTTAGAAATTTCTTGATAAATTTCTCAAAACTCCAAAAATCTTAGAGCATGATTTTTAAACCCAAATTTCATCCCCTTTCACTTGAATAATATTTTTATCTTATAATTACTAGTTTTTCATCAATTTAACCTTCAAAACAACTCCGATTCTTCATTTTAACCAAGATTTCAAGAATTTTATCTGGTAAAGCTCAAAAATAGTTTTTCTTCGATTTGAACCCCGTTTTTAACTCGATTTAACTTGGGTTTTTATTTGTAGGTTCCTAAAAATATGAGGAACATATTTTTGAAGTAAAGTTTCAATTTTTCCCTTCTTTTTCGTAAACCTATTTTGGGGATCCGTTTTGACCCCGAACCAAAAGTAGTCAATATGGGTGTCATTGGATTTGTTTTGACGTGTAGATTTCATATTTGATGTTTTTAGTAGAGTTTGGAATTGTTCGAAAAAAGTAAGGTCGCGGGTTCAAGTGTAGCGGACCGGTTTCGGCTTTCGAGGTAGGTTATGGCTTAACTCTTCAGACTAGGTTGGGTAGTAAATGATGGTACAAAATGCATGTTAAGGGTGGGAACTAATCATGAAAAATGGCTAACTACGTGTTGTGCCCGTGTGGGGGCCTATATGTGATGTAATTATCGAAATTGAAATATTATGTGATATGTTTGACCGTGTGGGGTCCTATGTGACATTGATAGCCTTGAATACATGTGAGTAATTTTATTGTATTGTTTAATATGGTACCATGGGTGTATTGTGATTATATTCATACTTTACTGACATATGAGACATGTGGAAATTCAAGGATGAAATGAAAATAACGAGTGAATATTGGCTCATGTGGTTGTGGAAATGTATCATTATGGTTGGTTGTCGAAATATATCATGTGGTTGGTTGTGGAAATACTTATGGTGATTGGTTGTAAACATTACATCTTCATATCATACTCATTCATGAAACATTGGTACCACCGTGGCAATATCTGAGAAATACTAGCAACACCTTTTTAAAAATATTGTAACACCTTATAAAACCCTTTACGAGGAATGTGCCTGAAAGGAGATATGAGATATGTGGATTTTATATAGGTTGACGAACCCCCCATGGATCCTACGTCGAGAAGTTTTGGCTCCGTAGGTGTATATGCGGATTGTGCGACGATCTCGGAGGTTGTGCGACAACCTCGTGCATCATCATCATCATCATCATCATCATCATCATCATTATCATATACATTGCACTTACTTTATTGTGTTTATGTTGTGTTGTATTGCCTTATTGACTTGTCATCTATGTATTTGTCTTACCTTTCTTTACTTACATTTTATGATCTTGTGTCTATATATTCTCTCTTGCTCTATTTTATATGTGACATAATCTATACTTGTGTTCTATATCTTGATGTGTTTTTGCAATATATGTGTGATATATTAGAACTGTTAGTGCAAGCCGTGTGGGCTACCGTTATGGGACATTTTTTGATTGCAGGTGACGTGCCCTTAGTGTATATTTTGTATGCCTTATTTACTACTTTGCTTAGTCAGCCTATGATACCTACTGAGTAAAAATGGACCGTACTCATACCTACTGTGCCCTTTCAGTGCAGGTCCTAGCTCGAGTGTGCCTCAGCTTACTTGATTCGGGTGGTTGTTGGAGCTTCTATGGTAGCGGTTGGACATTCATGCGTCCGAAGTTCACCTCTATCTTTCTATACTAGTTATGTCTTTATTAGTGTTCGGACACAGTTATTATTTCTTTGTGGTTATTTTTTTTGATATATTTGACTCTTGGATTGTATTAGTAGTTCTTACACTATTGACACCTGGTTTTGGGCATGATTGGTGGTTTGGATAAGTTCTTTCCGCATTGTTATGATTATTTATATGGTTCAGCTTCATTCTAGAAGCCTTACCTTGGGTATTTCTATTTTTTTCTCTATTGTATCAGTTTGGGTGATAGGCTTACTTGTCAAGGTACGCCACGACAAGTGCCATCATGACCCTCATTTTTGGGTCATGACAAATTGGTATTAGAGCAGCCAGGTTTCATTGGTCTCAATAGTGTAAGAACAGTATTTCTAATAGAGTCTCACAGATCGGTATGTAGATGTCCGTATCTATCTTCGAGAGGCTATAGGATGTCTTTAGGAAAATTTTCTCATTTTATTCTTTATCGTGCAAAATTTTTTCATACCCTGTATTCTGAGTTGTGTTTCACTCTTTCTATGCGAATGGAGTTGCTTATACCTCTTATCAGTTAAGAGATGCAGCGAGAGATTATTGGATATCATTTGTTGGTTGTACGCTTGTTAATGCTTCTGAGTTATCATGGGATTAGTTTGTTGATGCCTTTCTGGAGAGATTTGTGCCTTTTAGTTTGAGAGATCATATGTAGGACGAGTTGGATAATTTAGAGTGGGGATTCATGACAGTTTTGTAGTATAAGGCATGCTTCCATACCCTGTCTTGATGTTTCTAAGATAGTATTTCCACCGAGTTTGAGAATATTCAAAAGTTTGTAAAGGGTTGGGTTGTCTTCCTTCTGTTGGCTACATTTCAAATAGTTGTGTTTGGGGCTTCTTTTTTAGAGTATTATGGATCATGCTAAGATGACAGAGGATATTCTTAGTGTATCTTAGGTAGGCGCCAAGAAGGCGCAATATTTTTGTGAGTTCAAGAGTCAAACCTCTCGAGGCAAAAAATTTTAGAGTTTCTCATAGATACTATGGTAGGCCAGTACAGGCGACATTACAGAGTTCAAGTGGTGTACCTTCTAGTCCAGCAGTTCAGGGTGGCCGTTCAGGGTGGCCGTTCAGGCCCAGTTGTACCTTCTCCTATTGAGACTAGTCGCAGAGGTTGTTATGTATGTGATGAGATTGGCCATGTGGCCAAGGACTGTTCTTGCCATGTGTTTAGAGATAACCTTATTTCAACTATGAGAGGTAGGTATTCTACCAAAGGTGCTAGAGGTAGAGATGGTAGAGCCCGTGTTGGTGGTTATGGGGCCACTCAGCCAGATGGTAGTCATGGATAGTGCTCCACTATATTAGTCATATCTGAGGTGGACGCTTCAGATACTGTGATCGCAGATACAATTTCGTTTGTTTCAGACCTACATGTTATTATTTGATCCTGGATTGACTTTCTTCTATGTGTCTGTATATTTTTCTTTGGGTTTTGATTCTGTTAGGGAGCCTCTTGCCATATCTATTCATGTATCTACCTCGGTAGGTGATTCTTTAGTGGTGGATCAGGTGTACCGATCTTGTGTTGTGACTTTTATCGGACGTGAAACTTTGGTAGACTTGCTTGTGTTAGATATGGTTGATTTTGATATTATTTTGGATATGGATTGTTTTGGTCCTTATCATGTTGTCTTAGATTATTTTGCTAGGACTGTTACTTTAGCTTTAGTTGGTGTGACAAGGATAGCTTGGAAAGGTTACACTTAATTCGAGTCCTAAGAGGGTTATATCTTATGTTCAGGCTCATAAATTGGTTGATAAGGGATGTTTATCTTACTTGGCCTATATTCGTAACACAAGTGTTGTTTTTCCTCCTTTCTTGGATTCTGTCCGTGTTGTCCATGAGTTTATGGAGGTGTTCCCTATGGACTTTCCTAGTATGCCTTTGAATTGAGATATTGATTTTATTATTGATGTTGAGTCGGGCACCGAGCCCATTTCTATTCCTCCTTATAGGATGGCCCCAACAGAGTTGAAAGAAACTAAAGGATCAATTATAAGAGTTGTTGGATAAGGGATTTATTTGACCTAGTATTTCACCTTGGGGTGCGTCTATCTTGTATGTAAAGAGAAAGGATGGTTCTATGCAGATATGTATTGATTATCGACAGTTAAACAAGGTGATAGTTAAGAATAAGTATCCTCTTCCTCGCGTTGATGATTTTTTTTATCAGTTTCAGGGCGCTATGGTGTTTTTGAAGATTGAATTGTGGTTCGATTATCATCCAGTTGAGGATTAGAGCTTTGGATATTCCAAAAATAGCTTTTCGGACTTAATATGGTCATTATAAGTTCTTGGTCATGTCTTTTGGGTTGATCAATTCCCCTGCCTCATTCATGGAGTTGATGAATAAGTGTTTCGACCATATATTGGCTCCTTTATTATGGTATTTATAGATGATATCTTAGTTTATTCCAAGAGTGAGGTTGAACAAGAGGAGCATTTGTGGATTGTGCTTTAGAGATTAAGGGATGAGAAGTTGTATGCTAAGTTCTCTAAGTGTGAGTTTTGGTTAGTGTATATTTTCTTTTTTGGGTCATGTGGTGACTAAGGAAGTTATTATGGTTGATCCAGCTAAGGTTGCAGTGGTTCCTGATTTGGGCTAAACCTACTTCACCCACCGAGATTCAGAGTTTTATTGGCTTGGCTGAGTATTATTGACTTTTTGTGGAGGGTTTTTCATTCATTGCAGCTCCATGGACCAAGTTGACCCAGAAGAAGATTTCTTTCAGTAGTTCGAAGCTTGTGAGGCGAGCTTCCTGAAGCTCACGAATATGTTGACTTCAGTTTCTATATTAGCTTTGCCTAAAAAAGGCGTAGGATTTACTGTCTTTTGTGATGCTTCAAGTGTTGGGTTAGGTACTGTGTTGATGCAGGAGGGCAAGGTAATTGCTTATGCATCTCGTCAATTGAATCCTCATAAGAGGAATTATCCTACCCATGATTTAGAGTTGTGCACAATTGTGTTTGCCTTAAAGTTTGGGAGGCACTACTTGTATGGATTCCATTATGAGATCTTCTCAGATCATCGTAGCCTTTTGTACTTCTTTATTAGCGAGATCTTCTTAGGAGGCAGCGTCGTTGGCTTGAGTTGCTTAAGGATTATGACTTGACTATTCTCTACCATTAGGTAAAGGCTAATGTGGTTGTGGATACCTTGAGGTAGAAGTCGGCTAGCATTGGTAGCTTGGTGCTTCTTTTGACTTAGGAGAGGTTGTTGGCCTTGGAGGTTCAGTCTTTAGCTAATATGATGGTCAGGCTTGATATTTCAACACCAGGGCATGTTTTGGCACTTGTGGATGCTAGACCCTCTTTGATGGAGCAGATTCGAGCTCATTAGTTTAACGATGTTGGGTTGAGGTTAATTTGAGATAAGATGTTGAGTGGAGAGTCTAAGGAAGCCTCACCTAATTCAAATGAAGTTTTGAGGATTGAGGGCTGAGTTTGTATACCGAGAGTGGTGATCAAATTAGGTTGATCTTGGATGAGGCCCATTATTCCAGATATTTTATCCATCCAGGTGTGACTAAGATGTATCATGATTTGAGACAGCACTACTAGCAGATTTGGTATTTCGTTGCCTATGTTGTCAGCGGGTGAAGGCCGAGCATATGAGATTTGATAGTTTACTTTAGAGGTTACCCATTCCTGAGTGGAAGTAGGAATGCATCACTATGGACTTTATGACTGGTTTGCCGCGTATATCTCATAGTTCTGACAATGTTTGGGTCATCGTGGATCGATCTACCAAGTCAGCTCATTTTATTCCGGTTCAGGTCTCATTTAGAGCTGAGAGGTTGGCCCAGATCTATATTCGTGAGATTGTGCGTCTGTGTGGTGTGTTGGTGTCCATTATTTCAGATCGAGGTCCTGTGTTCACATCTCACTTTTGGAAGACTTTTCAAGATTAGTTAGGTACTCGAGTGGATCTTAGTTCAGCGTTTCACCCCAGACTAATAGACAGTCAGAATGGACTATCAGGTTTTGGAGTATGCTCCGCGCGTGTGTGATAGATTTTGGTGGCCAGTGGGAGTAGCATTTGGCTTTAGCATAGTTTGCACATAGTAATAGCTACCATTCCAGTATTGATATGGCTCCTTTTGAGGTGTTATACGGTAGGCGTTTCCGCTCTCCAGTAGGTTGGTTCGATGTTTCAGAGGTGAGACCTCAAGGTACGGACTTTCTTCGTGAGTCTTTGTATAGGGTCCGGGTCATTCAGGATAGACTTAGAATGGCCCAAAGTAGGCAGAAGTGTTATGCTAATCGTAGACTTCGTGTATTGAGTTTTGGTGTTGGTGATCATGTTTTCCTTCGAGTTTCACCCATGAAGGGTGTAATGAGTTTTGGGAAGAGGGGCAAACTTAGCCCCGGGTATATTAATCTGTTTAAGATTCTTCGGACTATTGGTGATGTGGCTTATGAGTTGGATTTGCCCCTTGATCTATCTGTTGTTCATCCAGTTTTCATGTTTTTATGCTTCATTGTTATATTCTTGACAAGTCTCATGTCATTCGTTGGGATTCCGTTCAGTTAGATGAGCGGTTGTCCTTTGTTGAGGAGCCAGTTTCCATTTTGGCTAGGGATGTTAGGCAGTTGCGCTCTAAAGTGATCCTTGTGGTTCAAGTCCAGTGGCAACTTTGACCTGTAGATGTGACTACTTGGGAGATAGAGTCTGATATGCGTAGTTCCTATCCCCAACTTTGCATTGATTCAGGTATTTCCTTGCCTTAGTTCGAGGACGAACTAGATTTTTAGCGGTGGATGGTGTAACAACCAAAAAATTTGATGAAATATGTGAAATTTGTGATTTTATGTGATTTGGCTGTTTTACCCCTCCCCGTAGTTGCATTATGGTATGTCTGGGGTGTGGGAGTGGTTGGCATGATTTTTGATGCATTTTGGTATCATTTATGCAATATTGTGGTTTTTGTGATGGCTTCGAGAGCCTTATTTTGGACTTATGTGGTTATATATTGATCCGTGCGATGGATGATCAATCAGACTACGCCAGCAGCTCCGAAATATCAATTTTAGGCTAGGTAAACCTTTGGTTCAGGTCCTGGTTCACCCGAGCTCATTTCGACCTATTAGTCGAAAAGTTGAAAAATTAGAAAGTTGGGTGTGGGACCCACTTTTGATTGAAACGACCTCGTATGGAAAATCCAACTTTGCCAACAGATCCAGAATGCCGATTTTAGTGTGTTAGCATGTTTGGTATGATTTTACGACTTTTAAATCTCATTTCGACCCTCGGTTTGAAAAATTATAATTTTGGGTCTCAGGGGTAAATTTTGTGAAAATAAATTTTTCTGGAAAATCTGGTATCGCCATCACGTTTGGAATGTCGAATTCAGTGTGGTTGCATAGTTTGTTTTCATAAATCGTACTTCGAACGAATCTCGAGCACCCCGTCGAAGTCCATTTCGAGTTAGAATAAAAAACTGCTCAGTTATGCAGAAAAATCTGCAATATATATAGCAGCTTTTTCACATTTTTGGTCCATTTTGCTCATTTTTCATCTTGTTTCTTGAGAGTTAAACCCTAAATATTTTGGGAGCTTAAAAGTGAAGTTTTTGAGAGCTTGGGAAGCTAGATTAACACCTATTTCTTGATTTTAATTACGGATTTAAGGTAAGAATTCACCCCTTTTCTTAGAAATTTCTTGATAAATTTCTCAAAACTCCAAAAATCTTAGAGCATGATTTTTAAACCCAAATTTCATCCCCTTTCACTTGAATAATATTTTTATCTTATAATTACTAGTTTTTCATCAATTTAACCTTCAAAACAACTCCGATTCTGGTAAAGCTCAAAAATAGTTTTTCTTCGATTTGAACCCCGTTTTTAACTCGATTTAACTTGGGTTTTTATTTGTAGGTTTCTAAAAATATGGGGAACATATTTTTGAAGTAAAGTTTCAATTTTTCCCTTCTTTTTCGGAAACCTATTTTGGGGGTCCGTTTTGACCCCGAACCAAAAGTAGTCAATATGGATGTCATTGGTTTTGTTTTGACGCGTAGATTTCATATTTGATGTTTTTAGTAGAGTTTGGAATTGTTCGAAAAAAGTAAGGTCGCGGGTTCAAGTGTAGCGGACCGGTTTCGGCTTTCGAGGTAGGTTATGGCTTAACTCTTCAGACTAGGTTGGGTAGTAAATGATGGTACAAAATGCATGTTAAGGGTGGGAACTAATCATGAAAAATGGCTAACTACGTGTTGTGCCCGTGTGGGGGCCTATATGTGATGTAATTGTCGAAATTGAAATATTATGTGATATGTTTGACCTTGTGGGGTCCTATGTGACATTGATAGCCTTGAATATATATGAGTAATTGTATTGTATTTTTTAATGTGGTACCATGGGTGTATTGTGATTATATTCATACTTTACTGACATATGAGATGTGGAAATTCATGGATGAAATGAAAATAACGAGTGAATATTGGCTCATGTGGTTGTGGAAATATATCATTGTGGTTGGTTGTGGAAATATATCATGTGGTTGGTTGTGGAAATACTTATTGTGATTGGTTGTGAGCATTACATCTTCATATCATACTCATTCATGAAACATTAGTACCTGATAACGCTCAATCTACAGCTCTCGTAAGAGTGTAAAGCGGTCGTTAGCAAATATAGAACCCAACCTGGGTTGGGTGTCGATCCCACAGGGAATAGCTTGGCCAACAAGTAAGTAAAATTACTAAACTTTTGGTGCAAGTCTCGTAAGAAGGGGGGATTCTTGTTGTGCAAGTAATGTAAACAAAATATTAAAGCAAAAGCTGAAAATAAAAGGAAAGAATGTTACGTGAGTTGTAAACAATGAGAATTGAAGCGTTGGGGTTATGTCCACCTTTTGAGGGATACGTTTCTATTGGCTATGAGTGTGTAGAATTCTGACATGCAATTGCTTATAGAGAATTGTAGTCGATGGTAAATCCAAGCGTCTCTCGACCTAAACAAGGACTATTTCACTTTAACTCTCTCAAGCTTAAAGCGTGTCTAACGGTACGAATTCTCCAAGAGGTTAGTCCAGTTACGGCACTAGCTTTTTAATAGGAAAGGGTGTCCTACTACCTTGACATTATCTCTTTTCCAGACAAATAACCTTTCTCGCGAACAAGTTAAATGTTAGACTGGCGTATTATTGCGTTTGCAACCGCAAAGAATGTGGATTAAGATAAAGAGAATAATGATATAAGCAATATACGTGTCTCGAACTCACAAACTCACAGCAATAGATAGTAACTCATTCGGCTTCCATAACCCCAACAGAGAAGTTTAGTTACCCATGAATGCAAAGGAGATCACGATTTGCATTGTTATTGTTGAGTAATGGCGTGTGGATTAGGTGATAGGCGTGTGGCGTGATTCCTTAGCAAGTAACGATTCTCTTGTTGTGGAATTTCATAATAGAAGAGTAGATTAGAAGTGTTTGTGGTGGAAGATGAGAGGGATGGAAGAAAATTAATTGTTGAATTAAGTGAAGAATAGAAAGATGATTCTCTCCACTAAGGGAGGAATTGTCTCTCCACTAAGGGAGGACTTAATTAAAAATCACTAGCATGATAGGGTATTTATAATACTCCTATCCTACTCCTACTATGCTAATGAAATAAATAACCAAATCCTACTAAACTAAGGAAATACTTAACCCATTTGTACTAGGTTAATGTAACATTCTCCTAATCCAAATAAACTAATGAAATACATAACCCAATTGTACTAGGTTAATGTATCATTGTCAAAATCCAGCTTTGTGTCTGTAGGTCCCCAAAGTCTTCAGAAATGTTGATTTAGCCCGGGACAGATTTTCCATGCAGCAGTTTTGGTCCTTAGGCGTGTAGACTTCCTTCCCTTCCTTTGTGAGCTTTCTTTTGCGTCAAGTAAGCCATAAAATGCTGTATTTTGCATCATTTATACCTGAAACTTTACTAATCATGTTCGTTAGCTCATTTATAGGAAAAAGGACTAAAAGTGCATGAAATATATAATTTGTTCTCAAAACTAGGCTAAAATATGGGCAAAATATATTGATATAGGCGCGTAAATTCGCCTATCATCAACACCCCACACTTGAAGCTTTGTTCGTCCTCGAACAAAATATCATGTCCTTCTAAACATCAACTTAGGATTTTACAGCAACAACATAAAACATTCTTTAAGACAAGCACAACAATTATCAACAAAGAGTAGCTTTCTGATTATAAGTAGAAACAATTTAACCTCAAGCATAGACTCGTGATGGTGATCAACTCGCATGCAAACGTTAAGGTGCATAGAATCATATACAACTATCCAAGACTCATCAACCATGTGTGTCTCACAATATAGTACCCATAATCACTCACAAGTATAGCATATTTTTCAAACATGGGTATCAAAATATCCTTGCTCTCACTCTCACAAAGAATTCATATGTAGCAACTAATGACCATAGGCTTACCCTTAATGTAATACTCTACTAAATGTCAGAATGCTAAGCTTAGGATCAAGTAGGTCTTTTGATGGTTGTAATGTAGGCTAAGGGACGGGTAGGATCAGCTATTTTGGCCAGAAATAGTGACTAAGTTCCTAAGCGCTTTAATACATCACATTGTATCATTGACACTTTTTTCTTTCAACCTTTCTTTCTTTTATTCTTCCACCCTTGTTCTCCTCTTTTGTTTTTCAATTTTAAGCACAACTCACTTTTCAGTTTTCTTTTCCTTTTTCTTTTCACAACATACCTCTTATGCTAGCACTTTCTTTTTCATAACACATTCAAGCACGATTGCAATTTAAAGCATCATACTCACCCAATTTCCTCTTATGTTGTCACATGACTTTTTTACTTTAAAGCACTTAGGAATTTGGATCAAATTATGGTCTTGAAAAAAATGGATTAGGCTTACATACAAGGTTGTCAAAGAAATAGGCTAAAGGCTCAAAAGGGTTTAACTAGGATGATTTACATGGGTAGGAAAAACTGAAGGTAAACAAATATAGGTTGCCAAAGAAATGCCTAAATCATATCCTAAACTTACACTCCTTATTTTCGCTTTGCATACATACCAGGCAAGTTCTAGCATCAGCCACAAACATAGAATATACTATTATCTCACACTCACAAGGCACATGGTTGACTTGATTGGAAGTAATATAGACTCTCGACCCAATAATTGAAGGAATTGAATCACACCATATCACATAATAAGTCACAACTAGAGCCTAGACGTCTCAATAGTCACAATTGTGGCACATACTCTTGTTATAATCTCATGCTGCCTATCAAAATAATTTCATGCGAAGCTAGAAAAATTTGACTCCTAAAAAAAACTAAAAAAAAACGGACTCAAAAAAAACAAAAAAAAAATAAAGTAAACAAACAAACATACAAACATAGGTGCAAACAAAGAAGTATAGCATGCGATTCTGCCACCCCACACTTAGACGGGACACTGCCCTCAGTGGAAAATAAATACGAAGAACCTGGTTAGTCGGACCCTTCATCAATGTCGGGGGTCATACCCCCGTCGTCTGAATCATCATAAGAGTCGTCGTCAGAGTTCTCCTCCTCGTCAGAATCAGGCAAGCGTCTATCATCATCAGTCGGCACATCATCGTCTAGAGGTTCCTCAAAATATACACCCACTCCACACATCTCCCGTGCATGCATGTTCATTGGATAGTCGTGGTCCAGCTGTTGGAGTGCTTCAGCAGTTGGAATACGTCCACCACTCATCATAGTGAATCGTGTCATGCCATAGAGATGACGGAAGAAACTCTCGTCACGAGCATGTCTCTCCGCAGTAGTAAGGTTGACTCCATGAGTTGTTTCAGCATCTTTGACCTTGGTGAGGTCAACCTTCTTTGGGTTATGTGGGAGTTTGTGGACAGCTGGTTCCTCTTCGATATCCTCCTTCCGCAACATTGCTGTCAACAAATTGCCGAATGTGAAATGGGACTTTTTGTGGAGTCTGGCCTTCCTCATGGTAGATCGAATGATTGCCCCAAAGTTGATAGGGACATTCGTCATCAAAGCATAGACCAAAAACACTTTATCTCTCGATATCTTGGTGTATTGAGTCCCAGGAATAAGACATGAGTTGACAATACGCATCCAGATTCTTGCTTCCCTATTTAGTGGAGCATAGGGGAAGGTGTTGTGTCGACCTGTTTCTTTATGTCTGCCCCACCTTGCCATTGATCTACTTCCACAAAGCGTGTGTCGTATCGCTCTATAAGGAGGCCTGTTGTACAGTTCTTTGAATGGTGCTATGTCGACCGAAGGTAAGCCAAGAAAAGAGTTGATCCAATCCACGGTGAGCTGTAACACTTGGCCCCGAATTTTGACTTCATTACCTGTTGTATTCGGCGACCAGTTGGCATAAAACTCTCTTGTTAAGTCAAGATTGCACTCTCCCATGTCGCGGAAGATGAAATCCAGCTTCAAAGCCATTATTTTTGCCAACATTCGTGGCTCCTTCTTTGCTAAGGTCTCCTTGTTGATCAAGTCGACGTGCACATATTTTCTTTCTTTGTTGCTGCTGTACCATGCTTTGGCTTCTTCCTCAAGAACCCATTTTATTCCGAACATTCTGCGTGGTAGGTGTGCTGAGGATGATTCTCCTTGGTCTTTTCGACTTCTCTTCTTGCCCTTTTGGGATGTGGTAGCCTTCTCCTTGCCTTGTCTTGCTTTAGGTGCCATTGTACCAACTTTACCATGCAATGCATCCAAATCGTCTATTGAAATCAATCTCCTCGTTGAATACTTCTTGCACCTATTTTTGCTCAAAACAAATGAAAACGATTAGTACGATGGGTTGCCTCCCACCAAGCGCCTTAGTTTTGGTCGTGGCACGACTCTTATTTTTGGATTTTCATTTATCAAAAAGAAAAAAAAATACTAAAACGATAAAACGATAAAACAATAAAATGATAAAACAATAAAACGATGGGTTGCCTCCCATCTAGCGCCTTATTTATTGTCGTGGCTCGACGTAGTAATCTCGAGTACTTAGACTTCGTCGAGATAAGTGATGGCCATGTCATTCATCGAGTCAAGAGGACCGATATATGGTTTGACACGTTGGCCATTCACTTTGAAGATAACACCCTCATTGTTTTCCAATTCGACTACTACAGACGAGTAGACTTGGATGACTTTAAATGGACCAGACCATTTCGATTTTAACTTACCTGGGAAGAGCTTAAATCTGGAGTTGAAGAGTAGCACCATGTCACCTTTTTGGAAATTTCGTCGAATAATCCGCTGATCATGATACTTCTTCATCCGCTCCTTGTATAAATCCGATCGTTCATATGCATGGAGCCGGAATTCATCTAGTTCGTTCAGCTGCTCCAACCTCAGATTCTTCACATCTTCCCAATTCAAGTTCAATCGCTTCAATGCCCACAATGCCTTGTATTCAAGTTCAATGGGTAGATGACAAGCCTTTCCATAAACTAGTTGATAAGGAGACATGCCAATGGGTGTCTTGAATGCAGTCCTATACGCCCATAGTGCATCATCTAGCTTTCGAGACCAATCCTTCCGATTCGCATTAACCGTCTTTGCAAGGATTTGCTTGATCTCACGATTGGAAACCTCTACTTGTCCACTAGTTTGGGGATGATACGGCGTAGCTACCTTATGTTGCTTGACACCATACTTGGCCAATACAGATTTGAATAGCTTGTTGCAAAAGTGAGATCCTCCATCACTTATGATAGTCCGAGGTACTCCAAAGCGAGAGAAGATATTCTTCTTTAAGAACGCTACAACACGCTTTCCTTCGTTATCGGCCAATGCTACAGCTTCAACCCATTTTGACACATAATCCACAGCAACCAAGATGTACTTCATTCCAAACGAATTCATGAATGGCCCCATGAAATCAATACCCCACACATCAAAGAGTTCTACCTCAAGAATTTTGGACATGGGCATTTCATGATGTTTTGAAATAGCACCTTGTCGTTGGCATTGGTCACACCTCTTCACATAGTCATATGCATCTCTGAATATCAAAGGCCAATAATATCCACTTTGCAATACTTTTCTTGCCGTTCGATTGCCTGCATGATGTCCTCCAACTTGCAAAGTGTGGCATGCTTCCAATATAGTAGGCACTTCTTCATGGGATATACATCGTCGAATGATACCATCAGCGCATCTTTGAAACAAATAAGGCTCATCCCAATAGTAGTGCTGAACGTCATGCATAAACTTCCTCCTTTGGTGGTAAGATAAATTGGCGGGTAGCATATTACTCACCACGAAATTTGCAAAGTCGGCATACCATGGTAATTTCTCCATTGTTGTTGCTAATATCTCCTCGTCAGGGAATGCATCATCAATCTGAATTTCAGGTTGCGCCACTTGCTCACTCTCAAGTCTAGATAGGTGATCAGCCACTTGGTTCTCGCAACCTCTTCTATCTTTGACTTCGAAATCAAACTCTTGCAGCAGCAACACCCATCGAATCAACCTTGGTTTTGCATCCTTCTTTGTCATTAGATACCTAAGAGTTGCATGGTCTGTATGAACGATTACCTTAGTACCCAATAGATAGGCGCAAAACTTCTCAAACGCATACACAACCGCTAGGAGCTCTTGTTCAGTAACAGTGTAGTTCCTTTGGGCTTCATTTAGGATCTTACTCGCATAGTAGATAGGATGAAATAGTTTCTCCTTTCTCTGTCCAAAAACAGCACCAACGGCTACACCACTAGCATCACACATGACTTCGAATGGGAGCGTCCAATCTGGTGCTACCATGATAGGGGCTTCAATGATTTTTCCTTTAAGGCATTCGAATGCCTTTAAGCAATCGTCATTAAAGTCAAACTTCGCATCTTTCTCCAATAGTTTGCACAATGGACTAGAAATTTTAGAGAAGTCTTTGATGAATCTGCGATAAAACCCAGCATGGCCAAGAAAACTACGAACTCCCTTCACCGAAATTGGAGGTGGTAGCTTCTCAATTACCTCTATTTTTGCGCGATCAACCTCTATTCCTCTTTCGGAGATCTTATGACCAAGAACGATTCCTTCTTTTACCATGAAGTGGCACTTCTCCCAATTCAGCACAAGGTTAAACTCTACACATCTTTGCAATGCCATGCTCAAGTTTGCCAAGCACGCTTCAAAGGACTCACCAACAACTGAAAAGTCATCCATAAATACCTCCAAAGTGTCTTCAACCATATCAGAGAAAATAGACATCATACAATGTTGAAAGGTGGCTGGGGCATTACATAGGCCAAATGGCATGCGTTTGAAGGCAAACGTACCATATGGGCATGTAAACATTGTCTTCTCTTGGTCTTCGGGAGCAATACAAATCTGATTATAACCTGAATAACCATCCAAGAAGCAAAACCATCCTTTCCCCGCTAATCGATCTAGCATTTGGTCCATAAATGGCATGGGGAAGTGATCCTTGAGCGTCCAAGAATTTAGCTTGCGGTAGTCCATGCATACTCTCCATCCAGTAACGATCCTGAGTGGAATAAGCTCATTCTTTGCATTCGCGACCACCGTCATACCTCCTTTCTTGGGAACACATTGCACGGGACTCACCCATGTACTATCAGAGATAGGATATACGACTCCTGCGTCTAACCACTTGATAATCTCCTTCTTCACCACTTCTTGCATTGGTGGGTTTAATCGCCTTTGATTTTCAATGGTGGGTGTGCATTTTTCTTGAAGCTGAATTTTATGTGTGCAAATCCCAGGTAGAATACCAATAATATCCGCAATGGTCCATCCAATAGCTCTAATATACTTGCGTAAGATTGCAATAAGAGCTGCAACTTGTTGCTCACCCAAATCGGCTGCCACTATGATTGGAAGAGTGTTTCCGCTTCCTAAGAATGCGTACTTCAAATGGCTTGGCAGCTCCTTCAGTTCTAACGTGGGTGGTTCTTCAGTAGATGGCTTAGCTGGTGGTGTGGGTCGATTTTTGAGATCAAGATCCAGCTTCTTGGGAGTATAGCGATATGTCCCTAATCCCGATAGAGCACAAATATCATCTTCAGAAATTTCAGCATCATCATTCTCTCCTTTTATGAGCAAAATCTCCAAAGGATCATCAAGAATTTGCTCTTTTGCAAGTAACTCTTTCTTGTCATCAAAGACAACATCAGCCACAGAAAATACACTCAGATCTTTGGGTTGCTTCATTGATTTGCAAACATTAAAGTGAACCACTTCGTCATTTATTCGGAATGAAAGCTCATTAGCTATCAAATCTATGAGCACACTTCCCGTGGCAAGGAAACGACGTCCCAAGATTATGGGAACCTCTGAATCGGCTTCACAATCTAAGATGACAAAGTCTGCTGGAAAGATAAATGAAGAAACCTTTACCAAGACATCGCATAGAATACCGACCGGTCGTTTTAACGACCTATCCGCCATAACAAGCCTCATATTAGTTGGTGTAGGATCTCCTAGCCCCAACTTCTTGTAGATTGATAATGGCATCAAGTTGATGCTGGCTCCTAAGTCACACAATGCTTTGGCAAAGTTCAAAGATCCGACGGTGCAAGGAATAGTGAAAGCTCCGGGGTCGGCCTTCTTCTGAACTATCGATCGGGTAGCAATTGCACTACAATGATGCACATCATCCTTCAGCTTATAACTTGCTGCCCTCTTTTTAGTCAAAAGATCTTTCATAAACTTCGCATACCCAGGCATTTGTTCAAGTGCCTCTACCAATGGAACATTAATGGTCAGTTGCTTCAGCATAGTCATAAATTTGCTGAACTTAGTGTCATCGGCCACCTTCTTCAATCTTTGGGGAAAAGGTGGTGGTGGGTATGGAAGTGTTCTCTCCACGGCTTTCTTCTCCTCTTGCTTTCGTTTTTCCACTTTTTCAGGCTGCACGTCACTAGGTGAAACATCCCTGACGTTGGGAGTAGTTGTTGCGGCTTCTTTTCCTTTTGTAACGTCATTAGGTGTAATGTCCATGTCCACAACTTCGTCAACCACTTGCTTGTCTTTTGCTGAAGTTTCCAGCACCTTACCACTTCTGGTAGTGATGGCCATGCATGACCCATTATTCTTTGGGTTTTGCACAGTATCGCTCGGTAAGGTGCCAGCCTTTCTTTGATTGAATGCTACTGAAAGTTGGCTCAATTGCTGCTCTATTTGCTTGATAGAAGTGGAATGAGAATCAACTAGTTGCTTCATAGAGGACAAATCATCAATCACCTCCTTAACTCCCGCGCTCGTTGCTTCCACTCCTTTCAATAACTTAGCCATCATGTCTTCCATACTCCCAGGATTAGATGTGGTGGTATCACGTCTACCAGGGGGAACGTACAAACCACTCTTTTCATTATTTTTCTTCCAACTACCTTGGTCTTTGCTTCCTGATTTATCATAATAGTTCCGACCTTGGTTTCCTTGGGCATTCCCACGGAAACCCCTCTGATTGTTCAAGTAGTTGGCCTCCTCTTCAGAATCAGATTCGTCTCTTCCTTTTAGCGCTACAGCTTTCACTTTTTCGATCTTCCCTGATAATAAGTGCTTTGTCAGAAGATCCAATTGTGTTTTCATGTGCGCCATGTCTTGCTCACGTTCTTCTTCTCTTCTTCTTTGGTCTGCAGATATGCCAATAGATAAAGTGGGGCTTGCTACCTCAGAATCCCTGGTATGCCAAGCTCTACTTTGCTTTGTCATGCGATCTAGCATATTGCTTGCTTGACCAAAGGTGAGGTCCATGAAAGAACCTCCATCTGCGTTGTCCACCACTGGTTTAGTTATTGAATTCAAGGCTCTATACAAGATCTCCATGAGGTGAACATTAGTCATGTGATGGTTTGGGCATCTCGCTAGCTTTGTCTTGAACCTCTCCCATGTTTCATGAAGAGCTTCAGAGGGAAGCTGACGAAAGTTGCTGATTTCATCTCTCAATTGAGCCCTTTTGGATGGCGGAAAGAATCTTTCTAGGAAAGCGTCTCTCAATTGCCTCCAATTTTTAATTGAATCAGGAGTCAGCCCATTCAACCATAGTGTTGCCTCCCCAGACAGAGACAATGGAAATAGGCGTAGTCGAATAGCATTTTGACCAACACCAAGATTGTCAAAGGACTTGTATGTAGAAATAAAGTTGATGAGATGCATATTCGGATCATCGCCTGCTAGTCCACCAAATAATCCCTTGAGTTGCAATAACTGAATCATGGTGCTTGTGATGTTGAACTTGGCTCCGGGCGCTAATGGTGGTGGAATTATTGCTCCAGTGGCTCCGGCACCATCAAGATCATCATCATCATCGTCGAAAGCTGGTTGCAAAGGTTGGCGATCATACCTATACCGAGATTTTCATCCTCTTCTATTGGCAGGTGTTGCCGTTTCAGCGACATGCCTTGGGTTTATCAACTCGTCGTCACCTAAATCCTCATCGTCAGGATTTGCTGCTCGCACAGGATTATCCATGTTTTGTTGTTGGACTTGAGCAGCGGCAAGAGCAGCTAATCTCGCCTGCTCATGTTGAGCAGCCATCCTGTCGATTTCAGCTTGTGCTTCCATTCTTCTAATTTGTTGTGGTTCCGGATTGATTGGTAATAACGGTTGACCAGAACTTCTAGTATGGGGCATGCACTAAAGTAAAAACCTGCAATAAACAAAAACAAAAACTAAACGTAAAAGTACGAGAATCTTTGACCAAAGGGTCTAGTAATTATCACGAACTTGATTGACACTCGTATTCCCCGGCAACGGCGCCAATTTTTGATAACGCTCAATCTACAGCTCTCGTAAGAGTGTAAAGCGGTCGTTAGCAAATATAGAACCCAACCTGGGTTGGGTGTCGATCCCACAAGGAATAGCTTGGCCAACAAGTAAGTAAAATTACTAAACTCTTGGTGCAAGTCTCGTAAGAAGGGGGGATTCTTGTTGTGCAAGTAATGTAAACAAAATATTAAAGCAAAAGCTGAAAATAAAAGGAAAGAATGTTACGTGAGTTGTAAACAATGAGAATTGAAGCGTTGGGGTTATGTCCACCTTTTGAGGGATACGTTTCTATTGGCTATGAGTGTGTAGAATTCTGACATGCAATTGCTTATAGAGAATTGTAGTCGATGGTAAATCCAAGCGTCTCTCGACCTAAACAAGGACTATTTCACTTTAACTCTCTCGAGCTTAAAGCGTGTCTAACGGTACGAATTCTCCAAGAGGTTAGTCCAGTTACGGCACTAGCTTTTTAATAGGAAAGGGTGTCCTACTACCTTGACATTATCTCTTTTCCAGACAAATAACCTTTCTCGCGAACAAGTTAAATGTTAGACTGGCGTATTCTTGCGTTTGCAACCGCAAAGAATGTGGATTAAGATGAAGAGAATAATGATATAAGCAATATACGTGTCTCGAACTCACAAACTCACAGCAATAGATAGTAACTCATTCGGCTTCCATAACCCCAACAGAGAAGTTTAGTTACCCATGAATGCAAAGGAGATCACGATTTGCATTGTTATTGTTGAGTAATGGCGTGTGGATTAGGTGATAGGCGTGTGGCGTGATTCCTTAGCAAGTAACGATTCTCTTGTTGTGGAATTTCAGAATAGAAGAGTAGATTAGAAGTGTTTGTGGTGGAAGATGAGAGGGATGGAAGAAAATTAATTGTTGAATTAAGTGAAGAATAGAAAGATGATTCTCTCCACTAAGGGAGGAATTGTCTCTCCACTAAGGGAGGACTTAATTAAAAATCTCTAGCATGATAGGGTATTTATAATACTCCTATCCTACTCCTACTATGCTAATGAAATAAATAACCAAATCCTACTAAACTAAGGAAATACTTAACCCATTTGTACTAGGTTAATGTAACATTCTCCTAATCCAAATAAACTAATGAAATACATAACCCAATTGTACTAGGTTAATGTATCATTGTCAAAATCCAGCTTTGTGTCTGTAGGTCCCCAAAGTCTTCAGAAATGTTGATTTAGCCCGGGACAGATTTTCCATGCAGCAGTTTTGGTCCTTAGGCGTGTAGACTTCCTTCCCTTCCTTTGTGAGCTTTCTTTTGCGTCAAGTGAGCCATAAAATGCTGTATTTTGCATCATTTATACCTGAAACTTTACTAATCATGTTCGTTAGCTCATTTATAGGAAAAAGGACTAAAAGTGCATAAAATATATAATTTGTTCTCAAAACTAGGCTAAAATATGGGCAAAATATATTGATATAGGCGCGTAAATTCACCTATCATCAGTACCACCGTGGTAACATCTGAGAAACACTGGCAACACCTTTTTAAAAATATTGTAACACCTTATAAAACCCTATCTGAGGGATGATCCGAAAAGGATATATGAGATATGTGGATTGTATATGGGTTGACAAAACCCATAGTCGGGAAGCTTTGGCTCCATAGGTGTATACGCGGATTGTGCGACGATCTCGGAGGTTGTGCGATAACCTCGTGCACCATCATCATCATCATCATCATCATTATCATATACATTGCACTTACTTTATTGTGTTTATGTTGTGTTGTATTGCCTTATTGACTTGTCATCTATGTATTTGTCTTACCTTTTGTTACTTGTATTTGTTGATCTTGTATCTGCATGTTCTCTCTTGCTCTATTTTATATGTGACATAATCTATACTTGTGTTCTATATCTTGATGTATTTTTGCAATATATGTGAGATATATTAGAACGGTTAGTGCAAGCGATGTGGGCTACCGTTGTGGGACATTTTCTGATTGCAGGTGACGTGCCCTTAGTGTATATTTTGTATGTCTTATTTACTACTTTTCTTAGTCGGCCTATGATACCTATTGAGTACAAGTGGACTGTACTCATGCCTACTGCGCCCTTTCGGTGCAGGTCCTAGCTCGAGTGTGCATCAGCTTACTTAATTCGGGCGGTTGTTGGAGCTTTCAAGGTAACGGTTGGACATTCATGCGTCCGAAGTTCACCTCTATCTTTCTATACTAGTTATGTCTTTATTAGTGTTCAGAGACAGTTATTATTCTTTTCTGGTTATTTTTTTGATGTATTTGACTCTTGGATTGTATTAGTAGTTCTTACACTATTGACACCTGGTTTTGGGAATAATTGGTGGTTTGGATAAGTTCTTTCCGCATTGTTATGATTATTTATATGGTTCAGCTTCATTCTAGAAGCCTTACCTTGGGTATTTGTATCTTTTTCTCTATTGTATCAGTTTGGGTGATAGGCTTACTTGTTAAGGTATGCCACGACAAGTGCCATCATGACCCTCGTTTTTGAGTCCTGAAACTTCTCTATTATTGTTGCTACTTGAAATGCCTCATTCATGATCAGACCTTCCGCAAGGAGATCATGGTTGATCACTTGCAGTTCCTGCACTTAGGAAACAACAGACTTGTTGTCTACCATTTTATACTCCAGGAATCTTGCAACAAAGAACTTTTTAGTTCTTGCATCCTCTATCTTGTACTTCCGTTCTAGCACCCCCCATAACTCTTTCGATGTCTTTGTTCTACTGTAAACATTGTAAAGGTCATCTTGGAGACCACTCAAGATGTAATTCCTGCAAAGGAAATCTGAGTGTTTCCAAGCCTCCACAATCACGAAGCTTTCTTTTTTAGAGGTTCCCTAGGGCACTTCTAGAGCTTCATCAACCGTGAACCTTTGAAGACAAAGAGTGGTGAGGTAGAAGAACATTTTCTGCTGCCATCTCTTAAAGTCAATACCCGCGAACTTTTCGGGTTTCTCCGCTGGTGCCATCGCCGGTGGGGAATTCGTGAGACTTGTTGTGGCAATACTAGTTGCCCCCACAGTCGTTGCAGCGTCTTGCACTTGACTATCGTTAGTCATTTTCCTGTTACAACAAGACAGTACTTTTAGTATATTAAAATACTTATTACAAAGTTGCAGCAACTTTAAACACTTTTTGTTTCTAGTTTAACGACGAAGTTTTTATGACTTTCAATCGTCAACAGAGTGATCTTTAACTTGTGATGAAGATTTTATGTCTTCAAATCACTAGTTAAGTTTAAACGGAGTAGAAAGCTTAAAGTTTTAATCTCCAAAAACAAGCTATACAGATTCTGGGGTTATTCCTTAAGATTATTATTTACAACGTTTCGGGTACAAGAATCTGTATAAATGCAACAACAACTTCAACCCAAGTTCAAGTTTAAAACAAGAACAATTATGAAGTTCCTTAACACCTTCAACACATGATTATAAGTAATCTATCCAAGAAGTATGTTATTTATCAGAAAAGAGATAAAACAGAATTATAAGGCCAAGTCCCCCGACTTCATGGAGTGTCCTTAAGGAATAATTTTCCTCACTGTACTCGAGGTTATGAAATCTTCCTCCCAGGATAAAATGGCCTTCAATCCGAACAATAGTGGTACTTCAAATTGTTGGATTCAACGAACTCACTCAACAGCTTTGTTATAAATAGCAAATTGAATTATTAATCTTTGGTTTAATTCACTCTAAATTAATTTGTAATAATTATTAATTAATTTAGTTTAACAGTAGACCATAAAATCATTGTTAAGATATATGAGGTTTGAAACTTCGAACAAAACAACAACTGTCATAACACTTGATCAAGATAAAATTTGACTGAGACGTGATAAAATTTTGTTTATATTTTTTATAAATAGCAAATTGAAAGCAATTGTATTATTATTACTTATTTAATTAAATTTTATCTCAAATTTACTAGTAAAACCTATTAAGATTGAATCAAATCAAATTATATTATAGTCACTTATTTATCTAAACTATATTTCAAATGTACTAGCAAAATTCAATAAGATCGAATCAAATCAAATGATTAACACATTTAATTATCTTAGATCGATGGTGTTTGATTTTACAATAAAGATTATTCAATCACTATATAGACATGATATAATATCTCGGTCTCAAATTGACCTTTTTAGTTTTTAGTGTTGCTGCAATAAATTTCTAGTTATGATAAAAAATAATTATTATCTATAAAATTTGATCAAAAATTATTTCGTCATAATAAATAGTTATGGAACTTGAAGCAAAATTAATTAGAACTTGAAACAAAATACTTATTAAGTTATATTATTTTGCTTGAGATAATTTATTGTACCTAAAAAGTTAGTATTGTTGTTGTAATTTTATTCTGATAGAGACATGTCAAGTTATACTTATACGAGAGCATCCTTTTACTGACAAAGAATAAGAGTAGATTCCACTTTTCAAGCAATTAATGATTAATTTATGTAGTTTTTCTCTACCATTTTTACTCCTCCTATGTCTTCTTTTTTAAAATTATTATGAAATTGAACCAATAATTTGATGAGTAATTAATTCTTATTTTTACTTTTATATTTTTTAAAAAAAATAACTGAGGTATGTGAAAATTATGGAACTACACTATGCATGTTGTAAATAAAAATTAAAAGGAATTGAAAAACTGAATAACCGAAATCAAAGATAGATAAAATTTATCTTCTATCACCTAACATTGATTCTATCACATAAAAAGTTAATTTTGAATTTTTAAAACATAAATGTCATTTAACTTTAAAAATTAATATATTTTTGACATAAAAGTATTCTACCTTTAAAATTTAGTACACAAAAATTATTTGACCACAATTTTATGTACTATTTAGAAATTAACATATTAAAGGACATATTAATAACAAATATAAATAATGAATACAATTGCTTAATTAAAGGACATATTAATAACAAATATCAATAAATAGAACTTAAGTTTATTAATTATTATATTTGTACTTAATATGTCCTTTAATTAAGCAATTTTAATAATTATTATATAAAAATAAATTTAATTTCTATTTAGATATATTTTGAAAATATTTTGATATCAATAGTCAAAATTCAAAACACTTTAAACATGGTAAACATTGATATATTATAAAAATCATATTTTAATAGAAAAAGTATTATAAATCACAATAATTAAAAATTTAAATTATTTTAATGATTGATTATCTAAATTATATATGTGCCACATAAATTGAGTACGTCTAGTATCTATATAAATGTGAAATGTTACAAATAAATTAGCTCAAATTTCTATATTATAGATGCAACGGTTTCGACATGCTTGTTAGTTGCTTCAATCGTAATTTTACTATATCAATTCTAGTTAATTATTAGAAATCATTTATGTATTAAAAAGTTAATAATATTTAATTTAAAAAGAAAAATAGATATTTATGACATGTCTGCTTCAGCTGCGTCAACCATTATTTTACTAAGTATCACCCTTAATTAATTATTATAAGTCATCTTAGTATTCATTTTTCTCTTTATAAAAAAGTTTTTTTTTCATCCAAAGATTGACTATAATTTCTTACATAGATTCATTGCAAAATACCAAACTTCTATCGACGTCATTGCAGTAAAGGTATTATTATGAAACATATATAATGTAACACTTAGTGAAAATAATTTATTTAAATTTGATATAACTAATTGATTAAAAGTAATTAAATTTAATCGTCTATTTATTTAGATATAAATTATTGTATAGATACACTTTTGTAATAGTTATGTTCAATTATAATCCTTGTTCAACTAACAATAATTACATTTGCAATAATTATTAGTTAATTCAATTTAATAATAGATCATTAAAGTATTGTTCAATATATAATATGTGAGTGCAATAACAATTACCAAAATACTTGATCAAGATAAAATTTAAGTTAAATGCAGTAAAATTTTGTTTAAATCGACTATCATTAGTTAATTAAAAGAGTAATTACACTATAATCACTTATCATATTTAAATTAGATTTTAAATTTACTTGTAAGACTTGGTAAGATTGTATCAAATCAAATCAAATAATTAAACATCTAATTTAATTAGATCGGCAAAGATATTATTTTACTCACTCTTTCATCAATTTTTTCCAAAATTAAAAGGTATCGCATGCATATTTCACTTAATTTTTTCTCCCTAATTGTTTATAGGATTTAGTATTGATTATTTCAGTTTTTATTTAGCTGGTTCAATTTATTCAATTTTTTAAAATTATTTTATTTTTTAAATATCTACTTTTTAATCTTATTTTTTAAATTTTACATTATTTATGTTTCATTTCCTTTCTTTTTATTCCACAACCTTTACTTCTTGTAATTTTATGTAATTGTTCGTATTTCTATTTTTTTTTTCATTTAGCATAACTGATTAACTATATTACTATTTTAATTTTTGAATTAAAGTGGAATTTCATTATTGAATGAGGTTATAAACTCATATTTTCTTGTCTTTTGAATGAGGTTATAGACTCATATTTCATTTAGCATAACTGATTAACTGCTAATGTTGTAGGCTTATGCCCTCGTATTACACTGATTGATAACTTGCCAACATGATAGACATCAATACATTATAGAATCATAAAAATTATAGAATTCACATGCGTCGACCCTAGTTAACAACAACTTTAGATATCAACACGAATTAATGTTGTAGTCTTGCACATCTATGTTATGCCAATTCGATAACTTGTGAATAATTATTGATATTTGTTATTAATATGTCCTTAAATTAAGCAATTTTATAAATTATTATATTTAAATAAATTTAAGTTCTGTTTAAATATAATTTAAAAATATTTCAATATCAATAGTCAAAATTCAAAATACTTTAAACATGCCAGACATAGACATATTATAAAAATCATATTTTTCTTATGTTTTGACCCTAAACTCAAGAGAGTCAAACATTAATTTCGTCGTCTAACGTCCTTATGATAATTTGCAAATCATAACTTATATTTATTATTAATATGACCTCTAATTAAGTATCATACATTTAAATAAAAAAATAAATTATATATTTAAATAATTTTTAAATATAATTTGATATCAAATCCAAATCACTTTATACATGATAGATATTGACACATTGTAAAAATAATGAAAATCATAAATTTCACATGTGTCGACCCTACTCAACAACATCTCAAGATGTCAAGATGCACTAATGTTGTAGTCTTGCACCTCTATGTTACGGTAATTTGATAACTTGTGAATCATTACTTATATTTGTTATTAATATGTACTTTAATTAAATAATTTTATTAATTATTATATTTAAATAATTTTAAAATATAATTTAAACGTATTTCAATACTAGCAATCAAAATTCAAAACACTTTAGATATAATAAACATCAACACCTTATAAAAATTATAGTGTTCATATTTATCGATCCTAGCTAATGTTTTAAAAAAATTGTGATAAACTTTAGAACTAAATGACTTTTATATAATAATAAATTAATAAATTTATATGATTAGTTCAAAATTAGTTAATCATTGATGAACTTTTCTAAAAAATTTAAAGAATTGTGATCAATATAGTAATAATCATTGATGAACTTTTCTAAAAATATTTCAAATAATTATGATAAATGTAGTTATAAAACTAGTTTAATTTTTTTTTCTTTAATAAAGACTAAAGTGAAGATTGAGGGAGAAGGATGAATATGCAATGGGTGAAGTTATGTGGGTCTCACATGTTAAAGTTAATTAAATAATTTTCCTTCACATTTAATGATAGTCATAACTTATATCACATAAATTTTAGTTGCATTTAATTTTAAAAATTTACTTCTTTTTTATTTAGGATAGTGCTAAATGGCCACAATTTTTTGCCACAATTTGGCCACAATTGTGAAAAGACTTAGATAACCTTGTGAGTCTTTTCTTAAATAAATTCCCTCCAAATTTTCTTAATCAATGCAATAACTATTTTCTATTCCCCAAATTGATTGAACAACAAAAATTGATTTATACAAGAATGATTAATGAATTTAAGGTACATATTATGGGAAAAGTCTTTTTGGCCACAAAATTTTAGCCCAAATTTGGCCACAATAGAAAATACACATGTTCACACTATAAACTAGTTTTATTTTGGACATTTTTATCCTTTTATCTTGAAAGTTGAATATATTTTTTATCCTATTTCCAATACATTGATTATGTTAATGAGATTAATTATGATTAATTCAAATATGGAAAAGTGTTTGTTTCATGATTTATATTCATTGTTAATTGGGCAAATACGTTTTCAATAATCCTTTTTCTTAGGTAAATATATTTTTTTAAGTATATTCATATTTAATATGTGTATTTCTGGAAAATATATTAACTAGAAATCTCTAATTTTAATTAGTATGATTTTACACCTTTTTATGTTAAGAAAAAAAATAATTAGGTAGAGATATCAATATTTTAGTGTAATCTTAGTCAATGTTTATTCTTTCATAGTAAGAATTTTATTTGTGACTGAAAAAAACAACCAGTACTTTAATTCGCATTTTTTAAGTTTGAACATAACACCCTTGACTCTAGCTACGACTGTTCAAAATCAAATCACCAATAATCTTTAATGATAATTTGATTATTGGATTAATGGTTCGACTTATTGGATTACCAGATGTAAAGTATGACGAGTTGTTGCTACTGTAATATTTTATACATTATGCTTGAAAATTATTCAAATATATACGTTAATTATATTTAAGCGTAATAATTTTAAAAAATAATTAATTAGAGATCATTTTAGTAACAAATATAAGTAATAAATCATGATTTATCAAATTGGCATAATATATAGGCGAATGAATTGTATAACACTTATTGGTTCGACATATGTGAACTATATACATGATTTCTATAAGTGTCAATGTTTACCAAATCTAAAGTGTAGTGAGTTGTCGTTATTGCAATATCTTACAAATTATGAATGAGAATTATTTAAATATATATTTTAATTTTATATAAATATAATACTTAAAAATAAATAATTAAAGGTCATTTTAGAAACAAATATAACTAATGATTCACAATTTATCAAATTAGCGTAACATATGGGCAAAAGACTTGTACCATCAATATTTATGTCTCACTCTCTTTTGTTCGACATATATGAACTATACGCATGATTTTTATATATGCCGAGATTTACCAGGTCTAAAATTTGTTGAGTTGTCATTATTGCAATATTTCACAAATTATGTGTAAAAATATTCAAATATATAGTTTGACTTTTATTTAACATAATAATTAAAAATAATTAATTAAAAGTCATTTTAGTAATAAATATAAGAAATGATTCACAATTTATCAAATCGGCATAGCATACAAGCGAAAGACAATCAACACTTCTGTCTCACTCTTTTTGGTTCAACATATATAACTATATGCATAATTTATATAATGTGTCGACATTTATCAGTTCTAGAGTGTGTTGAGTTGTCGTTATTGAAATGTTTCACAAATTATATTTAAAAATTATTTAAATATACAATTTATATTTATTTAAATATAATAATTAAAAATAATTAATTGGTGGTTAATATATATATATATATATATATACACACACACACACACAACAACAACAATAACAAACCCAGTAAATTCCCACATAGTGAGGTCTGAGGAGGGTAATATGTACGCAGTCCATACCACTACTCCCGGGAAAGTAGCAAGGTGTTTTCGATAGACCCCTGGCTCAAGACTTATATTTATATATATATTATATATATATATAAGTAGCGATCTACAATTTATCAAATTGGTGTTACATCAAGGCCAAAGACTTGTACAGTCAACACTTATATCTCACTCTTAAAAAATGCGAATTAAAGTACTGGTTATTTTTTACTGTCACAAATAAAATTCTTACTATGAAAGAATAAACACTGACTAAGATTACACTAAAATATTGATATCTCTACCTAATTATTTTTTTCTTAACCTGAAAAGGTGTAAAATCATACAAATTAAAATTAGAGATTTCTAGCTAATATATTTTCCAGAAATACACATAATAAATATGAATAATACTTAAACAAATATATTTACCTAAGAAAAAGGATTATTGAAAACGTATTTGCCCAATTAACAATGAATATAAATCATGAAACAAACACTTTTCCATATTTGAATTAACCATAATTAATCTCATTAACATAATCAATGTATTGGAAATAGGATAAAAAAAATATTCAACTTTCAAGATAAAAGGATAAAAATGTCCAAAATAAAACTAGTTTATAGTGTGAACATGTGTATTTTCTATTGTGGCCAAATTTGGGCCAAAATTTTGTGGCCAAAAAGACCTTTCCTTTTATTTAAGGAAAAAATTAGTACTCTCTCTGTCCCAAATTATTCGTCCCAAATTTTTTAATTTGATATCCCATTTTATTTATCTTTTTTCATTAATCAAGACAAGATAATTTTTTTTCTATGTTTTACCCTTTAAATTAATTACTTTTTCTTTTAATTAAATTATAAACATCATTTAATAGGGGTACTATGGTAAACTAGACATATTATTAATTATTTTTCTTAATCAATGTGTTATCTCAATTTAGGATAGGTAATTTGGGATGGAAGAAGTATGATCTTTGTACATTTATGATCATTTTTGAACAAAAAAATTATGACCATTTAGCATCTCCCATGATACTAATAGAATGCACTTATCACAATGCAGATTAAATATTTAAACGAAAATATTTTAAGTTGGTGGACATTTTCAAAAGCCAAGATGAAAAAAGAAAGAAAGATATATACTCCCTCCGTTTCATTTTACCCGTCCCAAATTGGCTAAATTGATGTCCCATTTTACTTATTAAGATAAGACAAATTTTTCTTTCCATGTTTTACCCTTTGCATTAATTATTTTTTTTTTAAATTAAAATGTAAACATCATTTAATAGGGATACTTTGATAAACTAGTTATGTTATTTATTATTTTTCTTAATTGTTGTGTCATCCCAATTTGAAACAAGAAAAATGAGCCGGAGGGAGTAATAGCTAGCTTTAATACGTGGAACATTTTAGGAAATAAAGATACTTTGGGTTGACATTAATCAAGATTGACATATTCATTAAATTAATCAAGATTGAAATATTCATTAACTACTGAAACAATCCGCGTTTCGTGCGGTTATAAATAACATTGATGGAAAATTAAATTATTATAAATTTAGTAAAGTTAATAGTAGAAAATTTTCATGAATATGCTTATAATTATCAATTATTACATAAATTGTTAAATTACAAATATAAATAATTACATGTGTTCATGTATGCGTGACTTCTATCCGTAAATATTTATCTCAAAAAAGCATGCGTAAATTTCTTGCATAGATATTTTAAATAATTAGTAGCGCAAGATGTAATATTTGTTTATTCAATTACATTTCTATTATTTTATTTTATTTTTTTTTCTTATATTTTTTTTCTTACAGTTGTTTCTTTTTTCTTCTAAACTTTTTTACTCCTTAGTGTCTATCTCAAAAATCGTACCTCAAATAAGCTTGCTTTTTTCTTCTCAAATGTTAATTATTTTAAATTATCAATATTAACTATGATAAATATCACATGTTATGATTTTAAATTCTTTTTTAAAAAGAAGAGAAAGGTAAAGACCTTACGTTTTTAAGTCTCATTCGATGAATCAAAAGAACGTTTACAATATCAGTGAGCAGTGCTATAAGCGTAATAGTGAATTCTTTTTTGCAAAATCTCTTCAGTTAATTAATGACAATAGGTTGTTTTTTGTAAAATCATAGGATTAATTATCTACCACGCAGTTTTGAAATGAATATACCTGCAAAAATATGTAAAAGACAAGAACAAAAATTATATAATTTAAAATCATTTTTATGCATGAAGCACAAGAATCGTGAATGCAATTTTGGAATGTATATACCTGCAAAAATATGTAAAAGACAAGAACAAAAATTATATAATTTAAAATCACCTTAATTTTTATGAATGAAACACATGAATCGTGATGAACCATCTCTTTGCTCACTTTCATTGTTTAGTTATATTATTTACAAGATCACTATCTAAATCTAATAAAAAAGATTATAAAACAACTATATACCATCTTTGAGAAATCTAACAATGCTTAGCTTTATAACTATAATAAATATGTACAGATGAATGAATTATATAGCGCTACCTTATCGATGTTTTTTCACAAGGATAGAAATAAATCGCTTTTATGCTCAAAATGCCCAATAGTAATCTCGTATGATGTCGTCAAAATTATTTTTAGTAATTCTTTTGCCCAAGCTTTCAGGGTCTCCTATAAGTTTCCCTAATCAAATCACCTGCAAACAAACAGTTTGAAGTGTAGAGGAAGACAAATCACCCTTATAATAATTAATAAGCATTATAAAGAAAGAAATTGTTTTAAATATACTAATAGATTAGAGAGATTAATCAAGATTGCAAGTGATAACAATTCTAAAGGAAAAAAGTAATTTTTATATACGTCCTAAGAGGAATAAGAACCCCCCTCAAAAATTGAAAGTCGATTCTAATGTGTAGCTTTTTTTCCTTGACAAATACAATAAAAATTCTATATGAAAATTGTGCATTGTAGAACATGAAGAAAGGTTGATGCTTTATAACCTATCTTTCACTTCAAAGGATTGAAACTCATTGTGTTGTTTATATATTTATTTTTATAAGATACTCCCTCCGTTCCATTTTATCCGTCTCAAATTTTTTAATTTGGCGTCCTATTTTACTTGTCCTTTTTTACTTATCAAGACAAGATAATTTTTTTTCCATTATACCCTTAGTGTAATTGATTACTCCTTGTTATTAGCATTCTTGAAAAATAATATAAAGAGGAGTACCATTAAGAGTACACCATTAAGAATATAAATGGTGCTTTGATATTAGTCATTTATCAATATTGAAATTAACAACAAGACACAATTAAGAGGGACAAAATGGTAAAGTTATATTACTAATTATTATTTTCTTAATAGTTGTGTTATCCCAATTTGAGAAGGGTAAAATAGAACGAAGGAAGTATAAAGTATCTTAATTTTCAATATTATTTAATATAATTAAGAGAATTAAAAGAGTGACTTTTGAATTCCTTTAATATAGAATGAAAATAATAAACTAAGAAAGAAAAGAGGCAAAAAAGAAAAGCAAAATCTTCACTGCTAAAGGGGAAACGTTGTAGCAGCCTACAATCAAAAGGAGAAAATATTGAAAATTAGTAATGTCACTTTTTGCATTATAAATGATATCTAATTTAATGAAAATGCCTTTTGAGCTATCTAAACTGAAAAATAAATGAATAATTAACAGAATGTAATTTAAGAGTTAATATTCAGATTTTTAATAAATCATATACTTGAAAATTTTAACAAAAATGTCAAAAATTTGAGAACAAAAAAGATAAATATCATTTTTAACTTTAGAAGTGTGTCACATCATCACTCCTATGTTTCTCTTTTATATTATATATAATATAGATTTATGTTTTACTACCACGTAAGACAACTAGACACGCATAAAGCATATTTATAGCTTAATGTTGATGTATGAAGGGACATTTTGCCTCATTGGAGATATATTTATCTATATACTAAATTTGGATAAACAAAAAAGTGGTTTTCATTGGCTCGACTACGGTCGTGGACAAGATGGAGTTGGTAGAGAAAATTTGGGGAAATGGAGACTTTAAGAACTTAGTTGAAAAAAGAGACACTTATTTCTTTTTGAATTAATTTTCAAGGGTTTGGAGAGAATTTGTGGGCCATTGATTTATTTGTAAATTTTTAAAAGTTATTGCCGCTATTTATGTACTTTGGAAATACTGTTCAGTTTTCACCCCGTTTTTTTTTTTTTAAATCCTTTAATTAATTTTCTCTCTCTTTACTTTCTTTTATTTTTTTTCTTCAAACTCTAAATCTTTTCATTAGATTTATCATCTTCTTCTTCAATTTCGAAACTTTTTATTCATTTTTATAAAATATCTAAACTTTCGATTTCAAGCATTTTGAGATTCATATTGATATATGTTTTCAATATTTTATTTTTTGGGTAAGATGAAAATCAATGATTTTTTCCTTAAAAAGCTTTTGTATTTTTAAAATTTTTGATTATTTTTTTTATTCTCATCGAAAAGTACTTTGACTGGTAAGAGCATCACCACTTTAGCCATTGTTATTCATATGCTTTTAAATTTTTTTCTATTGTTCCTAAAGCTCTCATTTTTCTGTATAGATTCTAGCTTCATGAGTTATAATATTATAAAGAGAAATTGGTCAAAAGCCCCCCTTCCTCAACTTTTACCCCAAATCTCACCTACACACTTATACTTTGTGGGAATCAGACCCTCATATATTATTTTAAAGTGAAATTATTACTCCCCCCCCACAAAACCTGACAACCAGTCATTTTGAATAAGGTGTGATGCACGCGCCAACAACATTTTGACACGTATTTTTTTGTTTAAAATGAATTTTTATTTACTTTCTTTTTCATTTTTATCACTTTTTATCATTTTTCATCATTTTTTCACCATTACTTTTCATCTCTTTTTTCCTTTCAAACTTTATTATTCCTACTTCTATGCAAATAATTTTTCGACGATCTTGAAGTGAAACATAATGAACAATACCGAATTTAAAATTTTCAACGATCTTGAATTCAAAAATAATAAACAACATGGAATTTAAAAATTTTCGACAACCCTGAAGTGGGAAACAATGACCATATAATTATTAAATTTCCGACGATCTTAAATCCGAAAACAACGAACAATACGGAATCTAAAATTTTCAATGACCTTAAAGTCGGAAACAATAGAGAATTTTAAAATTTTCGACGACCTTGGATTCGGAATTAATGGAAAATACCTATTTTAAAATTTACGACAACCTTGAAGTCAAAAATAATGGACAATATCAATTTTGAAATTTTTGATGATCTTGAAGTCGGAAATAGTAAACAACATCAAATTTAAAATTTTCGACAACCTTGAAGTGGGAAACAATGAACAATATGAATTTTTAAATTTCCGACGATCTTAAATTCAGAAACAATGAAGAATATCAATTTCAAATTTTCAATGACCTTGCCTTTTTTAATTTTTTCTGTAGTGGTTTTAGGTTTTCTGCTAATTTTGGAATATATTCTCTTACTTGGTTTACTAATCCTAAAAATGATTGTAATTTCTTTTTTGTATCTAATTCTTCTTTCGAATTTATTATTTTTTGTACTATATGTTGTTGCATTTTTACTCCACTTTTATCTATTTGTATTCCTAAAAATTCTATCTGGTTTTTCATAATTTCAGCTTTCTTTTCACTTAGACTTATTCCTGATTTTTCTATTATATCTGTGAATTGTTCCAATAATTTTATATGTTCTTCTTTAGTTTTTGTATATAATAATATATCGTCTATGTATACTATACAGTTAGGTAATTGTTTAAAATAATTATCCATAAAATGTTGATATCTACCTGGTGCATTTTTATATCCAAATGGTAATACATTCCACTCATAAAATCCTGATTTACAATCAAATTTGCTAAAATAATTATATCCTTGTATCTGTCTTATTTTTAATATCTTATTTGGTATTGGATAATTATATGTTATAGTTTTTGCATTTAAATTTCTATAATCAATAACCATTCTACTTTTTCCTCTTTTTTGTTAACTATGTTCATTTACTATAAATGCTGGACTATTATGTTTACTATTACTTTTTTGTATATATTGTTTTTCTAATAATTCATCTATATGCATTTTAAATTCTTTTAAATCGTCAAAATTATATGTTAATGGTTTTTGGGTTATTATACTATTTTTGTCTATTAATTCAATTTTTATGGTAGTTTTATGTTTTTCCCATCCTTTTAACGAATCTTCACTATATAATTGTTCTAATTTTTTCTTAACTATTTCTATCTTATTTATTGAAAATATAGTTATTTCTGTTTTATTTATCGAAAATACTACTAATTCTATTGTATCTTCAGCGTTTTTTATATTTTCTAACTTTTGTGTAATTTTTTCACTTCCTTTTATCCAATCAGTTTTCTTTCTTATTTTATTATTAATTCTTTTTGCTCTTACTTTCTGTTTACATGGTGTTGTGAACCACCAATCGTTTCTAGTTATTATATGTGGGTATAGTTTATCTAAAAATGGCATTCCTAAAAGTATATCTTTTGACGTTAGTTCATAATTTTAAATTTCTTCTATTGTCAATATCTTATCCCATATTTGTGCTTTTACATTCCTAGCTTTATAAGTAATTAAGCTTCCTTCATTATTAAATCCTTTAACTACTATTGGTATTTTTAATTTATCCCATTTACTTTCTGGTAAGCAATTATATCTACATAAATTAGCTTCTGCTCCTGTATCTATCATAGGCGTATAATATCTACTGTAATATCCTTCCACTACTATCTTCATTAATACATATATTTTCATTTTATGTTAAGGCTCTTCTTAAGAATAATCTTTCCTTATTATATGTTATGGCTAATTGTGTATGTTCTATATTATATGGTTTTACTTGTTCTAACCATTTTATTCCTAATATTATATCTGCTTTTTGCATTTCTTCTTTTACCTCAAATTCTATTTTTATTTTTCTAATTCCTCCTATTATTATTTCTTTTTCTACTATATCTTTACTATTTATTAAACTTCTCGGTAGATCTGGGCATATATCATTATCAGTTTTTATTTCTTCATTTTTTACTAGACATTTTGCTATATAATTTTCTTCTTGTCCTGTGTTTAATAGTATTAAATATTCTTTTTCATTTATTTTTCCTGTTATGTAATATTAATTTAGGTTAATTATTGGATTTGTTTCATAACTCATTCTTTTTTATGAGGTTGATGATTCTGGTTTTTCATTAGCTATTCTTTTTGTTGTACTTATTCTATCATTTACTATTTCTAAATTTTCTTCTATATCTATGTCTCTATAGCTATAATCATTATAATCTATTGTTTTTACAATTTGTTCAAAGGGGCTATCTATTTGTATCTTGTTAATCTTATTTTTCCCTGTTATTTTATGTTTTGTTGTTAATACGTATAAATTTTTACATCTCGCTGTAAATATTTTACTTCCTGGGGTTAATTCTATTCCTGATATCTTCCAATATAATACTAATGATTTATCTATATTTCTATCTGTTACTGCTACTGAATAATTTGCACTTATTATAAATTTAAATTTTTGATATATTAAATTTCCTTTTACGGCAGTTATTATGCTTTTTTCTATAGGTTTTATAATTCTATCATCTGCTAAATATAATTCTATCGGTGTATCTATTCCTTCTCTGAAACATATTTTTATTAATATTTCTGTACCTCCAAGGTGTACATATTTTATTGGATCTCCTTTACTTTTTATATCATTTATTTCTTTATTAATTATTCTTTTTGTTACTAGTGGTATACTAGCTTTTCCTTTTGCATATCTACAGTCTATTACATGTTCTTTTTGACCTACTACATAATATTCATCTTTTTTCCTACTAAAAATATTTTTTATTGTTGGTATTTTAAATATTTTTTCTACACTTAAATCTAACTCTTTTCCTTTTATTTCATCAAATATATTACTGTCAAATATTATCTTTTGTTCTGTTCCTTCGTCATTTAAATATTCTTCCTTTGTTATTATTTTTATATCTTCTTCAGTCATTTGATTCATCTATCTCACTATCTATTTCAGTATCTATTTCGTTTTCTGAAATTTCATATATACTATCTTCACTTTCTAGTTCATAATCTATATAATCGTTTTGCATATATTCTGTATTTTCTATTTTTATTTCTGATATTTGTTTATTTTTTGGATTTTTGGGTAATTTACAATCTCTAGCTAAATGTCCTAACTTTCCACAATTATAACATGTACATTCTTTTATAGATTTTTTCTTTCTATATGGTTTTTTATTCTTGTAATTTTTTACATAATATCTTTTTCTTGGTTTCTTATATTTATATTTTGATTTTTTATATTTCTTATATTTCTTATGTCTTTTTCTTTTCTTATAATATCTTTCTTTGCATCCAAATTGCGGTGCTATTTTATTTTTGCAACATGCTAAATTTCTTATTAATGTTTTTTTCATTTTTAATTCTTCTCTATATTTTTCACATAAATTTCTATACCATTGGTGTAAAAATTTTATTCTAGCTCCTAATGTATCTACTATTTTTGCTTCTTCCCAACTTTTTATTATTTTTGAACTAAATGGTTCGGGTAATTTATTAAAATATAATTTTCTTATTTCTTACTTTCTTCTATGCTATATGCTCCTTTATAATAATATTCTTTAAATGTGCAAGTATATTCATCTATATAACACATATTACATATTGTTAATTTTATCATTAAATTCCTATTTGTATCTTTTTCTTCATCTTGTTCTTCTTCTAATGTTGTCATACTACCAAATTCATCTCTTATAGCTGTTTCATATTTTTTTAATAATTCTATAGGTGTTAATTTAGTTGTTGTTGATGATGTTCCTTCCATAGGTTTATTAGTTCTTAATACTTTTTTACTATTTTCAGTTAAATTTGTAAACCATAATTTTACTGATCCTATTAGTGTTTTTTCTATATATTCTGGTGCATCTGTTATGTTTATATTATTGTCTAATAATTGTTTTGTCATATATCCTATCCGTAATTGTATTGTTTTTTCTGTATCTATTACACAGTCTAGATCTAAAAAGTTATAATTTTTATTAACTATTTGTTTTGGTGTCCATTTGTCATATTCATTATATCTTTTAAATTTATTTTTATAATATATAGGTTTTCTTATTTCTGTTGTTTTAGGTATTATATTTTCATCTTCTTTTTTATCAAGAGTATTTATTTCTGTATTGGTGTTTTCTAAGTTTTCTTCATTAATTTTTTCTTGTTTTTCGTTAATTTCTAAATCTTTTATATTTGTTAATATTTTCGTATATGTTTCACTATCTTCTGAATCATAATTATCTGTCTCTTCTACCTCTATATTATTTATTTCTAATTTTTCTTTAAATTGATTTATCTCGTTTATTAATTTTTGTTCTTTATCTTTTTCTTCTTTTTCTTTTTGTCTTTGTTCGTACAAATCTTTTAACATTTGTAGTTCTTTTTCTAATTTAGCAATTCTACTATTTTTAGTTTCTTCTATTTTTCGTATTTCTTCCATGGTTTGTTGTTTAATTTTTTCTATTTCCTTTTTTCTTTCTATTTCTTCATTTTCTTTTTCTATTGTTACCATTGCTGTTAATTTATCTTCTAATTTTAATTCTTCTTTTTCTAACATTAGATATAAATGTTCTCCTATTTTCTTATACCTTCCTCCTAGATTAGAAAATACTATTTTTATTTTTGATCCTTCGTGATTTTCATATATTTTTTCATCTATTATAAATTCTTCTTTATTCATTTTATTGTGAATAGTTCATGTTGATATATATATATTCTAAACTATCTATTTGAGATTCTAATTTTGATATTTCATCTTTTTGTATATTTATTGAATTTTTACTAACTCCGGCAAATATATTATAATGTAATCTTTCTTTTCTTATTTTTAATTCTTTACGTTTTTCAGAGATAAATTGTTTTAATTCTTTGTATTTTTGCTCTTTATTCATTTGAATTATGTTTATAATATTTTGGTGGATATCTAAATCTAATTTTATCATAATTAGATGGTATATGTCTCATTCTTCTAGATTTTAAATGGATTATTAATTTTGTTTCAATACTAGATATTAATGTAATTAAATAGGCTAATCTTTGTGGATTTTCTTTTGTTTTATTTAGACTTATATATTCTGAATAATTACTAACTAAAGATTCTTTAATTTTTCTAAAAGCTTCTCTATTTTTAAATGGTCTTCTCATAATTAATTTAATAAATAACTAAATCTAACTTAACTAAATTTAAATCTAACTTAACTAATTTAATTAATTCCAATAGATTTATTGTAGGTAATGAATCTATTCTTTTTTGTACGTGGATATTTTTTAGATTTTGTTTTAATAAATTATTCTTTTTGTGAGATGTGTTCATTAATTATTTTATCCTGTAGTAACTGCTGAGTTGCAAATTTCTGTGTAATAATTTATTCTTTTTGTACTGTAGTATATATCTAATTCTAGATTTTCTATGTCATTTATTATTTTGTGTTGTTCTTCTCGTAGTGTGTTTTTTATACTATATAAACTATCACATGTGCTATTTTCTAAATTTTCTAAGGTTTTTTCTATCCAAATTAACTTTTCTTTTAGATCTTCCATTATTTTTCTAATATGGTTTCTATAATTAATTTCGTTATTTAGATTATCTTGATTTTCTCTAGTTTTTCTAATATATTCTAACATCCACAATCTTGGTCTGAATAATATCCTTCTGGGTAAATGTCTTTGTATATTTGTTCTAAGGCATTTATTATTTCAATTTCGTAGTTTATTACTTCTTCTAATATTATTTTCTTAATATCTATTATTTCTATATCTTTAAGTATATATAAGATTAAAACTCTAAGGTAGTCTAAATGAGCTATTTTCTAAAACTGATATTTTATAGTTATTTGTTTTAGTCTTAGTAGTTCTTGCATATTTATATTAAGAGATTTTATATATTTTTTATTTTCCATGTATTTGACTATATTTATTTTTATCTGTTTTTCCAGTAACTGTATATTTTGCGTATCTTTAAAAATCCTATGTAATTTTAACATAATAAGTATTTATAAGAGTAGTTAGGTATGTGTGGTATATAACTTATTCTATCCGTATAATTTTCTCCAAATGCTTTTTCTAATATAATTTTTCTTATATCTGCAACATTTATATCTCTAAGTGCATACAAAATAAGTATCTTAAATTTATCTACCATGACGTCAGATATATTATCATTCATTATCATAAAATTGCTTTTTTCAAAATATTCCCTTCAACCATATACATAATAAAATATAGTCATCTCAGATTACTATATACTAGATTATTCTTAAATAACATGTTCTTCGGTCACTACTAGCATGGTAATTTGGATACTTTTCCCTTAAACAGCGCCTCGACTTTGGTTACTCCCCGCCACGGCTTCTTGCCTCATTGGTTTCACCTTTAGGATGGCATAGTTCCTTGGGATTTTTCTCCGTTTCCACTTTGCTAATAAACTTCTTAACATATTATTTTTTGAATAATTCTACTATAAAGTAACTAATATGAATTTATTTTATCATATCATGATTGTCGGGAATTATGAATTTAGCTATTCATAATCATAAATAGATATACCTGTTCCGGTAGCTTTGATATTTCTGAGGTTTGTTGTTCCATAGCTTTTTCCATTGCAGTGTATATATTTAATTAACTGGGCTAAATATTTTTGAACGGAATGGAGAGAGTTTTTTGGCTAATGTGAGAAGGCTTGCCTTTGCAATGCCTTCCTTCTTCTTTATTTATAAGTGAACGAAACTTTACAAATTTTTTCAAAGTATTTTACATGTGTCCTAAAAGATAAGATTCCTAAAGCTAAAAATAAAAAAGGTTCAAAAAAGTCTTAAAGGCTATTAAAGCCTACTACCTAGTCTAGCTAAAACAAGAAAGTCTTTTTATAAATAGTAAAGTACAATAATTTCTAAAGACTTTATACAATAATTTCTAAAGACTTTACGTAACTTTAAAATATCTTGTTTCCATGGTTTTTGTTATATCGACTGTATCTCCATTATTGCTCCGGTCTTATCTTTCCAGCTGTCGTCCTTATCTTCTTTTATTCTAGCTGTACTGCTGGGACGTCATTATCTTCTCCATTACATTTTGAACATTTGTGGTCTGGGTATTTGTGTCCAATAGTCTTGCAATATCTGGTCAATAATTCTTCTGAAATAAATTTTTCTCTAATAGCTCTGGCGATAGGTTCTGTTTCTGGTTTAAGCAACGTGATAATCCATTGCCTAATAGTTTCCATATCTATTTCTCGTAACTCTTTTGAATTTGAATAGATTAATACATGATTTCTTGAATAATAGCTCCATATAGGATTTTGGTTGCAATATGTATTTGCTAGCTCTTGTAAAATTGTAGATAGTCCGATAACTCTTTTGTTCGCATAAAATTTTGGTATCTCGATTCTGGGTATCTCTGGCTGTGAACCAATATCTTGTGGAATAATCATATCTCGTGTCATTCCTATCTTTACAACTTGTATGGGCTTTTTAACTTCATCAAATAATATCTCTGCTGGTGCCGTGTAAATTTTTATAAAAAATAAAGTACCTTTGGTTATTCTATTAAATGTGGTAAATGCTTCATATATCTCGGGTATAGTGGATATCTCAGTTCCATCCGTGGTATATACAGTACTAAGTAATCCATATTCGTAGCAAGTTTTAACTAAGCTGGGTTTGGTTTTAGGTAAGGCAATTAGCTTATTGTATCCGGTCAATTTCTGGGTTATATAGTTTGTATCTGGTTCTTGGATATTTGTAGCTTTGGGGTTGTTATTTAAAAAAGTTTGTACATTGTAAATATTTTCTATATATGTGCGGGCTGTGTAGTTGTATGTCTTTTTGTCTTGGTTTAGGCTATCTCGATATGTGGTAACTTGTGGGGGTATAAATATGGGGTCTTTTGATGTATTTGGTGTATATGGTTTGTCAAATAGCTTGTTTAGGTTCATATTTTTTCTAAGGAGGAGGAGGAGGAGGAGGGGGAGGAAGAGGAAGAGGAAGAAGAAGAGGAAGAGGAAGAGAGGAAGAGGAAGGGGAGGAGGAAGATGAAGAAGAGGAAGAGGAAGAAGAAGAAGAGGAAGAAGAAGAGGAAGAAGGAGGGGAAAAGGAAGAGGAGGAGGAGGAGGAGGAGGAGGAGGAGGAGGAGGAGGAGGACGAGGAAGAAGAAGAAGAAGAAGAAGAAGAAGAAGAAGAAGAAGAAGAAGAAGAAGAAGAAAAAATAATTAAAAATGAATAAAGAAAAAGAATAATTAAAAATAAATAAAGAAAATAAAGAATTTTTAAAAATAATTTTTTAATAAAAAATTCGTTCTCACTCTCTTTATAGAGAGTGAAACACACTCTCTTGCCATGTCAACGTTCAGGGGGGTTAATAATTCTATTTTACAATAGTTCAGGGGGGTTATAGGACCACCCGCAAAGTATAAGTGTGTAGTTAGGATTTCGACTAAAGGTTGGAGGTAATAGACCATTTTCTCTATTATAAATAATCGCACATCACCTTTTGTTTCTTGTTGAATGTGGTAGGAAGAATGAGAAGAATATGTTACCAAACCTCAACATAAGTATTATCCTTATTTTTTGTAACATGAGATCTTTAAAATATGGGTAATAATAATAATATTTGAAGTGGAAGAATATGATAAATATGAAAACAGAAATATATGAAAACACAATAAAAATATTTTGTATCTGCTTTTATATATACACAAAACCTCGTGCATAATCTCTCAACCTCGATTCAATTTCCAATTTTATTATATCATCATTCTTTTCCATTTAATTACTAAAATATCTGACGTAAATCATTTGTCAATATCGATCACATGATATATATAAAAACTTGACTACTACATGAAGTATATTAAATAGATTATGATTAAATAAATTAAATGGATAAATTTTTTTCTTCACCTTATACAACTTAAAAGGACAACAATTAGATAAATTAAATAGGATATTTTCAAACTCAAAATTGATAAATATGTACTAAAAACTCTAAATTAAATATATTTTCAAAATCTTAAAACAGAAATATATGAAAACACAATAAAAATATTATGTATCTGCTTTTATATATACACAAAACCTCGTGCATAATCTCTCAACCTCGATTCAATTTTCAACGTTATTATATCATCATTCTTTTTCATTTAATTACTGAAATATCTAGTGTAAATCATTTGTCAATATCGATCACATGATATATATATAAACTTGACTACTACATGAAGTATATTAAATAGATTATAATTAAATAAATTAAATGGACAAGTTTTTTTGTCCACCTTATACAGCTTAAAAGGACAACAATTAGATAAATTAAATAGGATATTTTCAAACTTTAAATTGATAAATATATACTAAATTGCCCCTTCACCTTATTGTTTAATGCACATAACTAATGCATAATTATTGATAAAACACACATATTTTCAACTGTAGAGTTGTAAAATTTTTTTCCTGAATTCTTATCGGTTCATGATGTCTTCAAGATAGTAGGATTCCTCAATGACAAATATATATCTTTTTTGATGTTTGAGATGACTGAGACATTTTTTTTGTATTGAACGAAAAGAAAAATGGATAAAGACAAGAATATAGAAGAGTTTAAGGGGTCCAATTCATTTATATAATAAGGTTGACAAATATGTGACGATTGGAGATATGTACTTTTTGATCGTTAATGCACGAGTATAGATCATACTAATGCTTTATCATATACTTAAAGAGTGATCTAGATGCTACTGTGAGTTGCAATTGATCTTTGTGGTTTGGTGTTAGACCCGCTCCTTGTACGACCTAAAAGGACTGTAATTTTAAATAAGTTGCAGTTGGGGCTTCCTAAAATTCACAAGTACAGAACATACAATAGATAGTAGACTATGCGAATGGTATATCATCTACTGAGGCCATTTTTTGATGAAATATATTATCTAGTATACTATAAATTATTTTATGCATCGATACATGACTGTTAAACAGGTATACTATCGACCAATTGAATATATTAACAAGTCAAATAGGATTAAAAATAAAATAATAAAAAAAATAAAAATAAAATAACATTATTCAAACAATGCAAAACAACTAAATCGCAATATATATGAGTCTACAACATTTGGAGACATGATCTAATGAGTACGAAAAAGTGATACTTGTGAATATTTTATGACAAGTAATGTTTGAGAACAAGTAGTCCTTCTCAAAACATATGTTTGTTTTGAGTCATTGATTTTTACTACCATTGCTCTTACTTATACTCAAATGGTTATGTGTTGAATTGTTATGTACTCTTATATGATGTGATTTAGTTGTTCTACAATGTTTGAATGATTTTAGTTAATTTTATTTTATTTAATGTCCTCCCTTTTTAATCCTATCTTACTTGTTCATAAATTGAATCGATCGATCGTAGATTTGTTTAACAAACATGTATCGATGTATAGACTTATCTATAATATGTAAGTATAAAATAGACCTAGATGTCTATTATAGATTATAAATGTAATATATACAAGATATCGTTAGAGATCTAGCATCACCATATGAGTATATTGACAAGCCCCCATATGACTAAAAATAAAATAATTAAATTAAATTAAATTAAATTAGTTGACATCATTCAAGCATTGTAAAACAACCAAATCACATCATATGAGAGTATACATCAATTGAACACACAATCAATTAAGTATAAGTAAGAGTAATGATAGTAAGAACCAATTACTCAAAAAAAACGTATGCTTTGAGAAGGACTACTTGTTCTCAAACATTACTTGTCATAAGAACACTCACAAACATTACTCTTCCTTACTCATTAGATTATGTATTCAATTATTGCGGAATCTTATATGTTGTTATTTAGTTGTTTTGCATCGCTTGAATTATGTTATTTTATTTTATTTTATTTCCCTCTCTTTAGTCCTATTATAGTGATTTAGGATAATTGCATGCCTTAAATATCACTTGATCATGTTCAAAAGTGATATGAACTCATAATTACTAAATGGAATTACATTATTTGAATGGTGTTAATTGACCTACTTTAATTTAATTTATTTTCTTTCTTTTTAGTCACAATTTTAACTTGTTCATATATTCAATTGATCAGCTGTAGACCTTCACATTTGTCAAGTATTGATGCGCACAATAATCTATAATATGTTGTATGATTTATTATACCAATAATGACATCAGTAGATGATAAACCATAAAGATAGTTTGCTATGCATTGATGTTCTGAACTTGTCAATTTTAGAAAGATCGTTTTAATTAAATGTGCAAATTTGAAATAATCTTAGGGTTTATGAATTACAGGGGGAAAATCGCTCTCCCATTCATCATGTAAATAGTGACCAAGTTGTTTGAATCACAACTTAAGCCCCCCGCTCTCCATTACGCTTGCAATCATATCATTGTAATTTAATTATCTACTTTCCATTACACTTTTAACTATGTCTTCATATGAACCATTGCGACAAAGAAAAATTGATATTGTCTCCTTAGGCACGAATTTTCAAATTCAGCATTTAAGAGTCTCCTCCTATTCATCCAAAAATTCACCATCAACAATTACGTATATCATAATAGATATGATATAGCTAGATGATTGTATTGAATAGACTGAAGCAGTGGTTTATGAGCTTAAACTTAATAGACTATAGTCATCTTATTCTTACCAGATTTCTGTACAGTTCTTGATCAGAACCATCCTGAACGCTTTTTCGACGACCATCGAAATAATGCTATGAATTAGAGATTTAGAACAAGTTAAAGAGCGTTGGAATGTTACTATTGAGACTAGAATTGATTTTCAAAAAGTGGGAATGATTTTCAAGCTTTTTGACTAAAAATGGATGAAAATATAGGGATAAAAATAAAAGAAAATGGCTGAAAACAATGGAGGTAATGTCGGTTTTCAATAGATGCCACGAAAAATCAACTTGATTGAGAAACTTATGATTTTTTAATTTAATATTTAATGTTTATTTTTGGACATGCGCTAAAGTGTATTTTTCTAAAACATAAGGGCTGAAGTGAAGGTGGGACTAAAGTGCATATTTTTAAACTTGTGTGCTAGAGTTGACACTTTTTTGTGGTCCTATTAGGGTGTCTCGTTTTTTAATTTTTAAGACTAGTATCTCTTTGTCAAATTAAGTTTGACAACGTGTCTATTTTCTCAACTCTCCTGAGTTGGTAAGAATTCTTCACTTCCGACTCAAAAATTATAAATTCAAGTCATCAAAAGAGCCAAAGGGTCTGAGCTCCTAGGAAGGGTATTTCTTGTAATTTAAGTCTTCAATCTGTGATGAAGTAGCCCATTGTTCATCTATAAGATGAATTATGACTTATTCATCTATTATCAATCTTTTTTGGTAATTAGCATTTTTATTAATCACCAAGTAGTCAAATTACAAGCCATAGCGATCTCATCACAAAATTTCTATCCTAAGATGATAATACTTAAAGACTATAAAGGCTAAAAGCTACTTAGAAATGTAACTCCTGTAGTTTGGTTCTAATTCCCAGTGGAGTCCTCACAACATACATAAGTTAGTTCTTTAGCTAACTTCATCTAGTGCCTACATTTGTCTTTAAAAGTTTGTTGATTTCTTTTGATCCATATAGCATGGCTGAACTCTATGTAAACCACCTGAAAAACTTGAGCATTTTGAGATGTGCCTTTTGAGTTCTTGATTATCTAGTCTACATATTCATCCCAGTTACATGCACATACCGACTTCTTTTCATCTATCTAATCAGCTTTTTCCACAAGTTTCTTGCATAGTCACAATGTACAAATAAATGCTCTCTGGTTTTCAGGTGACCTGAACATAATTTGCAATATAAGTTCACCTTTATCCCCCATTTGCTTAGTCTGTCTGTTGTCAATAATCTATTGTGCATTTGTAGCCACAATGAGAATTTTGCTTTGGTCTTGCTCCATTCCCCATCATTAAATATTTCCAGCTCATCTTAGGCATATCTCCTAGCAGAAGCAAATAAATCAATCTAATTGTAGTGTTACTTTGTTGTCCCATTACTTGAGTTTGAATTAGTACCCTCCAAGCAGTAATTATGTTTCGAACTATCCATGAGGCCTGCAATGGTATAGGAACATTAGCAGTTTATCCTGACTTGATGTAGCAACTATGGATCCATCGTATCTACAGTTTGTCGATCTTATGAGCCAAGTCCTAACATGTTTTTGCTATTGCGACCTTGTTCCATATGCTCATGTTAATAAGATTAAGTCCACCTGCTGACAAAGCTAAGCACATATTTTCCCATGCAACAAGAGCCCTTTTTGTGATAGTATTCGTACTTGACCAGATATAACTTCTCCTATAGGCATCGATGGCTTTAAGAACCTTGGAAGGAATAGGAAAAATTTGGGACTAGTAAGCTTGAATGCCAATGAGCACTAACTGGACTAATTGTACCCTCACAGCATAAAATAATTTCTTATCTGTCCAAGAAGAGATGCTAGCTATAATCTTATCAATCAGTGGCTACCATTGTAACAAGGTCAATTTCTTTGTCGAGAGTGGTATTTCCAAGTATTTGAAAGGTACTGCTTCAATACTAAAACCAAATTGTTGAACCATTTTATTTTTTTCCAACTCAGACTCTCCTCCAAAGTAGAAGCCTCTTTTTTGTATGTTTACATTTAAAATTGAAGCTTTCGAGAACCTATGAAAGCACTGGTAGAGGGCCTTTACTGAAGCAAGGTCTCATCTTGAGAGGTCATTCGCAAAGTATAAGTGAGTTAATCCAGTCCTAACTCATCTAGGATAAAATTTGAATTACTTGTTCTCTTTTAGCTCTACAAGACATCTACTAAGATACTCCATTGTCATTGCAAATTGAAATGGAGATATGGGATCTTTCTGTCTTAACCCCCGGCTGCATCAAATTGCTTAGTTGGTTCTCTATTTATCATTATGGAATAATGAATTGTGCGGATGTATTCCATTACCCATTGAACAAACTTGATAGGAAAACAAAGAGCCTCAGTAAGTTCATTCCACTGGGTCATACGCTTTCTGTAGATCAATCTTGAGCATGCATCTAGGAGAGACATGTTTCCTAAGTATAAGCTTTTTCCAACTCAGCAACACTGATGATATTATCAGCTATTTTCCTTTTTGGAATCCTGATTGCGCATCACAAATGATTGTAGCAATTACTTTTTACAACCTAGCAGCTAGTACTTTTGCAATAATCTTGTACAGGATAGAGCAACACGCAATGGGTATAAACTCCTTTACTATAACTAGGCATATTGTTTTGGGGACAAGAGTAATTAAAGTACAATTAATAGCTCTGTGTAGCTTCCCTGTTATGAAAAAATCCTTGATACCTTCAATGAGGTCATGTTGTATGTTAGACTAGGCTTTTTTTTATTGTAAAAATGAGCATTGTAAACATCTACCTCGGGGCTTTTTCATCGTCTAATGAGTGTAAAGCATTAACTATCTCCTTGTTTGTTACCTCTTTGCACAGTTCGATCCCTTGAGAATAACTGAGGATCTGTCCATTTCTCATCATTGTCAAGCTTACTGTTGGCAGATTGTGACTTGTAGATCCCATCAAAGTTTATAAAAACCTATCACTTATTCTTGTACAACGTCAGGTGTAGACAGTTTATCTCCATTCAGGGAAGTTAGCTCTAAGATTTGCTTCTTGCATATTCTCTATTTTAGCAGAGCTGAAAAGTATTTACTATTAGAATCCCCCAACTTGATCCATTGAGCTCTAGCTTTTTGCCTAAGGATATTTTCTTCAATTAATGACCGTTTCTCCAAATCATGGATACATTATTTCTTCTTCAACTGTAAAGCTTTTATAAAGTGCCTCTAAATTTCCTCCTATGTGAGCATCAGTTCAGTTTTGATTTGGACAATCTTTCGTGTGATATTCTTGAACTCAAATATATAAAGATTCTTCAGTGCCGGTCTTAATGCTTTTAGCTTAATCCACATACTTGCCAATTTACCTCTTTTTGGTTGGATGCCCATACTGTTTCCACTATACTCTGAAATAAAGAATGGTCAGCTCACATATTATAATATTTAAAAAGAGATATGATGCTTCACTGAGTGTGTAGGAGTGTCACCAACATAGGAGAGTGATCAGACACTTGTGGAAGTTCATATGTTGTGCTAACATGGCCTTATTTCATCATCCACTCTAAGTTGCCAAACAACCTATCTATTCTGCTACGAATTCTATCCTTGCCTAATTGTTTGTTAGACCATGTGTAGTGTCGCGCCCTATTTTGAACTGGCCGAAATAGTCCACAACATAATGACGGTCATGATAACTCTTTCTGGTTTTTGAAAATCTTTTTGTTTGTTTTTGTTTTTGAGTCGCTACCTAATTTTTAAGGAAAATTAGGAAAACCATTTTTTTGTAATGTAAAAAAGTTCTTTTTTAGTCTTCGAAAATCAATGAGATTCTAAGTAAGGATTTGATTAACCGAGGAAAAGGTATTAAGTATCCCTCAAAGCTTATCTGAAGATAGTTCTTAACTGGCCAACACTCCGTCCATGTTGTATGGAGCGGAGTGTTGCCAGTTAAGAACTCCCACATCCAAAAAATGAAGGTGGCAGAAATGCGAATGTTGCGTTGGATGTGTGGGATGGCTAGAGGAGATAGAGTTCGGAATGAGATTATCAGGGAGAAGGTTGGTGTGACTTTAGTGGAGTATAAGATGCGGGAAGTCCGATTGAGATGGTTCGGACACGTGATGAGGAGGGGCATGGATGCCCCGGTTCGTAGGTGTGAGAGGCTAGCGTTGGATGGTTTTAGGCGGGGTAGGGGTAGGCCGAAGAAGTACTAGGGTGAGGTGATTAGGCGGGACATAGAGCAGTTACAGCTCACCGAGGACATGACCCTAGATAGGAAGATCTGGAGGACGCGAATTAGAGCAGAAGGCTAGGGTCAGTTTGGGTCGCTAGTGTAGGGAATTACTTGGTGGGGGTATTATTCTTGTTATGATACCTTGTTCCATGTTTTATTACAAATCTGTGTGCTTTTCTCTGTTTTTATTACTTATGGGTGTCGTATTTATGTTATGAAATCTTGTTCTGTGCTTTACTATGTATTTGTGCGGTATCTCGTGTCTTGAGCCGGGGGTCTATCGGAAATAGCCTTTCTACCTCTTTAGAGGTAGAGGTATGGACTGCATACATCTTACCCCCCAGACCCCACTAGGTGGGAATACACTGGGTTTGTTGTTATTGTTATTTGCCAAAAAATATGACAAGAAAACCTTTATTACTTTTTGAAAATGGTATTCAGGGTATATAATATGTAACACTACAATATACAAGGATGTAATATGATAATTACAAAGTACATATACGAATATTTTTAAAAATATGGAGAAGAGTAGTATTTTTATTATAATAATACATATAGTAGAAAATATAAAAATATTATAATTTTCTATGAAAATATGTTTAAAGGTATATTAAGTCAAATACATAAATACGTCATTATAAAGTAGAAAGATACTTTAAAGTATGCGAGAGTTTATTCATTGTAAAATAAAAATAATTATGCATATATGTAAGAGTATATGAAAGATGCGAATATTCATTTGATTTGTGAAATTCCAATAGATTGAAAGTAAGTAAAGTAAAATGCAGTAGTAGAGTTGATATAACATATAAATGATAATATACAATTAGTACAATAGTAATAATAAGAATAGTAATAGTATAAATATACCTTATATATGATAGTGTAGGGACACATATATACCTTGAGCATTTGGAGACTTTTTGAAATCTGAAAACTTGAAGTAAAGTTAGGAATAAATATGAAATGTAATAAGCATTTAAATTATATTGAGTTAAATGAAAATTGCATTTTTGATGGGTAAGGTACTTGCGAAGGGTTTGACTAATCAAAATCATTTAGTGATTTATTTTAAAATTTTAATTTAATTGAGCAAATCATTAATTAACATAATTGAAAAACTAAAACTATTACTAGCCATTTAAACCAATTCAAAAAGGCATTTCTTATTTAGAGTTGCACTTGAAACCAAAAATTTTCCTTTTATTTTAAAAAAATGATCCATGATAAAATTTATAAACATCAAATATATGAAGGACTGGTCAGGAAAACTATTCTAATCAAACTAAGCCTAAACAAGATAACGTTAATCAATTTCAATCAAAACCCTAGGGAATACATATTCAATGTAATACAAGGTTATATAACGAAATAAATATGAGTGATGAAAGTAATGAGGGAAGTAAGAAACTCAATACTATAGATTTCTATTGAAGGAATCGACTTCTATCGATTTAGACCCCAAGCTCTTGTCTTATGGACATTGACCCGATAGTTGGGTAAATTAAGAGTCCCATGGAAAAACTCCAATTTCCAAGTGTACATGAAACAAAGAGAGATACATAAAGATTAGAAAATTATTAAATGATTCAACAATCCAAATATGTAAGCTAAAGAAAGCACACTGAATAAATCATCTTTAAGATCAAATTACACCATCAATTTCTACAAAACCAAACTTTGTTCCTTACTATTTGACTTTAAGCAAAAACCAAAGGACATGAATATATTATATTTCAAAAGGTGGCTAAAAACAGTTATATATAATAATTTAGCTAAACAAAATTCAAGATGACAAAAGAAAGCTTTTCTATAACTGGACATTGTTCCCCCCTTGATTAAGACTTCAATGTTGTTTTTAAGACCATAACAATCCTCATTATTGTGCCCAATAACCCCACACAATGCTTGGAACTGTCAAACCATTTTGGGATAAGATCTGGGATCTTTTCTTCAATAGGTTGTTACGTGTCTGCCATTTTCAACCTTTCAAATAACTGAGCATATCATTTAGCTATTTTGGTATAGTTGCGAGTGGTTTTGGTTTTAGGATTTAGACGAGCCTTGGGTACAACATGTGGGCAATTTTGGTGGGCTGGAGCTTAAACAGACTGGTATGGATATGGAGTTTAGAAAGTAGGGGCTCGAGGTTGGTAATAATTTGCTTGGGTATTGTAGACAGGATAAGTATTTGGTGAAGAATAGTAAAGCATTTGGGCCTTTCACCATACTGGTAAAGATAAATAGGTTGATGTGGTTGATTTAGGTAGAGAGGAGTTTGACTTGGCTTGTGTCTAAATATCTCTTCCTTCTTCTTTTTGTTCCCATTGATAGAACCATATTGAATCGCTTTTCTCATAGCTTACAAGTCTATATTATCTTGGATTCTCCTTGACTGGATCCCATCTTCTAAGATTTCTCCCATTCTAACAACTTTCATGACTTTTTTCCCATCATAGTTATCATTTTTATAGTACAAGCTGTTATCTTGGAATTAGATGAAAGTGGTGGTCATTTGACTTTCACTGATCGGTGGTTGGACTTTAGTTGCTTCTGCCCTCCAACACAGTGCATACTCACAAAATTTCTCAGTTGCTTTCTTTTTCAACTTAGCCAAGTAGAACCTCTCTGGTATGATTTTAGTGTTGAATTTGAACCGATCATAAAGTCTTGCACCAGATCATTCCACCCATGAGATTTACGAAGATCCTATTGTATGTACCAAGTGAGAGCTTCACCAGATAAACTACTTATGAACAACTTCATTCTGATTATTTCATTTCTCCCTACTCCTATCAACTTGTCATAGTAGGCCCTCAACTATGCAGGAGGGTCACCAACGTCATTGAATAAATCAAACTTTAGCTGCCTGTACCCTATGGTTAAGTCAATGTCTGGTTGCACACACAGATCATTATACTCCAGGTTTTTGTTTTCCCTAGGAATTTGGATATTTATCATTACTTCCTTAATTTTATGAACCTTTCTTGCTAGAACATTATCGACTTTGTCCTTGGCATTCTTTTTCATTTCTTTATATTGGTCTACCTCGGGTTAAAACTTGACTGTTATTGGGTCAGTAAAGGTTTGAATTTCCCCTACATATATAGGAGTAACATGTTGTGCGTAAGGTATGGCAACACGTACCCCTTGTATATACTGGGCTATATAATTTTGTATGGTAGGAGTATTTTGGATTGGAGGTGGTGGAGGATTACAAGGGGTATTAATGACTGGTTGGTTTGGTTTGCTTGAAGAAATGGTTGTAGGTAGTGGATAAGTATGAGTAGGTTGAGAAACATAAGGAATGTGAATTGGAAGTTTATTTGGTGGGTTAATAGGTGATGGATTAGGAGGAGGAATATAGGTAGTGTAGGTGGGTGGTTGTCTTTGTGGAGGGGTGTAGATAGGTGGTTGATTTGGTGGATTTACTAAGGTGGTCCGTGGTAGATTTTTGTTGGTAGAAGGGGGATGTTGAGGAGGGGAGTGTTTGGGAACTAGTGGATTAAATGATGAGAAATATGGTGGGTTTGGTGCAGTATTTTTGAGTTCAGGAGGTGGACTTTGGAGTGTAATGGATAAGTTGGTCAAGTCTTTAACCCAATTCAATTCTCCCCATAGATCCTCGATCTCTTGAGTCAAGCGGGCGACGTGCTCGTCATGTTGAATAGAAGCTCTAACTTTAGAAGTTTTAGGAGGTTCACTAATAATCGCGATATTCCCTGCACCAATTGGATTAGGTGTAATTAGATCATACATAGTGATTTTCCTTCCTTGAATAACGTAACTACATCAAGGTAATGTCAATGACTTGGATCTGGTGAAGTAAGGGTTGTCATCCAGCTCGATTGTCAATACGATCAACCTTTGCCGGGGGGGGGGGGTAAAGAAAATAGTGAAAAATAAAAAGGTAAAAAGTTGGTTAGGTCACCAGACAAGTGCATTCACATTGAGTTAAATATTCATATAATGTCAAGCAAACACGCCCTATACTTTGGAACCTCTCTTTGCCAGAGGTGGCCCTACGTCCAAACAAATTGATATAGAAGGATCTAGATTCTATCACGTTTAGATTCAGGATAATTTAGGATTTTTGAAGAGAGAATAGAAAGGCCAAGATAAACTGCTATGACGATAACAAAAGATGTTGCAAGGTGATGATAGGCGAATTTACACGCCTAAAGTACTATATTTTACCCATATTTTAGCTAAGTTTTGAGGACAAAATATATAACTCATGCACTTTTAGTCCTTTTTCCTATAATTGAGCTAACAAACGTGATTAGCAAGTTTTCAAGTAAAAATGATGCAGATTTCAGCATTTTATGGATAACTTGACGCCAAAGAAAGCTTCACGAAAGAAGGAAGGGAAGCTTGGATGCCAAGGACCAAAAGTGACGCATGGAAAACCTGTCCCGAGCAAAAACAGCATTTCTAAAGACTTTGGAGACCAGCAGTAACCTATTAGGATTAGGATAATAATGCAGTAATTTATTAGGATTAGGATAATAATGCAGTAATTCATTAGGATTAGGATAATGATGCATTAACCTAGTAGGATTGGGTTAAGTAATGCATTAGCTTAGTAGGAATAGGATATGGGTATTATAAATACCCTATTTTGCTAGAGATTTTTAATCATTCTCATTCTACTTCTTATTCCACAACTTACAACTCGGATTCTAATTCTTCCATTAATTCTACTTTTTATTCTTCTTCTATTCATCTATTCAATTCTTATTTTCCACAACAAGAGAAACGTTACTTTGCAAGGGAGTTCACGCCTAACGCCTACCACACTTTACTACACGAGATCTTTATTGTGGTATAATAACAATGTCGATTGTGATTTCCTTCACACTCATGGGTAACTAAACTTCTCTGTTGGGGTTATGGAAGCTATATGAGCTACTATTTATTGCTATGAGTTTGTGAATTTGCGACACGTATGCTTCTTATATCATTATTCTCTTCATCTTAATGCAAATTCTTGTGGTTGCAAACGCATAGAATACGCCAGTATAGCATTAACTTGTTCGAAAGAAAAGTTATATGTCTGGAAAAGAGATAATGTCAAGGTAATAGGGTCCCATCCCCTATTAAAAAGTTAGTGTCGTAACTGGATTAACCTCTTGGAGAATTTGTACCGTCAGATACGCTTTAAGCTCGAAAGAGTTAAAGTGAAATAGTCCTTGTTGAGGTCGAAAGACGCTTGGATTTACCATCGAATACAATTCTCTATAAGCACATGCATGTCTGAATTCCGCACAACTCATAGCCAATAGAGACGTACAACTCAGAAGGTGGACATAACCCCAACTTCTCAATTCTCATTGTTTTACATCTTAACTACACATTCTTTCTTTTTACTTTGCTAATTTCCATTTTTACTCTATTATTTTGTATACATCAATTGCACGTTACAATCCCCCCTCTTTTACGAGACTTGCATCAAAAATCTAATAATCATTGCTTACTTGTTGACCGGCTATTCCCTGTGGGATCGATACCCAACCCAGTTGGGTTCTATATTTGACTACGACCACTTTACACTCCTACGAGAGCTGTAGATTGAGCGTTATCATAAGGGTGTACACTAGTACAAAGGATAGGGTGGGCTGAAATATTGCTTTTGAAAAAGTGATAGAAAAGGAATAAAGAATCCTAAGGCTTCATCGCTAGTTAAAGAGCACTTGGGGATATCTAATGAAAATGAAGTATTGATAATAATAAATAATCATGGATAAAAAATAAAGATTAAAATGGTGATAAGGATGAAAGATATCCCATAACTATTGCCATGAAAAAGATGTCAAACAAGGTGGAGTTTTGTCTAATACTCCACGTTTGTTGAGTGGAAGAGGGAATTCAAGTATTGGAGGAAGATTTGATAGTATACCAAAACCCGTTTGATTATATTTATGCGGAGTCTTTGATAATACTCCACATCTATGGACTTGAAAAGTAAATCGAATGACAAGAGGGCTTTTTTATTTTGTTAGAAAAAGTACTCCACGTCATCAATGGAAAGGAAGGTCAACAAAATTGTACTGAATCCATTAGTGCCCAATCCCTGGACCATCTAAATCAATTTATAGAAAATATGTCGTAAGGTAGATAACATTTTGACAAAAGGGTGGCATCCTAGTCCCAGAGATGATATCTTGGACCGTCCTACCTAAGGTGTATGCAACATGACCTATTTATAGACTAAGAGTTTTTCCTAAATGTATGAGAGTAGGATCGAAGATATTTGAGAAGGTGACCTAATTGCATCGACTCTGAAACTAAAGAATCAAAAGAAGGTTTGGAGAAGTGTGAGATACCCTCCGCGTGAACCAGTGTGTGAACTATGTACGACCAAAGACTCAACAAAAAGTGCAAATGAGATAGCAGTAACAAACAGTGTTTTCAAATAAATAAGAAACAAAACTTTGAATTTGGCTTGTATCTTTTCAAATAAAGTAGTGTATATTTCTAACATTTATATTATAACAAAAATGAACGCAAAATAGACAAATATTCCCAAATATAATTCTTCAAATAAATTTGTTAAGGTAAAAACCTAAGAAATCCCTAAAGAGTTGCCACGCTGTTATGCCTCATTTTGAATCGGTTGAAATAGTCTGCAACATAATGGTGGTCGCGATGACTCTTTCTGACTTTTGAAAATTTTTTGTTTGTTTTTGTTTTTGAGTCGCCACCTAAATTTTAAGGAAAATTAGGAAAATCATTTTCCTTGTAATGTAAAAAATCTCTGTTTTAGTCTGCAAAAATCAATAAGATTCTAAGTAAGAGTTTTGGTTACCCGAGGGAAAGGTGTTAAGCACCCCTCAAAGCCAATCTGAAGATAGTCCTTAAACTTAGTTTTAGGAAAACATTTGAAAAATATTTTCTTCATTATTTGCTAAAAAATATTATGAGAAAATCTTTATTATTTTTTGAAAATACTATTCAGGATATATAAGATGTCACACTACAATATACAAGGATTTAATATGATAATTGCAAAATAAATATACAATTTTTTTCAAAAATGTGGAGAAGAATAGTATTTTTACTACACAATAGTCTATTACCCTCAACCTTTAGTCGAAATCCCAACTACACACTCAACCTTTAAAGATAACCTATTACCCCCCTAATCTATTTTTTCCTATATTTATTACCCCCCAAATGCTGACCTATCAAGGAAGGTGAGAACACCCCCTCTAGGCGCATTGGTTTAGCCCCAACACGTCCAAAATTAAAATTTTAGCCGTCCACGTAATATACACATCATTAATTGATTATTTGATGAAATAAAGATGAAAAAAAATACTCTTTCTCTCTTCCAACGGTCATCATCTTCTTCTTCTTTATAAGACCCATGTCCTTGTCCAATATTTTCCTTCATGTTCCTCCATTTTTTTATTTCTTTAACGTACGTTTTAGCTTTTAATCCCAATTTGTACTTCAATTCTTGAAGTTTTGTTTTGTAATTTGGTTTAACTATTAATTTAGGGTTTGTAATTTAATGGTTGATTTTGTCGAAATTCATGAAATGACAAATTCAAAATTGAATAAGCTTTGTATGGATGAATCAGACCAATGGTCAATGTTGTTGTGAGATGCAAACATGGTATTTTGCTTGACTTGCAAACTTCATGGTTGAAGTTAAATCGGGGAAGAAGATTTTAGTCTTGCCCCTACTATGGTGTATGTATTTTGCATTGTATTTTGCTGTCAATTTATATTCAAATTATGATAATGTACTGATTTCTAAAAATAAATTTAGTCTCAAAAATGTAATTTTTTCTATAGAGGGACAAAGAAAAAGTTGATCCAAGATCAAATTTTATCATTCCGAGATTGGTGAACAAAATCAATGAGTTGGAAGAAGACTTATGGCTTAAATAGGTCCAAATTGATAACTTGACGCAGGAGAAGAAGCTTAATGGAAGATGGAGATAGTGTAGGTTCAATAGAAAGATATTTGTATGTATTTTGATTTGTGTTGCTGCTATGTTCATCAGCAACAAATGAACTGAAAGTGGTTTCTAGATCTTGTCTACTATGGTGTAAATTTTGTATACCTCTCTCTAAATATATCAGATTATGTTCTTTTATGGTGTCTTTTGCCTAGTCGTACTTCAGATGTTTGTTGTTATGCTGCTATGTTATTGTTTGCATTTGTCCTGCTGCTGCTGCTATGTTATTGTTTGCACTTGTGCGGTTGCTATGTTATTGTTTGTACTTTTAAAATTATGTTGTGTTTCTGCTATGTTTTTGTTTACACTTACAAAATTGTGTTGTGTATTGTTGTTATGTTATTTTTTACAGTTGCTGTGTCTTGTGTTGTTGCTATGTTATATTTTACACTTCCAAAGTTGTGTCTTGTTAGGCAAAGCATCGTGCTGCTGCTATGTGTTTACACTTAAATCGTGTAATGACAATGTTGTGTTGACATTATATCAACTTTACCATCATTTAACACAACAATAATACCTAATGACAACATTCATCAACAAAATATTCTAACTTCACACAACATCATCATTCATACCAACCATTAGGCACAACATCATCATTCATACCAACCATTAGGCATAACATCATCATTCATACCAACCATTAGGCAACATTCATCAATAAAATATATATACAATGCTTAAATTGTTTTTCAGCACCAAAATAAAATAGTTTTCATGTCAACTGGTCTAACTTAAAATAGTGCTTAAAATAATCAATATTACTACAATTTCCAGGGCATCTTGGACTTTGAAGAAGTATTTTCTTAACTTGAATTATTTGAACTGCTTCCTACATTCTTCATTCTTTTCTTCTCTTTAATCTCTTGTAGTTGTTTTGTTGATATTGCTGCTTTTCCATTCCATTTCAGCTTATTGGTATTACTTGGTGTATAACCAATGTTACCAGTTATATCAGCTGATCTTATTACCCTTGCTTGACCAGTAGGCAGATCTTACTACGAGGCATGCCAGGCTACAGTGAAGGATAAAAATTATTCAAGGACTCATACATTAAAGACTCATATGTACACAAGATACAACAAAGCTAGATACTTATATTTAGGACTTTGAATCCATTTTCAGCTTGGAACACACCCATTCCCATTACTTTTGACCTTTTCAATGGAGCTGTTTTTTCTCTATCACTACCCCTTCATCTTTTAGTAGTACCATCCATTAAAGATGATGCACAATAATCAGAAGGTGCAAAACAGGATGCTGGAAAAATAGTAGGTGCAGTAGGTATTTTAGGTAGAGGAGGTGCACTAGGTGCTGCTGGTGTTGCCTTTTTTGGTCTCCCTTTTTTTTGTTGTTGTTAACTTGCATTAATAATTTCTGATGGATTTTTATATACATATAAAAAGAAGAGAGTTATATAAAAGTCATTGAGATAATTAGTACAAGTGTAATATTACCTTTGGTCTACCTCTTTCCCTGCCTGAACCAACACTGACTTGAGGAGGTGCATTTGGTGTTTCTGGTGTAGTTTTCTACATATTAAAATAATGTTAAGAAATTTGAGAAGTAAGATAAGTAATATACTAAATTAAGTGTTAAACTTACCTTTGGTCTGCCTTTTCCATATGCCTGAATCAGTAGGTGTTACTGATGGTGCAACACTTGGTTTTGCTGATTGTCCTCGTAGAGGGCACCTTCTTTTGTTGTGGCCTCTAACATGGCACAACCTACATATCATTGCTAGTCCAGTTCTAGGTAATTTTCCAGATTTCTTTGTTTCTCCAGCTTCCTTCTTCCTAGACTTAGATGGCGTGCCAGGTAAGGTACTAATTTCAGGTGGTGCAACAATAATGTTTGATGAAACAGAACAGATTTCCATGTTTGTTAATGGTTCAAGAACATTGGCATCAGTTCTTAAGTATGTTTCCTTACTGTAGTAGTTGTCAATATAGTCATACAAGGGGTGTTTCTTGAACAATAGTTCAGCCACACCATGTGCACGTGATATGCCTTTTAACTGCCACAACCTACAACTATATGTCCTCTTGAAAATATCCACTGTCTGTTGACAAAGCCCTTCTTTCATTTCAAAATCAGCCACTCTATTAAACTCAATGGTACAATCCATAGCCCTGTTGATGCTCTCCTCTAAAATCTTCAAACACATTGGTGAGTAATTACAACACCAGGTATTTGGAAACTCCCTTAGAGTGCCTATTCTTGTCATTATCTTCACTCTTATTTCTTCAAGCACAGAAATGATGGTCTTGTGCGTAGCTGCCAAGATCCATGCATTAAAACAATCACTCATGTTGTTATCCACTAAATCACACTTTAATTCTGTGTTGAAGTAAAGCTTGCACCAGTAATTAATATTATAGTACATTAAGTATTGCATCATTTTTTCAAGACCAAGCAACTTCATCTTCTGTATGGTCTTCCTCAATTGAGACTCAAATGTACTTTTTGCTATCTTCCAAAACTGTTGTCTTCTTTGAAGATCTCTCTAGTCCTTAGCCTAATTATCTAAGATGTGACTTGAACATCTTCTATGTTCAGATTGAGGTAACACCTCCTCAATTGATGCAAACAGTCCCTTCAGTAAACATACATGACAAAAAAAGGTCAAGTTAGGGCATAATTAAATGTACTAAATTAAAGTAAAAGGAAATAAGGTTAAACGTAAAATACTGTACATACCTTCTGCATATCTGTAATCAAGGTGAGACCTTCACCTTCTCCAAGTCTTAGGTCATCCCTAATACACCTAACAAACCATGTCCAGGTGTTTGTGTTCTCTTTTTCAACTACTACCCAAGAAAGTGGTAGCATCTGGTTGTTTCCATCCTTGGCCACAATAACTAACAATTGGCCTTTAACAAATACCCTTAAGAAAACAACCATCTAAGCCTATGCACTTCCTACAATGTACCTATGCCTTCTTCAAAGCATCAAAGCAGATGTAAAAAGTCTGAAATTTTGGTTTACCTTCTTCATCAGCCTCACCAAGTTTGACAACACAACTGGTCCCCGGGTTTGTCCTCAATAGTTCATCTTTGTAGTCAAGGATTCTTCCAAATTGTACAACATGATCACCCATTATCTCTTTCAAGACTTTAGACCTTGCTCTTCTCACAGTGGTCGTACCAACATAAAGTTTGAACTTTTTTCTAATCAACTCTTGTAACTTGAATACTCTTTTTTTGGGTTATACAAGTAATTTCTGGTTGTCTTGTTGCAAGTATGCTTTAGAATGTAAGTTTTTATCATAAAATCATTTGTTGTCTTGTCTAGACCTTCATATAAAAGCCATGGACATCCATCCTTGCACCTAACTCTAACCTTTTTTGGCTCATTAACCCACTTCTCCACAGGAATCCTTTTTCTTACTGCATATTTAGTCACTGCTCTTCTAAATTCACTAACATCTTTAAACACCATACCCTACTGCCAAACAACTTCCTTTGCAGTTGGATCATGAATGATTTTTGATTTCTTGTCCTCTTTTTTGACAACTCACAGTTCTTGCTCTACCAGAATCAACCACTTCATATTCATCATCACCACAACAATCATCTTCATCTAATACAAAACTATCCTCATCAGAACTTGTAAAGTAAGGCTCATCACCTCCAAGCCTTCCTTCATGACTTACTCTACCTATTTCAGTTTCATCAAAACCTAGATCGGGTACTGCTTCACCTACTGGTACCTCTGCATTGTCAGCTGGTACTCTCTCATTTCTTTTTCTCCTTTGAAACTTTCTCTTTTCAACTCTCAACTCTCTAACCTCCTCATGTACATCAGTACCATACCCATTTTCATCATCATCTCCAATTTATTCTCCTTTTGAATCAACACTATCCTCAGTAGAATAATCAAAAGCTTCTACTTCTTCAAAAAAAATAGATCCAGCTGGACCAACATCAATATCATCTACTGCACCATCTACTGCAACATCAGTTATTGCAGCATCACTTGATGCAGTAGTAAAAAGAGGTGTGGTATTGAAATGAGATGTGGTTGGAAAAAAGAAGTAGGGTCCTCCACATTTAAATGGTCCTCATCTACCCTAAAGTTAGGCCTAGCATTAAAAGATGCACCAGATTCCTCTAAATCTCTAAGACAAATATTTTCTAAAAATAAAGGTTTGGGGGGAGGGAGGCCACTATATCTGGCTCATCAACTAAATGGTTGACAAATACCTCCACTTCATCCCCATCTTGTAAGGAACACATCATCTAAAAAATATCCATATCATTATCAACATCTACCAAAATGCCATAGTTAGGTACTTTGATACTAAAAGTGCAAGTTGTGCTATATCCCAATTATATAATATAGTCTTTCAACTCAAAATATGACATCTTATCTACGTCAACATCCAAAAATTCTGTTACCAACCCCCCTTATAAATTGGTTTCCCCCTACTAAAATGTAAGACCCCACCATGGTACTATCTTAGAGTTATCAACGTAAAACCATTCATGTCTTACCTGACCACAATAAAGAATCAAATAAGACATAGTAGCATAGCAGAAACATTATGGAAAAAGAAAAAAAAAAGTTATGAACATGCTACAAAATTAAAAACCAAAATAACAAGATATTAACATGCACATGCTATTAAACACGATTGATTTTGAGAAATTTTGTCATTTTAACAAAAAATCAGAGAAAAACCCTAATTTCTAATAAACCAACTTAAACAATCAACAAAAATCCTAATTTGATGTAATTAGGAACTTAATACGCTGTTAATCAAACACGTAGACAATATAATAGTATAACCCACAACTTAATGTCACTCAATTAATTTTTAATTTTGGGGTTTATCATAAAACCCTACTTAATTTTAACTCAGTTTTAGAAAAAATCACTCCAACTAACAACATATTAACACACACTTCCTATTAAACACAATTGAATTTTTAAGTTTTCACATAAACAACAAATCGGAGAAAAGACCTAATTTCTAATAAACCCACTTAAACAATCAACAAAACATGTACTTACGAACGGATTATGCTGTTAATCGAACACTTAGACAACGTCATAATAGTAAGAATCAGTTAATTTCACTCAATTAATTTGTAAATTTGGAGATTATCTAAAAATCCTAATTCAATTTTTTCAATTTATGAAAAAAAACACACACCTTGTAACAGCAACAAGATGATTCTTTGTAAATCCACTATCAAAATATTTCGATTAGAACAAAAATCCCCTTCAAAAATAGATGAAATCACAGTTTAGAGAGAAGATAGAGGAGAGAGAAAGATGAAAGGTTTAGAGAGAAGAGAGAAGAGAGAGAAAAATGAAAATGAAAATGAAATTGTGAAAAGAGATTTTGTTTTGTTTAGGCGTGGGCCAGGTGCGTGAAATGTATGAATGTCTTATTACTTGGTCTATGTTGTCAGGTCATAATTTGGGGGTGGGGGGTAATAAATATAGGGAAAAATAGATTAGGGGATAATAGGTTATCTTTAAAGATTGAGTGAGTAGTTGGGATTTCGACTAAATATTGGGGGGGGGGGGAGGGTAATAGACTATTTTCTCTTTTTATTGTAATAATACATATAGTAAAAATACAAAAATATTATAATTTTAGATGAAAATATGTTTAAAGGTATATCAAGTCAAATACATAAATACATCATTATAAAGCAGAAAAGGATACTTTAAAGTATGCGAGAGTTTATTCATTGTAAAATAAACATAAATATGTATATATGTAAGAGTATATGAAAGATGCGAAATTTGTTTGATTTGTGAAATTCCAATAGATTGAAAGTAAGTAAAGTAAAATGCAATAGTCGAGTTGATATAACATACAAATGATACTATGTAATTAGTACAATAGTAAGAATAAAAATAGTAATAGTAAAAATATATCTTATATATGGTAGTGTAAGAACGAATATATACCTTGAGTTTTTAGAGACTTTTTAAAAGCTGAAAACTTGAAGTAAAGTTAGGAATAAATATGAAATGTAATAAGCATTTAAATTATATTGAGTTCAATGAAAATAGCATTTTTGACGAGTAAGTCACTTGCGAAGGGCTTGACTAATCAAAATCCTTTAGTGATTTATTTTAAAATTCTAATTTAACCAAGCAAATCATTAATTAACATAATTGAAAAACTAAAACTATTACTAGCCATTTAAACTAATTCAGAAAGGTATTTCTTATTTAGAGTTGCACTTGAAACCAAAATTTTCCCTTTTATTTAAAAAATAGTCCGTGATAAATATATAAACGTCAAATATATGAAGGATTGGTCGGGAAAACTATTTTAAACAAACTAAGCCTGAACAACACAATGTTAATCAATTTCAATCAAAATGATGGGAAATGCATATTCAATATAATACAAGGTTATATAACGAATTAAATGTGAGTGACGAAAGTAACAAGGAAAGTAAGAAACTCGATATTATAGATTCTTATCAAAGGAATCAACTTCTAGCAATTTAGACTCCAAGCTCTTGTCTTATGGCCATTGACCTGATAGTTGGATCAATTATGAGTCCCATGGCAGAACTCCAATTTTCTAGTGTACACGAAACAAAAAGGGATACATAACGATTAAAAAATGATTAAATGATTCAATAATCCAAAGATGCACGCTAAATAAAGCACACCGAATAAATCATCCTAAGATCAAATTAGACCATCAATTTCCACAAAACCAAACTTTGTTCCTGACTTTTTGACTTTAAGCAAAAACTAAAGTCCATGAATATACTATATTTCTTTTTTTGGTAACAAATGTAAATATTACCATTAACACACCAATAACAATTACTTCTAAAGAACACCTAAACTCATGATCAGCGTTGAACAAGATGTCATGCAGTTTAAGCCTCCGACAAACTAATTACAAAGAAATCTTTGAAGCCAAAAGCTAAATCTAGTGTCCTTTTTTTGTACCAGACATAGCTGCTATTTTTAAACTAACTCTCTCTTGATTTGTTCTGTTACAATCTCAGAGTTCATAATTTTTCCTAATGCACCTTTTTATTCCTTGCTTGCCAAATGTGATATATCATGCTACTCCTCAAACTTGCAATGGCCTCTTTATGAATTGTCTTCCACCTCCTCCTTTTGTTCTCTTCCAACATTTGTTTTGTGTTACCTCGTGGCCACTGCACACTTGCCCACTGAGAAAGGTCTTCTCTTATGTTACTATACCACTAACATTCACTGAATAAATAATTTTGAGTCTCAGGTTCCTGAGTTTCACAAAGGCAGCAATTGATTGTCTCTACCTGAATATGCTATCTCTGAAGTCTGACTTTTGTAAGTAATCTCCCTTGTACCACTAACCAGGTTATAAACCCGGGTCGAGGTAGTAGAATACTATTCCAGATCAATTCCACGATTCTTAGCCTTCTTTGATCAACTAAAATGGCAGTATAGCTTGTTGAAATAGCATATTTCCCATTTTATGTAAGTTTGTACTCTCCTTTCATTGTATACCATCCCTGCTTATCATATTTTAGAGCATGAAGTTTCCTTCAGTACCAGCTACTATCCTGCTGAGGTGTGTGCATCCAAAAGTTTTGATTTTCCTTCATGTACACACCATGAATCCACCTGACCTAAAGTACATCTCTTTTGGTTTCCAATTGCCATAATAATTTGCCTATGGAATCTTTATTCCATAGTTAACAATCTTTTATATTCTGTCCTCCCTATTTCTTTGGAACATATACCTTTTCCCATACAACTAAAGTAGTTTTCCTCTTCTCCTCGGTACTATCCTACAAATAAGCCCTGTAATTTTTGTCCACCTTCTTCAGAACCCTTTGAGGTAGTATGAAAACTGATCCCTACTAGTTGTGGATAGACAATAGAATAGAAATGATAAACTGTAATCTTCCTGCATATGATAACCGTTTAGCATAGACCTTTGTGATTTTGCTAGTGATTTTTTTCATTAATTAGTTGCAGTCCATCTTACTCCATTTCTTAAATGAAAGGGGTAGGCCAAGATATCTGATTGGAAAAGAGCCTAGCACAAAATTATTTAACTGGAATATCTGATTCTCCACTTGCTCATCTATTCCAGCCATGAAAATGCTCGATTTGTCCATATTTATCTATAGCCCCGTGACTTTGCTAAAGTATTATAGAGCCTCTATAAGTCTAGTTACAGAACGGACAGTCCCTTTGCAGAAAATTATTTGATCATCTGCAAATATCAAATGTGTTAGCTTGACTGATTAGCACATTGGATGATACTCAAAATCTGGAACATCTCCCATATATTTTAATGTTTTGGACAGATATTCCATAACTATTACAAATAAAAGAAGGGACATGGGATCCACTTATCTCAAGCCTCTTCTCCCAACAAAAAATCCTTGACCTTTTCCATTAATTTTGACAGTAAACATTGGGGTTGAAATGCAAATCATGACTAAATTCACAAACCTGTCAGGAAATCCAAAACCATGTAATGCCTCAGCAATAAAATCCCAACTCACCATATCATATGTCTTTCTTAGATCTATCTTCATTAAGCATCTAGGAGTAGTTTTTCCTGTGTAATATCTCAGCAGTTCATGAAATATTAAGATATTGTGCACCATGGCTCTCCCTTAGATAAATACAGACTGGTTATCCGCAACTATGCAATTTAATACCTCTTTCAATCTCCAACAAATCATCTTTGTTATACATTTATATAAGACATTACAATATGCGATTAACATGTATTGGCTGGCATACCTAGGGAAGAAACCTTGAAAATCAGGGCTATATTTGTTGTGTTGAGCTGCTTTAACAATTTTCCATTCCTAAAAAACTCAAGAATTGCATCTGTAACATCGTGACCTATAATTCCCCAGTCTGACTTCAAAAAAACACTACTGAAACCATTAAGACCTAGGCTTTTATTGCTATCTATATGGAACATAGATTGCTTCACATCCTTGCTTGTGTATTCCTCTAATAGTCTCAACTGTTGTGTTGTATTCAACAATGTTCCATTACTAAGTATTGCTCTATTTGTTGGCTCTCTAATAACTGATTTCTTTCGACATGTAATACTGCACAAACACTTCAGCTATTTTCCTCGGTTCTTGATCATCTTTTACCTGTGTGATGGCCTTTTTAAGTCTTTTATGCTTAATCATTGCAAAGAAGTATTTTGTATAGTCATCTCACAGTTTCAACCACACCGCTTTTCTTTGTTGTTGCAAGAACATTTCAGCTAAATATGAATTCTTTCTATATTTTCTTAATTTTATAGTTTCATCAAGTTGTAGCATTATATTCATGGGGTCTGCTTGTATCCTTTCCTGGGCAATCAAGAGTTCCTCCTTATCCTTTTCAGCCTCAACAATTATATTCCTGTAATGTTGAGTATTCAACTCATGTAAACTTATCTTTAGCAATTTTAATTTCTTTACCACTTTCCACATTTGATGCCCCTCTAATTGAATACTCCAAATGTGTTGCACCTTCTCAGTAAAATTTGGGTGCTGAGCCCAAGTATTGCAATATTGAAATGTTCTCTTAGGCCTGTAATTGTGATTTTGCAATGACAATTTAGATGGACAATGATCACTTAGTCCTTCAGTAGATAATCAGCTCTACATGTAGGCATACAAGTTAACCACTTAGAGTTGAAAAACATCCGATCTATTTTTGAATAAATCCTCCGCACAGAAATTCTATCATTCCATGTATATTGCTAACCTTGATGAGGCATTTCTATTAGTTCACAGGTTTCCAAGCAAGTTTTGAAATCTATAACTTCATATAATGAAACTAGATTCCCCCCCATTGTATCCTCAGTATGCAATATAGAGTTAAAGTCACCAAGGATAAGCCAAGGCATAGTGCAAATCCTCTGGTACATCTCCATTTCTGACCACAATAACCTCCCCTTTTCTCTGGTTTTATATGCATACACTATAGAGAGATAAACTACCATCTGCAGGGGCATATATAGTACTTCATAAGTCAATATTTGGGCTGATCTAGCTATCAGATTCACCTTGTAAAAATCTCATCTCTAAGCTAATAAGATCCTTCCATTTGGATGGACATCAAGATTAGTAGGAAATTTCCATCCTCCAAACATTCTGTTAACAACTTCTTCCATCTTATTACTTTTTACTTTTGTTTCCACTAACCCCACGATATTGATATTTTCTTTATTGTAGAGGACCATAACATCTTTCTACTTATTAGGGTTGTTAAGCCCTCTAACGTTCCAACATAATAACTCAACCTATCCCATAGTGGATATGGTCTCATCTCCCACTCTTCCGCTGTATTAAGCTCTATTGCCCCTCTCCTCTATGCAAAGTTTGGAAAGCATTTGTTCTCTCCACCTACACAAATTTATGTTGAAGCACTAGTTGAGGACTAATAGTTCTATGGGGGGTTATCCACTCAGCTGTAAGAGGACCTATGCTATCTCTGATAGTTTTTGGAGAGGCCTGCATATCCTCCTTTTTCTGCACTTCTTGAGAGGTACCTGCAGTTACCGCTTGTTGAGTTACAGGTGGCTCTTTGTTTAACACCCCTTCCACTACTTCATTATTTGAAGATTTTTCTTTTTGTAGATCTCCTCTGCATTATGTTTCCTACAATAACCACATAGTGTAGGCTTCCAATCATACACTACTTTCTGCTCACTAATATTTCCTTTTTCATTTCTAAAGAAAATTAGATCGGGCAGTTTAGCATCCATATTGACTTCCACCAAAATATGCATAAAATTCAAACCCTGTTTCTTCTCAGTATTTAGGTCAGCCATTAAAGGCCTGCCAATTAAACTTCCCAGCTTACTTAGCCCTGCAGGACTCCAGTATTTATAATCTAGTCTTGGAAACTTTATCCATATAGAACTGGTTGTAATTCTTCTCTAGTAAACTCCATTTCTGGTACGCATGCCTTCACTATGAATGTTTTGTTGACAAAATGGTAAATCCCTCTTTGTAACACCTTATTTTTCCCGTCAATCATATCAAAATGAACTATTATTACTTTATTCTTCAACGTTGCTACTTTATTCAACCTATACTTTCCCCAAATTCTTCGTATAAAGTCATTTATCACCGCAAATGGGGGATGAGCTCCCAATACATAACAAACAACAACAGTTTTCCAGTATTGAATTTCAGATTCAATATCCTCGAAATCAATATCGATAATGTTTTTCTTGCCTTGCTTCATAGGAGCTACATAATCAATCTTTAATCCAGTATTTGAGACATTTGAGATATCAATCAATCCCAAATTGAGTGCGTAGTCTCACTTTGCATTGCCTCCTCTTCAACCTCATCCGCCCATTATTTTCTCCCCTTTCCTGATGTTGATTGTACTGGAGCAACAATTGTAGACCACTGCTTCTGCACAAGAACTTGTGCCTCAAGCTCCTTCGCCTTTGTTTGAGCTTTTAGTTCCTTTTCCACCTCTGTACTTTGTTTCCTCTGCATCTTTGTAGTACCAGCTGCAGTAGTTGCTTATGAATTTAGGCTTAAGGAATCCTCCATGAATTCTCCTAAATTTGATTCTGTTCCATTGATTGATACTCCATTTGAAGCTTCCTCATGCATATTAGCTTTACCTCGAGACTTCATAGCTGTCTTCTTCGCCATTTGAGCCTTTGCTGATGGAATTCGAGCTCTTTTTCCCATGGTAGCACAAGTTTGTTAGAAGGTGCCGAGAGACAGAATCACCATTGAGAGAAGTTCAAACTAGATTATATTTCAAAAGGAGGTTAATCATAGTTATATATAATAATTTAGCTAAACAAAATTCAAGATGACAAATGAAAGCTTTTTTATAACTGGACATTGTTGTACACGAACAAAACTAAAGCTTTTAGGAGTTTGGTTATTAGTAAACCATAATGTTATCACATTTGACACCAAACAACAATATACATCCATGTAAAGTTGAATAGAAAATGAGATGGAGGAAGAAAATTTATAAATTAAAATTAGTGAAGGAGACAAACTTCTAACACTAGGATTAGTTTTTTACCCCAAATAATAATTTGGAGATGATTCAAACTGTATCAGCCCCATATTCTCAAAAATAAAGCAAAACAGAAGAGCAAAAAGTCTTTATAAACATAGCATGTTGGGATTTCAAAGCAGCCACATAAACTAGGGTAACCAGATACCGAAATCAAGTCATATGGCCAAACTTCCACAAAAAAAGGAACAAAAACACCATCAACACGGGGTAGAAAATTACTTTTTCTGTTATACTTGAGATCATATCAGGTTCACATCCAAACTAAGAACAAAAATCAAGAATATAACAAATAGTCCCACAAATGTAAGAAATGGATGCATTCGGCAAAATCTTTCAATATAGCCGTGGTGATAGGTGCTCCAAATACTCTGTAGGGTAAAGAACCGCATTAAAGTCTCCTCCCAAAATCTAAGGTTGACTGATTCCTTGGCCTAGTTCCTCCAACATCCTCCATAAACTTCTTCTATTATCTAGGGAATTAAATCCATAGATGATAGTCAATAGACACAAGAAATCCCCATTTTTGTTGGTTACTTGACAGTGAATTAATTGTGAGGTTGTTGGAACGTGGGGATTGCACCACACAGTGAGGGATCAGGTCCCTTAGAGTCAGTCATAGGCAATCAAACAGTAAATCATAGGAAAACTAAAACTTTACAAAAAGTAAAGAACCCAAAAATTTAACGTGGAGACCTTGCCCAAGGAAGAAAAAACCATGGCTTGACCTCACAAGCACCCAAAAATTCACTATAATCAAACTCTTGATTACAGACTCCAATGAACCTAACTCTAGGTTCCTCCTACTTGTAATAACTCTATTAGAAGCCTACCTTGACAACTCTGTCAAGAACTCACCAATATCAACCTCAGGTAACTATACCTAAGCTCACTCAAGAAAGCAAAGAAAGCATTACTCTTATATCTTGAGTAATTCGCTCACAACTCAGGACTCAACTAAAGAGAACTCACTCTTTCAGTACATTCACAAGAACTTAAGAAATATTGCAAATTTGAGTTTTCATCTATTTAACTCTCTTCAATGGTATATTATTTAAATAGTTGGAATGGGAGACATGGGTTTCTCCAAATTGGATGAATTTTGGCTTGGAATTTTAGTTTCTCCACTTTTTCAGTTCTTGCGCAAAAGGGTGCTACTTCTTGTATCAGCATTGGCTGGAATCACCTCTATGCACTTTCTACTCGTCAGGATTCTGAGGCATCCCCAGATGTTATTATTGGTATGTTTCAACTCTTTTCCCGTGATGTTTATTATTTTGCTTTTCTCGCCTATTCGAATTTCTTCAATGTCAAGCAAAAATTCATCCAATTTGGAGAAACACATGTCTCTCATTCTAACTATTTAAATAATATACCAATTCATCCTAAAAATATCAATTTAAAGCATGAATAATTAATTCAAAACATTGGACAAGTAATTCAAACAGTAACCACCAAAAGCCCTGAACCCAATTTCAAAACTCATAACCTAAATCACTTGAAAATCCATTCAATTAATGCCACAATATAAAATTAAAGTTTAGGGAAGGGAAACATGCTTGAAATACACAAGAAACTGAAGTCATTTTGAAGTTCAGAGCCCGGATGATGAATGTGTTGTGAAACCCTTAAGCTTTCTTGGTTATGGTGTTAGAGAAGAGAATACGAGTGTTTAATCTTTTTAAATGAAGGAGAAAAGGTCAATTTTGTATTTATAAGTTAGGGAAAATGTGACAAGACCAAAAGCCCCTCACCTTTAAGTGAGAAAAACAAAACTGGATGAAATTTACACCTTAGTGTGACACGCCGTTATCGCGAAGGTTATCCTTCATGCCACACCGATATCACAGAGGGTAACCTCCGTGACACGATAATATCATGGATCTTCACTGCTTTGGGGTCCCAAGATGACCCCAAATCCCTTTTCAAAAATTTCAAAACTTTCCCAAATTATCCTTTTATCATCCTTAAACACAATTAAAGTAAAAAAATTGGTACTACGCACACGGGAAGGAGAAAAATAAATGATCAAAATTTTAAGGGGTCTTATACCTCCTGCATCAACACAACGCCTAACCTAACACCTGAAGAATCATAAAATATGGTGAAACCCACCCTTTTCTTGGAAAAAGTCAAGATAGGAGTTGAAGTCAACAAATCCTTAATCTTTTGAAAGCTTTCCTCACAAGAAACGACCACTAGAAAGAAATCTTCTTCTTAATCAACTTGGTAAGAAGAGCTGCAATGGATGAGAAACCCTCAACAAAACGCCGATAAAAACCTGGCAAGCTAACAAAACTCTGAATCTCGGTAGGCGAAGTAGGTATATCCCAATCACGAACCACTGCAATCTTGGCTGGATCAACCATAATGTCCTCTTCGGTCACTATATGATCCAAGAAAGAAATAACCTCCAATCAAAACTCACACTTCGAGAACTTGGCATACAACTTCTCATCCCCCAATATCTGAAGCACAATCCACAAATGCTCCTCTTGCTGAGCCTCACTCTTGGAATAAACCAAGATATCATCTATATATACAATAACAAATGAGTCAAGATATGGTCGAAACACCCGGTTCATCAACTCCATGAATGCGACATGGGCATTGGTCAACCCAAAGGACATGACCAAGAACTCATAATGACTATATCGAGTTCGAAAAGCCATATTCGGAATATCCAAAGCTCTAATCCTCAACTGATGATAAATGGACCTCAAATCAATCTTTGAAAATACTGCAACACCCTGAAGCTGGTCAAATAAATCATCAATACAAGGAAGAGAATACTTATTGTTAACCGTCACCTTATTCAATTGCCGATAATCAATACACATACGCATAGGCCCGTTCTTATTCTTCACAAAAAGACAGGCACACCCCAAGTCGATACACTAGGTTGGATAAATTCATTTTCTAACAACTCCTACAAGTTATCCTTTAATTCTTGTAGCTCGACTGGGGCCATCCTATAAGGGGGAACAGAAATGAGCTTGGTTCCAGGATCAACATTAATAGTAAAACCAATATCACGATGTGGAGGCATACCAATCAAATTTGTGGGGAAAACATCCAAGAACTTATGGACCACATAAACCGAATGCAAAGAAGGAGGTGTAACAACACTAGTATCACAAATATGAGCCAAATAAAATAAACACCCACTCTAAACTAATCTACGAGCCTAAACATAAGAAATAATCCTCTTAGAACCTGAATGAAGTGTACCTTTTCAAGCTATCCTTGGCACACCTGGCAAAGCTACGGTCACGATCTTAGCATAACAATCTAAAACCACATAGTTAGGTGCCAACCAATCTATACCTAAAATAACATCGACATCAACCATATCTAACATAAGCAAATCTACCCAAGTTTTATGCCTAGAGAAAGTCATAATACAGGATAAATACACCCAATCCACCACTAAAAAATCACCTACTGGGGGGTGATATGTAAATAGACATGAAAAAAGGCTCACTAAATGAATCAAAAACCAAAGCAAAATATGCAGACACATAGGAAAAAACATACCTGGGATCAACCAACACAGATGTAGATCTAAAATAACTGGGGATGATACTTGTGATCCCAATATTTGGAGCCTCTGCGTCAAGTTTGGCTAGTATAGCATCGCACAATCCACGACCACCAACTGTCTGAGTGGCCCTACGACTACCACCATGATCTCCACTACCTCTGCACCTCACACCTCTGGTAGAACCCCTACCTCTCACAACTGAAATAGAAGTAGCTCTAATCACACAACGGGACAGTTCTTGACCAAATAGCTAGCCTCATTACACACAAAGCAAACTCTATGGCCTAACTCAATAGAAGAAGGTACCACAAGACCCAAACAATACCCTAAACTGGTAAAATAGAAGATCCACTATCCGAACTCTGCAAAATCGCCTACACCGACCTACCTAGATACCTAGAGAACCTTTGAAATCTCTACCACGAGAAGCTTGAGCTCTAAACTCACTAAGATGGCGCACCTTTTTGGTGCCTCCTTGAGATGCTCGAAGAATACCCTTAGTCATATTATCATGATCCACTATACTCTGAAATGATGCTCCAAACACAACCATCTGAGATGTAGCCTACTGAAGGAAAATATCCAAGCCTTTCACAAACTTTTGAATATTCTTAGACTCGGTGGAAATGTTAGCATAGGAATATTTAAGCAATGTAAAGAAACATGCCTCATACTCAGCTATAGCCATGGAGCCTTGCTCCAGGCGATCAAACTCATCTTGCATCTGATCCCTTAGATTGTAAGGCATAAACCTCTCCAAAAATACGATGACAAACTAATCCTACACCATCTTATGAGAATTAATAGGTCTACAACCAATGAGCGACATCCACCAATCTTTAGAGCATCTCTTAATTAATAAGTAGTATAAGAAACCCTATACGACTCCAACGAACTCAAATTATGCAACTTCTAATGATAGTCGATCAAAAACTCATAGGAATCCTCATTCATAGCACTACTAAATCTAGGAGGACCCAAATGAGTAAATCTTTCAAACCTCTTTTGATCTTTAAAAGACATCACAATACTCACACCAAGAGGAGGCATACTGAATCTGGCAGGCTGAGATCCCAACTGAGGAGGTAACATATATGAAGGCTGAACTCCCAAACTCGAAACACTATACTTAGATGTCGGTGTTGAAATAAGAATAGTACTTGGGGTTTGAGGAGTACCTAATATAAAAATAGGTATAACTGGATGATCCACACTCAAAACTGGAGGGACACCCAACATAACCAAAAGAGGACCCTCTAAATGGGTCAGCAAGTGCACCAACAACCCCTCCAAGAATAGAGTAGAAGAACTCTAAGGAACTGGATCTGAACCTGCACCCTCTACATGCTTAACCTGAGGCTCAGGGAAGAGTCCCCTAGCACTTCTCCTAGATGAGTCTAATCCACAGTCCCATCTACCCTGTAAAGTCCATCTACGACTCAAGGCTTGCCCTCTGGGTGAAGGCTCCATATCTCTACTCTCGTGAGACCTAGTTAGTACTATTTGTGTAGAAAGAGTGAAACATAACTTAGAACACAAGGTATGAAAGAATTTCATATGATAAGGAGCAAAATATGGGAAATTTTCCTAAAGATATCCTATTGACTCTCAAAGATAGATACAAACATCTACATACCAATCTCGGACTCTATTACACATCTCATTATTATACATTGAAACCAATTTGTCACAACCCAAAATTTAAGGGTCATGATAGCACTCATCGCGGCGAACCTTGAAAAGTAAGCCTATCACCAAAATCGATAAACAAAGGGAAATAAAAAATACTCCAGGGTAAGTCTTCTAGAACAAAATCAAATAATATAAGTATAATAAATATGGAAAGAATATAATCAATAATACATCTACAACTCCCAAAACTTGATGTCAACGATATAAGATTGTATCCAGTGTAACTCGAATCAGATAGAAATATATAAGTGTCCAAATACAAGAGAAACTCTATCTTTGAAATGATAGTAAATAAATAAAGGTAGTAGAAGAAATCCGGATGCCTAAAAATCACCCACTACCTTGAAAGCTCCAAAAGTTGCTCGAATCAACCAAACTGGGGAACCCTTATACTAGGACCTCACCGAAAAGGCACACACTAGGTGTGAGTATGGTCCATTTGTACTCATAGGTATCATAAGCTGACCAACCAAAGTGATAATAGAACATACAAAACACATATAAAGGGCACGTCACCTACAATCAGAATAGGTCTCATAACGGTAGCCCACATCGCTTGCACAAATAGTTCTATAATATTCATATATAATAAAACAATACACTAGATAGGACATGCGTATACACCAAATCACAAACAAGTATAAATAAGGAGAAACATGTACATATGAGATTGTCAAGTACAAATAATGAAAGATAGAACAAGTAGATATAAGACAAGTTAATATGGAAATTTACTCACAACATAACACAATAAAATAAGTGCAATTTATAAGATGATGATGATAATGATGATGATGTAGGAGGTTATCGTACAACCTTTTGGATCATTGCACAATCCCTGTATACACCTACGAAGTAAAGCCTCCCGACGTATGACCCGTGGGGGTTCATCAACCCGTATACAATCTATCTATCTATCTATATATATATATTCATATCTCCTCCCTGGCACATCCCCAGAAAAGGGTTTTACAAGATGTCACATTTTTTATCATAAAAAGGTATTGCTAGTATTTCTTAGATTTTTCCACGGTGGTACCATTCTTTCCATGAATGACTATAATATAAGGATGTAATCCTCTAAACCAATGATAATGAGTATTTCTACAACCAATCAATATTACAATGATGTGAGACAAATATCCACTCATTAATTCCCATCATCCATGAATTTTCATATTTTTTATGTGCCAATAGAGTATAAATATATCACATCACACATTTGGTACCACAATACACCTTTTCATCAAACAAATACAACTACTCACATGTGTATAAGGCTATCAACATCGCATAAGACCCCACATGCTCACACATATCACATAATATCTCAAAAAAAAAATAATTATATCACGGATAGGCCCCTACATGGGCATAACACATTAAGATAACCAGTTTTATGATTTGTTCCTATCCCCTTAACATGTATTTTATATACAAATTAGCTACCCAACCCATTTTGAAAGAGTTAAGCCATAACCTACCTCAAATATCGAAATCGATCCGCTACACTTCAATCCTAAAGCCTCACACCTAACGAACAGACCCAAAATTAACTAAAATATCAAAATTGAATCTATGCATCAAAAGGAAGCCAATGACACTCATATTTCCTAGTTTTGAATCTAGGTTTAAATGGACCCCCAAAATAGGTTTTAAAAAAAGCAGCGTAAAATAATAACTTTATTTCAAAGATATGTTTTCTATATTTTTAGGAGTCTAGATCTAAAACCCAAACAAAATTGAGTTAAAAACGAGGTTCAAATCAAAGAAAATCTATTTTTAAACTTTACTGGATAAAATCTTTGAAATCTTTTTAAAAATAAAAAATTAAAGTTGTTTTAAAGATAAAATCAAGGGAAAATGGATAAATATAGGATTATGAACTTTATTCAAGTAAATAGGGGTGAAATTAGGGGTTAAATTGGTGAAATACAATTTTTAGGCCTTATAGTCTAAAATTCCAAAATTTTATACTTTAATTCATGTTTAGAACAAGAATTTAAGTTTAAAGATTGAAGAAATTAGTAGGGATAGGTATAATGGAGCTTACCTGAGCTTAGAAATGTAGAAAGTTTCTTAAAACCATGAAATACTAAGCTTCAATTCTAAAAAATAGTGAAAAATGACAAAACATGGGTATCTATACCTAGGGGTTGCGATCACGGATCAAGATCACGATTGCGGACCCTGACCTGACATAGGTATTGCAATTGCAGAAGGGGTGTTGCAATCACGACACTCTCCATCTACATGCCTTATTATGATTGCAACACCTTGACTGCAATTGTAGGTACAATAGAAAATGGGTGCACAAATTAGAGATTTGGTTCAATCCACGTCCCCAAGGGCCCCTCGAGATTCATTCAAAATATCATGAATGCAAACAAACTGCATAACCACATAAAATTCTATGCTCTAGACTCAATGGAAATATTAGATTTTTGAAAAGATATCGTTATCATAAAGTTGACCCCCAAAATCTGAAATCGCAATTTTTTAAATCGAAGGTCGAAATAAGATTTAAAAGCCATAAAAACAGACCAAATATGTTACTACCCTAAAATTGATTTTGTATCTGCTGGCACAGTCCGTTTTGAAATCCATTGTAACGATCAAAATATAACCACAAAAGTCCATAATAAGGCTCTTAAAGCCACCAAAAGCCACCACATCATACAAATGGCACTAAAGTGCATTGGGAATCATACCAATCACCCCAAATCCAGAAATACCATAATACAACTAAGGGGAGGAATAAAATAGTTAAATTACACAAAACCACATATTTCATCAAAATTCAAGTCATTACATAATGTAACATGGGAAAGTCTCATAATTAAACATTTCATTAAGTTATGTTGAAAAATAAAATCCAATCTAGTCTATGAATCCTCTAATGGTTACTTATCTCTTTATGCCGCAACAAGGCCCCCGGCTGGACCATAAAACTAAAAGAACTAACATATAATTAAACACCTTCCAAAGAAAGGAGGATTACCGACTCAGAACTCTAAAAGTAGTCTACTGCTGAGCTGGATCACAGGACTGGTGCTTAGAACCTACATTATGAGATAATGCAACCTCCTGAGGACGGGCAATACTTAAAATGTATGTGCATATAGAATGACCAAATAAAATAACTTCTAAAAATAGCGTGACAGTAAAAACATTGTAAGAATCGTAACATGGGGTAACATAATATCAAATCAGTCTGTAAACATAGATTTTAATTCAAAATTGCTTTCTAAAACCACATCATAGTGTTCTTTACCTGTGAGCTAGGCATCATCCCGATATGGTCTGAAAAAACCTACCGGCTATGTAAGGTCTAACATTAAATCGCCAGTCAAGACCCTAATGCAAGTTTGTAACAATGATTAGAGTGTCTAGTATGGTATTTAAGAGCATATTTCAACTATACAATGATCATCCGTATTTCAGGACAGGATCAATCCCGCGTTGGGATATGAGTTATCTTAACTTGTGCCTTATCGGTTAGAAACCAAACTCTATTTAAGAACTTATTTTAACCATTTAAAACATGCATTTTTCTTGAAAACATGGTCTGTAGTCTGAAATGGTCGATAGTCTTAAATGGTGTGTAGTCTGACATATTTTTTGTCTAATTGGTATCGTCATACTAAGACTTGCAAGTCTCATAAGACATATTGCATGTTCTATTTTACCACTTACATGTCATGAAATTTACCATCATAAGTTGTTCCAAAAGTCACAAAGTAAGACTCTTTAGTAAACAAGGTGGTTTAATTAAGCATTTCTTATCCACGAATTCTATAAAAGCTTTAGGAGAAGACTTACACTTTTTCAATCATAGTCAAATAACCACCATAGAGGAATAAGATCAATATTTACACAATAAATACTCATTTAAAACCATCCATATGCATAATTGGGTAAGGAAACCATTCACAATCTCATTCTTTCATAAATCACCATTTAAATGAAAGTGCACAATTGAGGTTGAAGTGAGAATCTTGAAAACATGCTTTTGTAATTAAATGAAATACCATGATTTCAACACTTAAAATAGGCTAAATATTATAAATCAAAACCCATAAGATTAGATCATTCTACATAGTTGAATCAAAAGTCACCCTTGGACTTTCTTACTCCCTTTCTTCTCAATTATTTACTTAAATAGGAATTGAGGGTTTTATGATGCTCACTTAGGGTTATTATCAATTAGGGAGAACATAATAGAGTATTAAGGGATAGTTTTAGGTGTGTAAGGACTGAAATACCTCTTATGAATACTCCAAACATTGTAAAAATCATCGAGTAAATGGGATGGGGCGCGATGCAACTACCAACGCATAGGGGCAGCTTCATAGTGCAACCCTAAATACGCAGGGGAGGCCTAACAGTGCAACCCCTATCCCGCATGGTGCCCTTTGCGACACAATCCCTCAATGAGGTTGAGGTATTAGTCCCTCGGGTGGCCCTCATGGTGCAGGGCCATCGCGTGGGGTCCCATTCGCATTACATGCTCTTTAATTTTGAGTGCCCCAAGATATCCCAAATCATCTTAAAGAGGTTTATCATCGATCTAGAGTGTCTCATGGGTTCATTTTAAGCTCTATTTACATACCGGAAAGTATGGTGTATTACATTATCCTTCCCTCCTTGGGATATATTCATCCCCAAATGATGACCCAGGGCACACTAAGTATGATTTAAAGAGTTAAATAGGATAAAATGGGTAAGATAAGATTAATACCTTCTATAATGTCATTCGACGATTCAAATAGAGATGGGTACCCTGCACGCATATCATCCTCTGATTCCCAAGTAGATTTCTTAATTTTTTATTCCTCCACAACACTTTCACTGAAGTTATATTTTTATTTCTCAATTTTCAAACTTGCTAATCCAATATCGCTATAGCAAGGAATCCTTTACACTTGTCTCCTACATAGGAAAAATAAGAGAATGATCTCCAACACACTTGTTAAGCATAGACACATGAAATACGGAATGGACCAAAGCCAAGTTTACAAGCAAATCAAGCTCATAGGCTACACTACCAATCCTCCTTGTAATCTGGTAAGGACCTATATAATGAGGACTAAGATTTTCTTTCTTCCCAAACTTCATAACTCCTTTCTTAAGCGAGACTTTCAAAAATACCCAAGCCTCTACCTAAAATTCTAGTTCCCTTCTTCTCACATCGATGTAGGACTTTTGGCGACTCTGAGTGGGCTAAGTCTCTCCTTAATAACCTTTACCTTTTTCATCACTTGATGTACAAGATCAGGCCTAAATAATTGAGTTTTTTCCAGTTCATACCAACCAGTAAGGGATCTACACCTTCTACAGTAGAGAGCCTTAAAAGAAGCCATCTAGATACTAGAGTGGGAGCTATTATTGTAGGTGAACTCTATTAGGGGTAAGTGATCTACCACATTACCTTTAAAGTCAATCATACAGGTCCTTAGCTTGTCCTCTAAATTCCAAATGGTACATTCTGCTTGCTCATCCGTTTGAAGGTGGAAAACAATGCTAAGGTTCACCTGGGTACCCAACCCTTTATGAAAATATCGCCAAAACTATGAAGATAATTACGTACCTTGGTCGTATATAATGGACAATAGGGATTCATGCCGCTGAACTATCTATTGGATGTATAATCTTGTGTAATACTCTCCTGAATAATTAGTCCTCACAAGAAGAAAGTGAGAAGACTTGGTCATCCCATTAACAATGACCCAAATGGAATTGTTCTGATTTGGGGACCATGAAAAACTGGTAACAAAGTCTATCTTAATCATCTTCCATTTCCACACAGAAAAGTGATGTCTTGGGATTTACCACCCGGCTTCAAGTTCTCAATATTAACTTGTTGGAAATTTAAACACTTAGCTACAAAGTTAGAAACATCCCTTTTCATGTTATTCCACCAATAAATCTCCTTTAGGTCATGATACATTTTAGTGGAATTGGGATAGACAACATACTTGGACATATAGGCTTTAGTCAATATCCTTTCTCGCAACCCATCAACTCTGGAACAAAAAACCTCCCTTTGTACCTCAAAATATCATCTCCCCTAATTTGAAATGCCATAACCTTTTTCTAACCAATATTTTGCTTGATCTACATCAATATAGGGTCATTGAATCTCTTTTTCTTAACTTTGATACATAAGGATGATTTAGCCACCTCTTGAACGAACAATCTTCTATCCTCAGAGTCTAAAAGTCAAACTCTAAAATTAGCAATTCGATGTATATCCTTAACCAAATTACTCTTTCCTCCTCAATATGAGAAGTACTTCCCATGGACAACTTGCTAAGACATCAACAACCACATTAGATTTACCTGGGTGATAGTGCAAGCTCATGTCATAACATTTTAACAACTAAAGCTCCCGCCTCTGTATGAGATTTAGCTCTTACTAAGTGAACAGATACTACAAGCTTTTATGATCAGTGAAACTATTGTAACGCCCCGAGTCTGTACCACGGATGCTACATGATACTCATAATCCCGAAGGACCATAAGCTAACCCATGACTGGTACCTACTGCATTAGATGAATAATAATAATACTGTAATATGTAGAAATTAGTCAGAAAACATGCCATAAGGTTCAATACTATAATAAAACTGAAAATGATATAACGATACCCCAACTGAAACATCTGTCTAAAAATACTCTAGTCGAAAAAGCCTCTAAGCTGTTTGAAATGTGGAGTTGATGGGATAAGTCCCTAACTAACTTCGACTACTAAAATAAACTAAAATGCTGAAATAATGATCATGTCCTCGAACTCTGGACTCACCACTAACTCTGACTGAAAGAAGGAAAACTTTTCCTAAAATATCTCATAGCCTCTTGTTCATAAGTGTGGCACGTTACACACCCATGCACAAAACTATACTAGATACGGCTTTTAGACTTCCCAGTACTTTGTTGAACCTTAGGCTCTAATACCAAGTTTATAATGCCCCGAGTCTGTACGTCGGACGCTACACGGTGCTCATAATCTTCAAGGACCATAAGCTAACCTATGACTAGTACCTGCTACATTAGCTGAATAATAATACTATAATATGCAAAAAGTAGGCGGAAAACATGCCATAAGGTTCAACACTATAATAAAACTGAATACGGTATAACAATACCAAAACTAAAACATCTGTCTAAAAATACTCTAGTCTGAAAAGCCTCTAAACTATCTGAAATGTAGAGTTGATGGGAAAAGTCCCCAACTAACTTCGGCTACTGAAATAAATTAAAATAATAAAATAATGATCATGTCCTCAAACTATGAAGACTCACCACTAACTTTGACTGCTAAAACTCTGTAACTGCTAGGGATGATCGGGAGCCCATGTGTCTGAACCTATGATTAAAACATCATAGCACAAAAGAAAGGTATGCATCAGTACTTTAAATATACTGGTATGCTAAGTGAGGTAAGCTAAAATGCATAGGTTCATGTACCTAAAAAATACTGACTAAATGACATGAGTATAACTGGATGAGAGTACATGCATGAATACGAAACTGTAACTGAGATCGTGATACCACTAAATACAAAATCTGAATACTGATTAACTGATATCTATTATACTAATACTGAATTACTGATAATTGAATGACTCTATCTGATAGTCTTAATTCTATGGAAATATACTGAGTTCCGTACTGAACTGAGTAACTATTTCTGATAGTCCTGAATCTGTAGAATTGAACTGAGTTTTGTACTGAGACTGAATCTAAAATTGAAACTGTGGGATGTAATCATCTAACCTACATTCCCCTTTCTAAATAGATTGGGGTCCAACCTGTAATCCAGTTGGAAGGGTGTCAATACCACACCACGGGTAAAGATAAGCTGTGAGTTAACCCTCTTTAATAGGAAGCTCTTTTGTCTAAATTTGCTGGCAGGAAAAACTTAAATGAGATATATCAACCCTTATAATATCTGGAAGAAAGATATCTCAACCTATGCTGTCTACGTAGTTTTATAACGCAGGGATTGCTACTAAGAGTCAAACCCTCTGCTGGCAGAAATACCCCCATCCTTGGGTTAACTCGGTGCTAAATCCTACTCCCATCTGAATAGACACTGAACTTATTTCTAAACTGTTCGAAGCTAGACTGAACTATTACTGATCATACTTTTTAACTGAACTAAATTGAGTACACTAAGTTCTGTTGACTGATGGAATACTACTAAATTCTGTTAACTAATTGAATTTACTGAGGTCTGAACTGAATACTGAACTGGACTGAACTAATACTGAGTCGACTGAGTTCTTCCTGAGTTCTGTAACTGACTGAGAGTACTACTAATCATGACATGATTGATACTATCCTAAGATTGAACATGGCTCTAGGTAATCGGCTAAATTGTCGAGTATTAAATGCCCCCAGGACTCGATAGCATAAATAATAAGACATGGCAATATCTTGAAATATGATAAATAACTACTTGTTCATTATTCATTCATTGGGACATTCTAGCAAACACTTGTATGACATGAACTTGAATACATGCTAACATGATATAATTTGATTATTTACTTCTCATAAACAACTCATCAAATACTTGGAAGGCATTGTATATACACATAGTACTAATCAACACATGAGCATCATAATTTCAAGGCTTTAACATGAATTCATATAATACTACATACGTAATAGTTGTTTTTACATAAATCTTGCACTTAATCATGGAATAGAAATCCAATCAACATTATAATCATGAATACACATGAATTGAAATCACGAAAAACATGAAATCAAGATACTTGAAGTTTAAAAGAGTTTCTTGGACTCCAAGGGTGGAAGGAACCTTTGGATAAACACTTGACATACCTTGGTTGCTAAATTCCTGAATATTAATGGTAGATTCTTGAGCCTTGAATTTGAAATTTAATCTCTTAGGGTTTTTGTTCTTGAGTATTTTGAGAAAGAATGAATATAATTTGCTAATTGACGGCTAAATCTCATGTTATGGGGATGAAGGATGTGGAAAAAAGACCCAATTACTCCCAAAGATGCAAATTTTTAATGACTGAAAATTGAACCATCGACGCGCAGACCGACGCACCGCGTCATTAGCATCGATGCTATAGCTAACTTGCCACATCGGTTCACTGGAAATTGCCACTGGGAGCCAAGGAAAACATTGATCGATGCAATAGCCGTCGTGCCGTGCTGAGATCGGGTCGATGCACTATTTTGAATTCCCAAACAAGGTCCAAAAAATAGAAAGCTTGTCTGGAAACACCTACTGATATTCCTAATCATGAATTAACCTAAAGATTGATGTTTTAAGGTCATAGAGGTCGAGAAATAGAGTTGCCAACTTACAAAGGACAAAATGACACTAAATTTGAATAGTTTAGCTAAAATTTTCTAAGTCTGGGACCCCTTAGTAAGATTAAAAGGCTGAGTTAAACTTAGGATTTTGTGGGGTCTTACAACTATCAACATGCACCCCATAAAGGTACTAACGCCAAATCTTGAGTGCAAAAACAACAACTGCCAACTCTAGATTATGGGTGGGATAGTTATTCTATGGAATTTCAATTGTCTGGATGCATAAGCTTCCACCTTACCACCCTTCATAAGTACATAACCAAGTCCTACCCGAGGCTCATCACAATATATAACAAATCCCATTGTACCTTCGAGAAGGGTTAAAAGCAGTGCAGTAGTCAACTTATCCTTTAATCTTTTAAAACTATTTTCACAAGCCTTGGACCGCAAGATCTTCACCTTATTCAAAGTCAACTTGGTAAGTGGAGCAACTATAGATGAAAAACTCTCCACAAACCTTTTATAATACCCCACTAGACCCAAGAAGCTCTGAATGTTGATTGGAGTCGTGGGTCTTGGCCATTTTTTTACTGCTTTAACCTTTTGTGGATCAACCTTAATCCCTTCATTAGAAACAATATGACCCAAAAAAGCTACCATATTGAGCTAGAATTCACATTTAGAAAATTTAGCATACAACTCTTGATCTCTAAGGGTATGAAGTATGATCCGAAGGTGATTGACATGATCCTCCTCACTCTTGGAGTAAACAAAAATTTCATCAATAAAGACTATGATGAATGAATCCAAGAACTAGTGGAATACCCTATTTATGATGTCCATTAAAGTTGCAGGTGCATTAGTCAATCCGTAGTACATGACCAAAAATTCATAATGACCATATTAGGTTCCAAAGATAGTTTTAGAAATGTCAGCCTTCCTAACCCTCACTGATGGTAACTCGAACGAAGGTCTCTCTTAGAGAAACATTTAACACCTTAAAGTTGGTCAAAAATATCATCAGTTCTAGGGAGAGAGTCCTTATTCTTAACAATGACCTTATGCAGCTAACGGTAATCTGTACATATATGAGGGGAACTATCCTTTTTACCGCATGAAGAGCATATGAGTACCCCATGGAGAGACACTAGGATGAATCAAAACCTTTATTAAAAGGTCTTTTAATCATTCCTTCAATTCTTTTAGTTTCACTAGAGCCATTCTATATAGAAGAATAGAAATGGGCTAAGTGTAAGGAAATAAGTCAATTCCAAAGTCTATCTCCCTATCTGAGGGAATCCCCAGCTATCATTAGAAAAAACTTTTGGGAATTCATTAACTACTGGGACTGACTAAAAAAGGGGACTTTTCATATTAGAATCTTTTACTCGAATAAGATGGTACAGACAACCCTGATATCAACTTACGGGCCCTAAGATAAGATATGAATTTCTCCTTAGGTGTTAAGGAATTTCCCTCTCATTCTATGATGGGTTCATTAGGAAAATTGAATTTAACCTTTCTAGTTTGATAGTCTAGGGTAGAATAACAGGAATGAAGCCAACCCATCCCTAGAATCACATCGAAGTCTACCATGTCAAGCTCTACAAGGTCTACCATAGTATCTAGATGAAAAAAAACACCACAGAATTTTCATAAACTCTTCAAGAAACAATATACTCACTAACCAGGGTCGAAACTCAGATGGGCTCAAGAATATTTTTGGGGTCAGAGCCAAACTTCACAGCCACATAAAGGGTTACATAAGATAGGATAGACCCGGGATCAAGTATCACATAAACATCATATGAGAAATTTTATAACATACACATAACAACATTTGACAAGCCTTCTAAGTCCTAGTGAGTAGATAAAGCATACAGACAGTTACTACCCCTTCTTGTACAAAACATAACACCCTTAACTGGAGAGGAGGGGGGTTAAAGAAGTATGTTGGGCCTTATTGGCCCTATATTTTCCCTTGGTGAAGGGATAATCTCTCTTAAAATTACTGTCCTAACAACATCCATAGCACATAAGATTCCTATATTTACACTTCTCTGGATGAAATTTTACATAGGTGTTGCAGTGAGGATGTGACCTAGTTGGCTGAGCTACACTTCCGTAAGACTGAGGGCCTTGCATGTTTGGACCATTATTCGACTAGAAAAGCTGAGCACCTGATGTCCTAGGTATAGGTGCACAAGTTGATGACTGAGCATTACTCCAAAGATTCTTTATGGACTATTTCTTGCCCTAATTTCCACTCTGTTACTGTCTGACATCCTAGTCTGCTGACCTATCCCTCTTGGTCTACCTCTCCTCTATCTCTGCCTACTTTATCTTCTTATATTCTACCTAATGTATATGAACTACTAACCTGGAGATATCAATATTATTGTTCAGCATTGCCCCCTTATATTCTAATACCAAGTCGCTAGAAAGGCCAGATGTGAGCTTTCTCATACAAGACCTTATATTGGACACCAAATCTTCTCATAACAAGACAGTTGGGTGAACTTCAATGCATACTCTTTGACACTCATATTACCCTACTTTAGATTCACAACTTCGTCAGTCGTAGCTTTTCTCAAGTCTTAAGGGAAAAAATGATGAAGGAAAGCATTAGAGAACTCTTCCCACACCGTAGGTTCAATAATTTCACCTCTTAACTCTTCATACTCATCATACCACTAATAATCTACCCTTTTCAACTAATAGGAATCAAAATCTACCGCCTAAATCACTAGTATACATAAGTCTGAATATCTTCTCCATCTCATCTATAAATTCTTAAAGATCTTCTCCTACCTTGGAACCCATAAAAGTGGGTGGGTTAAACCTCATGAATTGACCAACCCTGGTGGCCTTAGATGAGTCGATAATGGAACTCATATTTCTAGACTGATAGGACTGCAATGCCATGAGCTAAGTAAGCATATGGATAGATTTACGAAACTCAGCATTCGAGACCTTCTTCTAGAGAGACTGAGTAAGGATGACACCGACCTGAAAGGCTCGAAGAGGTCTTATTTAGCTGGTAGAACCCCAAGCGGAGTACTAAATTTCATAGTACAGTCCATATATTGGGTCTGCATCCCATGAGTAGAGTGGACCTCACCAGTATTTGTCCCAGTAGGAATGGAGGTTCCAGTTGAGGTGTTCCAATAATTGGATCTTCGGTGAGTCATGATCTAAAATATGGAAAGTTAAGAGTTAGAATAACTTCATTTATACTAGACTCTATAGCACGAATTAAAACATGAATACAGATAAGTAGTCCTAAATGCCTTGTATCCTCCCCCTTAAAAGTATGGCACACTACACACCCATAAAAAGGAATCTACTCAACACGACTTTGTAAATACCGTGGGACCCTGAATCGTGCTCTAATACTAAGCTTGTCACGACCAGTGTCGAGACCCTGATCGTGACAAACATCCTAAAAAATGAAGGCCGAGAGGCCCCTTAGTATACTATCATAAACATAATTCACATGTAAAGCAAAAGATATAATGTAACATGGGGAAGTCTCTTAATCAAACTTATTACATTAAGTCATACTAAAACATAAAACTCAATCCAGTCTACGAAGCCTCTAATGATTACTTATCTATATTAGCTAGGATAAGATCCCCAGCCGAACCATGAAATTGAAAGGAACTAACAAATAAGTCAATGCCTTTCGAACAAAAGAGTCTCATCAACTCTAAACTCTAAAAGAAGTCTACTACTATACTGGACCACGGGATTGGACCTTAAAACTTATATTATGAGACATGTCATCGTTCGAGGACGGTCAATACTTGAAATGTATTGGTATATGAAATGGCCAAATGAAATAACTTCTAAAAATAGCATAATCGTGAAAACATTGTAAGAATCATAACATAGGGTCACATAATATCAAATCAGTCTGAAAACATAGATTTTAATTCAAAACTGCCTTCAAAACCATATCATAGTGTCCTTTAGTTCTGAGATAGGCGGCATATCCAACATGGTTTGAAAAAACCGATGGGCTATGCAGGGTCCGACATTAACTGATTGGTCAAGCCCCCAATATGATTTTGCTGCAAGGATTGGAATGTCTGATCTGGTATACAAAAGCATATAGCAAGTATACACTGTTCATCTGTATTTTAGGATAGGATCAATATTATGTTGGTGAAACATAATTTTGAACTATGAGTTATATGAACTCGTGCCTTCTCGGTTAGCCACCTAACTCTCTTTAATCCCTTATTTTTACCATACAAAATATGCATTTTTTTTAAAACATGGTCTATAGTTTGAAAAGGGTTCGTAGTCTGATATGGTCTGTAGTTTGAAATGGTCTATAGTTTGACATGACATTTGTCTAATTTGATATCATCATACCAATACTTACAAGTTCCATACGCCATATTGCATGTTCTATTTTACCACTTACACATCATGAATTGTTTACCTTCATAAGATGTTCCAAAAGTCACAAAGTAAGAATCTTTTAGTAAACAACGTGGTTTAAGTAAGCATTTCTCATACATGAATTTTGTAAAAGCTTTAGGAGAAGACTTACACCTTTTCAATCATATTCAAATAACTACCATAAAGAAATAAGAGCAACATTTACACAATTAATACTCATTGAAATCCATCCACGTGCATAGTCAGGAAAGGAAACCATTCACAACCTTATTCTTTTCATAAATCACCATTATATATACACACACACATACATACACACAAAAAAATTGAGGTTGAAGTGAAAATCTCGAAAACATGCTTTTGTAATTAAATTAAATCCCATAATTTCAACACTTAGAATAGATTAAAGATTATAAATCAAAACCCCATGTGATTTAGGTCGTTCTACATACCTCTAATGGAGACAAATTGAATCAAAAGTTACCCTTGGGCTCTCTTACTCCTTTTTCTTCTCAATTCGTGACTTAGATAGGGCTTGAGGGTGTTCTGATGTTTATTTAGGGTTATTCTCAATTAGTTAGAACATAATAGAATATTAGGGAATGGTTTTAGTTGTGTAAGGATTGAAATACCCCTTATGAATACTCAAAAGATTGCAAAAACCGTCAGGTAATAGGGGTGGCGCGTGGTGCGGACCCCAATGCATAGGGGTAGCCTCGCGGTGCGACCCCAAATGCGCAGGGAAGGCCTCACATCGCGGCGTAAGCCCTCTGCGAGATTGAGACAGTAGCCCCTCATAGCAGCCCTCGCAGCGCGGGGCCATCACGTGGGTCCCCCTCGCGTTGCATGCCGTCCAATTTCATCTAAAAGTTCCCCCAAGCCATGCCAACTCACCTTAAAGTGGTTTATCTTTGATCTAGGGGTATTGTGGGCTCATTTTAAGCTCTATTTACATGCCGGGAAGTCCAGGGTGCTACAACTTTTATGTAATTTTTAGATAATATATGTTACTTCCTTCGTCCCAATTTACCTGATATAAATAAAATTTTGAGAGTCAACTAAATTTTTTTAGATCGAACTAAAAGGGATTTTAAATTTTAAGAATCAAGCTTTTTTAGAAACTTTTACCAATTAATTGGGGACTAATGGTATTGTTATTCTTAAAATCTCCCTCTACCTAAGTTTATGTATTTTTTTATTACCAAAAAAAAAAAGTATATTCAAAGATATTTTAGATATTGTTTTGTGTTTCTAGTTAGACGCCTTCTCTTAACAGTGAAAAAATACTTAGTTTTCATCATGTAAAAATGTCTTTATTTACATAAATGAACAGGGCAACTAAAGTAATAAGATAAAAAAGTAAAGGCAAAATCTAGACCTAATAAAGCAAGCAGGTGAAATATGAACGAATAGATGGGGAACATCTGATCAAACGACGTGGATGATCCAGATATTTTTGATCGTCCAAAGACCCGCCTTATTTAAAAGTCTTTATTTACATAAACTAGTATTAATTCCAGCGTGATGCGCGAATTTAAAAAAAAAAAAATAACGAAGAAAGAAAATAGAAACATATTTATTTTAATCATTTATGACATATTTGAGATATTTATTTTCAATTTTTTACATATTTATTTTAAGTATTTGTGACATATTTGAGATATTTATTTTCAATTTTTTGGATCGTTCTTATTATATTCTAACTTCTTATATTGTATATATATTGGTATTATTTTAATACTGTCCATTTCTTCAAATAAGATTTAAAATATGTACAAGTAGATATGTGTTAATTATGAGAAGATCATTTAAAATAATTGTTAGGGGATGCGGATAGTGCGGGTAACTTAACATAGTTTAACATAGCGGGTAACTTAACATAGTTTAACATAGCTCTTGAAATGCTATGTCATAGCATTCTTTAGTTATTTGTTTTAACCTTATTAATTCTTCTATATTATTTTTAAGGTATACTATATGTTCCATATTTCTAGTTTTTATGTAGTTAAGTAGATTATTTTTCATAAGTATTTCTGTTAATCTTATTTGCTCCATATAGTATATTAAACAAATAGTAAAGAATAATAATGTTACACAATTATTTACGTATCTTAAGTCAAAGGGACTATTAATTGCCCTATTAATATAGAAGAATTAATAAGGTTAAAACAAATAACTATGGAATGCTATGACATAACATTTCAAGAGCTATGTCAAACTATGTTAAGTTTCCCGCTATGTTAAACTATGTGAGTTAGGATTCATTTGTTTGCAATTAATTGAGGTCTGAATCTGAATGGTTCAGACTTCAAACCATTAAGTGCATTTATTTTTCATTAAGGTTTTAACTCTTAATAAGTCTGAATAGGTCTTAGTCATTCAGATCTAGAACCAAATCTTAATAGGTCTGAAGGGATATTTTGATGTTGGATAATATTCACCACTCTATTTATAATCAACAGTCACCACCACTAACCACCTCTGTCACCATCACCATTGTCAACCACCACCAACCACCTCCACCATCACAATCACAATCGACAACAAATACTGCTACCAACCACAATTGTCAACCGCTACCACACCTACTATATTTTTTATTCTAATTATATATACCGCCACCATTACCGTCAACACCACCACAATCAGCAACCACTACCGGTCAATCCCTACTACCAACCAACTCATCTATCAGAACTAGAACCACCACTAACTACCACTAATACATCACAAACTCTACACATTTGTTTGCCGCCACCATCATTATGACTAGTAATGCCACCTCTACCACCACTTCAACCAGTACAATCGCTACAACTTATCTCTATTAACAACCATCTCCACCATCACAACAAATAACATCTCCAACTAGCACCAGCACATCGTCAATCATCATGCAGTCATGTTTCAGCCAATATAATCAACACCTTAAACTACTAATATCAAGTAATGTCATAACACAACCACCACCACCACCACCACCACCTATCATCACCATCATAACAGTCACTACAATACCAACCATCACAATTATCACTACCAACATTATTAATCCCTAACATCAATCATTGTCACCACAACCACCATTATAAATCATCTCCACTATCACTAACAAACATAAATATTTTTTCTCAATCAAATACTAATAATTTTGTTGTATTAAATTACATACTTTGTAATATATAATTAACTTTTATTTGAATTGTATTTTTTATTTTATTATATATACAAATAATTTTTTTTTTACACATTCAAATGTTGAAAAGTAAACAGTCTTAATTATTCAGTTTTCAGATCTAAAGACAGGCAACATCTTAATCATTCAGATGTGCATTCAGATTCAGACGTTTGAATCTTAAAAAAAAAAATATGAAGCCTTAGTGGGGGAATGAGGTATATGGACGTGCATGGATTGGTTTTATATAGTTTACTCTTTTTTTTAAAAATATTTTCTTATTATCTTGTTCCTTTTTTCTTTTATGATTAAAAGGATGCTAGTAAAAAAGGATAGTAATTATTTATAAATGTGTGTTTGTTTTGCAAATTAAATTAAATCAATTTATAATATATATAAAATATATTTTTTTAATTATATTATTTTTAAAAGTACAGTGCCATAAAACGGAAAAAAATATAAGATCTCATACTTGATTAGAAATCTACGGTAACATTTTCTATTAATAAATAACTGTGTAATTGTGTTTGTAATTTAGTTGGGTAATGGGGAAGGGACGTGTAGGCATATAAGAATTTTTTAAACTATCTTTTTTGTATTATTATTTGTTTTAAATATTTTTATTTTTTTTTTAAAATAAAAATTTAAAAAATTACTAACGAATCATTATTTAATTAAACAATGGGACAGTTTAGTTAGTACTTTTTTTCTTTAAAAAAAAATTCACTTGAATTTCAAATGAATCTTCGAAAATCTTAGCTTTCATTAGCATAGTATTGAGAAATGTTATTGATATTACTGCATTTCAAATTCTGAAAATTTCATATTTTAATATTTTTCACAGATTTGATTTGTTAAAATATGACAACAACTAAAAGTAGAATATTTTAACACTTAAATGTAGGTAGCTTTCCTATTCACAATAGAAGGCGTTAAAATATATAAGTATTTAAACAAATTTAAATTTATATATTAAAATTAAATTTTAAAAATAATAACTAATTCTTATTTAAACAAAAAAAGTCTTATATTTGTATATTAAGTTTATCTTTCAATTCAAATTCAAATTTATATACATGAATTCTAAAATAAAGAAACTGTATTACATAATTAGAATCCAAAATTAGAATTTATAACATTCCGCTCAAATTAGAATCCAAAATTCAGATTAATAACTTTATGTAAAAACTTTTGCATTTGTTTTTAAAATTGGACATATGTATTTAATAAACTTTATGCTAAATTTGAAATCTATTTAAAAATTGAAAGCGTTGACATTGCATATGAATCACCGTTCTATCTTCACAAGTGAATAGCAATGCAGATAAATTTATCAAAACACCACCTCCATCTCCTCTATAGCCGTCAAAGACGTCTCTCCATCCAAAGTTCATCAATTTTCAGTTATAAAACCATCTCAAATCCAAAAGATTCTTAGTAACAAAACAGTAACTAATATTACATATTAAATTAAATTGAAACGAACCTAAAAAAAATAATAAGACATATGAAGATAGAAGAATGCATATATATATATATATATATTAAGAATTACTGTATGATGATATTTAAAAAAAGAAAAGTAAGAAATTGAAAGATAAGTTTACATGTAGTATGTATCACTACAAACATGAACAAAACTAAAAAGAGACAAAAAATTACATAGTAAAATGGGAAATAAAAGAAGAAGAAAGGATTTCAACCTATGTTGTTGGTCATAAATTAATATATCAATGATTCTCATTAACATTGTCATTCCAATCTTCCTCAACTTAAATTCAAATTTCTCGTAATTAAGTCCAATTATAATGAAGCATAGTGAAAGATATGATTTTTAATTTGACATAATATTGCAACATATAATTTTTTTCTACGTTCATATCAATATTACACTGGAATGTATTTTTATAAAAAAAAAACACACTAACCTTTAAATTAAATGGAATGACAACCATAAACTTTCAAATGCAATATAAAACAAAATAAGAACATGACAAACTTACCAATATAATGTTTATTGAAGTCGATTGAAGAAAACATTGTCATCAAAAATCAAAGCCAACAAAATACATGTAAATAATGTTATAACCAAAACACTTTCATCATGTATACCTCGTGTGCTTTTTCTTTTCTTCTAATATAATTTTCTTGCTTTTGGTATAATATAATTACATTCATGACATCTGCAACTAAGAAATGCATGATATTTTCAAATTTCAAGTATGAAATACATTACATGGATGAAAAATAATAAAATATATTTTGATTGGCTCATAGATGAACTTCTAATAAATATTACAATAAGCCAAATAATGTAATGCAGTTTGATGTTCTGCATAAGAGTCTATGCTTAAGCTCTTATAAATTTATTTGATGAGTGTGATATATATTGGTGTCCTGTGCAATTGTGTCTTGAGTGTGATCATGAAAACATATACCATTTTCCAAACGTGAGCATGGAAATGGGAATGGGAAGTTACTCAAATGTGGGTTGGGGTTAATTTAGCTAATTAATTTTTTAAAAAATCTTTTGCGAAAAGATAATTTAGAGTGGATAGAAATGGATTAGTGTGCGCCTTTAATTTAGGTGCAATTTCTTTTAGGAAGAGCATAAAATTGTAAAAATTTGAATTTTGAATAGCTACTCTCAATTAAAAATTTAAGTAATGCTAAAATTTATTTTTGAAAAAATATAACAAATAGTTCCTAATAGAAATGTAACACTAACAACCCACGTTCTTCTCTTTTAAAACTGATATACTTTTAATTTTATAATTTACAGTTTTAAATTTAAAATAACTTGATAATTTCCATTCTTGTGATAATATTTTAAAATAATACTAATATCAAATCAATATATGTTTCATTTAATATAAAGTGAAAACAAATGATAGATTTGTTTTCCAATTCAATAAATCGGTAGTTTTTCAATTCATAGTAACAAACAACCATTAAATGATTTAAAAATAGGTCAGAATTTGAATTTAAAAAAACTTAAAGAAAATTTAAAAATTATTTAAAAAATTTAAATTGAACACAATAACTAATAACTAATTAAACCTAACTTTAATTAATTTGTCCTAAAACTAACACATGGCGTCATCTTAGGTTGTCACTTGACAACAATCTAAGCAAGACTTTCTTGCTATTTAGTATATATAGATATGCAGGACAATTAAAATAATAAGATAAAAAGTAAGGAAAAAAAATATAGACCTAATAAAGCGAACAAGTGAAATGTGAAGGAATGGATAGGGAATGTTTGATCAAAGAATATAGACGATCGAGATACTTTTGGTCATTCGAAGATCCACACTTATTTAATAGGAAAAAGGAAAAAGAAAATTACACCAAGAAGTTATGGACATCCACATTATTATAATTATTTACAACACTCCCCCTGGAGTGTCCATTGGTAGGAAATATGCCTCGTTAAAATGTTACTAAGAAAAAATTTTGTGGGAAAAAAAATTCTAGCGAAGGAAAAAGAGGACACATATATTCTTATATGCATTGTTTGTTGCATCGTTAAAAACTTTGCCTAAAAAATTCATTGGGACAAAACCTAGGCCAAGGAAAAAAGAGTGCAGCGCGTACTTTACTCCCCTGATGCAAAATCATTTCAGTTCTCGGAGATGGCACATCCCAATCTTGAATACCAACGTCTCAAATGTTGAGATTGGTAATGCTTTAATGAATAGAGAAAATTGAAGGAAAGATGTCTTTTAAGTCTTGAATGAAGGATTGGTGACATTCACTAACTTAAAGGGTCAGACATAATTAGGAAACTTGATTAAGTTAATTGTGGACTTGATTAATATTTTCAAAACTTTCTAATATTTTTAATAATAAAAATCAACCCAAACCACATCTCTCTTCAATCCAAATCAACCAGTCTCTCCCATCTCTTTCTCGATAGCTTCTCTCAATTCTCTCCCAACCAACAGTTCTGTAAATTTTTCCTTTCAATCCTCGACGACTTCAACCTTCGATGATAAATAGTTGGGCTTCGAGTTCCCTTTCAACTTCAACCTTCAATCGATGTGACAGCCTTGCTCTCCGGTCACAACATCTTTGAATTTTTCATCGTTTATTTTCTTCTTTCACAGGTAAAAATTTTTGGCCTTTTTAGTTTTGAAGAAAATGAAGAACTTAAGCCAACTTCTCTTATAGTATTGGTTAACAATTTCAATATTTATTGCTTTAATTTGAAATACGGTCTGGATAAAACCCTAATTTCTGGTATTTCTTCTCTTCTCTTCGAGGATCTTGAGGCATTTAACTGCTATCCTTGGGGTTATGAAAGTTTTAAAATGACTGTCAAATATTTGTTGACTCCATTAGCGCCAAAGACAGTCAACTTATATAGATTTTCATGGTAAATATTTCTTTCTTTTATTATGATATAATTTATTTTTTTACTCAATAATAATTTTGATTTATTAGCATTATTTTATAGGCTTGAGCGTTTGAAGCCGTTCCTTATTTGAGACAACAAGTGAACTACCAGGAAGTAGTTTCCTGTCTAAGAATCTTGAGATGGTTGTCGGCCAAAAGTGATAAAAATACAAAATTTCTTGATCTCTTCAAACTCCCGAAGGATGCTGTAAGTATAATTATAATTAAGTTTTTATTTTAATTAATAAATTTTTTGAATGATCTAATCATCATTCTAATATATGTAATGATTTATGTTAGATTGTGCATCCGTCGCTAGTTCCAACCAATCCAGAGTTGAAGATATCATTTTTTGTTACTTTACAATCTGTGCAAACTTTATTGGACCCTAAGGTCATTGACAAAATAAAAATAGAATTGTTCGGAGCAACGATCATTATAAAAAAATAATTTTGGAGGGTGGGGTTGTTGTTGTTGATGGTCTTAGTGGTGATGGAGCTGTTGGTGGTGGTAGTGGTGCTGCTGCTGGTGCTAATGATGCTCCTCTTATAGTATTTAAAATAAACCATTATGAGTATGATCATACAGGTTATATAGATTTTGCCTCTCCCAGCGAATGTTCTGCATGCAAATGTCAAGACTGCAGGACAAAACATGATGTAATGATTAATACTATTAATGCATTAACTGCTTCTGTAAAGGAATTAACATCTAAGAGGGGTGTCATTCCATCATAGAGGATTTTATATCCATCCACTCCATTAGAGATTAAGGCTAAGAGGAGAAGAAAAGTAATTTCCAAGGCATTATCAAGCATCCAAAAAAGCAAAATTGTAATTCCTCTGTCTGTCTGTTGCACTGAGCAATGTACAATGTCCAAATGAGAGGAACACGAGATGAAGAAGGTGAATATATATTTCTGTTCCAACTAACAAACAGATACATATCTGTTTTAATAGATGACACATCTGCTGAAAATTATCAAACAGATATATATATCTGTTGCAATAGTTGACTAACTTATTACACCAGATAAAGTATCTATTGCGACATATGTCTCATCTATTTAGTAAATCAATTAGATCTTCGTTCATCTTTTATTTATACCAACAGATAACCTATTTGCTGCAACAGATGAGTCATATATTATAATAGATGGTTCATCCATAAAAAATCATCATACAGGTCTTCCTCATGTAGAAATTTATCCCAACAGTTGATTCATTATTGCAATAGAAATATAATCTTTTTGGAATAATTTAAAATAGGAGGAAGACCTATTTGATTTTCTAGAACAGATGAGTTATCCGTTTCCGTTTTATTGTATCTCCATGATTAGCGTTGGCCAATTCTGGCTTTCCAGGTGGATGTAGAAGCTACTACTGAATAACATTGACAATATGCTACTCTTTTTATGGAAATACGGAGAGTAGAAAATACAGAAATCGTACGTAAACGACAATGAAGATCCACAATGACCAAAGCCGAATTTTATAGCATCGGATGAAGAACAACTTGTCCATATTGAGTAGACCTTTATAGCTTGAGTCTGTCAAAGTAATAATCTAATCCTCAAAGTAATAATCTAACCCCTCCTTAGGAATCCATGCCATCAATACTTAAATTGTTGATGTATTTGTTGAGATCTGTACCCATAATAATTTTTTTACATTTCATTTATTCATTGATTTATTTTAGCTAATTTCTGAAGGCTTCGATTTATTTTATTTTGTCTATGAATTTTATTTTTTCCTAAGATTTGAAATTATTAATTAAAATAAAATACTATATTCAAATATTGCAAAAGATAATGTATCTATTGCAACAGACGACATATCTGTTGGAAAATATCAAATAGATTTAGACATATGTTGCAACAGGTAGTTAATCTGTTGGAATTTATCAAATAGGTCTTCCCACTATTGCAACAGACAGACTTAGATAAAATATCGATATAATGCAACAGATGACCAACCTATTACAACAGATAAACTATATGTCAGAATAGGTAGAATATCAGTTACAATGGATAGAGAATCTGTTGCATTATAAAAATTCAACTTTCATTGGGCATAAATAATTTTCACTACATGTATAAAAGTGAAAGTGAATTGAAATAAAAAAGGCAGAACTCATCGACAGTGTTCAGTTCAAAACACCTAAAATATAATAGGCATCAAGTAGACAATGTTCATTTTAAACACATAAAATAAAATAGGCATTAAACTTGTCAGTTTTGGTACTTTTTGCTCTATTGTCTACTTGTGTGTAATTCACGTAGCGAAGGCTCGTTGAAACCCCATTTTTGCTGACTTGGCATTTGATTTGCCCCCCAATGGTCATTTCCCCCCATTGTATTGTATATTCATTCATATTCTTCCTAAATTTTAACTCTAAATTTCCAAATCTTCTTCTTCATCATAATCTTTTTTTTATCTATCCAAATTCTTCAAATTATTTGCATTTAGTATTTTTTTTATTTTTTCCAATCGAGCTTGACAATGTCGAGCGCATCTTTCACTATTTTTTGTGATAAAGATTTTCGATATTGTAAGTGTGGTCATGAAGCTCTATTGAAGACTTCTTGGACTCGACAAAATCCAAGTCATAGTTTTTTTACTTGTAAGATTTCAATGGTATATTTTTTTATTTAATTAGTTGATTAATTATTGACTTGTAATTATTTTGTAATTGTGTTCTTACTTTTATAGAAATTTGGAGGATGAGATTACTTTGATTGATATAAAGAACGATACCATTCACAAGCAAATCGTGTAATATGAGGTTTGTTGAACAAAGTCAAGGCTTCTGAAGAGAAACAAAATCGAGCAAGAAGATGCTACATTATTGTTGTTATTGCTAATGGTTTGGTATTGTTAGGCACATGGATATTCAAGCCTAATTACTGAAATTTTCATGGTGGTGTATTTGCTACTGGTTTGGTGTTGTTGAGCACATGAATATTCAAGCGTAATTGTTGGAAAATATCAAACAGATTTAGGCATATGTTGTAAAATTTAGGTCATCTATTGAAAATTATCAAACAGGTCTTTCCACTATTGTAACAGATTAGATAGAAATAAAATCGAAATAATGCAACCGATGACCAACCTATTGCAACAGATAAACTATCTGCCTGAACAGATAGAATATATTTTACAACAGATTGACAATCTATTGCATTATAAAAAACTCAACTTTCATCATAAAATAATTATTGCCACTATATGTACATGTATTTTAAAGTAAAGTGAAGTGTGACTTGAAATAAAAAATTATTATTTTACAGGCTCTTCTATATACACAGGTTCCAAGAGTCCAGTTAGTACCCTATAAGCCCAGACCTCTTGCAGGTTTTCCACAACGTTGCTGGATAGAAAGGTCGCGGGATTGACCATTTCTATACTGATTAGCAAATATTTGATGTGTCCAAGAGCGTGTGAGCCACACACATAACCAATATCATTTTTTGAAAGGTTCATGCCCTTGTTTCGAACTTCAAAATCCCATGATTTCTTCATCAATACTTCCTTTGCCAAATGATTCATTAGTTTACTCCCCCTCAACAAGATGGGGAATAGCTCCATAGTGGCTGTACATGGAAAAAGATAGACCTCGTCGATGGTAGGTATGTTGCACTCATAAAATTTGATATTTTCCTCCTCGAGTAGTATGTCAACAGCTCAATAATATATGCCATCCATGCTAATAATTGCAAGAATCCTCTTTTCCTTGATCCAGCTCTTGCCTTGTGGATTTGGCCTCTTCCCTCTAACATATTTTATCATTTCTTCTTCATTCTAGTCTAACGTAAAAACTAATAAATCAAATCCCATGACATAGACTAACGCTTGATTATTGAGTTGATCGTACTTATCCTTGAGCTTCTAAAAGTCAAGGTCCATTATCCTATCGACAACGTTATAAGCTTCTGGGTATGTTAATTGCCTTTTCCTCATGAGACAGAGAATTTTATCAACATGCTGTGATATAAGAAGTCAATTTTTAAATAGGTTAGTAGTTGTAAAGATGTAATAGATAGTCCATCTGTTGCATAGGGTTCTTTGAATCAATAATCCAATGCAACTTATGCAACTGATGGATAATAAGTTGCAACAGAATCACTACTAGTTGCACCAAAATACTCAGCTATTGCAACAGATTTCACATCTATTGCATAGATTCTTCTTCATGGGGTAGATTAGAAGGCTAGGTTAGGAAAAGTAAACTTGCCTTGTCCTTCTACCACATATGCATATCTATTATAGTCTAGAAGTCTTGGGGGGAAAAAGGAGGCCTGGGGTAATCTGGTGTACCTGGCTTGGCATTCTTGGCCTGTCACAGATCCCTCTTCTCTTTGGTGCCAAGTTCCATGTATATTTCCACCTTCTTGAATGGCCCCTGAACTTCAACAACTTTTGGAGAGGGGGAGTTGCAATTTTTTTTGATTTTCAACTGGAGAGTACGTCGATAATTGCTATTTTTTTCCTCTTAACCTCCGCTATAGGAGTGTATGGCTCTATCACCTTCTTGGATGGCATGACATCTCTCTTGGATTTGAATTCCTCAACAGCTTTAGAGATAGCCCTTATTTTTTCAAAGAGTTTATCCCAGCTGTCCTTGCTCTATTCACATTCATAACGAGAACACAAGGGTGAAGAGGGGTGAGAGGGACTTGTGTAAGGGTGAAAAGGGGTGTTTTCAAACATATTTATTTTTCTTGAGCATCAAACATGCTCATCATCATGAGTGGTAGTAGAATCAGCATGCCTACCACAAATACCAACAACTCTACTAGAAGAAGCACCCGATCTGCCTTAGTAGGTTGGTCGTGAAGAGCCACAACATTAGGCTGACCTTGACTAAATGCTCTTCTTATGGCTGTTGCTCAAGCCAATTCTTTCTTTATTAACTCCACCGTTGGGTTTGCTATAGTATCAACATAATCTAGAGTAATATAAGAAGTCATCACCGACTCCTGCTCAGTAGGCACGATTCATAGATGCACAACCTATAAAAAATAAGATAGATATATTTAAATCATATAATATAATAATTTTCACAGTTAGGTTATACACAGTCAACTTTTGTAATAAATTAACAATATATTACATCAGATTACCCATTGTTGCATAGTTTGCAGTAGATGGTTAAAATCCATTTGAGTCGGGTTCAGAGAACCAGAGCAACACATGGATAATCTGATACAAAATATCAATCATCTTTCACAACAGATTACCAATTTGTTACACCAGTTGCATAAGATGGGTAATCTGTTGGGTTACATATTATGAAATAGATGATTTGTTTGTCACAATAGATTAACAATATGTTACATCAGATTAGACATTTATTACATAATTTGTAATAGATGGTTAATTTGTTAGGAGTCGGGTTCAGAGAATCAAACCAATAAATGGGTAATCTAATGCAAGATATCAATCGTCTGTCGCAATAGATTATCCACTTGTTGCACCGATTGGCACAGGATGGGTAATCTATCGTAATAGATGTCCTATCATATGCATCAGATAAACATCTGTTGCACTAGATATAACATCTATTCAATAGCTTTCATTGAGTAAAATTATTTTACTTAAAGAAAATGTACTGCATAATCCGAAGGGTTAAAGAGACCAATCTCCTTAATTTGGTATTGTTCTTTGCGGCCAACCACCTAAACATCCTTAGATGAGAAACCTCATCAGGGTAATCCATTACCTTCTTTCGGAGGAGAGGAATGACTTTAAATTCTCAAGCATAAAAAATATAAACAGGAAAAAAGCAAAAAAACGTCATAATAACTATATTCAATATAAATTAATAGATGAGTAAAAATAGTGATTAATTTTACCATGAAAGCCCAAGGAAAGCCATATAATGTGGTCGTCCCTGAGGATATCTTTGTCAGTAAACATTGGACAGTCAAGTAGAAGCTGTGATATCCCCAGGGATAATTATTGAATTTATCAAAATCCTCAGCATACACCAACAAATCATCTTCTATGACCTAGTTGATGTCTCTTGCCAATATAACCGAATGGGCAAACCAAACTAAGCACAATTGCTCCCTGCACTTCTTTGGTATTATTTTATCCATGAGATCTGTCAACAAATCCTATGCTTTATAGCCACGTCGAGTAATGTCAAACAAACCATTTATTTTTTCCTTGCATTTTCTTTCCTTGAATCTTTTGCGAGGTGTTCCCTTGGTGATAGGTGGTTCTTTTGGATGATGGCATCTTAAGCCCATCACTATGACAAACTCTTGCAAGCCAAAACAAACCGACATGCCATAATAGTTGATCCAGATTTTATCCATCTTTTTTCTTCCCTCCTCCGAATCTTTATCATCCCCCACGTACTTGATCCTACACTTGAGAAAACCATATACCATCCTTAAATAGAAATGGGCAGGGGGGTTCTCAGGCAGCTCAAGAAAGCGTCCATAGCAGCTCTTCTTATAAAGTTTGTCTATGTTTCCATTCTTCATAATTTTCCAAAAAGAATTAAATTTTTTCCCCATCTGACATTTAAGTACAAGTTCACCAATTAGTTCTTCTTCTGCTTTTAGGTCATTTATCGGCATCGTAACTTAAAACCTGTCAATACTAAAAGTATTGATAGGATCATGCTGGGATGTCGATATTAATTCGCACCCCATTGGTGATCCATTATAACCATGTTGATTATCATCCTTTTTCTCTTTATCACTCTCTAATTCCTCCCCTTTCTCACTTTCATTTTCTTCATCACTATCGACAGACCCTTGTATACCTCCCTCAATGTTGTTTTGATATCTCTCCTCAACTTTACTTTTCCCTAGCTGAGATTGTTCATGTAACAAACCGAGACTACCCCCTGGTCATTACACGGTGCTTACAGTCCTGAGGAACCACAAGCTAACCCATGAGCTGGTACCTGCTTTGAGCACTGAATAACATGATCATAAATGTAAAAGAATACTGACATGCCATGAGGTTTTAATAATTGAATTTAAAAATGAAATATGAGTCTATAGAAACAACTGACTGAATCTGAATAAATAGTGATAAACAAAATAACTACTATAATATCTAATTACTGAATAACTGACTCAAATATTTGAAAAGCCTCTATAAATGAATGATTGAATATGAGTTGATGGGACAGGCCCAAACTAACTCCAACTAACTACTAACTGAGACATGAAATAAAGTAAGCCTGTCCTTGAAGTATGAGGACTCGCCACTGCTACTTCTGAGGTTTTGATAAGTCTACTCACAAGCTGGGAACTGAGCATCAGAACCAATGATATAAGACACCATAGCGCAAAAGAAAAGGGTATGCGTTCAGTACTTTGAATGTACTGGTATGCTAAATGAGGTAGGCTGGTATGCATGGTTTCATGAATAGAAATAATAAACTATCTGAATATACATATAAAGCATGGGATACTGAATAGAGAACATAAAATCTGTAGGCACTGGAGATACGTGAAACATGTAAATAATATGTATGCATGAGAATCTATAAATAATGAAAATACGTGAAAATCAGTAGACACTAAGGATGCATGACCAAGCATATAACATGAACTGAGTAAAATCAGTAAACTGAAGTACTGAAATGACTGAAATCTATATGATTTGGTCAAACAACACTAAGACTAAATAACTGAACTGAGACTATTACTGAGACTATATTTGAGACTGTGGGAGGTATCATCTAACCGACATTCCCCAATTTGAGCAAAACGAGGTCCAACCTGTAACTCCAGCTGGAAGGGTGTTAATACAGTGCCACAGCTACTAAAAATGTCTATGTGGTTTCACTAAACTGATTTAATGTCCAAAGAACTAAGGGTGTCAAGCCTGAACTGATGGGTGACCCCTGCGAGATAGTCAAGCCTAATCTAATGGGAGACTACTTATATCCTATGCTGGCTACGTAGTTCTGGAGTATAAGGACTGCTACTAATGACCCTGCCTATCTGATGGGGAAGCTTCCATCCCTACACTTTCTCAGTGCTAAATCCTACTCCCAACTGAAAGACACTGAGATACTAGACTGTTTTGAGTTTAACTAACTGGTATTTGACTATTCTGAAGTGCTCATAGTATATTCTGAAGACTGTTCTGTAATGTACTGAGACTAGACTAAATAAACAACTATGGATTTCGGGTATTCAATACCCCCAAGACTCAAAAAAATTATAGTAAAATGACACCAACACTTGGAGATCAAAACATGAAGGCTCTTAATAATTAAATCACTCTTGAAGGTATTTTATCAAACACTTGTAGTTCATGGCTTAAAACAATCATAGGAATGTCATGGAATTTTTAGGAATAGCATGAATTCACCATCATGGCATTAAATCTTCATTTAATTCACTAAATAATGTTATTAAAACATAGAAGATTGAATAATAACAATAACTTCATGGTAACATGGTATAAAATCAATAGTACATGGAGATTCATGGATGAAATCATAATTTAAAATATGATACCTTGAAAAGATCACAACTTTATGATTTAAAAGGGTTGCTTAGACTCCATGGATGAAAGGGATCCATGGATGAACATCTAACATACCTGGAATGATGAATTTGGAAGGATTGATGGGGAGTTCTTGAGAAATTTCCTTGAATTTGAGAGCTAGGGTTTCTTGTTCTTGAAAAGAGGATCTTTAATTTTGAAGAGGAATTGAATAATGATTACTACTTAGGGTGTTTAAGGGTTAATTTTTGTGTTTTAGGTCAATTAGGGCAGTGGAAAAAGACCTAAATACCCTTAAATAAATTTAAAATCGAAAGCTGAAAACTAACAATCCCGATTTTTGGCCTTGGTGCGATGCGCCACTATCGTGCCAAGCCACTGGAAAATAGGACAACTGGGAACTTAGGATATGGTGCAACGCGGAGTAATCACGGTGCCCTTTTGATTCTGAAATTCACCCTTGGCGTGACGCCCCATTATCGTGATACGCCATTATTGTGATAGGACACTGGAAAAGGACAATTAGGATTTTAGATGACGGCACGACGAGTTGGTTTTGCGGAGCTTCACTGGAAATTAACAATCGTCATTTATGCTGGCTCCGTGACATGCTAAGGTTTAAAATGGTGGTGCTTTACAACTGAAAATTAAAATCGCCATAACTTCTTACCCGGTTATCGGATTTAGGCAAATTGTATATTGTTGGAAAGCTAACTGAATTTCCTATGCAATGGAATGCTCTAAAATGAAAAATAAAATGAGTGTTTCAAAATTTTTATATACGAATACTCATGTATGGGACTTAGATAATGATAGAAAAATATGGGGTGTTACAATATTTCCCCATTGGGATCATTCGTCCCCGAATGAAATTGGTTAAGCTAAGGAAGCTGATGATCTGAGCTTACACACTGCATATGCATGTGTGATGCATGATTGAACTGATTCATGGATGCACAAATGTTATGAATGTGATGTACGGCTGAAACTGAGCATGACAGAGAAAAGAAAATCCTAAGAAGATTAGTACCTTATACTGAATCTGGATTCACAGAGAAAAGATGAGGGTACTTGGTCCACATATCTACTTCTGCTTCCCAAGTGGCTCCCTCAATGGACTAATTCTGCCAAAGAACTTTGACTAGTGGAACTTCTTTGTTCCTTAGTCTACGAACTTGGTGATCAAGAATTTCGACTGGAACTTCCTCAAAGGAAAGACTATTATGAATGCCTACACTTTCTAAGGGAACAACTACAGCTGGATCACCAATACATTTTTTTAACAATAAGACATAGAACACTGGGTGTACTGAGGCTAAATCTGAAGGCAACTCAAGCTCGTAGCTACCTTTCTGAAACGACTAAGAATTTGGAAGGGACCGATATTTCAGGGACTCAGTTTCCCTTTCTTTCCAAATCTCTTCACTCCCTTCATAGGAGAGATTTTCAAGTACACAAAGTCACCGACCTCAAACTTAAGATCATTTCTCCTCACATCAGCATATGATTTTTGTTGGCTCTGGGAAACCCTAAGCCTTTCTCTGATCAATTGAACCCTTTCTAATATATAAAACACCAAGTTAGGCCCTACTACTGCGGCCTCACCAGCTTCAAACCAACCAATTAGAGATCTATATCTCCTACCATAGAGAGCCTCAAATGGAGCCACACAAATACTAGAATAATAGTTGTTATTGTATGCAAATTCAATCAAAGGCAAATGGTCATCCCAACTACCCTTGAAATCAACAACACACGCTCTCAGCATATCCTCAAGAGTCTGAATGGTGCTTTCTGCTTGACCATCTATTTGAGGGTGTAAGGCTGTACTAAGGTGGACTTGGGTACCAAGACCCTTTTGGAATGCTTTCCAAAAGTGAAAGGTAAACTGGGTACCTCTATCTAAGATGATAGATAAGGGAACACTGTGAAACCTAACCAACTCTCTGAGATAGAGATAGGCATAGTCCTTGGCTAAGTAGAGGTATGGACTGGCAAGAAATGAGCTGATTTGGTCATCCTATCTACGATAACCCAAGTAGAGTCATGTTGACGACGGGTACGAGGTAAACCTTTCACAAAGTCCATGTTCACTTCCACCTATTTTCATATGGGAATACTGAACTCCTGCATGGACCCACTAGGTTTCTGGTGCTCAACCTTAACTTGCTGCATGTAGAGCACTTAGCTACAAACTCTGCAATATGTCTCTTCATCCCACTCGACCAATAGATCTCCCACAAATTGCAGTACATCTTAGTGGCCCCTAGATGAATAGAGTAACGCACCCCATGCACTCCTGCAAGAATTAATTACCTCAAATCATCTGCACCAAGCACACACAAACTATCTTTATAATGTAAAACACCATCTCCCTCTTGGGAGAAAGCCTCCACTTTCTGATCTCTGACTGATTCTTTCAAATTAACTAGACTGGGGATCTCTATCCTACTTTTTCTTCACCTCAGAAACTAGAGATGACTCTAAGCTACTCTGCACCCATACACTACCTTCTGCTGAATTGAGTAAATGGAAACCTAGTCGGGCAAGCTGATGAACTTCTTGAGATAACTTCTTCTTACCATCCTCAACATGAGCTACACTACCCATAGACATTCTACTAAGAGCATCAGCCACTACATTGGCCTTGCTCGAATGATACAGAACACTCATGTCATAATCCTTTAATAACTCTAACTATTTTCTCTGACATAAATTCAAATCTTTCTGAGAGAACTCATACTGAAGGCTTTTATAATCTGTGAACATATCTATATGTACCCCATACAAGTAATACCTCTAAGTCTTTAAGGCGAAAACTATAGCTGCTAGCTCAAGATCATGAGTTAGATAATCCTTCACATGAGGCTTAACCTATCTGGAGGCATAGGATATGACCTTACCTTTCTGCATGAGGACAAAACCCAAACCTACTCTGGGTGTATCATAGTACACAACAAAACCATCTGAATCGTCTGGTAGTGTCAAGACTAGGGCTGAGGTGATTCGAGTCTTCAACTCCTGAAAACTCTTCTCGCATGAATCTGACTATAGAAACTTAACTTTCTTTTGAGTCAATCTAGACATGGGGTATGGAATATAAGAAAACCTCTCAATAAACCGACGGTAATAGCCAACTAAACCCAAGAAACATTTGATATCTGATGGAAAGATAGGTCTAGGCCAGTTTCTCACCACTTCAGTCTTTTAAGGATCAACTCCAATGCTATTATCAGAAATAATATAACCAAGTAATGCTACTAATCTTAGCCAAATTTCACACTTACTAAATTTAGTGAATAACTGATGGTCTTTAAGAGTCTGAAGCATTATGCTGAGACGGTCTGCATGATCGCTTTCGCTATGAGAATAGACAAGAATGTCATCAATGAAGACTATGATGAACATGTCCAAGTAATGCTTGAACACTCGGTTCATCAAGTCCATAAAGGCTGCTGAGGCATTTTTAAGACCAAAGGACATGACTAGAAATTTGAAGTGACCATACCAAGTTTGAAAAGATATTTTTGGGATGTCATATTCTCTGACTCTAAGCTGATGATAGCCTAATCGGAGGTTTATCTTGGAAAAGTAACTAGCACCCTGAAGTTGTTCCAATAAGTCATTAATTCTAGGAAGTGGATATTTATTCTTGATTGTTACCTTATTTAACTGACGGTAGTCTATGCGCATTCTGAGAGAATCGTCTTTTTTATGCATAAATAGAATAGGTGCGCCCCACGGAGAGATAATGGGTCTGATGAATCCCTTATCTAAAATATCCTTCAACTATTCTTTTAGTTCTTTGAGTTTAGTTGGAGCAATTTTATATGGTAGAATAGATAAAGGATGAGTATCTGGGAGAAGGTCTATTTAAAAGTCGATTTCCCTTTCGAGAGGAAATTTGGAAAGATTTTCAGGAAATATATCTAAGAATTCATTTACTACTGGGACTAACTCAAGAGTAGGAGTTTCTAAGATAGATTATTTGACTCGTACAAGATAATAGACACACCCCTTGGATATCATCTTTCTGGCTCTAAGGTAAGAAATTAACTGAGCCCTAAGAGCTGTAGTACTATCCCTCCATTCAAGGACTAGTTCATTTGGAAACTGAAAATGAACCATTCTATTTCTATAATCAACTGAGGCATAGCATGAGTGAAGCCAATCCATGCTGAGAATGATGTTAAAATCTATCATCTCTAACTCCACGAGATCAACTGAAGTAACTTTTTGAGCTATTATGACCGGACAGTTCCTGTATACCTGTCTAACTATAATGGAAACACCTACTGGGCAGACACTGAAAAGGGATCTACTAGATTTTCAGGATTGACATCGAAATTGATGGTTATATATAGAGTTACAAAATAAAGAGAAGCTCCAGGGTCTAGTAAAGCATGTAAGTGAAAGACCTACAACGTACAAGTAACTACGTCTAGAGAATTTTCCTAATCTTTGTGGCACTGAAGAGCATAGAATCTATTCAAACGCTGACCACTGGTAGCACTGGAAGCGATACCCTGCTGAGTTGGGTGGCTGAATAAAACTAATGACTGATGGGACTGGCCCTATTGTCATACATCTATGCCTTTCTGAGCAACTACCCAACAATTTTGAATCCGATGGCCTGACTTGCCACACCCGAAGCACACATCACTACCCACTCTACACTCACCCTGATGGTGTCTGCCATACTTCTGACATAAAGGATTGGTTTTTGCACTACTAACACTGACCTGGGACTTAGATCCTAGTGCCCTATCCCTATTGTCTTTTCTGAATTTGGGTACTAGGGCATTGGCTAAAGAAAGTACTAGGGCAGAAGACCTCTACTAAAACTGAGGATAGTTGCCACCTTCTAACTTTGGCTAATTGAAATTGAAACTACCCATCCTAGCTCTTTTATTTCCTCTCTCCCTCTCCTTAATCTTCTACTCCTCTATCTGTTGAGAATAAACCATCAGCCTAGACAAGAACATCTCACTAATCAGCATTGCGGTCCTGCACTCTTTGACCATACTATCAGACAAGGTAGACACAAACTTACTCATCTTGGACCTAATGTTATCCATCGTATGAGGAGCATATCTAGCTAACTGAGTGAACTTGAGAGAATACTCCCTTGCCTCAAATTAATAAATTCCAACACTTTGGCCTATCTCAAATCCAATGGAAAGAATCTATCCAAGAAAACCATGGCAAACTCTTCCCATTCTATAGGCCCTGCATCAACACCTCTATAAACTTTCCACTACTTAAACCAAGTATGGGCTACATCCTATAATTGATATATAACCAACTCAGCACTCTGACTAGACGTCACCCCAATAGCATTTGTTACCTTCTGAACCATATCTAAGAATTCATGTGGATCCTCTTCATACTTGGATCCCGTGAAAGAAGGAGGATTCATCCGGGTGAAATCTCAAATTCTGGTTGCATCAGTATTGGGCACTGGGTTGGCCAGAATAGCGACTGACCATTTATTTTTTGCTGCTATAGAGGTTTCTAGAGTAGTAACCACAACCCTAAATTCTGCGTGAGAGACATGCTCATCCAGAGGATCTGCCTGGATGGGTTGAGGGGCTGGCTGAGTTCTTATTCTTCTTCCATTCTTCTTGGTAGGCATGTTCTGTAAACTGAAGGAAGAAGTGGATTAGATTGAGAGTTTAACTTGAGATCATGCTCAATTGCATGACATGAATACTTGAAGGAAGGGAAACTTTTCCTAAATACCTTGTAGACTCTCGCCCATAAGTGTGGCACATTATACATCAATGCACAAGACTCTACTCGACGCAACTTTCATACTTCCTAGGACACTTTAAATCCTAGATTTGATACCAAGTTTGTAACGACTCGATGCTACCCCCTAGTCATCACATGGTTCTTACAGCCCTGAGGGACCACAAGCTAACTCATGAGATCGTACCTACTGTGAGTACTGAATAACATAATCATAAATACAGAAGAATACTGACATGCCATAAGGTTTTAATAATTGAATTTAAAACTGAACTATGAGTCAGTAGAAACAACTGACTGAATTTGAATAAATAGTGATAAACTGAATAACTACTATAATATACGAATACTGAATAACTGACTCAAATATTTTAAAAGCCATTATAACTAACTGACTGAATATGAGTTGATAGGACAGGCCCCCACTAACTCCAACTAACTGCTAACTGAGACATGAAATAAAGCAAGCCTATCCTCGAAGTATGAGAACTCACCACTGCTATTGCTGAGGATTTGATAAGTCTACTCACAAGCCGAGAATTGAGCGTTAGAACCTATGATATAAGACATCATAGCGCAAAAGAAAAAGGTATAAGTTCAGTACTTTGAATATACTGGTATGCCAAATAAGGTAGGATGGTATGCATGGTTTCATGAATAAAAATAATAAACTATCTGAATATACATGTAAAGCATGGGATACTGAATAGAGAACATAAAATTTGTAGGCACTGGAGATACGTGAAGCATGTAAATACTATGTATGCATGAGAATCTTTAAATACTAAAAATACATGAAAATTGGTAGACACTAAGGATGCATGGCCAAGCATATAACATGAACTAAGTAAAATATGTAAATTGAAGTACTGAAATGACTAAAGTTTGTATGCTTTGGTCAAACAACACTAAGAATGAATAACTGAACTGAGATTGTAATGGAGACTATATCTGAGACTGTGGGAGGTATCATCTAACCGACATTCCCCAATTTGAGCTAATCGGGTTCCAACCTATAACCCCAGCTGGAAGGGTGTTAATACTGTACCACGGGTACTAACAATGGCTCTGCGGATCCACTAAAATGATATAATGTCCAAAGGACTAAGGGTGTCAATCCCGAACTAATGGGTGACCCCTGCATGATAGTCAAGCCTAATCTGATGGGTGACTACTCATATCCTACACTGGCTAAGTAGTTCTAGAGTATAGGAACTGCTACTAATAACTCTGCCTATTTGACGGGGAGCCGCCATCCCTACACTTTCTCGGTGCTAAATCCTACTCCCAACTAAAAGACACTGAGTTACTAGACTGTTCTGAGTTTAACTGACTAGTGTTTGACTATTTTAAAGTGCTCATAGTATATTCTGAAGACTGTTTTGTAATGTACTGAGACTAGACTAAATAAAAAGCTATGGATTTTGGGTATTCAATACCCCTAGGATTCAAAACAATTATAGTAAAATAACACTAACACTTGGAGATGAAAACATGATGGATCTTAATAATTAAATCACTCTTGTAGGTATTTTATCAAACACTTGTAGTTCATGGTTTAAAACAATCATAGGAATGTCATAGAATTTGTATTGCCATAACTTCTTATCCGGTTATCGGATTTAGGCAAATTTTATATCTTTGGAAAGCTAACTGAATTTTCTACGCAATGGCAGGCTCTAAAATGAAAAATAATAAGTGTTTCATAAATTTCATATACTAATGCTCATGTATGGGACTTAGATAATGCTAGGAAAATACGGGGTGTTACAGTTCAGGAAACTTCTCCGAATCCCTCTGTACTGTAGCCTTTTTTCGGGTGGTCAGATATTGATCCTTTTTGACTTTTTTTTCTTTTGGGAGACATGTTTTACCTACAAAAAACAGAAAAAAAAAATTACATTACAATTGATGTATGCATAAATTTTAAAAAATACATTACAAACACCACCAATATGACACACCAAAAGCCACCACCACAAACACCACCAACTAATGCCACAAACACCATGAATACCGGACACCACTGACAACAACCACAAATGCCACCAACCAATTCCACCAACCAATTCCACCATAAACACCTCCATTAACCACTACCAGTGCCACCACGACGACCTCAAAAACCACCACCACCACCACCACTGCAAACACCATCCAATAATACCCCAATAGTCAATGGAATACTATGACAGAAACTAGGGTTTTCTTGAATTCTTCCTATGATTTTACCATCAAAACTCAAAATTGCAAATCTATTCTAGAAGATAATACAACTAAAAATTTTATTTTTATCATTAACTTAAAAGTCCTTATTTTTTAGAAAAACATAACAAATATAGAACTATTTTTGAACTCTGTTACCTATGAAGACATAGAAAATGACTGATACAAGCAAGAATAAAGTCAAAAATAACTATTATGTGGTCAGAAATGAGAAGAAAATTGACCTATTGTGAAAAGTTGATCAATTTATTGAGTAGTTATTATCTGTATAATTGAGTGAGAAAGAAAAAAGAGAGAGAACTCGAGATTTAGAATGATGAAATATTTTTCTCGCAAATGGATGATTTGTATGGGTTGATTTGTATTTTGGAAAAGAATGACAAGTTTTGAAAATGTTAAATTGGTCCGAATTGATCTTACTTATTGTTTAAAATTATAAAAGATATGCGTAATTTTTAATCCTCTTATCATCCAATTGCCAAAAGATTCAATTGAAGTTGTAGTTGAACCTATGAACTTACCCCTGGTCCTAGATTAATCGATTTAGGTATTAGTCTAACATATGAACTCAATTAAAATTGTATAAAAATAAATGTTCAACTTGTTGCATCATATTACGCATCTGTTGTAAATTATCAATCAGATTAGGTCATTTGTAGCAACAAATTATGCATCTATTGTAAATAATCAAACAAATTAAGTCATCTGTTGGGACAGATTAGCCATCTGTTGTAAATTATCAAATGGATTGTCATATGTCGCAATAGATTACCCCTCCGCTGTAAATTATCAAATAGGCACTACCATCTGTTGTATGAGAACTCACACCTAGTTCTAGATTAATCAATTAAGGTATTAGTTAAATATATGAGGTAGTAAGAATTAGTTCAGCGCAGAGTGATCGATCGATTAGTCTGGTTGGGAGGAATGCAATACCGTCTCATCATGCAAAGGCCAAAAGACTCAATTGAAGTTGTAGTTGGCCCTATGAGAACTCACCCCTAGTCCTAGATTAATCAATTAAGGTATTAGTATAACATATGAAATCAATTAAAATTGGATAAAAAAATGTTCAATGTATTGCAACAGATTACGCATTTGTTATAAATTATCAAACAAATTAAGTCATTTGTTGTAATATATTACATATCTATTATAAATAATCAAATATATTAAGTCATCTATTGCGACAAATTACCCATTTATTGAAAATTATCAAATGGATTAAGTCATATATGGCAACAGATTACCCATCTGTTGTAAATTATCAAATAGGTGCTGCCATCTGTTGTAGCTGACCCTATAAGAACTCACCACTAGTCCTAGATTAATCAATTAAGGTATTAGTTGAACATATAAGGTAATACGAATTGATTCAACTCAGAGTGATCAATCGACCACTCTGGTTAGGAGGAACGTAATACCATCTCATCATGCAATTGCCAAAAGATTTAATTAAAGTTGTAGTTGACCCTATGAGAACTCACCCCTGGTCCTAGATTAATCAATTAAGCTATTATTCTAACATATGATGTAATAAGAATCGATTCAGCTTAGAGTGATCGATCGAAAACTCTGGTCAAGAGAAACGCAATACCGTCTCATAATGCAATTGCCAAAAAACTCAATTGAAGTTATAGTTGGCCCTATGAGAAATCACCCCTATTCCTAGATTAATCAATTAAGGTATTAGTTGAAAAAATAAGATAATAAGAATTGGTTCAGCTTAGAGTGATAGATCGATGACTTTGGTCGGGAGAAACACAATACCGTCTCATTATGCAATTAACAAAAGACTCAATTAAAGTTGTAGTTGACCCTATGAGAACTCACCCATGTTCCTAGATTAATAAATTAAGGTATTAGTCTAACATATGAAATCAGTTCAAATTGTAGAAAAATAAATGTTCAATAAGTTGCAACAGATTATGCATTTGATTTAAATTATCAAACGAATTAAGTCATTTGTTGCAACATATTACACATCTATTGTAAATAATCAAATAGACTAAGTCATCTATTGTGACAGATTACCTATCTATTGTAAATTATCAAATTGATTAAGTCATATGTCACAACAGATTACCTATCTATTGTAAATTATCAAATAAGCACTGCCATCTATTGTAGTTGACCCTGTGAGAACTCACCCCTAGTCCTAGATTAATTAATAAAGGTATTAGTTAAACATATGAGGTACTAAGAATTGTTTCAGCTCAGTGTGATCGATCGATGACTCTGGTCTGGAGGAATACAATACTGTCTTATCATGCAAATGCCAAAAAACTTAATTAAATTTCTAGTTGACCCTATGAGAACTCACTTCTAGTCCTAGCTTAATCAATTAATGTATTAGTTAAACATATGAGGTAGTAAGAATTGGTTCAGGTCAGAGTGATCAATCAACGACTCTGTTCGAGCAGACTGTAATACCGTCTCATCATGCAATTACCAAAAAACTCAATTGAAGTTGTAGTTGACCCAATGAGAACTCACCCCTAGTCCTCGATTAATCAATTAAGGTATTAGTCAAACATATGAAATTAATTAAAATTTTATAAAAATAAATGTTCAACCAGTTGCAACAGATTAACCATCTATTGTAAATTATCTAACAGATTAAGTCATTTGTTGCAACAGATTACACATCTATTATAAATAATCAGATAGATTAGGTCATTTATTGTGAAGGATTACCCATATGTTGTAAATTATCAAATGGATTAAGTTGTATGTCGCAATAGATTACCCATCTGTTGTAAATTATCAAATAGGCACTACCATTTGCTGTAGTTGATCCTATGAGAACTCAACCTAGTCCTAGATTAATTAATTAAGGTATTACTTGAACGTATGAGGTAATAATAATTGGTTCAGCTCAAAGTGATTGATCGATGACTTTGGTCGAGAGGAACGCAATACCGCCTCATTATGCAATTGCCAAAAGACTTAATCAAAGTTGTAGTTGACCCTATCAGAACTCACCCCTGGTCCTAGATTATTCAATTATAGTATTAGTATAACATATGAAATTAATTGAAATTGTACAAACAAATGTTAAATCTATTGCAACAGATATATTTTTTGTTGGATTTAATCAAATAGATTAAGTCATCTATTGCAACATATTACGCATCTATGTAAATTATTAAGCAGGTGCTTCCATCTATTGTGACATATGTCTGAGATTTGGAAAATTTCAAACAGATGTTGCCATCTGTTGCACTTAGATGTTTTAAGACCTCTTTTAAAGCAATTTAGGTATTACCTATTCGAGATAAAAAAAATTAAAATACTAAGGAGGTAAGAATATTAATTGGATAACTGAAAAATCTTCTGAGTGAGTAGTCTGATCTGGTCATTTCAATGTCACCGTCTCCTCGTGCCCCTCAAAAGTTATTAATGAATATTTAAGACCCATATCTAGAATACTTTCTCTTTCAGCCATAAAGTAAGACTCAACTCATCTATCACTCTTCTTTATTTTCAATTATCTTTCTTTCCCTTTTTCCTTTATTTTCTCTCTTTTTTTAGATGAGGATCCTTTTGGATCTCAACCGATCAATATCTTTTCTCGACTGAACTAGATGTTTTGATCCCCTTGATTTTTTGACATTAAGGTACGGTTCACTATTACTCTTTCCATCTCATCTTCGTTTTTGTATGTCATTTAAATTAGATATTTACATCTGCTGCTATTAATGATTTACCCATTACTAATTTTCTATTTATTGATCAAATTAATGGAAAGGTGAGTTTTAAGTCTTGAATGAATGAACCATTGTTTTTAACAAAATATGAAAAAAAGTCATCTGTTAGGAGAACTTAAAAAGCCTTGTTGTCAGTATAGTTTGATGAATTAGCTGTTGGAACAGACGAAGCAACTATTTGAAGAAATCAAACCAGTAGCAAGGCTGGTTTGAGTTATTCTAATAGATGAACCATCTATTGCAACATGTTATCCATCTATTGAAACAATGCCTCATCAGTTGAACAGATGTGTAATCTATTGCATTAGATTGGTCATCTATTGATTCACTTAATTTTGTGTTACCCTATTGTACAGACAGAGCAACTGTTTGCAGAAATCAAACTAGTAGCAAGGCTAGTTTGATTTATTCCAATAGATGAACTATCTGTTGTAACATGGCATCCATTTTTGCAATAGATGCCTCATCGGTTGAACAGATGGGTAATCTATTACATCAGATTGGTCATCTATTGATTCACTCAATTTTGTGTTGCCCTTTTGTAATGTTTTTTTGTTCTTCTCTTTTCTGACATCAAATGTATTTCTCTTTTTGTAGATAAAAGGAAGAGAAACTAGATCCATTTTTACTTGACCAATATTAAAGGATAGAGTAAAGATGGGTTCAGAGGAATAAGCTGCTTGCAGATAGAACAACTTCATATGTGAGAGGTATGTATTACTAATCAAAATATCATGAAAACACACATCTAGTACAATGATTTTATGAATGTTTGTTCTTTACCTATAAGATGTTAATCCTTAAAACTAGATATGGCATTTTATAGTTAAGATTGTTAGGTTCGAACTGGTAAGGCCGAGGGACAAAGTAGGTGGTGTCGATACCCTTTTACAATTTAATGACCATTTATTCTCATGTTTTTATTTCAAGTTTGGGGAAGGGTTCAAGTTTTTGGCAGCAATGTAAATATTCAATAGTGATTGGACCAGTTTTAATGGCTCAATGGACTTCTTGAAAGGCCTCCAAAACCTCACATAGCCACAAACAATGATAGAACTAATAGAAATTCCCTTGGTTTAAATTAATATAGATAGGTTAATGAAGGAGACTATTATACATTAGAAGGTGCTTGGGAGAATACCTGTGTAAAAAGAGGGAGGTTGAGAAGGCCATATATCATCTCAATCCTTGTTTAAGAGGAAATACAAGGTAGGAAGAAAAGTGTAGCAAAATTGGCTGATGAAATTAACATGAAAAATAAAAAAATTGGATGAGCTGCAAATGTGAAAGTGTATCCAAAAATGAAAATCCATCTGTCGTTGAAGAAAAAGAAGAATGGTAAAGAGGATTGGAGCTGATAACTTTGATAGAGACTGCAACTAGCTAGCGCGGCCTCAATGAAGACCCTCAAAATGCAGGACCAGAACACTAAGAAAGCAGAAGGCATGGAATGCAAGTTAGACTTCAGAAATTAACGCCTTGACTTCCCTTATTTTTAATTCAGGAGTTGTTGGTTCAGGTTTTAATTCTGACTCACGAAGCTTCTTCCTTAGAGTTCTGGTCCTACACTTTATAAGATTCTTCATTGAGGCCATGCTCACTAGTTGAATTCTCAAGCAAAGTGTCCAGCTCCAGTCCTATTGACAATTCCTTTTTTTCTTCAACGACTGACGGATTTTTATATTTGGATACACTTCCATAGTTGAAGCTCATCCAGTTTTTTCGTTTCTCATATCAATTTCATTAGCCAGATTCATTAGAAGTTCCTTTGCTTCCATGTGTTTTCTCTTAAAAAAGGTCTGAGATGATATATGGCCTTCTCCACCTCCCCCTTCCCACATAGGTATTCTCTTAAGCACCTTCTGCTGTAAAAAAGTCTCCTCAAGCAGTCTATCTATATAAATTTGGACCAGGGGAATTTCTATTGGTACCATTGTTGTTTGTTGCAGTGCGAGGCTTTGGAGGCCTTTCAAGAAGTTCATTGCTTCATTAAAATTGGTCCAATCATTATTGGATATTTACACTACTGCCAAAGGCTTGAACCCTTCCCCAAACTTGACACAAAAACATGAGCATAAGCCATTAATAAATTATAACAGGGTATCGAAACCACCATCTTGGAACCCTTCGGTCTTATCGGTTTGTACCTATCAAAATAAACTGTATAATGTAGGATCTTGTTTGAAGAATCAGTGTCTAATTAGTAAAAAGCTGCATTCTCAAAATTATTGTACTTTATGTGTGTCTGTCACGATAGCCTGATCAATAATACATAACTCCCATGCATGAAAGTGGATCTATTGTATGTACCTTATTATCCCTACCCCATTAAGACATGTCAGACAATGTTATTTATTTATCTACATGTATATGATGGCTATTAAAATAGAGTTGTGACTTTTTATCTTAACACATTCGAAAAAACTTATGAATCAAAATCTCTATCTGTTGCAACTGATGAATCAGCTGTTGGAAGAAACCAAAACATCTCCTCCTACATATGATCCATCTATCGCAACAGATAATCTATATATTGCAATAGATGGTAAATATCTTGCGACAGACCAGACAGTGTTTATTCATCTGCACACATGTGATGACTATTAAAAAAGAGGTGAGGAGTTGTGACTTTTTATCTAACACATTCAAAACAGTTGATGAAACTAATTCTCCATCTGTTGCAACTCATGAATCTGCTGTTTGATGAAATCAAAATATCTCCTCCAACATATGGTCCATCTGTCGCAATAGATAATCTATATGTTGCAATAGATGGTAAATCTATTACGATAGACCAGACATTGTTTATTCATCTGCACATATGTGATGTCTATTTAAAAAGAGGTAGTCGTGACTTTTTATCTAACACATTCAAAATAGCTGATGAATCGAATTCTCCATCTGTTGTAACTGATGAATCAAATGTTAGAAAAATCAAAACATCTCTAAAAGATGGTCTATCTGTCGCAATATATAATACATATGTTGCAATAGATGTCTCATCTATTGCAGTTCTTCTTTCCATTGTAACAATAGGGACATTATGCTCATTACTAAACTTTTTGAAGAGATGAAATATAACCAAGGTATATCTTTTTGATTAGAGGTTGAATCGATCATCAGAAGAAGAATTAGGCCAAATTTTAGGATACATTCTGGAAAAATAAAACTTCCATTGAAGAGAAGCAAATAAAAGGCTTTCATAAAAATTCTCTTAGAATCGAGAATGAAGTTTTCATTCTGTACATGCCAGATCATGAATTAGTAACTGCTTCCGATTTCCTAAAAAAAATCCCAATTGTGTCAAACTTTCCATTTTTAAAATAGTTACGGAATCTCCATGAATAGGATCAAACCCTATTCCATGGTATTTACATGAGGTTCTTCTTTAAGAAAGTCCCCGACAGGGCTTAGTTGATCCATGATTTATGTTTCATCTTTTGTTTTTTTTTTCATTTGTTTCGATAAATCTATCGATCAATTCCAATTCTTTTTTTTTTCTCTTGATTTTTTTCCGATCGATATGTATAGATCCTATTCATGGATTAACAAAAATATACAAGAGCTCTATTTGCCTTTGCCATTTCATATTCTTCCACTGAATATTATTGAGAGGAGTGCTTGTAAACTTTAGGTCTATATTTTGGACCTTATTGAGCTCGAAAAGTTTCCATGGCATGTGAACAAGGTATTTTGTCCAAGTCAAAAACTCTGCACGTACAAGATCTTATTTGAAGATCGACCGTGGCAACATCACCATGATCGATGATACTGAATTTGTAATCTACTATTTTATGAGATAATAACCTATTCCCTAAATTGATGTTCATTGATATTATTTTTTTAGATTTCGAGAACAAATCGGGTTCTTTTTGGGCCCTTGAATTGCACACACCTTTCGTTAAAAAATTGGCTATACTTCTTGTTTATTACTTCAAACATATCGTTGATGGGAAATTCTTTATCATCTGAAATAATGAATTCACCAATTCAGCTATATTTGATGTCATAATATTGTACCTATACAAAAGAATCACTTAGTATGACATCATGCTAAACTTGTAACTCAAATAAGATATTAAATTCATAAGAATGTACCTATCTACCGGACAGAATTCCTAGCTCAATCTCTCAAAACCGACACGTATGAGAAGTTCTGCTACCTTGGGATTCACATCCATTATTTGATTGAAATGGTCTAAAAACTCCTCTATACTATATGCTTTAGCTGCTTTATAAAAAGGGGTCACGACCCTTTCATTGTGATAGTTGTTTGGAATATTCTCTCCAAGATGCCTAATATAACAACCAAAGTAAGCTGAATTGAAGAAAATTGAAGCCATCTTTAGAATACTTGGATGCCTATTCGAAACAAAATATAAATCTTTGGTATATTCGATGCATCTTTGCAATTTTTCAAAAAAATCCATAAGAGGCATCACATTCCTTGTCCACTACACAAAAAGCGATAGGAAAGATGTGATTCTCCAAATCTTACGCCACCGCCGCTAGCAGAACTCCATAGTTCCTGCTCCTCAAGAAGGTAACGTCAATGGATATGCCTTTTCTCAAATGTCAAAAACCTTGAATCCAAGCACCATAGGATATAAAGAAGTACTTGAACCTTCTATTTTCATCAACATGCAATGCCGTCTTACTTTCGGGATTTGTGGACTCAATCATGTAATGGTAGGCATCCAGGATTGCATACACATGCTCGTGTGTCCCCCTAACCAAGTCCTTGGAAATCCCCATGGCGTATATATCTTCCAATAACTAACCAGCACACCCAATTCTGTAAGGAGTTAATTGGCCATAACCCTTAATGAAGGGCCTTTGCCATCGGGGAAACTACTCTTGAAATATTCACCCAGGACCTTTGCCGTGGTGCAAGGATTTTGGACCGAGATGTGCTATGAACCACATGTGTGATTCTTTTCATGTTTATAAATGATGAATCTGTTAGAACTTGCGTACTTCACCGCTCTCAACCATTACTTGCCATTTCGATTAGCACATTTAAAGCAAAAGACACTGCTCAAATTAATCACCTTCTTTATTCTAAAATCTTTTTTCAAGCAAGAAATAAAAAAAATGATAGATAGTTCATTCTTGTCCTTGATTGACATTCCAATAAAAAACCGGTCCCATCATCTTGAAGATTTCCAGACTGTGTCGATTGAGAAGAACTACCCATTGTATTGGTCGTATCAATGGGCGTAGGTGTTTGATCATCATCTGGAATATTCATGTCTAGATCATCCAACCTATCATCAAAGGTGTCTTGTTGTTGTTCTTCTTCTACATTATGGTTCTTATTCTCTCTCATCTTTTCAACCACGTGCACCCTTAATACCGGCCTAGATAAATTACTAAGATAAGCACGCAACTGAACCTGATCAATTATCTTGAAAGGAAGTACCCTCTGATTCTCAAAGGAGCTGTGCATGTAGTTGATAATGAGTTCTTCCGATTGACAATTCAGTCCACAATAACTGATGATTAAGTTCATAAAATCATCATACGAAACATCACTTTGGACTGCCATAGCTATTGTCTCTAGTATTTCACCCTCGTTCCAACACCATACATATCAATTTCTCTTCTCGATCCATTAACCATGACAATCCACCCCTATTATTATTGATCTCTCCATTAGTGGTACCTAAATATAGTCATTTGTTAAAAAAAGTTAATAGTGATTTCATAGTGCCATAAATGAATCCCAATAGATGTATAATCAGTCGCAATAGATTACTTACCTGTTGAGATTTATGTTATACTTCTAAAGCTGATTTCAACAGATGAGTCATCTATTTTAATAGATGTATTATATGTTTCAATAGAATAAATATCTGTTGCAACAGATGAAATGACTATTGGGATAAATATTATAGTACTATGGCACCTTTGAAGATGATTCCAACAGATGAGTGATATGTTGCAACAGATAATTAACCTATTGTGACAAATGACTTACCTGTTGCAACAGACCATGATTTGTTGGAATTGAGGTCAGGTTCTATCACAACAGGTTACTAATATATTGCAACAGATATTTACCGTCTGTTGGAACCAAGTTTAGGTTCTATTGTAATAGGTTAATAATTTGTTGTAACAGATATTTACCCTGTTGCAATAGTCAACATGTCTGTTGAAATTGAGTTCAGGTTCTATTGCAACAAGTTACTAATCTGTTGCAACAAATATTTATCATGTTACACCAGATAACTAATCTGTTACAATAGATGGGTCATATGTTGCAACAGATGACCCATCTGTTTGATTCATGTTATGGCACTATAGAACCATAATATAAATCTAATATATGAGTGTTCCTTTGAAATAGATTTATTTAAACAGATGGCTCTTATGTTGCATTCATGTTTGCGTACTATCTATTGTTGAAAAATAACACACTAGCAATTACCCAGATGACAAATTCAACTTAAAATCATAATTTGACTTACCAAAGTCTCCTATGAAGTAATGAAAAAGTGGAAAGTGATGTACGAGACAAAATTTAACCTAAGAAATTGGTCAAATAGCAATAGTAATGGTAACAACCATAACAACAACGAAAATGGCCAACAAAAAGAAAATGAAGATGATAATGAAGTAGAAGATGATGACAATGAAGAAGAAGATGATGAATAAAGAATCAAAAGAAATGAACAACAAAAATCGCTAAGAGAGAGAAAACAATAATGGATGAAAAGAGAGAAAAAAGTGATTTTTTCCCTCTGTTTCCCGTTATATTAGGTAAACATTTGGATCAAAGTGTAAATTTAAAATCTTTTAGGCTATTCTCAAACTTACCAACTTTCTTAATCCATAATAATGTAATTGTCACCTCCACTCAATAATTAAGACTTGTGTCACCCATACCTCATTTTAAAACTCTTTTATCACCTACAACTCAAAGCCCCTAGTGAATAGGTTTGCCAAATTATCGATTGAATGATGTAACCTCCCTTCAACTAAGCTATACATACAACACTATCTTCATAAAATATAGTTGGAATATCCTTATTCAAAGGAAATCTACACATTTCCTGAATATGTTGAGTTATTGATCTCAACCAAACACACTTTCGGCTCGCTTCATGAATGGCAATGATTTTTGCATGATTTGAAAAAGTTGCAGATAATATTTGCTTTATTGAATGCCATGATATAATTGTGCCACCACATGTTAATAAATAACCCATTTGAGATCGAGCCTTATGTGGATAAGACAAGTATACTGCATTTGCATAACCAATCATTTTTTACATAGATTCATTAGAATAAAATAATCCCAAATCAATGGCTTCCCAAAGATATTTGAATATATATGTTTGACACCATTCCAATGTCTTTTTATTGGTGAAGATATGAATTTTGCCAATAAACTTACCGTAAAACAAATATCTGGCCGAGTATTATTGGCAAAATACATTAGTACCTCGATTACACTAAGATATGGAGTTTCATTACCAAGAAACTTTTCGTCATTTTCTTAAGGTCGAAATAGATCTTTGTTTACATCAAGCGACCTCACAACCATTGGGGTACTCAATGGATGTGATTTATCCATGTAAAATCACTTTAAAATCTTTTCAGTGTATGTTGATTGATGGACAAAACTTCCATTTTTCAAATGCTCAATTTGTAGGCCAAATTTTTTTTTTATCTTTCCTAGATCTTTTATTTCAAATTCTTTCTTAAAACACTCAACAACTTCTAAAAACTCTTTAGGAGTGCCAATGATATTCAAGTAATCAACTTACAAAACTATTATAGAAAATTTAGATCCAGAACTTCTTATAAAAACACAAGGGCAAATAAGATCATTTTTGTACCCTTCTTTTAGAAAATATTCGCTAAGATGATTGTAACACATCTTCCCTGATTGTTTTAATCATTATAAGGATTTCTGAAGCTTTATTGAACAAGTTTCTTGCAAACTTTAATATGCTTCAAGCACTTTGAAGGCTTCTGGGATTTTCATAAAAATATCATTGTCGAATGAGCCAAACAAATAGACCATGAGAACATCCATTAGGAGAAAATCAACCTTTTCTTAAACTGCCAGATTTATTATATATCTGAAGGTAATTCCATCCACCACAGGAAAATATGTCTCTGCATAGTCAATGTCAGGCCTTTGCAAAAAACTTTGTGCCACAAGTCATGCTTTATATCTTACGACTTCACCTATTTTATTTTATTTTTGCACAAAACCTCATTTGTACTCCATTGGCTTGACACCTTCAGGTGTTCGGACTATTACTCTGAAAACATCACATTTTTCAAGTGAAATCAATTCCACTTGAATTGCATCTTTTTATTTTTGTCAATCATTTCTCTGTTTACATTCATTAACAGCTTTTGGTTCTAAATCCTCATCTTGTTGCATTATTTCAGTAGCAACATTGTAAGAAAAAATATTGTCAACGACAATATTATTTCGATTCCACTTGTTTCTCATTGAGACATAACTTATTGAGATTTATTCATTCTCATTAGTTTTAGGTATTTTAACCTCCTCAGTGGTCTTATCATTTGTTAGATATCGAGTTTTTTTAAGAAATTGCCACCATATCTTGATAATTTATTTCTTTTCTTTTTTGAGGATTTTTATCCTTGGAATCAATTAGTCTACAACATTTCAAATGTGCCTTAGACTCATTTGCGTTAACCACTTGTCCTATCGGGACATCAACTTGAACTGGAGCATTTGCAGATGGAATATAAGATTTAGTAATTTTTGAAAGGTTAGTAAATGCATCTGGCAGTTGAATTGAAATATTTTGCAAGTAAATTATGTTTTGAACCTCTAGCTCACATTGATTTATTCGAGGATCAAAATGAGATAGCGATAATACATTCCAATCTATCTCATATTTTAGCTTTGTATGTTCCCTACCTAATGTTGGGTATAATGATTCATCAAAATGGCAATCAACAAACCTTGCCATAAACACATCTCCTATCATAGTTTTCAAATATTTTATAATGGAAGGAGATTCATACCTAACATATATCCCAAACCTTTTTTGGGGTCCCATCTTTGTGCGTTGTGTTGGATCAATTAGAAAATATACCGTATACCCAAAAATTTAAGATGGTACATGTTTTGTTCTTAACCAAAACCCAATTGTAATGGGGAGAATTTATGATAACTGGTTGGCCTTATGCGCACAAGTGCCATTGCATACAAAATAGTATGCCCCTATGTTAAAACATAAAGTTTTGTCCTTATTAACATTAGTGTGTAGTAATCAATTGAAGACATTTAATCAATGATTCTTCTAGAACATTTTGAGTGTAAACATGATCAACCAGATGTTCAACTTTTATTCTAGTGGACATATAATAATTAAAGGACTGAGATGTAAACTAACTAGCATTAGCAAGATGTATTGTCTTTATTGCATAATCTGGAAATTGTTCTCTTAACCTTATAATTTGATCCATCTCACAAAATCCATATTGCGAGTTAATAATAAGCACATATGTGATCATCTTATATATATATGTAACACCCTGCATTTTTGGGCTAGACTTTGAATCGTCGTTCCTATGTGTGTAAACTCTAATACTATGATTTGTATGTGAATACATGTGTCATGATCATTATCCTAGTTTTAAGAATGATTTTGAGGTGAAAAATATTCATAGGAATCACTTAGAGCAAACTTGAGCTAAGAGCCCTTGATTCGACCAAATTTTTGTATTTGATTCTACAAGGGTCTACTCTGAATATGTTTAAATTTTGATATATGTCTATTTTTTCATCCCAATACCCATAAAATGATAGATAATTGAGTTATATTTCCAACGATACCAATTTTTCCATAATCCAATACTCGAGTGAAAAGTTATGGCCATTTTCGTGAGAGACAGTAAGGGTGGGCGATAGGCCTACGCCGCGGGGAATATTCCCCCGGAATAGAGAAAGCATCATGAGGGATACTCAGTCAGACTAAGGGGCCTTCCATGGGGTCTATTCCCATACTAGTTCAGCTTTTTACGGTCAAGGAGAAGTTTGGTTCTTTCCCCTCCACCCCAAGCATCCATAGCACAAATTAAAACACCCAAAAAGGGAATTATTTGCCCATCTTCTATAAATTAACTCATATAAAAACCCTCCCCTTTCCCCTAGAAGAATTTCAAGCTTTTTCCATTCAAGAACACAAGGATTCAAGCTTCAATTTCAAGATTTCTTCAAGAATTCGTCAATTAAGGTATGAGGGGGTTTTAACAAGGTTAACCTTTCAACCTTGTATCCAAAGTCATGACTTTTCAAGTTAAATTTACATTTTTTATGATAGATTTATCCCCAAATTTTTAGTGTGAAAATATAGCATTATCATCTGATAAAGCGACAAAAGAGCATAAGATTTTTATTTATTCATGTTTCCAATTACAAGTTTGATGTCTTATCTTGAATTCCATTACTTTGATGAGAAATTCCTAGTCCCTTAAGTTGACTATGTTTTCATACTTATATTCATGCATTATGCTTATATACTGAAATGTCTACGGATGATTCCATGAAAAGTCAGAACTATCTCATGCTTCAAGTTGTAATTTCTAATGTTATATCCAAGTGAATTTCATGTTATAATATCAAATTGTAAATTTAGCCATGTAATCATGCTGTTTTCTAATGTTTTAAGACTTTCTGATGTTCAAGTTCATGCTTTTCACTTTTTAGTGAGATGTCCATATTTTTGATCTTTGAGCCATGATTCCCATACTACAGTTTTAAGTGTTGATATTGTGCTTTATGGTCATTTAGTACCAGCGGGTTATGAACACCCGATACTTATATGTTTACTTATGCTTCAGATCTTTCAAGTAATAATTCAGTGAAACCATAAGTCTTATTATTTCCTTAGATATTTATGATCATGATAAGCACTATTAGTTATGTAATAATTTTTAGTTGAGTTTAGTTCAGTGAAGTTCTAGTGTCAATTTAGTTGGGAGTAAGATTTAGCACCGAGCGAACCTAGGGATGGGGGCTCACCTACTAGCAAAGGGCATGACCTTGAGTAGCAGTCCCTGAGTTTCAGAACTATGTAGCCAGCGTAGGTTTAAGATGTCTTCCTGCCAGTTGTGGGTTGAAACATATCTCATGAGAGAATACTCCTTAGTCCTTTGGGATACCAGTTTAGTGGATCCATACAGCCAGCGTTAGTACCCGTGGCATGATACTGACACCCTTTTAATCGAGGTTACAAGTTGGACCCCGATTAGCTCAGATTGAGGCATGTCGGTTACATGATACCTCCCATAGTTCTAGTCTAGTTATTCAAACTAAGTACAGTTCAATTTTGTATGATCAATATTCAGATATCAGTTATCAATATACATAGACCCGTTAGCTAGTATTCAGATATCAGTTAATCAGCAATTAGATATCAGTTATTTAGTATGAAGACATTAGTTATTCAATATTCAATTTTCAATCATTCAGTTAATTAGATCAGCTTAGTAAATGTTATGTTTGGTTTTTTATGTTTATGCATTCATGCTCACTATATTTGTATAGTCAGATCCTCGAGTTATGCTAGTTTTCATCACGTAGTTTTAGACCCAATTTCCATACATGACCCTCAACCCAGTTTTGTAGTATGTTCAGTGTCACTTGAGATCTGCATTCAGTATTCATGATTTACTGCTTTTCAGCTTTAGTTCTACTTATTATACAAAATTAAATATTTAAGAATCTAAGTGTAGTAATTCACCAACTTATCAGATTATTTTTGTTACTCATGTGTTAAGCTACTTTAGATTTCAGTTATTTCAGTCTGTTGGTCAGTCTACTTACACTTAGCATGTATATTTTAAGATTATGTATGAAGTTAGTTTTACTTATTGCATTCACCCCTACTTACTTAGTACATTCCAAAGTACCGATCCACATATATGTCTATGTGCTACATTGTCTCATAATGTAGGTACCAATTGTAGCCTTCACATCATAATCAGGCAGTTTTCAACTACCAGCCAGCGGGTGATGAGTTCTCCTATTTCTGGGACTCCAGTCAGTTGTAGTTTATGTACTGTATTATATTCATTCATATGTATTGATTAATGGTAGTTGGAGGCATGTCCCAACTATCTATAGTTAGTATAGTAGAGGCTTCATAGATAGTCAGTCAGAGTCATGGAATGTAAATTCCAGTTCTCTCTTCAGTTTTTTAATTAGATTGTAAACTTTATCAGTATTATATTATCCAGATTATGTCATGATTATTTTTCTGCATAATACACTTAGATATTTTATATATTCCAAATTAGTTGCTCAAGTATCAGGCCAGTTCATGGGTTAGCTTGGGATTACTTGTGGTTCTAAGCACTATGTTACGACTAAGGGGTAGTTTTGGGCCGTGACAATACATCTATCAAGATCACATAATGTTTGAAAGATCCTTATAGAGGGTGAATTGTTTCACATATATCACTCTGTATATGTTCCAGAAATTTAGGGGATTCAATCCCAACCTTATCTACTGATGGTTTGATAATCAACTTTGTTAAACAAGCAGCAAAAGATAATTTCTTTGATTGAAGAATAGTTTGATTCTTCAAAGTATGCCCATGTGAATTCTCAATAATTCTATGCATCATATTAAAATCGAGATGACCCAACTGGTCATGCCAAATGATAAAATCATTAGAATCTATAAACTTTTTGTTTACTATGGCATGTGATTCAACCTACTCTTCATCAACAGTCTCAATATGATAGCCATTTTGGTGAATAACCTTGAAAATTAATAGGTTTCTTTGAGAATTACTACAATATAATGCATTATCAATGATCAATATTATTTCCTCAGGTAGCAATAATCTGCTCTTCTAGAGCCCTTAATTAATTTTGTACTACCAACAATGAAACATTAGGGAGGTTGCACCACACAGTGAGGGACCAGGTCCCTTGAAGTCAGTTAGAAGTAATCAAACAATAAATCACAGGAACACTTAGGACAATGAAGGAAGGTAAAAACACAAAGATTTTAATATGGAAACCTTCTTACTCATGGTAGGAAAAACCACGTCTTGCCTTCACAAGCACCCATAATTCCACTATAAATAAACTCTTGATTACAAACTCTAATAAGCCTAACTCTAGGCTCCTCTTGCTTGTAATAACTCTACTATAAGCCTACCTTGACAACTCTGCTAAGTACACTCTCCAATATTTATTAACTCTAACCAATATTAAACTTAGGCAACTCTACCATGAACTCTCAAGAAAACAAGAAAAGATTTCTCTTATAACAGGAGTAATTCGCTTACAGTTCAAGACTCAACTCTATAACACTCACTGTTTTTGATACATTGAGAAAATAAGAACTAGAGCAATACTTGAGCAGTGAAACTGGATTGACTTTTAACCCTTTTCAATTCTTAATAATTTGAATTGTGAAAACTCACCAATTTGAGAAGAATTCTTTTCCTTTTATAGTAGCACAATGATTAGGGTAAAAATCTAATTGGGACAAGTGTCCTAAAAGGTACACATCTCACTTACCAGTTTGTTACACTAGAAGACAAAACTGTGCAGGCCATGTAACAGTTGTATGTTTTCATGAAGACCCAGGGACCTGGTCCCTTATTGGCAACTGATCATGATCAAAACACAATATAACAACCAGATATTGTATTAACATAGGCTCTTTTCATAATCAAATTAGAGAAATATTTCTTTTATCTTAATATAGTATGAGTTGTAGCACTATCAAGATGGCACATATCTTCATTACTCAACTTTGATCCAATTGAAGATTGGGAAAATTTTATTATCTTCACAAATTTAAAATACATGATAAGAAATGTGAAATCTCACAATCTTACAATGAAACTTAAATACTTGTTTTCTTCAAAAATAAAAAAACATAATGAAAAAATATGATAACTAAAAAAAAACCATGATAAACAACATTATTTATTTCCCCAATAAATTAATCAAGATTTATTTTTAATGTCCAAAGACGTCTTCAACTTCCAAATGAGTGATATCATCAAGGCCATCAAAATCAACAACTTTCAAGATCAAGTTTGCCTCAACATTGTCATCATAATTTTTTGAAAGTTTAGCCTCATTATCATTTTTGAAAGTCAAGTGTGACTCCATTGGGCATTAGAAGAGGTCCCACCTTCATTTATCTTTCTTTTATAAAAATCTATATAGAGCCTAGAAAAATGCTTAGGCGCCCAACACTCATTCTTCCAATGGCTTTTCATGCCACAACGATGACAATTGCCTCTTAAATGATTATTTTGAGGACCCATTTGGTTCTCTCTTTTTTGGTTACCACCACCATGATGATTATTATATCGCCCCCTGTCATTGTCATGCCCACATATATTATTATGACTCTGATCTTACTATCTATCATGCTGGCCATGTGCTTGTATGTCACGACCCGAGGCTATCTCCTAATCGCGACAACAATGCTTACAACCACAAGTGACCACAAGATAATCCATGAGCTGGTACCTGCTGTGAGCATTGAGTAAAATAGTATTACATTATATGTGAGAAAGATAAATTGATAAGATACTATAAATCTGAGTATTGAAATATGTAGTAATGACATGTCTGAAATATCTAATAAACTATTGGAAACTAAACCTTCTATCTAAAATGATTGATAAAAATAAAAGAATTGACTGACTATCTAACTGGTTGTCTGAAAGCCTCTAAACATCATAAGGAGTTGATGAGACAAACCCCCAATTAACTTTGACTGACTGAACACAAGGAAATACTAAAATAAATAAGAAAAAACATATTATGTCCTCAATGGATGAGGACTTACCACTACTACTACTGTGTAACGTTGGCTATCTAAGAACGGTTGACAAACTGAGCATACAAACCTATGTTATAAGACAACATAGCACAAAGAAAAGTAAGTGGTCAGTCCTTTGAATGTATTGGTATACGAGATAAGGACTGTCTAGAATGCATGAGATAAATGAGCATAAATGAATGAACATGTAATATATAAGAATGCAAGACCAAGTATAAATATGTTACTGAGATAATTTGTAATATAAAAGACTAAAATCTCTATAATTGAATAATTGAAAATCTATACCTTGGTCAAGCAAACCTGAGTTGAGACATGCTGAAATACTGTCTAAAACCATGGGAGCTATCATGTAATTGACATGCCCCAATCTGAGCTAATCAGAGTTAAACCTATAACCCTAGTTGGAAGGGTGTCAGTACTGTGCCATGGGTACTAACATTGGCTGTGTGGATCCACTAATTTGATGTCCCGAAAGACCAGGGTGCCAAGCCTAAATTGATGGGTGACCCCTGAGAGAAAGTCAAGCCTAAACTGATGGGTGACCCCTCATATCCTACGCTGGCTACATAGTTTTGGAATTTAAGAACTGCTACTAATGACTCTATCTAAACGGACAGGGGATCCACCATCCCAACATTCACTCGGTGCTAAATCCTACTCCCAACTGAACTGACACAAGTACTGAACTGAACTGGGTTTAACTGAACATTATTTCTAATAATGCTCATTATGCTCATAAATGTCTAAGTATAATGATATGATTTATGTCTTAATTGACTCAATACTTGATTCTCCAAAATCATGTATAGGTATCGGGTGTTCATAACCCTCCAACATTGAATGATCATAAAATACGACATCAAAGCTTAAAACTGTAGTATGGAATCATGGTTCAAAGACCCAAAATATAAACATTTTACCAAACGAGTGGGAATCATGAACTTGAATGTGGGAATGTGTTAAACATGGGGAAATAACATTATTACATGACTAAATTCATAATTCAATATTGTAACATGAAATTCACTTGAACATGCCATGGGAAATTATAGTTAAAAACATGAATTAACCTATCCTTTCACGGGATCATACGAGAAATGAAACTAAGTTCAATTTCTAAGGAAAGACATGAATTTAACTAATGTTGAACATATAAAACTCCATGATAAGAGAAAAATCCATGCTTTAATTGGAAAGAAGGTTTTTGGGCTCAATAGGTGAAAATGACCCATTGATGAATACCCCACATACCTTAATAGATAGTTTCTTCAAGATTTCTTGAGGGTTACTTGAACTTGTATGCTTGAAATCTTGATATCTTGATAAAGAGCTTGGGTTTGTTCTTTGGAAAGGAGGAGGGTTTCTTGAGAGTAATTTTGAGTGAAAGGGGCAAATAATGCCCTTCTAAAACTCCCAAATTATGTTAAGCTATAACCCTAGTGCACCACGACCCCTAGTCTGGCAAAGTAAGACCTGTGCCATGACCCTCAGTCTAACTGAGCAAGCCTCACATCAAAGACCCCAAAGTTGTGGAAATGGCCCTCGTGTCGCGGGCTTATCGCGGGGGCCCTCTGTTTTAATTTTCTAAGCATGACCCTATGCTCGTCTAAAAATCCCGAAACTCTCCGATACATACCTTTAACAAACCTGCACATGAATCAACTCAAAAACCAATGTTTTAGGGTTGGGAAGACCAAAATAAAAATCTGTGAAGTTTAGGGGTCTTGAAAATGACTAAGTCCTTAACACTTAGTGAAAATTTCAAGCCTTGGACCCCTAAGCATGCAACTACAACTGAACCAAGCTTAAGATCTTATGGGGTATTATACTATCTCTCCATTGGGAATATTTATCCTCAAATAGGACTCTCTAGACTAAGATTAATAACGCACTAAGACCATATATGAACATGCATGGCTTGGAACATGATTACAAGACTGAGTTTGAAGTATGACACATGAATTGAACTGATTTCATGGATGCATGCAATGACATGAAATTGGTTACTTAACAAAAACAGAGAACGAAAAAGAGTCAATCTAAGGAAAATCATTACCTCAAGCTAAATCAGAGTTTGCAGAGAAAATATAAGGGTACTTAGTTCACATATCTGCTTATCCTTCCCAAGTTGCTCCTTCAACAGACTGATTACGCCAAAGCACTTTAACCAAGGGGACTTATTTATTCCTTAGCATATGAATCTGATGAACAAGGATCTCAACTGGGAATTCTTTGTAGGAAAGGCTATCCTTAACACCCATAATTTCTAAAGGAACAACAACAAGTGAATTGCTAATACATTCTTTAGCAAGAAAACATGGAACACTGGATATACTGATACCATATCTATAGGAAACTCAAGATCATAAATGACCTTCCCAAATGGTTCAAGATTCTATATGGGCCAACATAGAGTGGATTAAGTTTCCCCTTCTTGCCAAATCTTTTTCCTCCCTTCATAGGTAAACTTTTCAAATAGACCAAGTCACCAACCTCCCACGACTTTGGACTGTCTTCAGCCTCTCTTGAATTAATGGAACTCTCTCCATCGCCCCAAACACTGAATATGGCCCTATCAAAGTAGCCTCACCTACCTCAAACCAACCAATATGAGATCTACACCTCCCTTCATAGAGTGCCTTAAACGGTGCCATCTAAATATTGGAGTGATAACTATTGTTGTAGGCAAACTCAATTAAAAGTAAGTGCTTATCCCAACTACCTTTAAAGTCAATAACACATGCCCTCAATATGTACTCTAAGGTCTGAATTATGCTATCTACCTGACCATCTGTTTGAGGATGAAAAGCTGTACTAAGATGAACTTGGGTACCAAAACCCTTCGTAAAAGCCTTCCAAATATGAGAGGTAATCTGAGTACCTCTATTTGAAAAGATGAACAAAGAAATCCCATACAATTTCATTAACTATCTTAGATAGAGCCTAGCATAATCCTTGACTAGATATGATAGATGAACTTGTAAGAAATGCACTGATTTGTTCATTCTATCTGCAATGACCTAAATCAAATTATGCTGATAATACGTATGAGGCAATTCTTCCATAAAGTCTGTGTTCACCACTTCCTACTTCCACATGGGGATGCTAAACTCCTTCAATGTACCACTAGGCCTTTGGTGCTCAACTTTGACCTACTGACAGTTTACACACTTAGCCACAAACTCTGCAATATCTTTCTTCATACCACTACACTAAAAGATTTACCGTAAATCATGGTACATCTTAGTGGCTCCGGTATGGATAGATTATCATGCACCATGCACTTCTACAAGTATCCACTGTCTTAAACCATAAAAAAATGAAACACATAACCAGCCCTGACAATGAAGCACTCCATCTCCCCCTTGGGAGAAAACCTCCTCTTTTTGATCTCTAACTCCCTCCTTCATCTTAACCAAACTGGGATCCCTATTTTGTTTTTCTTTCACTTCGGCAACTAGTGAAGATTCTAAACTATTCTGAACCCATTTACTACCATTAGCTGAATCAACCAACCGAACTCCAAATATAGCAAGTCAATGAACCTTATGAACTAACTTTTTATTATCTCCCTCAACATGACTAATAGTACCCATGAATAGTCTACTAAGGGTATTCGCCACTACATTATCCTTGACCGAATGATACAGTTACACATATCTTAATCTTTTAACAACTCAAGCCACTTTTTCTAATAAAGATTTAGATCTTTCTGTGTAAAAACATACTGTAAACTCTTGTGATCAGTGAACACATCAAAATGAACCCTATAAAGGTAATGCCTCCAAATTTTCAAGGAAAAAACAACAGCTGCCAACTCATGGCAGCTCAAGATCATTGGTAGGATAATTCTTTTTATGGGGTTTAAGCTGTCTGGAGGAGTAGGCTATGAACCATCTAGCAAAGTCAAAACTAAGGCAGAGGTGAGGTGAGTCTTCAACTCCTGAAAAATCTTCTCGTAGGAATCTGAACACTAAAACCTAACCTTCTTCTAAGTCAGTCAAGACATGGGGGATATATTAGAAAAAAACCCTTCGACAAACCATTTGTAATAGCCGAAAAAACCCAAGAAACTCATGATAGCTAATGGCGAGATAGGTCTATACCAATTTCTCACTGCTTTGGTCTTTTGAGGGTCAACTTAGATGCCACAACCAAAAACTATATGTACAAGGAAAGCTACTGATTTTAGCCAAAATTTGCACTTACTAAACTTAGCGAATAACTGATGATCACTAAGGGTCTACAACACGACCCTCATATAATTTGCATAATTATTCTCATTATAGGAATAGACAAGGATATTATGAATGATGACTATGATGAACATATCTAAGTACTGCTTGAACACCCATCTCATTAAGTCTATGAAGGATGCATGTGAATTTGTTAGTCCGAAAGACATAAGCAAGAATTTAAAGTGACTATACCAAGTTATAAAAGTTGTCTTCAGAATGTCACATTCTCTGACTCTAAGCTGATAATAGTCGAATCTGTGGTATATCTTAGAGAAATAACTAGAGCCCTGAATTTGGTCAAACAAGTCATCAATTTTGAGGAGTGGATACTTATTCTTGATTGTGACTTTATTCAACTGATGGTAGTCGATGCACATTCTAAGAGAACCATCTTTCTTACAAATAAATAAGACTGAGGCTCCCCATAGAGAAACACTAGGACTGATGAAATATAAGAGAGCTTTTAACTGTTCCTTCAACTACCTAAGCTCGATTAGAACAATTCTGTAAAGAGGAACTGAGATAGGCTGGGTGTCTAGAAGGAGATGTATTCCAAAATCAATTTCCCTTTTTATAGGAATTCTGAGAAGATCTTCAGGGAACACGTCTGGAAATTCCCTTACATCTGAAACTGACTCAAGACTTGGAGTCTTAGAATTTGAGTCTTTGACTTGGACAAGATAGTAAACACATCCCTTAGTTAATATCTTTCTTGCTTTAAGATATGAAATAATTTGACCTCTAAGCACTGGGTACTACCTCTCCATTCAATGACTGGTTCATTAGGAAACTAAAGTTGGATGATTCTACTTCTAGAGTAAATTGAGGCATAGCATGAGTAGAGCCAATCCATATCGACAATGTCACCAAAATCAGCCATCTTTAACTTCATAAGATCAATTGAAGTAATTTTCTTAAATACTGTGATTGGGAAATTTTTGTATACCCACCTGGCTATAATAGATTTATCTACTGGGGTAGACACTGATAAAGGATCTGCTAACATTTTGGGATTGACACCAAAATTGATGGATATATTAGGAGTCACAAAAGAAAATAAAGCTCTGAGGTCTAAGAACACATAAACAATAATATGGAAAACTTATAATGTACCCATAACAACATCAGGAGAACTTTCCTAATCATGCCGACTCTAGAAAGCATACAACATATTCTGGCACTATCCACTGGTGGCACTGGATGTGGCACCCTGCTGAGTCGGGTGACCTACTGGTGCTGCTGAAGAATTAGTGTGGCTTTTATAGATATTACTTCTTCCCCTCTAAGCAACACCAGACATTCCCAAATCCTATGGCTTGGATTGACATATCAAAAACACACATCACTACTTGCTCTACACTTACCTTGGTAGTTCCTACCATATTTCATACAAAGTGGATTAGTACGAGCATTGTTTACACTATCCTTGGACTTAGATCCTGAAGCCCTATCCCGACTGTCTTGCCTAAACTTTGGCACTGACACTCTAGCTGAAGTTGGACCCGGGCATGAAAAGTTCTAACAGAACTGGGAATGGTTACCACCTTCTAACCTTGGTTAAGAAAAGTTAAAATACTTATTCTAGCCCTCTTTTTCTCTCTCTCTTTTTCTCCTTATGCTTTTTCTCTTCAATCTGATAAGCATGAACCATAAGCCTAGATAGGTCTATCCCCTTAATCAACATAGCGGTCCTACACTCCTTAACCATACTATCATCTACACCTGATACAAACTTTCTCATTCTAGACCTATTATCCTCTACCATAGCAGGAGTATACCTCGCCAACTTAGTGAACTTAAGAGTGTACTCCTTCACGCTTATATTAACCTACTTCAAATTAATAAACACTTGAACCTTAGCTATCCTCATATCTAGGGGAAAGAACTTGTCTAAGAAAGTTGTGGAAAACTTTTCCCACTCTACCGGACCTATATCTACACCTCGATCCTCTTTTAACTTCTTAAACCAGGTGTGAGCTATATCTTGCAACTGATATGCATCCAACTCTGCACTCTTACTTAAAGTGACACCCATACTATTTATCACTTTTTGCACTATGTTTAGAAACTCCTGTGGATCCTCCTCCCACTTGGATCCATAAAATAGAGGGGGATTTATTCGAGTGAAATATTGAATGCTAAATGCGACTTTACTTGACATTTGATTTTCTAGGGAAATAGCCTACTGGTTGTTCTGAGCAGCTACAAAATAGGCTAGGGTAGTGAAAGCGGCCCTAAATTCGGTGTAAGAGTCATATTCACTTAGGGGATCTTCCTGAATAGGTAGTGGAGCGGGTTGATCACCATTCCTTCTTTCGTTGTTCCTTCTATAAGGCATTGTCTATAAACAAAATGAAGGATGAGTTAGAAAGAGGGATTAAATAGATCCCATGCTTTTTCAGATGACATGAACACTGAAAGAAAGGAATTTTTCCTAAAATATCTCGGAGCCTCTTGCCCATAAGTGTGGTGCACTTCAAACCTATGCAAACGACTCTACACAATATAGATTTTAGAATCCCTAGGATACTTTAAAACCATAGGCTCTGATACCAAGTTTTGTGACGACTCGAGGCTACCCCTAGTTGTGACAACAATGCTTACGTATAAGTGACCACAAGATAATCCATGAGCTGGTACCTTCTATGAGAACTGACTAAAATAGTAATACACCACGTGTGTGAAAGATAAACTGATAAGATACTGTGAATCTGAGTACTGAAATACATGGTAATGACATGGCTCAAATATCTGATAAAATATAAGAAACTAAATTGTCTGTTTGAAATGAATGATAAAACTAAAAGAACTAACTGACTATCTAAATGGTTGTCTGACAGTCTCTAACCATTATGAAGAGTTGATAGGACAAACCCCCAACTCACTGTGACTGATTGAACATAAGTAAATACTAAAATAACTCAGAAAAATATATCTTGTCCTCAATAGATGAGTACTCACCACTATTGCTATAGGGTAACACTGAGTTGTCTAAGAATGGTCAAGAAACTGAGTATCCAAACCTATGTTATAAGACAACATAGCGTAAAGAAAAGTATGTGGTTAGTAGTTTGAATATATTGGTACATGAGATAAGGAATGTCTGAAATACATGAGATAAATGAGCATGAATGGATAAAAATGTAATATTTGAGAATGCAAGACCAAGTATAAATATGTTACTAAGATAATCTATAATCTGTAGATTAAAATCTACATAACTGAATAACTAATAATCTGTACACTTGGTCAAGCAAACCTGAGCTGAGACATACTGAAATACTAATTGAAACTATGGGAGCTATCATGTAACTGACATGCCCCGATCTGAGCTAATCGGATTCCTACTAACACTGGTTGTATAGATCCATTAATTTGATGTCTCAAAGGACCAAAGTGTCAAGCCTAAACTGACGGGTGACCCCTTATATGCTATGTTAGATACATAGTTCTGGAATTTAGGGACTTCTAATAATGACTGTGCCTAAACTAATGGGGGATCCACCATCTCTATATTGATGCATGGATATGTAAAAAGAATACAAGACCAAGTAAAACATGGGCTGAGATAATATGTATAACTGAATAACAAAATACTGATAAATTGTACACTTGTTCATACAAACCTAATCTTATATGGTCTGAATACTGAACTGAGATTGTGGCAGCTAACTGCAACCGACATGCCCCAATCTGAGCTATCAAGGTCCAACATGTAGTTCCAGTTGGAAGGGTGTTGGTACCTTACCATGGGCACCAACATATGAATTATGATGTGGATCCACAAGGCTGATATCCCGAAGGACAGGGGTGCTATGCCTCTACTGATGGGGGACCCCTCATAATCTACGGTGGTGTTGTAGGTTTAGAACTGTTATACCCCATGCTTTCCAGGTCACTATGGAACTTACAAATCATTCCTCAAGTCATGAATACTCATCACGAGTCATATGATGTAGTCTTAACCAAGACAGTGAGAAATGATTAAAGTTTTGCCTTGGGTATAAGTCAATCCTAAGAGTCGTAAGGAGACTATACGAATCATATAGTCCAGTCGTGACTAGCTCAGTTGAAAGGCCTACACTTACTGGTCACACAATGACTCGACCTTAGGAGCTGTCACTTAATAATATGAGTCATATAAGGAGAGTCATAAGACCAGTAAGGTAGATCTTTTAAGTTTCTATCCAGGTTAGGAGAGGTGGCTACAAGTAGTAGTGACGTATTACTAGTCATAGAGTATGACTTATATCCAGACCAGTGCATACTTTCTTAGTTTCTCCCAAGGTTACGAGTCACTAGGTCAACTCGTAACCAAATATTATGAGTCATAAGATGTCTCGTGACGACCGACAGACAAATTTTTATAAGTTTAGTTGAGGGGCCTTTTGGTCTTTTCCCCATTTAAAACTTTCAACCCATGACTTATAACCTAGGGGTTGCATTATTTTGATCTACTTAAAGTCGATTAACAAAACTCCTTCTCCCCCATCTTCAAGAACAACAAGACTAGGGCTTTCTCCCATAAAGACATCTCTTTAGTCTCTAAGTTCAAGTTCTCTTCACAAGTTAAGTAAATCTAGGTATGTGGGGTTTTGAATGGGGATACCCTTTACTCCGTGTGCTTGAAAAACTTGATCTTTAAAGTTGAATTTATATGTTTTAGTTAGAGTTCATACACAAGTTCTCATATTTTTTTTGAAGCATAACCTTATCATGTGACTGAAGGATTCAAGTGCATAAGAGTCTTTATTTGTTCATGTTTTGACTTGCAAGATTGCTATTGTGACTTGAATTTCATTAGTTGATTTAAAGTTTGATGAAACATTTTTCAATGTAAGTATTGTGCATGATTCTTTGTCATAAGCTCTATGAAAGAAAGTATGACTTTCCAAGGCTTAAGCATAAATATTGAGTTTACAAGAAACCTAAGTTTTAAGCTTCAGTTACATGTATTAGAGCATGATTTAAGTTTAGTTTGATCTTTTAATATAAGATAAGACATGAAATCCACAAGTATCCCTTTTGCTTATAATTTAAGTAAAGAGAAACATGAATGGGTTTACAGTCTATAAACTTTTATGCTATTTTAAGGTAGATTTCTTATGTATGAGCCTATACATATATTTTGGGAGTATTATTTAGCACCTATAAGGGAACGTAGATGAGTGTATCCTAAATTCCTAGAAACTATGAGCCACCGTAGGTTTTAAGAAACCTCAACAGCAAGTGTCGACTTTCCCCAATGTGGATGAAGTACAATGATCACTTAAGTTAAGGTTCTATTCTGGTGGCAGGATATAATAGCTCTCCCCAATATGGGTAAGACATTGGACTCCATGATATCTCACAGGGTTTATGTCGATTAGAAGAATCTCCCATAAGAAAGACTAAAAGCAAAGATTTTAGAAACTAAGTGTAATGTCTCACTAAGCTTATTCAATATGCTTTATTATTCATGTTTATGATCACATAATTTTCAGTTTTATGCACGTCCAAGGTGAGTCCCTTACACTTATAATGCATGATTTGAAAATATATCCATTTCTTATTTTAGTTATACATTCACCCCATATACTCAGTATATTCCAAAGTACTGACCGACACATATATCTATGTGCTACATTTTCATATAATATAGGTTCTGAGGCTTGTTTCAAGTATCAATTGATCACGAGCATAATTTACTGCATCCCGACATTTGGTGAGTCCTCACAGTCCAAGGACACAACTTATCAGACTCTTAATTATTTATGAGTGTTACTTTAGTTACTTGATTTTAGATTTTATCTAGGTCACCTGAGGTCTATTCCAGTGGCTCTCTAGTTTGTAGTGGAGGTTTGTCAGACTATGTATCTTTTAGTTTAAAAAGGTTATTTGAGATTTGAAATTTCAAGTTTAGAACAAGACTTTAAGTTGTTTACTCCTTTAGTCATATGTATGTGATAGTTTATTTTCCATAAGAGTTTCAAATTATATGGATCTCAAGGGTTAGCTTGAGGCTATTCGTAGTCTAGGCACAGTGTGGAGCCCAGGGGGTACTCTTGGGGTGCTATAAACTAGGTATTAGGGATAGGTTTTAAAGAGTATTCGGGAGTCAAACAAGCTGCATTATGTAGAGTCTTGATCATGAGTGTTAAGCGTGCCACATTTATGAGCAAGAGGCTACAGAACAAGTTAGGAATCATCTCTTTTTTCATGATCTATCATGTATAAAGTTCTCTCTATCTGCCCTAATTCATGCTTTCATGTGATAGAATATACCTTCTCGCTGAGCTGACGCCTGCAGAAATGGTAGTCAACCACCATTACACACAGATCCTCTAAATAAAAATATCTCACGTGCAAAATTTTAAGCTGCCTTTAAAGCGTTGGCCCAAGACATGAATGCTAATATTTAGGGGAACCAATAGGCTATAGTTCCACTTTAGCAAAATAGTAACTTAGCTGCAGCCAAGATTTAAGACTTTTTGAGGATGATTCCACATGAGTTCCATGGGTCAAAGGTGGATGAGGACCCTCAACTATTTATTAATGAGGTGAGAAGATTACTCAAATCATGCATGTTATTGAAGAAGAGAGTATGGAACTGGCATCTTATCAATTGAAGGATGTTGCTTATGATTGGGTCATTATATGGAAGGATGGAGGGAGAGAATACAGCTCTAATGAGTTGGCAGGTCTTTTAGAGTGATTTCCTGGATAGGTTATTTCCTCATGAGATAAGGGAGGCCAAGGTAGATGAGTTTATGAAGCTAAGGCAAGGCTATATGATAGTGAAAGAATACTGCCTTAAGTTCAATCAACTAGCGAAGTATTCCCCAAAGTTGTTATCTGACTTTAGATCTCGTATGAGTAAATTTTTTACTAGGTTATCGAATTTGGTGGTCAAAGAGTGTTAGACCGGCATACTGATTGGAGATATGGATATTGCTCGATTGATGATGGATGCGTAATACATTAAGGCAAAGAATTTGAGTGAAAGAGAGAAAGAAATAGAAGAGCTAGGACTGGAAAGTTTGAGTACAATCAATAAAGGTCTGGAGAGGGGAGTCATTCATTATTTCAGGGTCACTCATCATTGACTGCACCATCCTCAGCCAGTGCCCTACACCCAGGACCAAGCAAGAGCAGTGGGGTAGGACTTCAAATTCCAGGTCCCAAAATAGTATGGTTGGGAGGCCCAGTTATCTCACATATTCAAAGTATGGTAGGACACATCCTGGTGAGCATTTGGTAGGAAAATAGGGTTGTTATGGTTATGGAAAGTTGATCCATAGGAACAAGGGCTATCCTTATACTAATAAGGAAAGTAGGGATGTTTGTCTTTAGACTCAGGCTATAAATCCAGTAGCTCAGCCAGGCCATCCAGTTTCTCTACAAGGTGCATCATCCATTACAAGTGGTGGTCACTGCCAAAATTGGTTCTATGATTTGCCATCCCATCAGGAACATAAGAGTTCACCAGATGTTGTAACCATTATGCTTTGTGCCTTTCACTTTAATGTATTTGTGTTGTTAGACCCGGGATCAAATATCTCTTATATGACCTCGCTTGTTGTTGTAAATTTTGAGGTAAGCCAGGAAAATCTTCCTAAGACCTTCTCAGTATCTACCCTAGTGGGTGAGTCAGTTATCGCTAGACGATTCTATAGAAAGTATCCTCTTACCATCTTTCATAAAGTCACACTATTCGATTTACTAGAGTTAGAGATAGTAGATTTTGACGTTATTCTGGGCATGGATTGACTCCATTCATTCTATGCATCAATAAATTATCGCACCCACATGAGTTTCCATTTCTTGATGAGATAATTTTTTAGTGGAAGGGTAGTTATATGTCTCCTAAAGGTCGTTTTATCTCCTATCTTAAGGCTAGGAAGTTAATATCAAAAGGGTATTTACCATTTAGTTCGAGTTAAAGATATTAAGTTTCAAGCCCTGGCATTTCGATCAGTCTGAGTAGATAATGAGTTTCTAAAGTTTTTCCCCAAATATTTGCCAGGGGTACCTCTAGACAGAAAAATAGAGTTTGGTATTAATCTTCTTCCTTATAATCAGCCCATCTCTATTCCTCCATACCGCATGTCTCTGGGCAAGCTTAAAGAGTTAAAGGAACATCTTAAAGATCTCTTAGATAAGGGTTTTATTAGACCCAGTGTTTACCCTTGGTGCACTCTAATTCTATTTATGCGTAAGAAAGAGGACACTTACAGAATGTGTACATACTATAGACAGCTATACAAGGTTACAATCAAGAACAAGTACCCTATTCCTAGAATTGATGATCTGTTGGATCAGCTTCAGGGTACCTGGTGGTTTTATATGATTGACCTCAGGTCAAGGTACCACCATTTGAAAATCAGGGTGCACGACATTATGAAAACAACTTTCCAAACAAGGTACAGTTATTTTAAGTTCGTGGTTATGCCATTTAGACTAACAAATGCTCCTGTAGCCTTTATGGATTTGATGAACAAGGTTTTCAAGAAATACTTGGACATGTTTGTCTTCGTCTTTATATATGACATACTAGTATATTCTTAGAGTAAGGAGAAACATGTAGATTATTTGAGGATAGTGTTGCAAACCTTCAAGGACAGTAAACTATATACGAAGTTTAGTAAGTGTGAATTTTGGTTGGAGTCTATTACCTTTTTGGGGCATATTATTTCAAGTGCTGGTATTCATATGGATCTCCAAAAGTCTAATGCAGTAAAGCACTGGCCTAGACCCATCACTCCATCTGATATCAGGAGCTTTTTGGGTTTGGCTGGGTATTATAGAAGATTTGTTAAAGTTTTCTTCCATAGTCGCACCATTGACTAAGCTAACCCAAAAGAAGGTGAAGTTTATATAGTTAGATAAATGTGAGAAGAGTTTTAGATAATTGAAGGATAGATTGACTTCGGCACCAGTGTTAGCTCTACCAAAGGGGTTAGATGGATTTATGGTGTATTATGATGCTTCTAGAGTTGGGTTAGGTTGTATGTTGAAGCAATATGGGATATTTATACCTTACGCCTCCAGGCAACTTATGGATCATGAAAAGACCTAACCAACTCATAATTTGGAGTTAGCTGTTGTGGTGTTTGCTCTAAAGATTTAGAGGCACTACCTTTATGGTGTGCATGTTGGTTTTTTCACTTCCACAAAATTCGTCAGTATATATGTTCTCAAATGGATCTAAATCTTTGTCAAAGAAGGGTGTTGGATTTATTGAAAGATTATGACATGAATGTGCTTTATCATTCGGGTAAGGCTAATGTAGGGGCAAACACACTGAGTAGGTTTTCTATGGGTAGTGTGTCTTATGTGAAAGAGAAAGAATGGGAGTTGGCCAAAGAAGTGCATCGGTTGACCTATTTGGGAGTATGGTTTCTCGACATAGATGTTGGGGGAGTAGTGGTTCAAAATGGTTTGGAATCTTCTATAGTAGTGGAAGTAAAGGAGAAGCAACATAATGATCCCATACTTAGCCAAATATTTGAAGTAATCCAGCAACGGAAGGTCGTGGTTTTCTCCAAAGGGGGAGATGGTGTACTTCGCTATCAAGGTAGGCTTTGTTTTCCCAATATAGATGGGTTTAGAGAAAGGATACTAGCTGAGGCTTATAGTTCAAAGTATTCTATTCATCCTGGTTCTACTAAGATGCTCCGTTATTTGTAAGAAGTTTATTGGTGGAATAGTATTAAAATGGACATAGCAGAGTTTGTAGCCAAGTGTCCCAAATACCAGCAAATTAAGGTTGAACACCATAGACCGGGTGGTATATTACAAGAGATCAGTATCCATACTTGGAAGTAAGAAGTAGTGAATATGGATTTCATCACCGGTTTGCCTCGTATAAGATGACAACATGATTTAATCTAGGTTCGATCGAATGACCAAATCATCTTATTTTCTACCTGTTAAGACTTTAGATATAGTGGGAGATTAGGCAAAAATATACATTGACAAGTTTGTAAGGCTTCATGGGATACCCTTGTCCATTATTTCAGACAGAGGGACGTAATTCACTTCCTAATTTTAGCAATCATTTCTGAACGGCCTTGGTCCAAAGGTTAACCTTAGTACTACTTTTCATCCGTAGACCGATGGTCAGGCTGAACACATTACCTAGACATTGGAAGACATACTGAGAGCATATTTTTTAGACTTTAAAGGAAGCTAGGATGATTATCTACCTTTGATCGAGTTTGCTTATAATAATAGTTACTATGCCAGCATTCAGATGGCTCCATTTGAAACATTGTACAGGCGTAGGTACGGATCACCCATAGGATGGTTCGAGGTTGGTGAAGCGACATTGATTAGGATAGACTCTATTCTTAAAGTAATGGAAAAGGTTCAGTTGATTCCTGAAAGATTAAAGACTGCTCAATGTCTTCAGAAACTGTATGCTGATGTAAGAAGGAGAGAGCTCAGGTTTGAGGTCGATGATTGTGTATTCTTGAAGGTATCACCCATAAAAGGGATAATGAGATTTGGAAAGAAAGGGAAGCTGAGTCCTTGATTTGTTGTCCCGTATGAAATATTAAAATGTGTAGGAGAGGTCACTTACTAATTGGACTTTCCACCAGAGTTAACTGCAATTCACCCAATTTTCCATGTTTCAATGCTTAAGAATTGAATTAGGAATCCTTCCTTAGTAGTTCCCGTAAAGAGTATTAGGGTCAAAGATAACTTTTTGTATAAAAAGAATCTTGTCGAGATCTTGATAGGCAAGTCTGAAGACGAAGGAATAAGGATATAGCGTCAGTAAAGGTTCTTTGGAGGAACCAGTTGGTCGAAGGGGACACTTAGAAAGCTAAAGCAGACATGATGACCAAGTACCCTTATCTATTTTCATTCAATTCATTTCCTACTGAAGGTAAACTTGTATTTCCAGCAAATTCTTTCTCTGTAAGTCAGTTTAAGTGTTCTTATATTTTATCATGTATTTGTGGGTCTTGAAATCCTAGTGATAAGTTATAAGCTTGATTGTAAGATCAATGTGAGGGAGTCGATTTTGTTCCAAGATACCTATCTAAAATGAATCTCATTCGAGGAAGAATGTTTCCAGGGGAGAGATATTATTATACCCCATGCTTTCAAGGTCACTATGGAACCTACAACTTATTTCTAAAGTCGTGAAGACTCATCATGAGTTTTATGATGTAGTCGTAGCCAAAACAATGTAAAATGATTGACTTTTTTCCTTGATTACGACTCTACTCTAAGAGTTGTAAGAAAACTATATGAATTATACAGTCTAATCGTGACTAGTTCAGTGAAAAGGCCTAAAGTTTTTGGTCACATGATGACTCGACCCTAGGAGTCATCACTTGATGTTACGAGTCGTATAAGAAGAGTCATAAGATCAGTAGGGTAGGTCCTCTAAGTTTTTCTCCAGGTTACGAGAGGTTTCTACAAGTCGTAGTGACATGTTACAAGACATAGGGTATGACTCGTATCAAGACCAGTGCATACTTTCTTTATTTATGCCAAGGTTACGATTCACTAGGTCAACTCATAACCAGATATTATGAGTCATGAGATGGCTAGTGACGACGACGGATAAGTTTCTATAAGTTCAGTTGAGGGGCCTTTTGTTTTTCTTCCCTCTTAAAACTTCCAACCCACAAGTTATAACCTAAGATAGGCATTATTTTCCTCTATTTCCTATTGATTAACAACACTCCTTCTCCTCCCATCCTCAAGAATAAAAAGACTAGGGTTTTCTTCTACAAAGATATCTATCAAGTCTCTAAGCTTAGGTTCTCTTCACAAATCAAGTACATCCAAGTATGTGGGGTTTTGAACAAGGATACTCTTTCATCCCTTTGCACAAAAAACTTGATCTTTAAAGTTGAATTTACATATTTTAGTTAGCGTTCATACCCAAGTTCTAATATTTTTTTTAAGCATAACCTTATCATGTGATTGAAGGATTTAATTGCATAAGAGTCTTCATCTATTCATGTTTTGACTTGAAAGATTGCTATTGTGACTTGAATTTCATTAGTTGATTTAAAATTTGATGAAAGATTTTTCAATGTAAGTATTGCGCATGATTCTTTGTCATAAGCTCTATGTAAGAAAGTATGACTTTCCAAGGCTTAAGCATAAACACTCAGTTTACTAGAAGCCTAAGTTTTAAGCTTCAGTTACAAGAATTACAGGATGATTTAAGTTTAGCTTGATTGTTTGATATAAGATAAGACATTAAATCCACAAGTATTCCTTCTAATTATGATTTAAGTAAAGAGAAACATAAATGGTTTTTAAGTTTATAAACCCTTATGCTATTTTAAGGTATATTTCTTAAGTATGAGCCTATACATATATTTTTGGGAGTAGTATTTAGCATCGAGAAGGGAATGTCGATGAGCGTATCCTAAATTTCTGGAAACTACTAGCCACCATAGATTTAAGAGACCTCATCAGTGAGTGTGTACTTTTCCCAATATGGATGAAGTATAGTGATCACTTAAGTTAAGGTTCTATTCTGATGGAAAGGGTAGAACAACTCTCCCCAACTTGGATAAAATGTTGGACTCCATGGTAGCTCATATGGTTTATGTCGGTTGGAAGAATCTCCCACAAGAAAGACTAAAAGCAAAGATTTTAGAAACTAAGTGTAATGACTCACTAAGCTTATTCAATATGCTTTATTATTCATGTTTTATTACCTTATAGTTTTAAATTTTTTTCATTTCCAAGGTGAGTCCTTTACATTTATCATTCATGATTTGAAAATATATCCAGTTCTTATTTTTCTTATGCATTCAACCCCATATACTAAGTACATTCCAAAGTACTGAACCACACATATATGTTTATGTGCAACATTGTCTTATAATGTAGGTTTTAGTTCTCGTTCCCAGCAGCATAATTGATCATGACATCACTTCCTACATCTCGATATTTTGTGAGTCCTTATAGTCAGAGGACACAACTTATTATACTATAATAATTTATGAATTTTACCTTACTTACTTGATTTCAGATTTTATTTAGGCCAACTGGGGTCTGTCCAAGTAGCTCTCTAATTAGTAGTAGAGGTTTCTCAGACTATGTATCTTTCAGTTTAAAGAGGTTATTTGAGATTTCAAATTTCAAGTTGAGAACAAGGCTTTATGTTGTTTACTATCGTAGTCGTATGTATGTGTTATTTCACTTTCCATAAGATTTTCAAATTATATGGATGTCAAGGGTTAGCTTAGGGCTATTCATAGTCCTAGGCACCGTGTGGCGCCCAGGGGGTACTGTCGGGGCTTTACAGGAACTTAGGGACTGCTACTAACAACTCATTCCTTACTGACGGGGCAGCCGTCATCACTGCATTCACTCGGTGCTAAGTGTTACTCCCAACTAAATAACACAGGTATTATTATTGGTTTAACATGATATGGTATTGTACTGTTAAGTGATCAGCATGAACATGATGATCTGAATATGATAATAAAACCATGGTTTGACTTACTTGTGACTTTTAAATGGAATCATATAAAAACATATAGGTATCAGGTGTGCATAACCCTCCAACACTGAGTGATACTTAAATACAATAACATCATTTAAAATATTGTAAGGAAATTCATGATTCAAAGACCCAAAACATGATGTAACTCACTAAAATGATGAAATCCACAAATTTGAATATGGATAAGTTAAACTTAGGAGGACAACATGTTCACATAGTTTGATTCATGAATTGGTAAAATAACATGGTGGCAATTAAATAGGACATGGGTAATTGAAATTCAAAGCATTTAATAACATAGTTCACAAAGAAAAACATATTGGAATGGATTGAATTCAAAATTTCTAAGAAAACATGGATTAAATTCATTATTGACAATGATACATTCATAAAAGAGGGTAAAAGTTCATACCTGAAAAAAGGGGATTTTTGGGACTTAATGGGTGGAAGGGACCCCTTGATGAATGCCCAACATTCCTTAATTGTTTGAATCCTTGAAGAAAAAGCTTTTAATTTGGACCCTGAATGTTTTAATCCTTGAGAAGATGCTCGATTTTATATTCTTGGGAAAAGGGATGGAGTTTACATATGAAAACTAATGGGTAGTACGGCAATTGATGCCCCTCTTGGGGTTTTAATTTGTCATTTAGACATTTGGGGTGAGGTGGAAAGACAAAAATTCCCCTTGGACTTTCAATTTATAAAGCAGGAAAATACAACCTCTGTGTAGAGGTTATCAAGGAGGATAACTTCCGTGTCATGGATTTTATCGCTAAAGTCCAGCCTCCGTATCATGGAGGTTTCGGGGAGGCTAACCTCCGTGACACACCAATATCACAGAAGCTTATTACCTCTGAGGTCCAAAGTTACCTCAAACCTCTTTCAAAAATTCTGAAATGCTCTCGGATGACCTTTTCAATATTCCTAAATATATTTCAACTCATAAATCAATGCTTCGGTCTCGTAAAGGTCATAAACAAAATCCTTGAATTCTTGGGGTTTTAAAAATGGTTGTTTTTATACTAGTCTGAAATTAGTAACTTGGACCCCTTAAACATAGCACTAAGAGCTGGAAATGAGCCTAGGATCATACAGGTATTACAATATCTCCGCATTGGGATCATTTATCCTCTAATAAAACTGTTTAAGATGAGATACTAAGAAAATTGGGATCGTACATTGAATAGTTATGAGCTGAATTGTGAATAAACAACTAAATCTAAAACATGATACACGGACTGAACTGAATTCATGAATGCATTCTATGACATAATGATAGTTATATAGATGGTATAGAATATGAAAGAATTAATTTAAGAGAAGCCATCACCTCAAGCTGGATCTGAATTCATAGAGAAAAGATGGGGTTACTTGGCTGCCATATCTGCTTCTGCTTCCCAAGTATCTCGCTCAATGGACTGATTTTGCCATAGAACTTTAACTAAGGGAACTTCTTTATTCCACAACCTGCAAATCTGATGGTCAAGGGTCCCAACTGGGACTTTTTTATATGAGAGACTATATTTTACATCCACATTCTCTAAAGAAACAGAGATTATATTTTATATCCACATTCTCTAAAGAAACAATAGAAGCTAAGTCACCAATACATTTCTTTAGCAACAAGACATGAAACACCAGATGTACTGTTGCCAAATCTGTAGGCAACTCTAACTCATAAGCTACCTTTCCAAAACTGCTCAAAATTCTATATCGTCCAACATAGCAGGACTGAGCTTCCATTTCTTACCAAATCTCTTCACCCCTTTCATGGGTGAAATTTTCAAATAAACTAAGTCACCAATATCAAACTAAAGATCTCTTCATATATGATTTCTAATAACTTTGGGTTGTATTCAACCTCTCCCAAATTAACTGAACTTTCCCCATAACTTCAAATACTAAATCTGGCCCTACCAAAGCAGCCTCACCTACTTTAAACCAATCAATAGGATATCTATATCTCCTCCCATAAAGAGCCTCAAACGAAGCCATCTGAATACTAGAGTGATAGCTGTTGTTGTAGGAAAACTCAATCAAAGGTAAGTGGTCATCCCAATTACCCTAAAAGTCGATAACACAAGCCCTCAATATGTCCTCTAAAGTCTAAATGGCCCATTCTGCCTGACCATCTATTTGGGGATGAAAATTTCACCTGAGATGAACTTGGGTACCAAGAACCTTTTGAAAAGACTTCTAAATGTGAGAGGTAAACTAAGTACTTCTATCTTAAATAGTGGTTAATTGAACCCCATGCAACTTTACCAACTCCCTAAGATAGAGTCTAATGTAATCCTCAGTTGAATACAAAGTATGGACTGACAAGAAATAAGCTAACTTGGTTATTTAATCCATAATAACCCAAATTGAATCATGCTAATGATGCATACTAGGTAACCCTAGCATAAAATCCATGTTGACTACTTCCAATTTCTAAGTAGCGATGCTAAACTCCTGAAGTATACTACTAGGCGGTTGGTGCTCAACCTTAACCTGATGATAATTTGAACACTTAGTAATAAATTTTGTAATATATTTCTTTATACGACTCCACCAATAGATTTCCCACAAGTCATTGTACATATTTGTGGTTCTTGGATGAATGAAACATCGTGCACTATGCACTTTAACTAATATTCTTTGTCTTAACCCATCCACACATAACCTGCCTTGAAAATGAAGCACACCATCTCTCCTTTGGGAGAAAACCTCAACCTTCTGATCCCTAACTGCCTTCTTTAACTTGACTAAAATAAGATCCCTGTCTTGCTTTTCTTTCACTTCAGCCATTAATAATGATTTCAAACTAGTTTGAATCCATATACTACCTTCGTCTGAATCAACCAACCAAATATCTAACCTCGCAAGCTGATGAACCTTATAGACTAAATCCTTTTTATCATCCTCAACATGACAACACTTCCCATAGATGATCTTCTAAGGGCATCAACCACTACATTGGACTTACCCGGGTGATACTACACACTTATATCATACTCCTTCAAAAATTTATGAAAAGCAAAAAATATGACAATAAATTCATAAAATTCTAAAGTAAGGATGATTATCAATAATTATAAAATATGTAAAATTATATTTTATTTTCTTTAATGATTAGGGAGTCTGAAGATGTTAATTTTAAGTACAGAGATCCAAAATTAGGTGTTAATGGTTGCCCCTTTTTATTTGAAGATGATGTAGAATTTTTTAGACAAAAACATTGACGTATAGCCAATTTTGCTAGACAAAAAATATTTTTGAGAAAAATTGAACCAAACTCTAATTAAGAGTTAGACTACATATCTCGAGTTACATGAGGATTAGTCTGGGTGTAGTTGAAGAGAAAAGGCAAATTGTCTCTTCCCTGTTATTAAGGATGGACTACCCTGTGGAATAATTATTGAGAGAAGGTCTATTTGGGTATAATAGTTTTCACATATTCCTGATTTTTCCTTTGAAATTTCAAGTATTGAGTTGTGATAAGGATGCAAGATTGTGTAATCTTTGGGAAGAAAGAATGATTATGGGGTTGTGATAAGAAAACTTTGCATAGAGCATCCTATATATCTCGAGTGTCACAAGAATCCGATTAATGTAGTTCAAAATAAGAAAATAGGGAAAGGTTTTGAGGCAGTTTTCAAAATTTTCCCATGGTATGATTTATGGATAGCATTGAACATTTGAGAAGGATTTTTTAAAAAATATCTTGTTGTTGTTGGTCATATTTTCAATTGAAAAGGTGCATGATGCCTTTAATTGTATATGGGGACTTGGGGATGAATGATGTCTATGATTGTCTATAGAGACTTGATGCACGATATCTCCAATTGTCTATGAAGATTACTATTAATTGTCACCTTTTATTTTTTGCGAAGACTGATGTTGAATGATGATGTGTTTGATTATCTATGAAGACTTGATCATGACATCTCCAATTATCTATGGAGACTGATGTTGATTGTCGTCTTTAATTATCTACGAAGACTGAATGATGTCTTCCACTATCTATGAAGACTGATATTGATTAACGTCTATAATTATCTATGGAGACTATGTGATTAATGATATCTTTGATTTTCTATGAAGATTTGATGATATCACCAATTGTCTATGGAGATGAATGTTGATTGTGATAGAGTCCTCTAGTTATCTTTGGGGACTTAGTGCATGATATCTCTGATGATCTATGGAGGCTAATGTTAATGGTCATACTCAATTGTCTATGAATACTAAGATCATCAACTAGTAAGGTGATTGGTTTCTAATATCTTTTCGATTGGTGGAACAACTGAAAGGCAATAGCCTCTCAACTGGCGGGGCTATTAAAATTAAAAAACTCTCGATTGGAAAAGCAATTAAAAGGTAATAGCCTCTCGACTGACGGGGATATGAAATTTAAAAAACTTATGAATGATGGAGAAATTGATAGGTACTAGACTCTCGTCTGGGAATGTAAGATCTCTCAACTGGTGGAGCTATCTGAAAAGTAATAGCCTCTCGGCTGGTAGGGCTATGGAAATGTATGAGCTCTTGACTGGTAGAGCTACCTAAAAGGTAATAGCCTCTAGACTGGCAGGTCTATGAAAATGTAAGAGCTCTCAATTGATAAAGCTATTTGAAAGTCAATAGCCTTTCAATTGGCAGGGCTATGAAAATGTTAGAGCTCTCGACTAGCGGAGCAATTTAAAGGTAATAGCTTCTCAACTGGTGGGGCTATGAAAATGTAATAGCTTTCAACTGGCAGAGCTACTGAAAGGTAATAGTCTCTTGACTGGTGGGGCTATGAAAATGTAAGAGCTCTCGATTGGCGAAGCTACTAGAAGGAAATAACCTCTTGACTGGCAAGACTATGAAAATGTAAGAGCTCTCGACTGGCGAAGCTACTTGAGGGGTAATAACCTCTCGATTGGCAGGGCTATTAAACTCTAAGAGCTCCCTACTGGCAGAGCAATTGAAAGGTAATAGCCTCTCGACTGGCGGGGCTATAGATATATAAAATACCCAAATGAGAAAGAGGACACCTAACAGAAAAGCAAAATATTTGTGTTTGAAGGCGAGAACTTGAAAAGAAAAGTCGACTACCTGTATTTGGAGGTGGGTACCTCGAATAAAAAGTGTAATGCATGTATTTGAAGGTGAGCGTCATGAATGAAAAGTATAATGCATGTATTTTAAGGTGAGCGTCATGAAAAAGAAAGAAATTGTTTTGCATTTTCTTTGTAGGAAATGCTGAAATATGAACAATGTAGAAAATTATTTTGTATTTTTTTGTATGAAATGCTGAAGGTTGAAGAATGTAGTAAATCATTTTGCATTTTTCTTGTAAGAAATGCTGAAAGGAGAAGAAGGCATAAAATTATTTTGTGTTTTCTTTGTAAGAAATGCTGAAAAGGTGAAGAATGCAGAAAAATTATTTTGTATTTTCTTTGTAAGAAATGTTCAAAAGTGACAAAGGCATAATAATGTCTTGACTGCAGTTGGTACCAAAAATTAGTAGTGTGTATAAGAATTTTCCTATCTTCTACCCAACTAACTGAGATCGACTTCAGGGCAACTCTTGTAGGTTCAAGTGGTACGCCACATATACCTAAGTATCGACAAAGTTTATTCATCTTGCTTCTAACAAAGATTTAGAACTATGTCTATTCTCATGTTTCATGTGTCCTCTCCAGAAAGAATGTCTAATTTTCAGACTTATTGTAGACATGTGATTTTTGATCCTTCCCGAGCTTTAACCTATTTTTTACATAAAATATTTATTAATGTTAAAGTATTATCTTTAGCTCTTATTTCACTTTTAGTAGGTTTCATTTAAAAAATTGTGATTTTATTTTTGAAAAAGTAGAGTTACATTTTAGGATATGTTTATTTTGTATTTATTTATTTATTTATTTATTCATTTATTTGCAAATAATAAGAAAATTTTCAAAAAATATATTTTTCTTTTAATCTATATTTTAATAAATAATCTAGTAATTTTATTATTCTCTTGATTATATTTTTATTTTAGGCTAGTTATAATTTTTTATATTCTCTTAACTATCTACCCAAACTCCCACGTCCCCAACTTTTGTACACCTCACCTCCCACATTCACCCACAATAGCACCAGACAACTTGGGAAAGTATGCCAAAAAGGCTTCAAATACCTTATTTAATCCACATCACCACAAATTTATCCAACTCAACAAATTCACCCACAAGCTTTTTAATAATACACTTTAACCCAATATTTCTAACTTAACAAATTCATCCCCAAGTTTTTAATAATACACTTCAACCCACTCTATCATCAACCATTATAAAATATCTAGGTTCCACGAATATAAAAAAGAAATCCAAAAGCTAAAAATAGAAGGTGGTTCTTTCCCTCCAAAAAAAGCTCCAATTCCAGCATCTTTCTGGCATTATTTCTCGGCGATCAGCTCTAAATCAGTCCACAAACCTAATAAGCTCGTCCATTGCATCCATTTTACCCCATTAGTTTGTTATCTTCTTAAACAAACTTTCTTCCATTGTTATAAATCTTTAAATCAGTCATATCAGTTAAAAACTCTTTAGAAGTACATTACAATAACTGAGGCAACTCCAAGTTCATTTCTCTATTCCATAAATCCAATGACCGTTGATCAGAAGCAATATTTGAAATTTTAAGTTTCTGTACGGATATTTATGCAGTCATTTACCCTTCATTGTAATTCATTGACCATGCATACATCCCGACATAGACCGTACGCTTAACCTACCGTCGATCAAAGGTTAATTCTAGGATGTCTGTTATAGGATTTGTTCTGATTGCAGGTGATTTAATGGGAGAATGGTTGAATACTCCCAGAGGTTGGAAATGGAGATCTTTTACCAAGGTGACAGTGCCCATTGCTATTTACCGCAATAGTTCATACGGCGAATTGGTTGCAAGCGTAAAGCAGAGTGGGGATCTAGATTGTGCATCGAGTAACATGGTGATTAGTTATCTAATGCATTTGAGGGAAAAGGTGAATCCTATGATCATAAATAATGATGCACGTGTGTCCCTCTACATGATGGATGTTGATGCAGATGGCTTTAGGCCTATTTTAAGGATAAATGTAGTCGACATGTCCTTTAAAGGACCGATGAATTCATCATCATGCCCACCTCGATGCCAGACAGTCGACAATGATTTGAATGATTACAAGAGTGATGGTGATCATCCCATGAATATGGAAGATGACTGTGTACATATCGAAGAAGTTTCATCTGACTCACAAGATGTAGAAGAAGACTGTAGAACGGGATCCCAACCAGTACATTCCTTCTCCGATGGAAATAATTTCTATTGTGATCAAATATTTGCCGATAAGAAATAGCTGAAAATGCTACTAGATGGAGCAGCGGTGAGGCAGTCTTTTGATTATCATATAGAGAAGAGTTGTATCAAATTGTTGAAGGTGAAATATTTATCTACTGGTTGTGGCTAGTTGTTGCGGACAAGGAAGTACAAAACCTCGGACAGATTTTATATATACAGATTTTATTCACTATGCGTAAATCATTTTTAGGATGGAAAGGGTCCAAGCATATGTGAAATTCAAAGGATTGTGTTTAAGGAGTTGCATTGCCATGAAAGCTACTGGATGTGTTGGAAAGAAAGTGTAATTGCAAAGAACATCATTCGTGGGATACCGGAGCACAGATATACTTGGTTACTTATTTTTTCCCATATGGTGGAGTTGTTGAATCCTGGGTCTTTCTACTCTATTATGGTAAACCAGATTGATGGATCGTTCGTTTACTACTTTTTAGCATTCGAAGCTTGTATACGGGGATATGCCCACATGAGAAAGGTAATTGCCGTTGATGGCACACATTTGTATGGAAAGTACAAGGGCGTGTTGCTGAGTGCAGTTGCACAAGACACTGAAAATCACATCTTTCCAATTGCCTTTTGTGTCCTCTATAAAGAGAATGGTGCTTCTTGGACCTCATTCTTCCAGAAGTTGAAGTCTATCATAAAAGATGAACCAGATCTATGTGTTATCTCTAACAAGCATGTTAGCATCGGTAATGCCTTCTCTCGTGTATACAGTCTTGCATATCACGGACTTTGCATGAGGCACCTCGCTGAAAATCTCTGTGTAAATCAACACTATGGAGAACATATTTATCTATTCTATGCCACAACAAAGACGTATTCCCTTGATAGGTTTAGTGAAAATTTTGAGGAATTGAAGTATAATTTCCCCGAGGAAGCACATGTCCTTGAAAATGTGCTTGGTTTTGAAAAATAGAGTAGAGCATACTTTCCAGGCAATAGGTATGATGTGATGACCAAAAACATCACCGAGCTTCTCAAATCGATTTTGATGGATGAATGGGAGTACCCCATGTCGTACATATTCAATTCAATCGCTTAAAAAATTAGTGAAAAGTTTAGGGAGCGGTATGCCTATGTCGATGGTAAAAAGAACATATTTGTGCCTTGTGCGGAAAAAATACTAAGGGATAACAAGAGTGCGAGTGATTCCTTATATGTGACTAATCCAAATGGGGTTCCCGACCAGTACACAGTGTTCGGCAATGGTGTTACTGCCAATGTCAATCTCTTGGAGAGGAGTTGTTTTTGTCGGAAATTTGACTTGGTGAAAATGTTGTGCGAACATGCAATAGCAGCTTTGCAAGAAAAGTATGGCGATGGCGTAGGTTATGGAAACTCCATCTACGAGTACTCTTCGCCAATTTATAAAGCTCTTAGTTACCTTCTCGCATACTCGAAAGCAATTAATGTTGTCCCTCCAGAGGCCAAATGGAATGTGCCACAGGAATTGCTAGACACTAGAATTTCTCCACCCCCCTATGATCCCAAACTTGGAAGGAAGAAAGTCAAACAAACTAAGGGCATCGGTGAGACGTTCAAGTCCAAAAGGAGGAATAGGTGTTCAATATGCAAGAACTCTGGGCACAAAAGAACCACGTGTAGCATGGCCAACAAATCATAGATAGGCTTTATTTTGCTTCAGTTGTAAAAATGCTATTTTGGTGTATAAATGTGCATTTTAGTAGAGTTTAACATTCAGTTGTTATCGACTTAAGTATTTGTCTACGATAGACTACATACATTCTATGCTATATATTTAATGTGGTCTATTAAATAATATATATTTGTTATATGATAATCATCAAACACGCTATGTAGGTATTTATACCACTATATCTTTCTAATAGATACTTTGAATCATTATTTCATGTTCCCAATTAATTAAAAGCTGTAAACAGGTCTATTCTTAAAAAAAACCACTGGTATACGCAAACCAAACGTTCTCTATTTCCACACACATCTACAAACCATTGCTTCGATATATGAAAAGATGTCATTTATAGGTCTATAAGTACAAGCCCTATTTCTATGTAATTTTTCACTTGTCCCTAAACCCAAAACATCAGAAACCCTATTTTTCTACCCCAAAACACCAGAAATCATGCCTGGTAGTAGAATTGCCCTTAACCAATCAGACGAGTTCCCCCTCGTCACTAATATTTGCTTCTACTTTAAAATGATTTTGATCGGCTATTCTATGGCCTGGGAGAAGACCATCATTACTTGGAGCGTGAGCTCCAATGAATTGCTCGCTTTCTCTGAGAAATTCTGGAACATCTTGGAATGGACGACAACGACTACATCATCCCCCTATTATCCCCATAATTTAGTTTACTATTTTTTTTAATTTATGCTATTAAGTTTTTTTTTGGTTTGTTCATTGTTGAAGAAGCTTTCTCAGTAGGATTTTGTTAGAAGAAAGCTTCTTCCATTTTCCCTCTTTTATTGTAAATTTTATCAAGTAATGCAATGAACAAGTTTAATGTAAGTTTCAGTTTCAGTTTAATGAACAATTTCAATTTGAACATTATGTTTACCATATTTGTTATGATTCATTTTTTTTCTTGTAGTAGTTATTCTTCTGTACAACACAAATTTCAAATATGAATGTGTCGTTCAATTAACAGTACTGTAGTTAGACTTGATTAATTTCAAGTTTCTGTAAAAAAAGTGATATATAGTCTATCATGAATCACATACTCTGTCTTTCATCAAACTTGTATAGTAGTCGATCGTAGACAATGTGAGTCGATGCGTCACCGGTTAAATTAAAACAGACAATAACATATTATGGGGCTGGTGGAATAAAATAATTAATTTAAAAATAATTTAAACAGACAATAACATATTTTAGGACTAGTGGAACAAAATAATTAAATTAAAAATGATTTAAATAGACAATAACTTATTTTGGGACTGGTGGAAAAATATAATTAAATTAAAAATGATTTAAACAAACAATAACATATTTTGGGGCTGATGGAAAAAAAAAATTAAAATAAAAATGATTTAAACAGACAATAACATATTTTGGGCTGGTGGAACAAAATAATTTAATTAAAAATGATTTAAACAGATAATAACATATTTTGGGGCTAGTGGAACAAAATAATTAAAATAAATAGATAATCTTGAGGGTCCATCGATTAGTCTGATCTATAGACTGGTGGTGACAATTAATAGACCGTAGTAGATCATGGCTTATTCATCCATCAATTAGACTGGTCTACCATAGACTTACACCTTTAGATGTGCATCGATTGATATCATAAGTATGCGTAGACCACGTTGATCGATGTGCACTGCCATAGACTGTCACTTGGATGTAGTTAAAAAATAAATATATAAATTAAAAATAAAGGTAGTGTTGATTTCTACACATGTGAGTGAGTGTAAACAAGACACACAATCATATTAGAGCTTGTACAAAGTGAATTAAGGAGTGTGTGAATGGGTAGTGGTTGAATGTTCAATATGCTAAGAGTAATGTGTGACAAAGCACAAGTATGTATTAAGGATATATATTGTATTTGATGACTACACATTCCACATACTCCTTCCATCACCACCCGTAAATCAACATAGTGTGTGGAATGGATAATGGTTGAACAATCATCATCCTCAATACAATATATATCCATAATACATACTTGTGTTTTGACAAACATTACACTTAGCATATTGAAAATTCAACCACTACCTATCGACACACTCCTTAATTCACTTTGTACAAGCTCTAATATGATTGTGTGTCTTGTTTACACTCACTCACATGTGTAGAAATCAACACAATATTTATTTTTAATTTATATATTCATTTTTAACTACATCCAAGTGACAGTCTATGGCAGTGCACATCGATCAACGTGGTCTACGCATACTTATGATATCAATCTATGCACATCTAAAGGTATAAGTCTATAATAGACAAGTCTAATCGATGGAGCCTAAAACCACAAGTATCTTTTTTACATAATTACGCATACTTATGTAATTAGAAGATCAATCGATGCACTATAGAAGGTATAAGTCTACGGTAGACTAGACAAATCGATGGATAACGTAGGTCATGATCTACGATGGTCTATTAAGTGCCACACCAGTTCAAAAAATAAAATTACTGCTCCAATGGTAATAAACGGCTACTTTTATAATCCATCAGTGTCAAAACTTCATTTTTACTTCGTATATAAGGTCGGTCATCCCTCATTATTTTATTTCATTCTCTTTTTTTATTTTTAAAAATTCTACAATGTCTCACGCCTCTCAAACATCTAATTCTAAAAATATTCTAATTTTTCATTGTGGGAATGCGGCTGTCCTGAGAACGTCACGCACTGACTCAAATCCAGGTCGCAAATTTTATAATTGTGCAATTGCAAAAGTGAGTGTATGTGTCTTTTTATGAAGTTAAGTTAGTCATTATGTAATTATTTTTTTTCTAGGATAATGGAGTATGCTCATTTTTTAAATGGCTTGATGAGCTATCACCTCCAACCAGTCCATCAATGTTGAGTCCGGGACCTGAGATATTAAATTTTCAAGGTTTGGCAAAATTTAATCTACTACAAAGGCTCCAACAATGCGAAGAAAATAAAGATTTTCTCATGACTTTGTTCAAAGAAGCCAAAGAACAGAGAGATCACTTTAAAGTATTGCTACATGACACCAAAATAGAAAGGGATCAACTAAAACAAAAATTGATTTTGGCAGAAGAAAGGGAGAATGGCCTAAAAATGATGTTATGTGCTATAATGCTAGTATTCGTTCTTTGGAAAGGTGTAACATGGATGTAGTGATATTGAATAAATAATAATACTTATATTTTTCTATAATGTTAATACTATTTTTGATAGAATCATGGTCAATTAAATAACACATCGACTTAAAACCGGTCAGCATGGTAATAATAGACCATACATGCAATATACAAAAGATTAAGTATGCATTATACGACATCAATCATACACTGTACCAACTATAACAATACCCTACATATTCAAATGGCCATGCCACTAATCAGTTTGATAGAGACAGATTGAGTGCAGAATCATAACCACTATCATAAAATAAAATAATATTTCTAATATCCTACCAACAGATCCTTAAACTTTCATACTTGTCAAATAAGAAAATATTTGCCTGATCCTAAATACTGATCATTCAATAACACATTAACAATATTAGCATTCAAATGTCTTTTTCCCTTTCTAATCAACACAAATATTACTGTTGATTTCACCTATGATATCCATGACCATATCTTTTTGATCAACTTCAGCTCTTTTTTTCTTAGCAGCTGCAGCTTCTTCTTCATGCTCGCCTTCTTGTCCTTCTATTTCAGCATCTGTAGTAGCTGATACTTCTTTGGAAGGTGCTTATGTACCTTCTTCTCCTTTTTTCTCAACATCTGTTGCTGCTTCTTTGTTGGCTTCTTCTTCTACTTCTACAGTTCTTTCTTTTGGACTTTCTTCAACTTGTGCTTCTTCACCTTCTTCTCCTTTTTTATCAATATCTATTTCTACTTCTTTTTCAACTTCTTCTTCTGCTACTATAGCTTCTTCTTTTGGACTTTCTTTTTGACATATATCTTCTTTCATTTCTTCTTCTTTATCCTTCTTTTCTTCTTTTTTTCTCTCCCTCCATAACAGAGGCCAACTCATCTATTTTGCTTTTTTTTTCTCCTTCTTCATTCCTCTCTGATTCACAAAGGTCCATATTCACTCTATCGTCATATTACAAAGTGTTACTGATATTGAAAGCTGAAAATTCATTAACAACATCAATTATTGATTGAATAAACTTACCTTGCTCGTGTTGTTGCTCATCTTGCTCCTTTTTATTTAGTTTTTTCTCTCTAATATAGGCATCAATATCCAACATCACTTCCACGAGCGCAGCAACATGCTTATGAAGATCCCCGGGGGATGAGGTGCCCGCTGTATCTTTAGAGGTGCTCAGAGTATCATCATCACCAATGCGTACTTCAATGAGGTTACCACCCAAATCCCCGCCATCATCACTATTCTCATTTGAAATAAGTACAGTCACCCCTTCTAACTGTTTCTTTAAACCATTGAGGATGTTATTCTTCACCTCATCCGTATATGGCTCAAAGAAAATCATGTAATCTATCTTCGTCTCACGATTAGTAGGGATGATTTACGGGTTCACGTTCTATAAAATATCAATTAATAATTACATAACATTTGTTACAACAGCAGTAGTATTATTGAATAGTAAAAAATAAGTCCATACCTCGGTAACTTTTCCTTTGTATTGAACGGGTCACCTTCGATTATCTGATCACTTTTTGTAGTGTGCCATCTAAGGATATGGGGAATGGGAAAGGGCTAATCCGTTGATTTTCCAACAAATTTTTCAAGAGGAGGAAAGGCCTCGTAGATCAAAACTTGTAAGCAGTACATCAGTGAAAAAAGAACTCAGAGTCTATGACATAGTAAAACTAAAACAAGAATCTACGATAAACTCACTAAAGGGTTTATGCTAGGTACCATGAATGCCCAGGGAAATCCGAATAGAGCATAAGATGCCTTCTACTTCTCATCAAATACTTCCCTCTGCTTCTTCAGGTCACTTTTCTTCTTTAGATAGTCCAGGGTCAGTTGAAATATCTCTTTCCCCTATGGATAATTCTTGAAGAAACTCAAAGAATCGACCATGCAAATGAATTTTGTGTCGACAACCTTCGTCAAATCTTTTGCAAGCAACATGGTGTGCAAGAACCACAGTAAAAAACACTTAAATTTTTGGTCCTTGTTCATCTTATTCTCTCTGATCAGGTGTAGCAAGTTGGCTACTGTAATATTTTTATTTTTCATCACCTTAACGCAAAAATTCTCCCTCTTTTCTAACACCTTCTTTATTTTTGATTCACTAGGGTATGATGAGCAGTTCAGCCCTGTGATCAAACAAAACTCTTTCAAGCCAAAACAGGAAGGCTTGTTGTTAACACAGAACCACATCTTATGACACATCTTATAATTCTTGACACGTCGCAACAACAAATAATAGACCAACTACCATTGAACTTGAGATGTTTCGATAGGTTTCTCAGGTGTCCAAAACAGGACCTCTTGAATCTTTTCTTCAACTCTTGGTCGACAAGAACTTGCTAGAATTCTCGATAAGAAGCCATTCTTGATCAGACCGATATCTTTGTCGGGAAAGATCTGACCTTGTCCATTATCGTTCGAAGGTCATACGGCTCCATAGAAATGAACCTTAAAAGAGATGGCATGGACAAGGGATCATTATCCCCATCATCACTGTTTCTTCCACTATCTTCGCTGTCTTTACTGTTACCACTAGCACTGTGCTTGGCAACATCATCACCGAAATCGACATAGTCACTTATCTCCTTTAAGTCTGAATCTGATTCAGACACCAACTCTTTATTTTTCTTCCTTTTTGAGACATTTCGACTGCCTCCGCTTTTCTTTTTCTATTGCTACCAGCAGAACTAGAAAAGGTACTGGCTTTGCATTTAGAAAGGATGTATTTTTTACCCATTTTCAACACAATCTACACCTGCAGAATAAATCTCCCATTTTCAGTTCATAGAACACAAGTCTATCAACATAAATAACTCAATGCTCAAATGAAACAACCCCCCCCCCCCCCCCTTCCGAAAAAAAAAATTAAGAAATACCTTACCAAAATCCAATATGAAGTATCAAAATCAAACTAGTGCACCTAAACAATCTAATTAGCTATTAATCTTTTAATTGTCACTATTTCAGCCATCATATTTTAAATGAATTTCATACGTCTAAAAATTGATTTCAATCTAGGGCATTCTCATTTCATAGACCATGGGTCTATAGACAGAAGCAAGTCACTGTTTGAATTAAAATACCAAAATAACTCTTCTACCATCAATCAGTTCACTACACACATCCATAACTGAAACCAAAATCCAACATGCAGTATCAAAACACAACAATTTCTAAAAATCAAACTAATTAGTGATTAATCTTTCAATTTCCACTCTTTCAGCAACCATATTTTAAAAGAATTTCATACGCCTAAAAATTAATTTCAATCTAGGACATTCTGATTTCATAGACCACGGGTCTACGAACAGAAACAGATCGTTGTTCGAATCAAAACTCCAAAATAACTCTTTAAATAATGATTATCCCACCATACAACATTTTTTACAAAATAAAATCGGAACTAAACCAAAACTCCTTAATCAACCAAATTCAAAAAAAAAAAAAAATTCCTACATACTACGAATCGATTAACAAAGAAACCCATTTAAATGGATCTAAAAATAATGGTAACTTGATTTTAACTAACCTTACGAAGAAATAATGACCCCTTAGCTGCTGGAGAAGATGATGAAACGAAAATGATAATTTTGCGATGAAGGTTTCTTAAGCGGGAGTTGAGAGAATTGAAGAGGAGAGAGAGGTTTGTTTTTTGGATATTGGAATAAGTGGAGGGTGCTAGTGTATTATATTAAATTTGTAAAGTTCTAAAAATGATGAAATGGTCCCTTGGTCCACCTGTGGGCCCTACTTTTTTTTACTTTTTTCAACTTTGTATACCCTAACCCTAGAAATTAAATCAAAAATAATTTTAGTGGGTAAATGGCAAAATAGTTTTGGAAGTAGGTAGTTTTGCCAATTTTTCCCATATAACTTTCCATGCACACACAATATGTATCTACACATGCACAAAGAAGAGGAGACGGGGACAGACAACAAAAAAGTGGAAGAGGAGAGAACAGATAGAGGAAAAAAAAGAAAAAGAGGTAACAAAAACAAGAAAAACTTAGAGGAGGAAATTCAGAAAGGGAAATCAAAGTGAAAAAGAGAGGAAAAAGAAAGGAAAAAGAGCGACAACTTGAGTTCAAGTTCGAGTACCGTTTGAGTTTTTCAATGATGGCGTTCTTGCTTCTATATTCGATTTAGTTCATCACACGGGTTCTTATCTATCATGTACTCTTATCCTTATAAATTTTATTATAAACAAAGAATGAATGAAATTGTTTAAACAGTTTCACACATTATTTGGTATGAATGGTTTATCAAAAAAAATTGTTTTTATTATGAGCGACATGTTTAGTTGTTTTGAATTTAAAGTTTGATTTTCTATGTCGCTTGAGTGCCCAAATTTTAATAGTTGAAAAACTATCAGATTCTGCTATTTTAATAAAAAATGACATGAAATGCATTAAAAAATTTCATGTCAGATAGTAGGTATCAAATATATTATACTTATTTCGACATATTTCCTGTAATCGCTTCCGATTGCTTTGCTAATTGACTATAAAGTTTCTTTGGTAAATTTTTACACAATATGAAATTATATGCATGTTAACCTACTTATAGATGATGTCCAGTGTGTCTTTGTGTAATGGATTATTATGTGCAAATAATATGTTTGAATGGCATAAAAGGATGTCGGATTACATCTTACCATTCAAGATAAACAAATATTATTGTTTAAATGTTGGTTTGGATTATCACTCAACGGGTCCTTCTGATAGACAAGAGATAAGTATTGAAGTCCATGTCATGTTATGGGTAGTTTCTTTTGTTAAGTGTGTTTTGTTCTGTGTTGGTGAATAGAGATAAAATGGGGTAATAATATTTTAATGGCCTCTTGATAGCGAAGGAAAGAGTGGTGCTAATTTATCTTCAACTTTTTGCTTCTATTTATTAATGTTCAGTTAATAGTAGGTGTGTAATGATAGTAATAGTCAAGTGGGCAATTCTTTTAATACTATTGGTAGTTAGTACATGTTTAAATCATGATTTGCACTAGCTTTTTGTAATATTTTTAACTAAATCAAAGTACGATATTTGGTTTTCAAGTGAAGCCATTAACTGGAAAGTTATTTTGCATGGAATTGAAGTTTATATTAGGTCATGGACAAGTCAGTTAGTTCACCATAATTGTATTTGATATATAAGAAGTGGTTTGTATTTTCTATCCAATTTTGAAGTGTTTGTATTATACCTCTAATTTCAGTTTGAATTTGGTTAGCTAATATACACGTTAAGTTCTATTCAAGTATCTAATCGTTTATTAGTTTCAATTGTGAGTATTAGTTGTGTATGTAACTAATGGGTGTTTGATTCATTGTGGACCAAAGGTTCTAAATATTCATGGTCTTTCGGTGTCTCAAGCTTAATTAAGGCCTAATCAATTATCTTAATGTGAGTTAAAATAAAATGGGTTGTGATTTTATTCAAGATCGGTCGTAATTAAGAAAAGAAAAGAGAAAAAATCAACTGTAAGGGACCGAATTCATAAAAGAATGCATTAGGTTCTTAACCCTTAGAAAATTAAAGTTTAATATATATAAGTGATAATTAACGATGAAGTCGGCAAGCACTACTACTCACCATTCGTTATAATAAAATTAACATACCACTTAAAGCTAATCTAATTGGGTTGGGTAGATTCTTAAACATGTTAGGTGCTTATTTAGACTTAGAAAAAGGGGAACGATGCATAAATTTCTCAATGGCGTGAGAAATACATCAAAACTCGTGTAAGACCAAAAAGTACTGCTACCGGTAAGCCACATATTATCATAATAAGACAGTTTTAATAAATTTAAAATAAATAAAAAGTGGGATATATATGTAATTTTAGGCTAATAAATATTTTATATACAAAGACTAATTTAAGCCAGGAATAAGTCATTAAAGCGACCGTACTAGAACCACGGGACTCGAGGGGTGCCTCATACCTTCCTCTTGGTCAACAAAATTTCTTACCCGGTCTTCTATTTTTGCAGACCAATAAAGAGTCATTTTCTTTTGATTAGGGATTCAATAAGATGACTTGAAACTCCATAACTCAATTCCAAGTGGCTAATAATATAATCCCTATCCAAAACTGTCACTTTAATTGGAAAAACTTTTTGACTTCGATCCTCTACGAGAAAAGGGTGTGGTATATCTGGTGAATCTGCTGAGGATAACCAGAATTTGAGATTTTATATTGACTTGTTTAGCTTTATTTAATTTTTGATATTGTATTTGTTGGACTAAATGTGCTCTTTGCGTACCTGTTTACCACTTTGTTATTACCTGAATTGTAATATAAATTTTCTTCTCTCATGTACCCATCTATGTCTTCAGAAAGATACTTTATTTTCAGAGATGCAGTATACGCTCCCAAGACTTGAGATACCAGAGATGCGACAACGCTCTTCGGAATGACTCAATAATCACACATCTTTTAGGATGGGAAGGACTAATGGTAAGGTCTTAAAGCACTGCTACCGGTAAGATGTCCCTGCTCGACTCGAGTTGTTCGCTTATTTTATAGCTAGTTTAGACATTTATCTTCATTAGGTTAAACCTAGTAGAACTGAAACTCAAACATGGTTATTCCTATTAGGCTCCACTTTATTTACATCATGTCCATTTGACTTACTCGACAAAGGGGGCGAGTCTATTTAGGAAAGGTGTCCCTCCTTACAATGGTCAACATACGCATCCTATGTACTTTTTGATATTTACTTGAAGGGCTCATTCGATTGTAGACCGACTTTAGAAAGATTAGTGAATCAATATTGAGTAATTTTTTTCCTCTAATTTTAATAATTGTTTCCTCAAAAAATAAAGTTTTGAAAATAAAAATTTAATTTGTATGGTCTTCATGAACTATGCACACCTTATTCTCACTTTGATGAGATACGTAGGCAACCCTTATCGAGTTCAGTGATATTCTTAAGAAAAGATTTAAAAATGTTAAACCGTGACACATTCATAATTACCAAAGTAAAATAGTATTAAGGTGGTTGGTTTGTGGTTAATTTAGCATCTCATCCATACAATATTGGGTCCAAAGAAAAAGGAAAGATGACGCATAAAGATGGCATAGAGTCTGACAATGGAGAATGCCAAAATCAGTTAATTTCACAAGAATTAACGGCAATAGAGGAGAATATGTTATTGAAATAACAAATAACAACAATGTATCAAGCTTTGATGAATGGGAAAACCATGCTTTCCTCGATCCCTGGACATTCGAACACGAATGATCCAAGTTTTACTCAAGCCCAAATTGGAGATCTACTTTATCCACTAGGATTCGACCCATCTACTAATGTGTCTAGCGTTGCCGACACTTTTACTATGAACCCTCCAAATTCATCTCTCATAAAACCCAATTTTCTTTTTGGTTGTACTAACTAATGCGGGCTCTCAATCAACAATACAGAAGCCTGTCCGTGAGCCAAACCATGATCAATTCTATCCTCCTGAATTGACTTTCAAACCCCCAAATTCATATTATCCTGCTGATCAGCACGATTCCTCTATCGTGATTAAGAGGACTATTAAGAATGAGGAATAAGAAAAGATGGACAAGAAAGTGAGAAGTCTGAGAGAAATATGATAAATATGCAAGGACTAGAAGGGTAAAAAAGCATTTCATACAAAGATTTATGTATGTTTCCTGATGTCCATTTTCCTCTAGGATTCAAAACTCCTAAGTTTTATAAGTAGGAGGGGCATGGTGATCCTTTGGATTATTTGAAAAGATTTTGTAATCAACTAAGAGGAGCAGGGGGGAAACAAAAACTACTAATGGCTTACTTTGGAGAAAGTCTTGCGGAGATAACCTTATAATGGTTTATTGATTAAGACATTTTTGGTTGGTACGCTTGGGATGACATGTCTAGGGATATTTTCAAGAAATTTCAATATAATATTGATATAGTGTCAGATCGCACCACACTTGCCAACATGAGAAAAAAGACCACTGAAGTTAGATAGAGGGAGAAAGCTACTAGAGTTAAACCATCAATAAAGGAGTCTGACATGATTGATATTTTTCTCCAGACAAAGGAACCTGACTACTTTCATCATCTGCTTTCTACAATTGGAAATATATTTTCTGAGGTCATTAAGGTTGTAGAGATGGTAGAAAATAGAATTAAGTCCAAGAAATCATAAGCTAAACTGCTTTGAAAGCAACAAAGCAGGCAATTCAAAATAGCTCAAGAAATTTTGGAGGAAAGAAAAGAAAGGAGGATGTGGCTACTGTTGTGTCATGTCCACGACAAAATTCATAAGGTTCGCATCACCCATATGTGCAATCTCAATCCTAAATTTATATCCAAGATCTATATAACCATCCATGATACTATGTTCCTCCCCAAAATTTATTATATTTTATTTCATCCCCTCAGTATGATATTTATAATGCTCAACCATATTCCTGAGACCCTTCTTACCCATAATGGCATACACCAATCCCTCAAAATCCACAAATATATCAAAACCCCTCTTGACCCGATTTTTAATTCAAGTGAAACAATGAAAAGATGTAGAAGTCAAGGGATAGTTCCACAGTAATTGGAGAATCGTATACCAGCTTATTCCAAAAATTGAGACAAGGGGGAATGATCACACCTCTTCTTGGGTACACTCCTGAACCACATTCAATAAATTTTGATCCTAATGTATGATGGGTATGTTATTCTAATGTTTAGGGTCATAGTACTGAATATTTTAGTACCTTAAAAAAGAAAAATAGAAAAGATGATTCAAGATAAATTGATTATGCTGCAGGATATTAATGCTACACGTGTCTCACAGAATGTTTTGTCAATAAATGGTAGTACACAATACGTGAAAAGTAATGATTCAAACATGGAGACCTACAAATTATTTTTTGAGGGTAACGTACTTGATGGTGGTGAAAGCTCTAGTCGTGCTAATGTGCGACTTAGTGGCTAATATATCAACCTCACTAATTGGGAAGTCACTTCTCTCCTTAATAGGTAGGTTGTTTGAGGAATTTATTTTGTCTTCTTTTCCTTTATCCAAATTATTTAAGAGTTGTAGTTTGAAATCTATCTTTTTTTGTTTATTTATAGTCTATGTTCAAACCCTTCGATCTTTCCTTCAACAAAATGTACTTTTCTTTTTTTATTTTTTTGTTTGTCTTTTCTACATTGTTCATTTTATGTTGGTTCAAGTGATATGACATGCTTTTAGAATTTTCGGTCAGATCTTAAAATCCAATCCAATCATGAAACATTAAATCAAAAATAGAAAAGAGAAATATGATAAAATAAATAAAGTGTTGAGACATTTGGTGACCAAGTTGAAGCCTCACGTGAATAAATTTAAGCAATAACTTTGTGAATCAAAAAATGACTTGGTCATCAATAAAAAGGTCCATCTCAAGAATTTTGAATGAGATCAGCTAGATAATTCATAGTTTCCATTGTTAGGAGAAGCAAAATAAAATTAGCACCAACAAACCATGAGTTATCCATTGTGAGAAAAGTATAACACAGTGGACCTATATGTTTCACAAGCATGAAAGAAGTGACACACACGCACGTGCTTAGTCAAGGTCAATATGGAAAAATATGTGTATAATCTTCATGTTTCACTCTCAGATCGTATGTTATGTACTTGCATTTTTAAAAATTAATATAATGAAGACATTTCATTTTGTTATTCAAATTTTGTGTCATCCTTTGCTACCTTTTTAGAGCTTTAGTTTTATTTTCTTTCATGTTTCTCTTTTGGAATCAAAATAGAATCTGAAAAAAAGTGTCAAGAAATAGAAATAGAGCCAGAAAAAAAATCTCAAAAAGAGAAAAGTCAAAAAAATATAGAAAAGAAAGTCAAAGTTAGAGTCAAAAAAAGAAGAAAAAAATTAGGCAAAAGAATGACTTGTATGAACTATGTTTGACCTAATTCTTTCTACGATAAGATACATAGGCAACCCTACTCTAGGGTTCTACCTAACCAAGTATAAAATTCAAGTTATCCAGTTTAAAAGAAACTGGGGAAAAATTATTTTCTTTATGAGTAGATTCCAAAAAAGTTGAAAGTCTCGATCTATATTATGTATATTTGGAGCCTCATGTCGCCCTTTCTTTCTTACCCTAATCAAAAGCCAAGTTAAAATCAAAGAATGACTTTAAGATCAATCTTTGAGAGTGTCAAGGTTAAGAATACTATGTATATATGATATTTCATACTTTGGTCACCACTTTTCTTCATTGATATTAAAAAAAGTAAGAGAAATATAAGGAAGAGAGTCTTATTGGTGAAAACTCCCATAGACACTGTAAGACGATGGTGAGCTGAGGGAAATAAAATGAAAGAGTCTTATAAGGAGACAGTGAGTAGAGAGAAATAAAAATAAGAGAGGCTTGTTGGAGAAAACCCTTAAGGGCGCCACTAGATGAATGAGGTCTATTTTAGGTTCATGGACTCAATAACCATTGGTAAATTGATTAGATGGAAAGATCAGATAGCTTAGTCCAAAATTCATGTCACAATCATTGGATCAGCTGTCGTATTCAAACAAGTTTTTATTTCTCCATTTTCAAAAAGAAAATATTCATTGTCTTTTCTTTTTTCTTCTATATTTCTATTTTTATTCTCTTGAGTCTGCTATCCAAATAGAAAATCATTATCATTTTATTCTTATCTTCGAGTCAATTTCATGTTAAAACAAGTGAAAAAGGATTCCAGAACTTGCTATCAACTTCTTCAATTGCACAAAGCAAGACAAAAGTTAAGAACATAAAATTGACATCATAAAAAATAAAGCAAAGTATTCAATAGAGTTTAATATAGACTCTGTGAGACAGAGTTATGGGGTTTGCATGAGAGTAATTCTTGATGTTATAAATTTGAGTTGTCAGTACAATAAGTCATTGACACTGGTCAATAATTTGAAGCAAGTTAAATGTGACAAGTGCAAGGGATATTGCCTTCAAAAGCTAAAGCCACAAACTAACCACCATGTTTTTAAATTAACAAGTTTTCTTTGAATGAAACAAAAACACATGTTACCTTCAAATCAAGGCTTCAAATCCTAAATATCAAAAGGTCTTATTCCCCACTTCTACAAATGTAAAAGGTGGTATAGCTAAGAAGGTTTGGTAATCAATCATGATAAAAACTCATCATCTTATACACCTAGGAGACACACTTCCTTGTTTGGGAATTTTAATTTTTATTTATTAGGATGCACTTCCTAACTATAACCTTCATTCCTAGAGGATGCACTTTCTAGTCGAGTCCTTCTATTTTAATCACTAGGAGATGCACTTCCTTGTCTAGATAACTTGAGTTTCATTTGTTAGTTGACGCACTTCCTAATTTGAACCTTCACTCCTAGAAGGGAAACTTTCTAGTTGAGTCTTTTCTAAAATCCCTAGAAGACACACTTCCTTGTTTGGATATTTCAAGTGTTGTCTTTTAGGTGACACACTTCCTAATTTGAACCTTTACTCCTAGAAGACACATTTTCTAGTTGATTCTTTCCATTTAACCCATAGGAGATGCACTTCCTTGTCTGGTTATTTAAAGTTTTAATTTATTAGGTGATGTACTTCCTAACTTGAACCTTTACTACTAGAAAATATAATTTCTAGTCGAGTTCTTTCATTTGACCCCTAGGAGTCGCACTTCTTTGTTTGGGTATTTCAATTTTCATTTGTTAGGTGACACACTTCCTAACTTGAACCTTTACTCCTAGAAGACATACTTTCTAGTTGAGTCATTACATTTAACCTTTAGAAGACACACTTCCTTGTCTGGGTAATTTAATTTTTTTTGGTTAGGTGACATACTTTCTAACTTGAACCTTCAATCCTAGAAGACGCACTAAAACACCCTGGTTTTTGGCCAATGAAAATTTCCTAACTTTTGAACTCACTGCCCTTGTAATGACTCACCATAAGAGTCGTATGGTTTGGGTATGGGTCAAGGAACCCTAGTTGTTAAGAGACTAGTGAAGGACTTTTGGGTTTATGTTGTGGTTATAGTTTGGTGGGTACAGGTCGTTAGGGGTGGTGAATGTTTATTTGGTCAGTCCCTTAATCTGACACTTAGTAACTTGACTTGGTTCTAAGTACGAGTGGCTCACTCAGAGCCATGAGGATAGGGTATGAGGGGTAAGCTTGAGTCATATGTTGTCCAGTGTCAATCTCTTTGGTTTTTGTCTTGGGTACAAATGGACCATACCAGTCGTATGGTCTAGTGATGAGTTGGGCAAGGAAGTCATATCTTAGACAAAATATGGTGTCCAATTTTCTGTTCTAGTAATGACTGGATAGTCACTGTCATATCTTATGGTGACGAGTTAGAGGGTCAACTCGTACCCACCTGTGGTAATATCTTAGTTTTCAGTGTGGATATTCTGGACATTTCCCCTTTATAATTCCCTTAGATACATTGACATAAAACACCTTTTTGGGCATCATTAACCTATTATTCTCAATCAAACACTCTTAAAATCTCTCTTAAGTCTCTCTCAAGCAAAAGGCTAAGGTTTTTTCAAGATAATCATTTATGGCTTTTAAGGGTGGTCTCTCTCGTCTTTCTTGGTGTTTAAGGCATGTTACTCTTCCCTCATTGTTATTTTACAAAGAGCATGTGTTTTAATATATGAATTTCATGATATTGTTATGGTTTGAAATAATGGTTGAGGGTTTTGGATATTCATGGTTGAATAATGTTTCTCATGATTTAATGATATTTCTTTTATGCTTTTAATATGATTTTGACATTGTAGAATTCATAGTTATGGTAAATGAATTTAGGGGTACTATGGATTCCCCCAAATTACTTGGTTATGATTTTGAAATATATGTGCCCTCAACCTATTTGTTAAAATACCAATGAGAATGGTTTTATCACATAGTTTGACTATTATTGAAATCTTTGCATTGCATAAGAGGTAATGGAACTTAAATTGGTTTGGAAAGGCCTTGATGTCCACGGTTTTGGTTTAATTGGAAACTTGGGAGTCAACTAGGGTTAGTGGTTTTTTATGGCATAAAAGGATAGACTTTCAAGATCTAATTTTGGTATAACTATACCAACGGTTAATTCCTAAATAAAAGACTCCTTGGTAAGTGTTTTGCTTATGTGAAAAAGGTTTAATTGAGCTTAAAGAAGATTGAGTAGAAAAATTGTGAAAAGATGGGGTCTCAGGATGACCGACATTGGAAACTCATGTTTACCGATGTGAAGGTAGTTTTGGTGACCATGTGCATGAAGTCACACTTTATATTTTGGGAGATGTACTAGTCATCTCAGGTTTTTTTCTCTGATTATGCGGCTAACACGCATTGGGGCCCTTTCAGTAGGGGGAGATAAACCTATATATTCCATTGGTGGTTTTAGGATGTTCAACCTACTCAGCCCAGGTTAAGGTTTTAAATGCATATTAAACCCTCTTTCCTTTCCTGATACGATATATATATTTATCTATGTGATTTCATATGGGCTATTTACTTTGATTTTGAATTACTGGCATTATTTTATCTTATCCCTGAGTACATCGTAGTATTCACTCCATTAACAGTCTTTGGGCAATGTATCCCCACTCAATGTAGGAACCAACCATACCACCATTTCTCCTATTCAGTGACTTAGATTCGGGGATAACTTTGAGTCAAACTATAATGGTGAGCTTGCACAATCTGGAAGGCCCTATTTCATGCTATAAACTTCTTATATTTTTGTTATTCTATTTTTTGGTTTGTCTATGGTCAGGGGCATGTCCTGACCGAATGTATTGATTTTGGTTGAAGGCTTTGTCAGGCAAATATGGGCATGGGAGGTGTCGATATTATTGTCATCCTTGGTATTGGTATTTCTATTGGGATTGGAATCGGTTGGATATTTGATTGAGGTTGTTGGATTATGATTATAGACTTTACTTAATGTCTTTAAATTATTATGGTTTTATCTTGTTATATGTTTGAACTTCATCTGACATTGTGTATAGGGTGGTTACGATTTGGTATTGGGGGTAATATCCAGTCAAGATTAGAGTTGAGATGCCCGACACGACTAGGCATAATTTGGGTCATGTTATATTGGTCTCAGAGCCCTAGGTTCATGGTCAATTAGGTATCCAGAAAAGTTGTGTCTTGTAGAGTCTCTTTTAGGGGTGTGTAGTGTTCCACACTTATAAGGGAGAGGCTACAAGGCATTTAGGAATATATCTCTTTCTTGTGTTCTATTTTTAAGCTGTAGAGTCTATGGTCCTAAAATCTTCTCTAATTCCTGTTTGTTTACTTTTTAGATCATGCCTTTTTGATGATCCAAATCTCACGAGAACTCCTCTGTACTACCCAAGGATTATGTTTATGGGATCCATTTTGATTGTGGGGTCCAGACCCAGTCTAGGTTTCTAATTCCTGATTGTCCTTATGGAGTTCCTCTGATTCCCTCCAGCCCTTCTCGAGCTCCTTAGGCTAATGTGACCAATGCTAAGTCTTGTCAGTATATTCATATGTTAGCACCGTTAGTAGCTTCTCAGGTTGAGAATGGTGCTTCTATTACTTCATCTTTTTAGGCCATAAGGGTTGGCTAGTTCAAGAGGTTAAATCCTTCTGTATTCACTGGTGTTAAGGTTGAGGAGGATCCTCAAGCTTTTGTGGACAAGATGGAAAAGATTTTTCTTGTTTTACATGCTACTAATGTTAAGGGTATGGAATTTGCTACCTACCAACTGTAGGACATAGCATACTAATGGTATGAGGAATGAGAGTAGTCAAGGGGTGATGTTGTTAAGTTAGCCTTATGAGATGATTTCTCTAGTGCTTTTTTGGACTGCTTTTTTCTTCAGAAGTTGAAGGAAGCGAAGGCAAAAGAGTTTGTTAACCTAAAATAAGACAAGATGTCAGTGAAGGAGTATGCCTTGAAGTTTCACTAGTTATCTCGGTATGCTCCGATGTTGGTTTCTAGAATGAGGGGTAGAATAAGAAAGTTTGCTTCGTGGTTGTCTCAGAACTTGATTTTGGAGAGTAAGATTGCTTTGTTGAACAAAGACATGGACATTTATAGCTTGGTTGTGTACATATAGTAGGTTGAGAAAGAGAAAAAGAAATAGGTATAGACTGGGGAGAGGCAGAGCAAGAAGTTTAAATTTTCTTAGCAGTATAGTGGCTAATAGTAGAATGGAAGAGATGGTAGAAAGTGGCCCAAGAAGAAGTGGGGAAATTCTGGGTCTAACTCAATGGCTAATGCTCCCTACCCAAAGATGTCAAGTGATAGGAATTTCCATGGTGGTGATAACTTTAGCGCACAGGGTGCCCAATACTAGGATAGTGGGGTTAGATGGCTCCATCATATCCTCCCTGCAGATTTTGTGGTCGATTGCATTGAGGTTATTGTGATGAAAGAATGGACAAGTGCTTTAACTGTGGTCATCCAGTGCACATGATCAGAAACTGTCCTGTTGGAATGGTTGCTTCTAGGGAAAATAAAGTTTTCGTTGCCTCTTATCCAGCTCCTGTACCAAAGGGTGCACATCTAGTTCCAGCACTGGTCGGGATCGTCTCTATGCTTTCACTAACCTCTAGGATTTTGAGGCATCGCCAGATGTTGTGACTGGTATGTTGAAAATCTTTTGTCGTGATATGTATTGTTTACTTGATTCGGGGCTCACTCTTTTTTATGTACCCTTATTTATGGTTGTGTATTTGGATTTTTGTCCTGAGTGTATTTTGGACTCTTTTTTCTATTTCTACCGCGGTGGGTGACTCTATGGTTGCTAGAAGAGTCTATAGGGACTGTGTGGTGTCAGTGGGTGGTGGAAAGACCTTGGTGGATATTTTTGAATTAGACATGGTTGATTTTGATATTATATTGGGGATGGATTGGTTGTACTTGTGTTATACTTCTATAGACTGGTGAACCCATTAGGTCGTCTTTAAATTCCCTAATGAGCCAGTTATTGAATGGGAGGGTAGTTCCTTAGATCCTAAAGAAAAGTTCATATCATATCTTAAAGCTCAGAGATTGATCTCCAAGGGATGTCTCTATCATATCGGGTTAAAGATTCTAGATCGGAGAGTCCTTCTTTGCATTCTGTACCAGTAGTGAATAAATTTCCTAAGGTCTTTCCTAATGACCTCCATGGTGTTCTTCTTGATAGAGAGATTGATTTTGGGATATATCTTGTTCCGAACACTCATCCAATTTTCTTTCCCCCATATAGAATGGCTCCAACTAAGTTGAAGTAGCTTAAGGGTCAACTTAAGGATATCTTAGACAAGGGTTTCGTCCATCCTAGTATATCTTAGTGGGGTGCACCAGTGCTATTCGTGTGTAAGAAGGATGGTTTCCTTTGAATATGTATTGATTACTGGAAGTTGAATAAGGTAACAGTAAAGAATAAGTACCCTCTTCCAAGGATAGATGATTTGTTTGATCAGCTTTAGGGTGCTAGGTTTTTCTCCAAGATTGATCTTCGGTCTGGGTATCAGCAATTAAAAATTAGGGAGGTGGACATCCCAAAGACTGCCTTCCATACTCTATAAGGGCATTTTAAGTTTTTGGTTATGTCTTTTGGGTTGATTAATGTCCCAGCGGCATTAATGGATTTGATGAATAGGTTCTTTCAGCAGGCCCTAGATTTGTTAATCATTGTGTTCATAAAAGATATTCTGATGTATTCAAAGAGTGAGGTGGATCATGCCAATCAGCCCTATATATTATTACAGACACTGAAAGAGCAGTAGTTGTATGCCATATTCTCGAAATACGAATTCTGGTTAAACGTTGTCACTTTTATGAGCCATGTCATTTTTAGTGAAGGTAACATAGTGGATCCGCATAAAGTTCCAGTGGTTAAGAAGTGTCCTAGATGCACGAATCCAACCGATATTTGGAGCTTCTTGGGTTTAGCAGGTTACTACAAGAGGTTTGTGGAGAGTTTTTTTTTACTATAGCTTCCCTATTAACTAAATTGACTCAGAGAAAGGTAAAGTTCTTGTGGTCTCATGCTTATAAGGGGATTTTTGATAAATTAAAGGGTAAGATAACTTTGGCTCCAATTTTGACCTTACGTAAAGGCACTGATGGATTCATGGTCTATTGTGATACATCCTATGTGGGTTTTGGTTGTGTCTTGATGCAACATGGAAAGGTGATAGCCTTCCAGATAGTTGAAGGTGCATGAGAAGAATTATCCAATCCATGACTTGGAATTGTTAGTTATGGTGTTTGCATTAAAAATTTTGTGACACTATCTATATGACGTGCACGTGGATATCATTTTGATCATAAGAGCCTGCAATATGTGTTTACTCAAAAAGAGCTTAACCTCAGACTAAGGAGATGGCTTGAGCTTTTCAAGGATTATGACATGAGTCTTCACTACCATCCAGGGAAGGCTAATGTGGTTGTTGATGATCTTAGTAGGTTATCCATGGGAATTTTGGTTCACGTGGTGAAAAGGAAGCGAGAGTTGGTGAAATATATTCACCGTTTGGATAATCTTAGAGTTCATCTCATGGACATTGAGAATAGTGGTGTGGTTGTGCAGGAGGTGGAATATTTATCTTATAGTGCTTAAGTAAAGGAGAAACAAGTGATAGATCCTGTCTTGATAAGGATCAAAACTGATCTAGGTGGGCCGAAGGTAATGGCCTTCGAGATAGTGGTGATGGTACCTTGTGGTACAAAAAGAGGTTATGTGTTTCTTATATAGATGGTTTGTGAGAGAGGATCTTGGTTGACGAGAATGAGTCATACTATGCTATTCATCCTGGTTCGAAAAAAATGTATCATGACCTTAAAGAGATATATTTGTGGAACAATATGAAGCGGGATATGGCTAATTTTGTGGCTAAGTGCATAGTGTGCCAACAAGTGAAGGTTGAGCACATGAGTCCTGGAGGGTTACTTTATATTTTCCAAATAAGCCTGTGATTGAGTGGGAGGGGTATTCTATAGCACCTAGGGGGAAGTTCATATCCTATCTTATAGAACTTAAGCTTATATCAAAGGGTTATTTGTATCATCTTATTCAGGTTAAAGATTCCAGTACTGAAAGTCCTTCTGTCCAATTTGTCCCTATAGTTAATGAATTCTCAAAAGTCTTTACCGATGATCTCCTAGGGATACCACCTGACAGAAAGATAGATTTTAGCATTGACTTGTTGCCAAACACTCATCCTATTTCTTTTTCGCCATATAAAATGGCTCCTACTGAATTGAAAGAGTTAAAAGAACAGTTAAAAGATCTTCTGGACAAGATCTTTATCCGTCCTAGTATTTCTCCCTAGGGTGCACCTATACTCTTCATACGTAATAAAGATGGCTCCCTCCGTATATGTATAGACTACCGTCAGCTAAATAAGGTCATGGTTAAAAATAAATACCCTCTTCCCAAATCAATGATTTATTTGATTAACTCCAAGGTTCCAAATGTTTCTCTAAGATAGACCTTCGTTCGAGGTATCATCAGTTGAAGGTTAGAGAGGCTGACATTTCCAAAACCACTTTCTAAACCCGATATGGTCATTATGAATTCTTAGTTTGTCCTACGGACTGACTAATTCCCCTACAACTTTTATAGACCTAATGAATAGGGTGTTTCACCAGTTTCTAGACCTATTTGTCATAGTATTTATAGACGATAATCTAGTTTACTCTAAAAGTGAGGAGGAGCATGCCACCATCTCCGGATAATCCTTCAGACCCTCAAAAATCATGAATTATATCTAAAGTTTTCCAAATGTGAATTCTGGCTAAGTGTTATTACTTTTCTGGGGCATATTATTTCTAGTGAGAGGATTACGGTTGACCCCCAAAAGGTTGAGGCAGTAAAAAAATGGCCCAGACCCATGACTCCAACCTATATTCAGAGCTTCTTGGGTTTGGTAGGTTATTAAAGAAGGTTTGTAGAGAGTTTTTCCTCCATAGTCGCTCCACTCACTAAATTAACTTAGAAAAAGGTGAGATTCTTGTTGTATGACTCTTGTGAGAATAGTTTGAGAAACTAAAATAAAAGTTGACTACCACACCAGTTTTGACCCTTCCCGAGGGTACAAAGGTTTTGTTGTATAATGTGATGCGTCTCAGGTGGGACTAGGGTATGTATTTATGCATCATGGTATAGTGGTGGCTTATGTATCTAGGCATTTGGAGGTGGATGAAAATAATTATCCCACCCATGACATAGAGTTGGTGGTTGTGGTGTTTGCGTTTAAGATCTGGCTGCACTATCTATATGGGGTACATGTTGATATATTCACGGATCGCAAAAGTTTGCAGTATGTTTTCTCATAGAAAGAACTGAATCTCATGCAAAGGTAGTGGTTGGAATTGTTGAAGTATTATAACATAAGTTGTCACTACCATCTGGGAAAGGCCAATGTGGTGGCCATCGCCTTTAACCGGTTGTCTATGGCCAGTCTTTCTCATGTTGAGGATGGAAAGAGGGAGATGGTGAAAGATATTCATCGGCTTTCAAATTTGGGAGTTTGACTTTTGGATTTCGAATATAGAGGAGTGATTGTCCAAGAGATAGCTAAATCCTCCCTATGTGCTAAAGTTAAGGAAAAACAGACCAAAGATCCTATCTTGATCCAGATTAAAAAGGATGTCGGTCAACAAAAGTTTATGGCATTTGAAATTGGAGATGGTGGGATTTTGAAGTATCAAGGTAGGTTGTGCGTAATTAATGTATATGGGTTGTGAAAAAGAATTCTCGATGAATCTCACACCTCCAGGTATGTGGTTCAACCCGTTTCTACTAAAATGTATCATGACCTTAAGGCTATTTATAGGTGGAATAATATGAAACACGATGTTGCTAATTTTTTTCTAAGTATTTGAATTGTCAACAAGTCAAGGTAAAAAATTTAAGGCCAAGTGGCACATCCCAGGAGATAGATTTGCTTATGTGGAAGTGGGTGATGATTAACATGCACTTCATTACAGGGCTTCCGAAGTAATAGAATCAATATGACTCCATTTGGGTGATTGTAGATCGGATGACCAAGTCCACCCATTTTCTTCTAATACAAATGAATTATTCGGGGGATGACTATGCTAAGTTGTACATTTGACCGATAGTCTATTTACATGGTGCTCTTATATCTATTATATCCGACCAAGGTACAAAATTCTCTTCTTAGTTTTGGCAATCTTTTCAGAGGGGTTTATCACCCAAGTGAACCTGAGTACTTCCTTTCACTCTCAGACTGATAGGCAAGATGAATGCACCATTCAGACCCTTGAGGATATATTGAGGACCTGCATGATTGACTTGAAAGGTAGTAAGGTGGATCATTTATCATTGATAGAATCTTCCTACAACAATTGCTACTATTTTTGTATAGATAAGGCTCCTTTTGAAGCACTTTATGGGAAGAGGTGTAGGCCTCCAATTGGGTGGTATGAAGTGGGCGAAACCTAGCTGTTTAGGCCTGACCTTGTTCATCAAGTGATGGACAATGTAAAGATCATGAGGGAGCAACTTAAGACAGCTCAGAGCCACCAAAAGTCTTATGCCAATGTTAGAAGGTGAGATTTGGAGTTCAAAGTTGATGATTGGGTATTTCTAAAGGTCTCCCCTATGAAGGGAGCCATGCGATTCAGAAAGAAAGGGAATCTTAGTCCTCGTTATATAGGATAGTATCAGATTGTGAGAAGGATAGGTGGGGTTGCTTATGATTTAGATTTTCCCACGAGTCAGGATTCCGTACATCTAGTATTCCATGTGTCCATGTTGAAAAAGTACATTAGAGATCATTCCCTAGTATTGGCTGTAGAGGAGATCAATGTAAAAAACTCCTTGTCATTTAAAGAAGAACCCATTGCCATTTTGGATCGCTATGTTTGAAAGCTGAGAAACATGGAGATAGCTTCGGTTAAGGTGTTATGGAAGAATCAAAGAGCTGAGGAAGCTACTTGGGAGTCAGAAGATGATATACGAAATAGATACCCAAACCTCTTTGAGACCGCGGATGACGACATAGAAGGTATTTGAAATTGTGCTTGTTTATGTTTTGATCCATCATTCGGGGATGAATGATCCCAAGAAGGGATAATGTAACACCTCGTAGCATTCTCTACATAATACCACTCTATGCATAGAGAGTTTTCAACCATAAATTTGTCTAAGTGTTAAAAAGACTTAGTCATATTTTGAGCCTTAACTTCAAAGATTTTTTAATTGACCTTCCTAACCTCGAGATATATATTTTAAAGTTGATTCATGTTTAGGGGTACAAAAGGGATGTCTCGGCGGAGTTTTAGATTTTTCGGACAAGGTTTGGGACGTGTTTAGATTTCAAAAGTAGAATGTCACCGCGATATCAATGCATTGCGATGCTTATCGCGTTGGGGCACCTGGTACGCTGCATTGGCTCTCTAAAATGGGATTTTTCTATGATCTTTATTCTGAAGGACAACTTATCTTTTCCCTATAACCCCAAGTCATGAAAACAAAATATTAAAACGTCTATTGGGAATCATATGATAAAAATTAATCATTTTTCTCATAAACAGAACCCTAACCCTCCCCCCAAAGATCAAAAGTTCAACCTTTAAGTTCAAGATACCTAAGAAACGAGTCAAGATTCGGGTTCCATTCTTTGAACTAAGTAATCTAAGGTACGTGGGACTATTCTTAACCTCATTGACATAGAGTTTACTGCGTTCAAATTTATTTTAAAGGTTCTATATATACGAAATTGTTTCAAGATTGTTGATAAACTTGTATTGAAAATATTGCATCTTGATGAAGTATTGCAAAAATTATAGTATGAAGTCCTAAATTTGAAATGTTTCTGTGTGTTCATGTAATGTTTCGATTGTGAAATTAAATGAGAGCACGGGACATGCAATTCCCCTTTTTCTATAGAATTCATTGAGTTTACATGTTGTGAATTAAATTTACAAAATGTTGAAAGCTTGAGTCTATTGATGGACTGCTATGAACAAATTGTACTATTTTCCATGAGATAATTAAAGTTTGTATTACTTGTTCTATATTAATCATGATTTTCATTTAGATTGAATTTAAAGTGATTTACAAGGGTGACCACCGTAGAACAATTATTGAGTAAATGATGGTTTGGTTTTCAACTATTTTAAAACATGAACTTCCAGTCAAATGGTAGATCTTTTGGGTGGTCAGTAAAGATTTTTTTGAAATGAGATAAGGGGAGTAGAGATGTTGGGAATTACTTGTAAGTTTGGATATGACGATACACTATTTTTATGTGCCCGGAGATAATAAGAGAGAAAAAACTTTAAGAAGAAGAAGATATGTTTAAAAGAATCTAAAACTGGGCTTAAGAGAGTTAGATGGTTACCCGAAGAAGACACTAGTCAGATGACTCATTGCCCAAAATTGTGATTTGTCGACATGAGTTTATGTTACCCCAAAAGGGAGATTGTACGTTGGAGACAACCCTATGGCGTAGTAGATAAGCAGATACACCACCCTATGCGGCAAACATGGGTTGGGGGCTTAGCCGCTGAGTCAACAATGTATTCTATATAGCCCATTGAATCGTAGATTTGTAGGGTGCACCATCTAGCTCAGAAGTAAGATAAAGAGTAGAGTCGTGATTTGCAGAATGTGTTTTGAAAGATTTAGATTATGCCTATATGTTTTCAATTATTTTAAGGTAATATGCACTTTTTGAAATGCTCTTACCTATGTTGCATATGAATGTATTTTGTTTTTGGATCATTCTGCGTACCAGTATATCTGTATTGACCCCTATATTTCAGGATTTGAGGCTCTATTCCTGGGTCCCGCTAAGAAGTAGATTGATCTTGTCAGAATTTATAGTTGGTAAGCCTCTCTTATTTCTGAAGGCCTGGTATGGTACATTGTTTTTAATTTTGGTTTATGGTCTGACTTAGGGCCTTGTCCTAGTTTAGACAGATATTGGTTTCATGATTGTTAGAGATTTTGCAGACTGGTTTCATATGTTCAGATTGTTTTGGACTAAATTTCATATGGTTCTATTGAATAAAAGAATGACCATGTTTCCATTTTGTTATCTTTCTGCATTTCCTTATAATGTATGAATAATGTACATGATTGCCAGATTGAAAAGGGGCACTCTAGCCTTCATGGTTTGGGATGCGCATTGCGGCCAAGGCATCAGTCGGGTGGTGACAAACTTTTTATCAGAGCATATTTCATGGTCCCAGGGTGTCTAAGAAATCACATCGGGTAGAGTTCAATTTATGGGTGTGTAGCGTGCCATACTCATAAGCAGGAGGATACAAGGTGATTAGGAATGTCTTTTTTTCATGATTTAGTTTATGATATAGAGTCTAAGTGTCCTCTAATATATGATTTCCTATATTTTAGAATGTTATCATGCCTCCCCTTAGATTCAACAAACAAAATACTCAGGTTGAGGATGTTTGCCCTACTCATAGGATGTCGACCCATGATAGAGAACATACACCAGAGTTTGTTGCCGCTCCCGGAGTCCCTCCAACTCAAACTAGTCCACCTAGGGCTCCTTGATCTGGAGCTAATTATACTCAGCTTTCCTAGAGAGAAGTCTAATACTGAATTTCGGCAGTCTATGTACATAATTGCTTAGCTCATGGCTTCTTAAGCCCATCGGTCTGAAGATATAGGGTCTGTGTTTGGTTCATTTGAGATTAAACGGGTTGGTAAATTCATGAGACTGAACCCAACCATGTTTACAAGCATGGAGGTTGAGAAGGACCCCCAAGGTTTCATTGACAAGATGTAGAAAATTTTTAGGGTTATGCATGTGAATAAAGTGGAAGGGATTGAGTTAGCAGCCTATCAGTTGAAAAATGTGGCGAATCAGTGGTAGAATGAATGAGAGGATTAGAAGGGTAGAGATGTTGAGCTTTCTGTGTAGAGTGAGTTTGTGGAAGCCTTCCTGGACCATTTATTTCCATAGGAATTGATAGAATCAAAGTCTTAAGAATTTATGAACTTGAAATAAAGAAAAATGAGTGTCAAGGAGTATACATTAAAGTTCACCCAGTTATCACGTTATGCTCCAGAATTGGCAAGTAACATGAGAGCTTGCATGAGGAAGTTTGCACCCGATCTCTCAAATAATCTAGTGTTTGAATACAAAGGAACAATGCTAAATAGCGATATGGATTTCTCTAGATTGTCTATTCATATGTTGCAAGTCGAAGAGCAAAAAAAAAGATTGGCAGAGGTAAGAGAGAGAGAGGCAAGCTAAAAGAACTAGATCCATAGACCAGACTAACAGTCTGTACCAAGGTGGTAATTGGGGTAATAGTTGGTTGAAGAAAATTTTTTTGAGTAATTGTCAGTCTTCAGCTAGCGCCCCAGCTTCCATACCTCTAGTTAATTAGCGGTACTAGAATTTTTAGTCTAACAGTGGACCGAGAATGCAAGGTACTCAGTTTTAGGAAAGTGTATCTTAGACTTATCAATTATACCCACACTGTGAAAAATATAGAAAAGATTATCCAGGGTCGTGCAAGTTTGGTAATCTTGTGTGCTATACCTGCGGCTAGCCAGTCCATATCAAGATGGACTGTCCCTCGGCAAAGATAAATATTGGAGGTGCTAAGTCTCAGTTGAACTCTACAGCCCCTCCTCCTAAGGGCAGTACTTCAGCTGCCGATGGTGGTCACAACCAGTTATATATTGTATATAATCTCTAGGATGTAGAGGCTTTGCCAGATATTGTGATGGGTACATTACAAATTTTCTCCCATAATGTGTATGTGTTTCTTGATCTAGAGTCTACCTTGTCTTATGTGACCCTTTATGTGGCCATTAGTTTTGGTTTTGAGCCTGAAATTATTTTGGAACACTTCTCTATTTCCACTCCTATTGGTGACACTATTGTGGCTAGGAAGGTGTATAGAAATTATGTAGTATTTGTTGGTCATCGCGATACTGTGGCAGACCTTATGGATCTTGATATGATTGACTTTGATTCTATTTTAAGAATGGATTGGCTCCATACGTGTTATGCCATATTATACTGTAGAACCCAAAAGTTACTTCATCCATTCCAAATGAGTCTGTGATTGAGTGGGAGGGGTATTCTATAACACCTAGAGGGAAGTTCATATCTTATCTTAAAGCCCGTAAGCTTATATTAAAGGGTTGTTTGTATCATCTTATTCGGGTTAAATATTACAGTACTGAAAGTCCTTCCCTCCAGTCTGTCCCTATAGTTAATGAATTCCTGGAAGTCTTTCCTGATGATCTCCCAAGGCTACCACTTGACAAGGAGATAGATTTTGTCATTGACTTGTTCCTGGACAGTCGTGCTATTTCTATTCAGCCATATAGAATGTCTCCTGCTGAATTGAAAGAGTTAAAAGAACAGTTAAAAGATCTTATGGACAAGGGCTTTATCTGTCTTAGTGTTTCTCCCTGGAGTTCACCTGTACTCTTCATGTATAAGAAAGATGCCTCCCTCCGTATGTGTATAGAATACTGTCACCTAAATAAGATCATGGTTAAAAATAAATACCCTCTTCCTAGAATCGATGATTTATTTGATCAACTCCAAGGTGACAAATATTTCTCTAAGATAGACCTTCTTTTGGGGTATCATCAGTTGAAGGTTAGAGAGGCTGACATTCCCAAAATAGCTTGCCGAACCCAATATGGTCATTATGAATTCTTAGTTATATCCTTCGGACTGACTAATACCCTGCAATTTGTATGGACCTAATAAATAGGGTGTTTCACCAGTTTCTAGATCTGTTTGTCATAGTCTTTATAGACAGTATCCTGGTTTACTCTTAAAAGTGAGGAAGAGCATCGAAACCATCTTCGGATAATCCTTCGGACCCTCAAAGATCATGAATTGTATGCAAAGTTTTCCAAATGTGAATTCTGGCTTAGTACTATTTCTTTCCTGGGGTATATTGTTTCTAGTGAGGGGATTAAGGTTGACCTCCAAAAGGTTGAGGCAGTTATAAATGGCACAGACCCACGACTCCAATCAATATTCAGAGTTTCTTGGGTTCGGCAGGGTATTACAAAAGGTTTGTAGAGAATTTTTCCTCTGTAGCTGCTCTACTCACTAAATTAACTTAGAAGAAGATGAAATTCTTGTGGTCTGATTCTTGTGAGAATAGTTTTGAGAAACTGAAAGACAAGTTAACTACTGCGCCAGTTTTGACCCTTCCCGAGGGTACAAAGAGTTTTGTTGTATACTGTGATGTATCCCAGGTGGTACTAGGGTGTGTGTTTATGCATCATGGTAAAGTGGTGGCTTATGAATCTAGGCAGTTGAAGGTGAATGAAAAGAATTTATCCCACCCATGACTTAGAGTTGGCGGCTGTTGTGTTTGCGCTTAAGAACTGGCGGCACTATCTATATAGGTTACATATTGATATATTCACTGATCACAAAAGTTTGTAGTATGTTTTCTCGCAGAAAAAACTGAATCTCAGGCAAAGGCGGTGGTTGGAATTATTGAAGAATTATGACATGATCTTGCACTACCATTCGGGCAAGGACAATATAGTGGTTGACGCCCTTAGCAGGTTGTCTATGGGTAGTCTATCTCATGTTGATGAAGGAAAGAGGGAGATGGTGAAAGATATTCACTGGGTTTGCAAATTTGAGAGTTCGACTTTTGTATTTTGAAGATGGAGGAGTGATTTTCCATGAGATAGCAAAATCCTTGGTGTGTGCCAATGTTAAGGAAAAGAAGGCCAAAGATCCTATCCAGATGCAGATTAAAAATGATGTTAGTCAAAACAAGGTTATGGCATTTAAAATTGGAGGTGATGAGATTTTGAGGTATCAAGGTAGGCTATGTGTGCCGAATGTAGATAGGTTGTGAGAAAGAATTCTCGGTGAAGATCACACCTCCAGGTATGTGGTTCACCCCAGCTCTACTAAAATATATCATCACCTTAAGGCTATTTACTGGGGGAACAATATGAATTGTGATGTTGCTAATTTTTTTTCTAAGTGTTTGAATTGTTAACAAGTCAAGGTAGAACATTTGAGGCCATGTGGCACTTCCCAGGAGATAGGTTTGGCTATATGGAAGTGAGAGATGATTAACATGGACTTTATTACAGGGATACCAAAGCCCCGTAATCAATATGACTCCATATGGGTGATTGTAGATTGGATGACCAAGTCCTTCCATTTTCTTCCAGTACGGACGAATTATTCGGAGGATGACTATGCTAAGTTGTACATTCAAGAGATAGTCTGTTTGCATGGTACTTTTGTATATATTATATCCAAACGAGGTACGCAGTTCTCTTCTTAGTTTTTGTGATCTTTGTAGAAGGGTTTAGCACCCAAGTGAACCTGAGTACTGTTTTCTACCCTCAGACTGATGGGCAAGCTGAAAGCACCATTCATAACCTTGAGGATATGTTAAGGGCCTGCATGATTGACTTCAAAGGTAGTTGGATGGATCATTTACTGTTGATAACATTCACGTACAAAAATAGATATTATTCTAGTATACTGATGGCTACTTTCGAAGCACTTTATGGGAGGAGATGTAGGTCTCTAATTGGACGGTATAAAGTTGGTGAAACCTGTTTTTTTGAGCCTGAACTTGTTCATCAGACGATGGACAATGTAAAGATCATTAGGTAGCGACTTAAGATAGCTCAGAGTTGCCAAAAGTCCTATATTGACGTTAGAAGGAGAGAGTTGGAGTTCGAGGTTGATGATTGGATATTTCTAAAAGTCTCCCCTATGAAGGGATTCATGCGAGTAGGAAAGAAAGAGAAGATTAGTCCTCATTATATAAGACCATATTAGATTGTGAGAAGGATAGGTGAGGTTGCTTATGAGTTAGATTTTCCCATAAGTCGGGGTTCCGTACCTCCAATTTTCCATGTGTATATGTTGAAAAAGTGCATTGGAGATCATTCTCTAGTATTCCCTGTAGAGGAGATCAATGTCCAAGACTCTTTGTCATATGAAGAAGAACCCATTGCCATTTTGGATCGCCAAGTTTAAAATATGATAAGTATAGAGATAACTTCGATTAAGATATTATGGAAGAATCAAAGAACTGAGGAAGATGCTTGGGAGTCAGAAGAAGACATGCGAACTAGATACCCAACCTCTTTGAGACCGTTGATGATGACATGGAAGGTATTTGAAATAGTGCTTGTCTGCATTTCGAGCCATCATTCGGGGATGAATGATCACAAGGAGGGGATAATGTAACACCTCGTAGCATTCTTGACTTAATAACACTTTTAGAAACATACATAGAGAGCCTACAACCTGAAATTTCTCTGAGTATTAAAAAGACTTAGTCATATTTTGAGCCGTTAACTTCAATGATTTTTCAATTGACCTTCCCGACCCCAAGACGTAGATTTTAAAATTGATTCATATTCAAGGTTGTAAAGGGGATGGCTCGAGGGAGTTTTGAATTTTTTAGATAAGGTTTGGGACGTGTTTGGATTTCAAAAATAGAATATCATGAGATATCGCTGTGTTGTGATGCTTATAGCGTTGGGGCACCTGGCGCGATGCATTAGCTCTCAAAAATAGGAATTTTCTGTGATTTTTATTTTAAAGGGTAGTCTTGTCTTTTACCTATAACCCCAAGTCATGAAAACGAAAGATTAAAATATCTGGAGGGCATTATATGCTCAAAATTAATCAATTTTCTCATAAACAGAACCCTAACCCTTCCCCAAAGATAAAAAATTAAACCTTTAAGTTCAGAATTTCTAAGAAACGAGTCAAGATTCGGGTTCCATTCTTCGAACTAAGTAATCTAAGGTACGTGGAACTATCCTAAACCTCATGGTAATGGATTTACTGCATTCAAATTTGTTTTAAAGATTATGTATATGTATATAAAAAATTGTTTCAAGATCGTTGATAAACTTGTATTGAAAATGTTGCATCTTGATAAAGTATTGCAAAAATTATAGTATGAAGTCCTGAATTTAAAATGTTTACGTATGGTCATGTAATGTTTGGATTATGAAATTAAATGAGAGATGTAATTCCCCCTTTTTCTATGGAATTTATTGAGTTTACATACTGTGAATGGAATTTATGAACTGTTGAAATCTTGAGTCTATTGATGGATTGTTATGTACAAATTGTATTATTTTAAATGAGATAATGAAAGAGTGTTTTAATTGTTATATAATGATAAGGATTTCCATTTTGAATGAATTTAAAGTGATTGACAAGGGTGACCACTGTAGAGCAATTATTGAGTAGAGGATGGTTTGGTTTTCAATTGTTTTGAAATACGAACTTTCATTCAAATGGTAGATCTTTTGGGTGGTCAATAAATATTTTTTTTAGAAATAAGATAAGGGCAGTAGAGATGTTGGGACATGACTTGCAAGTCTGGGTATGACGATACACTATTTTGATGTGCCCCAAAATAATAAGAGAGAAATAACTCTAAGAAGGAGAAGATATGTTTTAAAGAATCTAACTGGGCTTAAGAGAGTTAGATGGTTACCTGAAGAATGCACTAGTCAGATGACTCATTGCTCGAAACCGTGATTTGCTGACATGGGTTTATGTTACCCGAATGGGAGATTATACGTTGGCGATGACCTTGAGGCGTAGTAGATAACCAAATACTCTAATCCTTCCAGCAAACTTGGGTTGGGGGCTTAGCCACCTAGTCAAGGGCGGATTCCATGTAGACCGTGGAATCATAGATTTGTAGGGTGCACCATCTAGCTCAAAAGTAAGATAAAGAGTAGAGTCGTGATTTACAAAATTTGTTTTGAAAGATTCAGATTATGCCTATGTGTTTTCAATTTTAATAAGGTAACACGAACTTTTTGAAAATCTCTCACCTATGTTGCATATAAATGTATTTTATTTTTGGGTTGTTCTGTGTACCAGTACATCTGTATTGACCCTTATATTTCAGGATCTGAGGCTCAGTCCCGGGTCTCGCTAAGCTATAGATTGATATTGTCAGAATTTGCAGTTGGTGAGCCTCCTTTATTTTGGAAGGCCTAGTTATGGAACATTGTTATTTATTTTGGTTTATGGTCCGACTGGGGCCTTGTCGCAGTTTATACAGATGTATATTTCATGATTGTTAGGGATTTCGCAGACTAGTGTCACATGTTTAGAATGTTTTGGACTAAATTTCGTATGGTTCAGTTGAAGTAAAAGAATAACCATGTTTTTTTTGTTATCTTTTCGTATTTCTTTATAGTGTATGAATGGTGTACATGATTGCCAGATTTAAAAGGGACACTCAGACCTTCATGGTTCAGGATGCTAGTCACTGCCAGGGCCTCGGTACTTTGTATTCCCCCAAATTACTTGGTTATGGTTTTGAAAAATATGTGCCCTCAACCTGTTTGTTCAAATGCTAATTAGAATGGTTTTGTCTCATAGTTTGACTATTATTGAAATCTCTGCATTGCATAAGAGGTAATGGAACTTAAATTGGTTTGGTTTGTTTTAAATGGTTTGGAAAGGCCTTGATGGCCATGATTTTGGTTTAATTATAAACTTGGGAGTCAACTTGGTTTATTGGTTTTGGTATGGCATAAAAGGATAGACTTGCAAGCTCTAATTTTGGTATGACGATACCAATGGTTAGTGCCTAAACAAAAGACTCCTTCGTAAATGGTTTGCTTATGTGAAAAAGGTTTAATTGGGCTTAAAGAGGGTCGAGTATCAAGACCATGGAAGGTGGGGATACCGGGGGGACCGACACTGGAAACTCACATTTGTCGATATGAGAGTGGTCTTGGTGACCGTGTGCATGATGTCACACTTTATATTTTGGGAGATGTACTAGTCATCTTAGGTTTTTTTTTGGTCGTGCGACTAACACGCATTATTTCCCTTTCAGTAGCAGGAGCTAAACCCATATAACCTATGGGTATTTTTAGGACGGTTAAGCTACTCAGCCCAGGTTAAGATTTTAAATGCATGCTAAACTAGGTTCTCTTTCCCGGCATGATATATATATATATATATATATATATATATATATTTGATTGCATATGGGTATTTATTTTGGTTTTGAATTACTGGCATTATTTTATCTTATCCCTGAGTAAATGCTAGCATTCACTCTGCTAACTGTCTTCGGGCGCTATATCCCCATGCGATGCAGGAATCAACCATACTACCATTCTTCCTGCTTAGTGACTTGGATTCAGGGATAATTTTGAGTGACTAAAGTGGTGAGTTTTATTTCTTTGGTTTGTTTTAGGCTATGGTCGGGGTCATGTCCTGACCGGATGTTATTGATTTTGGTTAGAGGCTTTATCAGATAACTACGGGCATGGGAGGCGTCGGTATTGGTGCCAGCCTTGGTACTGATATTGGCATTGGGGTCGACACCGGTTGGATATTTGATTAAGGTTGTTGGATTATGATTATTAACTTTACTTAATGTCATTAAATTATTCTGGTTTAATCATGTTATATGTTCAAAATTCATCCTACATTAGGTGCAGGGCGGTTACTATTAGGTATTGGGGGTGGTCTTCGGTCCTGGTTGGACTTGAGACGGCCGACATGACTAGGCCCTGGTTCGGGTCATGTTACACACTTCCTAATCGAGTTATTTCCTTTAACCCTTAGGAGACGCAATTTCTTATCTAGGTAATTCAAGCTTCATTTTAATGTGAGGACATTCTAGTTAAAGTCGTCCATGTTAACTCTTAGGAGATGCACTTCCTAATTTGGGTCATCAATTCTACTTTGAAGAGACACATTTCTTTATCAGGGACTTGATACACCCTCTTTACTGTACTTTTCAAAAAGTTATGATTTTGTGACACTCACAAAATTTTCCAGTACAAACTGGGAAAAAAAATTTATTTGTGTAATTTGGATTTTACTTTTCAACTCAGGACCTTCCTGGATAATGGGACTTTATTTTCTGCTCAGGACCCTCCTAGATAATGGGATTTTATTTTCTGCTCAGGACCCTCCTAGATAATGGGATTTTATTTTCAGCTCAGGACCCTCCTGGATAATGGGATTTTATTTTCAGCTCAAGACCCTCCTGGAGAATGAGATTTTACTTTTAGCTGAGGACTATCTTGGATAATAGGACTTTATTTGCAGCTCAAGACTCTTATGAATAATGAGGTTTTATTTTTCAGATCAAGACCCTCCTAGATAATGGGACTATATTTTCTATTCAGGACCCTTCTAGATAATGGGATTTTATTTTTTTGATCAGGCCCCTCTTGGATAATGAGATTTTACTTTTCAGCTCAGGACCCTCCTAGATAATAATGGTACTTTAATTTTAACCTCAAGACCCTCCTAGATAATGGGACTTTACTTTTTAACTTAGGGCCCTCCTGGATGATGAGACATTATTTTTTAGCTCAGGACCATTCTGGATAATGGGACTTTACTTTTCAACTCAGGACCCTCCATGATAATGGGATTTTATGTTTCAACTCAATACCCTACTAGATAACGGAATTTTACTTCTTAGCTCAGGACCCTCCTGGATAATGGAAATTTACTTTTTAGCTCAGGATCCTCGTGGATAATAGGACTTTACTTTTTAACTCAAGACCCTCCTGGATAATGGGGTTTTATTTTTCAACTCAGGACTCCCCTGGATAATAGGACTTTACTTTTCAACTCAAGATCCTCCTGGATAATGGAACTTTACTTTTTAGCTCAGGCTCCTCCTGGATAATGGAACTTTACTTTTCAACTCAGGACCTTTCTGGATAATGGAAATTTACTTTTCAACTTAGGATCCTCCTAGATAATGGGATATTTAATTTTAGCCCGGACCCCCCTGGATAATGAGAGTTTATTTTTCAGATCAAAACCCTCCTAGATAATGGGATTTTATTTTCAGCTCAGGACCCTCCTAGATAATGAGACCTTACTTTTCAGCTCAGGACTCTCCTGGATAATGGGACTTTAATTTTTAGTCCAGGACTTTCCTGGATAATGAGATTTTACTTTTCAGCTTAGGACCCTCCTGGATAATGGGTCTTTACTTTTCAACTTAGGACCCTCTTAGATAATGGGATTTATTTTTTTAGTTCACTTTTTACTTTGAGTTCAGGTACACATTTGAAAAATCAGAATTACTTTCAGTTTTGAAGCTCAGGAAGCCCATCTGAAAAATAGGGTGAAGAAATCGCAACTCAGGAGCCGCCTGGAGAATAGGGTGAAGAAATTGCAAGTCAGGCCCTCCTAAAGAATAGGGTGAAAAAATCAAAAGTCAGGAGCCGACTGGAGAATAGGGTGAACATTTTAAAAATTGCAAGTAATGAGTCCGGTTGGAGAATAAGGTGAAAATTTTAAATTGCAAGTTCAAGAGCCCTCCTAGAGAATAGTGTGAAAATTTTAAATTGCAAGTTCAGGAGACCGCCTGGAGAATAGGGTGAAGATTTTCATGTTCAACTCAAAGTACCGACTATCTCACCACTTCAGAAGTCATGAAGATTAAAGTCAAGATTCTGGAAAAAAACTACATAGATAGGATCTTTCACTCGTATCTTCAATTTCAATTTTTGTTTTTCATTTAGATGTAAAATAAGATGTCACGAACCGGAGACACGACAGAACCTCACTCAATCTCTAACTAATCATCTCACCATTTCACCTTTGAACTACACGTGACCTGATTTTCTTATAATTCGAGATATGTAGGCGGTCCAAACCAGGACTCGATCATATCTTTTTTTTATATTCTACACTTTCGAACAATCGGAGGGTCAAAACTCATCTAATTATCTACTTCTTTGTATGAAAAATGTCTAAGATTTCGAACAAAAAAGAGCAAAATATAGACACGTGATTTTTTATCCTCTCGAGCTTTAACCTATTTTTGACATTAAATATTTATTTACGTCAAGATATTATCTTTAGCTCTTATTTCATTTTTAGTAGGTTACATTTAAAAAAACAGTGAATATTTTTTCAAAAAGAGAATTACATTTTAGGATATATTTTATTTTGTATTTATTTATTTATTCATTTATTTGTAAATAATATAAAATTTTCAAAAAATATATTTTTTTAATCTAGATTTTAATAAATAAACAAGTAATTTTATTATTCTCTTGATTATATTTTTATTTTAGGCTAGTTATGATTTTTTTTATATTCTCTAAAGTATAAAAATTAATTAGTTAATATTTTTTTCATTATTATTTATTTTATATATATTAAAAAAAGAGAAGAAAAGAAAACAGAAAATCTTATCCTAAAATCTACCCAAACTCCCACGTCCCCAACTTCCCTGCACCTCCCTTCCCCACATTCACCCACAAAAGCACCATACGACTTCACATGCACAAAGAAGAGGAGACGGGGACATACAACAAAAAAGTGGATGAGGCAAGAATGGATAGAGAAAAAAAAGAAAAAGAGGTAACAAAAACAAGAAAAACTTAGAAGAGGAAAATCAGAAGGGAAATCAAAGTGAAAAAGAGAGGAAAAAGAAATAAAAAAGAGCGACGACTTGAGTTCAAGTTTGGGTTCCATTTGAGTTTTCCAATGACGGCGTTCTTACTTCTATATTCGATTTAGTTGATCACACAGGTTCTTATCTATCATGTACGCTTATCCTTATAAATTTTACTATGAACAAATCATGAATGAAATTGTTTAAACAGTTTCAGGCATGATTTGGTATGAATGTTTGATCGAAAATTTTGTTTTTATTATGAGCGGCATGTTTAGTTGTTTGGTGTTTGAAGTTTGATTTTATGTCATTTGAGAGCCCAAATTTTAATAGTCAGAAAACTATCAGATTCTGCTATTTTAATTAAAAATGACATGGGATGCATTACAAATTTCCATGCCAATTAGATAGTAGGTAACAAATATATTATACTTATTTTGACATCTTTTTCTGTAATTGCTTCTGGTTGTTTTGCTAATTGACTATAAAGTTTCTTTTCTTTAGTAAATTTTTACACAATATGGAATTATATGCATGTTAACCTACTTATAGATGATGTCCAGTGGGTGTCTTTATGTAATGAATTATTATGTGCAAATAATATATTTGAATGGCATACAAAGAATGGCGGATTGTATCTTAACATTCAAAATAAGCAAATCTTATTGTTTAAATGGTGGTTTGGACTATCACTCAACTGGTCTTTGTGATAGACAAGAGATAATTAGTGAAGTCCATGTCATGTTATGGGTTGTGTTCTCTTGTTAAGTGAGCTTTGTTCTGTGTTAGTAAATAGAAAAATAATGGGGTAATAATATTTTAATGGCATCTTGATAGCAAAGGAAAGAGTGGTGTGAATTTATCTTCAATTTTTTTCTTTTATTTATTAATGTTCAGTTATTAGTTAGGTGCGTAATGATAGTCATAGTCAAGAGGGCAATTCTTTTAATAATATTGATAGTTAGTACATCTTTAAATTATGATGTGCATTAGCTTTTAGTAATATTTTTGAACTAAACCAAAGTCCTATATTTGGTTTTCAAGTGAAACCCTTAACTGAAAAGTTATTTTGCATGGAATTGAAGTTTATATTAGGTCAAAGACAAGTTAGTTAGTTCGCCATATAATTGTATTTGATATCTAAGAAGTGGTTTATACTTTATCTCCAATTTTGAAGCGTTTGTATTATACCTCTAATTTCAGTTTGAATTTGGTTAGCTAATATACACGTTGCTAAGTTCTATTCCAGTATCTAATCATTTATTAGTTTGAATTGATATAGGAAACGGTTTCACACACAATGATACACAAGAATTTACTTTGTTGTGTAAATGTTACGGGAGTTTGTATTTAAGTATGGTGTAAATGTTTAGAGAAATACATTTAAAATTTGAATTTACTTTATTGCATGTGATAATTAGTTTTTGTCACTGATTATGCATGGAGGATTCATTTCTAATCAATTTACATTGAATGTGAGTATTAGTTGTCTATGTAACTAATCGGTGTTTGAATCATTGTGGATCAAAAGATCTAAATATTCATGGTATTTCGATGTCTCAAGCTTAATTAAGGCCTAATCGATTATTATAGTGTGAGTTAAAATAAAATGAGATGCGATTTTATTCAAGATCGGTCATAATTGAGAAAATAAAAGAGAGGAAAAACTAACTGCAAGGGAGCGAATTCATAAAAGAATGAGTAAGGTTCTTAAACCCTAGATAATTAAAGTTTAATATATAAGTGATAGTTAATGATGAAGTCAGAAAGCACTGCTACTGACCATTCGTTATAATAAAATCAACATACCATTTGAAGCCGATTTAACTGGGTTGGGTAGATTCTTAAAAATGTTAGATTCTTATTTAGACTTATAAAAAGGGGAACGACCATAAATGCCTCAATGGTGCGAGAAATATATCAAAACTCGTGGTAAGGTCGGAAAGTACTTCTAGTGGTAAACCACACATTAACATAATAAGACAGTTTTAATAAATTTAAAATAAATAAAAAACAGAATATAAGTAATTTTAGGCTAATAAACATTTTATTTACAAAGACTAATTTAAGTCAGGAATAAGTCATTAAAGCAACAGTGCTAGAACTACGGGACTCGAGGGGTGCCTCATACCTTTCCCTTGGTTAACAGAATTCATTACCCTATCTTCTATTTTCTTCAGACCAATAAAGATTCATTTTCGTTTGATTAGGGACTGAATAAGGTGACTTGTAACACCATAATTTAATTTCAAGTGGTGATTCTGTAAATAATATAATCCTTATTCAAAACTATCACTTTAATTGAAAAAACCCTTCGACTTCGATCCTCGACAGAAAAGAGGTGTGACACCTATTTAAGTATTTTTTTTCTTTTTAAATTTGGGGACGTCTAAAGATGTATACTCACACTCAGAAAGAAGTTAAATGAATGTAATTGTGATACCATAGGCTTGAACTTCATGTAAGTATCCACTAATGTGAGAACACGTAGAATAAGATCTTACAGGACTTGTTATCGGCTTGTAATGTAGGCTTAGGGAAGGGTAATATGATATTTGAGATGAGAGTGACTAATTCCTCGATGAGTGTTGCATTGTATCTGTGCTTTTGACATTTATTGCACTTTGATGCTTGATCTTTGTTGTGCTTCATTGTCTCTTATTTTGTATTTGCTTCGACTTCTTCAAAATCTTGTGTTGGAATTTTCTCCCTTTTTTTTTAATAAATGTATTTTTTTCTCTTTTTTTGTATGATGATTCTCCATATTTGTCAGAGTTATCTCTTCTTGTCAAGCCTGAGGAGAGTTTTGACACTACTTCAATATGTTGACAAGATTAAGAATGTCAAACATTGAAGTTGTGATATTATTTCGCTGCAATTGGCAGAATTGTTATGGATAAAAGAATGTTGAACCCTTAATTTTGAAAGTGAAGATTGATACGCCATAAATTTAATGATTTATGAGGTTCGAAAGATGAAGCTAGGTGTTCTCGAGCCAAAATCTGATGAGAATTTAGAGATAGGCCCCAGCTAGGCACTAATGTCATTGAGATTTGGATTTGAGGAGTTATTTATTTAATCTCTTTGATGACCTTTGGAGAGCATCTTTGAACTATTTCAGAAAATTTTCCCAGTTTGAATATTGAAGAAATTATTCTAAAATAGTTAAGAGATCGAACCCTAATACAGGGTTGCCTACATATCTTGTCAGGACAAGAATCATGTCAAAACATGGTTCAAATAATTTATGAATTTGTATATAGCATGATCTGTTTCTAGAATAGTAATTTTCCTAAATGGTTGAGAGAAGGAATGAATAATTGCGATAAGGTGCACCAACTCTGAAATTATGAAATTTAAAGAAGGTTGGGGGAGTGTGGGACACCCCCTCATGAACTACAGTGTGTGAAGTGTACGATCAAAGACTCGATAGAATTATGATTATGATTAAATAAAGTTAAAAATAATGTATAGCAATTTTTACAATGTATAGATATAGTGTATTAAACAAGTAATGAATAAAAGAATTGATAAGACAACAAAATTAATTTGTACAAATAATGTAAAGAATTTATGAATAAATTCACACAATTTGTAATGTGAAATAGATAAAGAATCACAGAACTAGCATATGCAAAAATGTAAAAATACCTCCCTTAATTAAAAACTTGAGTTTATTATGGTTAGAAGTGGTTGTTTTTCTCCAGCAGAGTCGCCATTCTATTAAGCCCTATTTTTATCAAGGTTAAACAAAACATGACTTACGGACTCTAAAAAAATTAAAATTTTGTATAGAGTTGCCACCTAATTTTTAAAGAAAAATAAGAAAATATATTTATTTATTAACACGTGTGACTAATATTATCATTTGCGAAAAAACAAATAATATTATAGGTAAGGATTCAGGTTATTCTGAAGGAAAGGGGTTCGGCACTCCTCAAAATCCACAAATATGGTACCTAGCTAGACTGAATTTATCAACGAAGGAGGAGGTACAAAATGATTCTTTTAAAAAATATAAATATTTAAAATAATGTGAAAAATGTATGTTTATTAAGTGTATGAGTAAAGCTTATTGTTATGAAAATATATAAAATGTATGTATAAAAAAATACGAATTATATATGAAAAAGAAAAGTATTTTGTGACATATGAAGAGAAAAATATCTTTTATGTACTATAAAAAGAAAAAAAATATTATGCAAATAATACTGCCTACTTGACCAAAATCACGAAAAAAATAAAGATTTTACTTGAAAAGAAAAGACTACACAATGTTTATGATGTAAATTGATGAATTAATTGATTAATTAAATTTCTTTATGTAAATATGGACGACCTAAATTTGCCTAAACGTGTGTTATATAAGTAAATAAAGAATGTCCCCCCCCCCCCCAACACATCAAAAGTAAAGTTTTCACTATACTCTTATCTTTATGTACAATCATAGAAATGAGAAATAGAACTACAAACATATGGGTCGGAAACTCCCTTCTGAATATCACCTCGGGGTGTATTATCAAGAACATGTATAAACACTTGATCGAAATGTTAAAAATAAATAAATAATCACTAGAGTATATTAAAATTGTGTGTACACGTACGTATGTATAGATGTATATATAAAAATAAAATTTTATTATAACGTGGGTTCAAATTAAGTTTTAGATGCGCCATGGCTATGAAGTGGTTTCTCAATTTATCGATCATCCTAAATTGCCTTGTCAAGATATGAATTGTAAAACCCTCATTATCGTGATACTATAAAGATTTCGTCATCGCCTGAATTTATTTATTTTTATTATTTATTTATATACATAATATTCGTCTTTATTTGAGAAGGTCTCAAAAATCAACAGAATATTTCTTCATCGGCCATATATAATTTAGTATTATTTATTATCAGTGTAATAAATGACATAACAATGAAAGAAAAAAAATGTCCAAAATAGTCTAAAAATCAATCAATCAATAGTTAAGCAAAATAACCTCTGAAGTAAATTTTTCAAGTAAAATCGAACCTAAGTTAGACAAACAGCCCAAATTTAGCCCGTTAATCATGAAACAAGGAAAATAGATAACAGAAAATAAAGGAACAGTCAAGAACCAAATGAAAATAGAGCACAATCAGATCATCATTTGTGGAGTTAGCCGCTAAAATGGAGTTTTTGTCGAATATTAAACCATTTCAGACAAATCTGTACAAAAAATTAACACAAGACACATAAAAACAACAAAACTCAGCCACTAAAGGTGAAAAGTCAAAGTAATAGAAAATATCGGCGTTGCTTCAACGATATCGCAGTAGCAACGCCTAAGAGGCATGAAATCGGTCTAATTTGGCTCACTTTTCAGTGGGCAGTTGCTATGGTATTATTGGCCGGTCGTCTGGTGATAGCAGCGGGAAGAGGGGAAAGAAAAAAAAGGGCGGCGTTAGTTGATGGTGCGGTTGGAGCTTGCCGGCCATTAATTTTGACAAAGTAGCACAAAAATAGGGAAAAGAAAAGACAAAAGAGGAGAGAGAAAATCATTTGGTGGTGGCCGGAGCTCCAGCGGTTGGCAATGGTAAGGGAGAAAGAGGTGTGAGATGAGAGAAGAGAGAAAAAAATAGATTTTGTGTGTGTGTATTTGGGTATGTGTATGCGTGTATTTTGGTGGGAGGAGAAAAATATGTGTTGGTGGTTAAAAGAATATGTGTTTGTATTTTTTGTGTATATGTGTTAAAAAAATGTTAAGCCCCATCACTATTTATAATAAAAATGATTCCTTCTATTATCCAAAGCATAAAAAGATGTTCCTTCTTTTTCTTTTAGAATATCCTTTGGTCCTTAAGTTATTGAACAAATAATTTTTCATTCTTTTAACCAACAGACAAAGTTATTATCCAGAGGATAGTGTCATTGTATAGTCATTGTCAGATATGACAAGACATTACTATGCAGACCTTGTCAGATGTGACAAAATATTATTGTGTAGTCTTGTCAGACGTGACAAGACACCAAACTATTATGCTATGTATTAAAATAATTGATCCGACTTGTCATTTGCAGATTGTAAATAATCTATACTATATTAAAAGTGTAAAGAGACTTAAAAATATTGTTTAAACTTTTTGCCCTTCTATAAAAGTCTCTACTTTAGACAAAATCATCCTTTTCACTATTTTTCTAATAATTAAGAGTTGAAAATTAATTAAATATTTACAGTAAAATCTTTTCTTATTAGAAGTCATTAGAATTAATGACAACTAATATCTTTTTCATTATTTTAAGAATTCTAAATCAACTAAAGTTATTTTAAGAAGATTTGAAAAAATCTAAAAATAAATATAAAAGCGTTAGAATAAGAAAAATATAAGAAATGCCAAATTTTTAAAAGTTTTAAGTAAGTAATCAAAGATTTTCTAAGATTTAACTTTAAAAATAAGGAAAGATTTTAAATATAAAAAAATAAAAAGAACAATTGCAATACAAATATGGTTCAAATCGATGCGTTTATCTTAGTCTCTAACAGCAAGGAAAAGAGGTACTGCATTACAAAAGCAAATGTAACGATCTATCAACCACTTGAAATTTCTGATAGTAAAATATATATATGTACTTACGATAGAATATATATTATGTTTACATTATTATATTAAAGTGTGAGGATCTTTGAGAAGTGATTTGAACTTTCTACACTTTATTAAAAATTTTCACAATAGACAAAATCGTCTAATTTTAAATAATCAAAGATTATACGTGCGAGGCATGTGCAGTTCAACTAGTGTTAATAAATATAGGAATTGATATGTAATTACAGAAAAAATGTAAAAAAAAATTGAAAATGTAATTAACTTGAAAATACGATGCACCATGAATTATTTTAAAAAAAAAATGTGAAATCATGTTGTGTACGTGTGCAGATGATCCTGAAAATGTTAAAAACGATAATGAACTTATAAAAATCCTATAAGGAGAATTATCAATAATTTATGAAAGACAAAAAATATAACAGTAAATTGATAAAATTGTAAAGTAATGATGATTATCAATAATTTATTAACAATTGTAAAAAATATGAAAAAATTATAGTTTATGTCTTTTAATGATTAGGGAGTCTAAAGACGTTAATTTTATGCACGAAGAGCCAAAATTAAATGTCAACAGACTAAAAATCTAAAATGTAACAATAACCAATATCATAAATTGTATGATGCTTTTAGTTATCGTTCCGTAATGATAAATAATAATACAAGCATCCCGAAGAATCGTCCTCGGGCTTAATCCCAACAATTTAGCAATTACCAAGTTAGGAGGGCCTGAGAAGGAACAAATTAGGGAAAATGAATCAATTTTTATAAAAAGAATTAAAAGTCTGATTTTGACATGGTAGAGATCACTCAATAGAATAGATAATCTAAGGCCAAAATATAGAAATGAGTCCTTAAATTTACTTAAATTATTTTTTATATGTTTTATTTGATATTTATTCTCATCGATTCTTAAATCCATGATAAGTAGTTAATTATATTCTAATCTTTTTTCAGTTGACATGACAATATAGCAATTCATGTTATCATTCGTTAGACATTAATAGGTATATACAAATTATTGTACATTACACAACAATACAAATGTTTAGATCTTAAGTACTTTTGTAATTGATTTTCGTCTTGAAAACTTTTCTAATTGAGTCAATAGTACATAAACGATTATAATTATTCTAGTAATAGTAGAGATATTTTAAAATAAAATTAAGTCATTACCTGATTTTGATTGAGTATGCCAATTAATTAGACTATCACTTGTTACTTAAATAATATCTCATGTATAGTACTTTTATTAAAGAATAGGTCTAAATCGTCAAGTGATTGTAACGCTTTATAAAGTATTCAAAGTTAAGAATATTATAAATGTATTTACATTATAGTGAATATCTATCAAAATTTAATAAGATCTATAATAAGATCTAGTTGATATCTATCAGAATTTGAAGTATCTGTCTTTTAGTAAAAAAATTAGGAGTATTTTACCCTATAAATAGAAGTGTTCCTTCATTATAAATTACCCCTCAAGAATCCCTCAAGAGAAATAACAAATTCCTCTCTATTCTCTCTCTATTCTTCTTCTTTATTCTTTCTTGTTTTATAACACGTTATTAGCACGAGACTCTGCCAAACAAGGTTAGGCAAGGTTAGATTATAAATCTAAAGGTAATTTCAAGGTTAGTACTTCCTTATGTTATTTGTCTTTTGTTACTAATGATATAATTATTATTGGATTAAGTTCCATTGATTTATGAGCCTAAGACACCTTATATGAATAAGATAATGGGTTTGAATCTCAATGCACCATATTGATGATATTATGATGGCTAAGGCACAATAATGAGTGTTTGGTGAAAAGTCATGAAATTCGACCCATTGAATATGCTTCATTCCATGAAGTGAATGTGGTAGCAATATATGATAAGTCTGAAATATGACAACTTACTTCATTTTTTAAGTGTATATGGTAGCAGCGCATAATATGTCTGAAAAAAGACAAATGATTGAATGTATGAATACACGCGTGGAGGGACAAATGATAATGATCATCAAAAGTGATGATTTTTTCACACGTATATTATGATCATAAGATATATTAGACAAAAATTCTCTACATCATACGTATGCCACCTTGATTTGCTCCTGAAATGGCAATATCTCAAAACAGGTTCTAAGCTATCATAATTTATAGGATTAAGGCACAATTATATTCCATTCCTGGGGAATGAAAACCTTATTAATGCAAACTTGTACTTGATTATGATGGTATAACAACTCACCTCCGAATGAGGCAGAATGACTAAGAAAAGTTATTTTGAAATCTACTTCTGAAGTAGTAAATTCAAAAATTTATTCATGTAATAGTAAATCTGAAATTTACTCAAGTAAAAAGACATATGTCATGGTAAACTTGGAGTTTGCTAGAATAAATGTTCATAATTTGACATGAATGATTGCGACATCTCAAAGATGTGCTATTGAGTACTGAGCATATATTGAAGAATTAGAAAATTCTTCATTACTTTTAATGTTGTTTGTTCTCATGATAAGTTGGTTGAACCAACTAATTTTGGGCTTGGATCCCTTAAATCTGAAAAGTATAAAAGGTGAATATGAGCCCGTTCATCTATTATGTGATATCTTGAAAAGATGCATCAATAAGATGATTACATGTACATTCATTGTCAACCTTCAATTTGACATTCATAAAGTTGCTTGCTCAATAAAATTGAGTTAAGAGCATAACTTTAAGATTGTGTAATCAAGAAAATTCAACTTGATGATGATGGTTTGGCATTGAATGCCTTCGATAAATAGCTAAACTATTACTAATGAGAACAGAGCTTCACGCGTTGGTCTGAAATATGATATGTTGCGTACAGAAGCACTTGTATTCATTAGACCAATAAATTATGATTATTTCTTTCCTCCCAATTGGTTCGAGGTTAGGTACCAATTATTCCATCTAATAGTTGATGTACGGTATACGATTAATGAATATACCATGATGCACAAAGATGGATTCCTCAAAGAATATGGAGAATGTATATTAGTTTTCCTAACATAAGGGGGAGATTATAAGCCACCACGAAATATGTTAGGAATTATCATCAGATCCTCATTCAAAAGATAATTCAAGTCGAATGCGGAATGCATCTCATACTTAAGCTGGAAGTGCTCCTATTTTGTGTTCATAAAGGACAAAGTCTACATATGCATAAAGCATGGTAGACTAATCAGTTGCAAATAAAATAATCCTTGAAAAATAAGGAGCAAATAATCATAAGAAGAAGGTAATGTGCTCTTGAAGAGCCTACGACATAGCACTTCATGAAACCTTATGAGAGGTTCAGGTACCTGAAAATACTGAAGTGGTGAAATGTTATGTCACACTGTGAACCGATTATATCATCAATATCTTTGATACAATATTTTCGCAATTTTATGAGAGATTACGAGGATCCGAATTCTACGTTTATTTAAGCATGCAGACGTATAAACATTTATCAAGTGACATGAAAGGATGCATCTTGGTAAGTATAAAACTTATTTGATTTGCAGTCCAGACACTTGAAAATGTCACTCATGAAATGTGGAATACTATCACTTGACAAAATTTATGTGAAAAGTTTTAAGGATTCAAAATGTTAGAGTTGTTACCCGAATTATGTTGAGTGGGCCCTGAATGGACCTTTATGTTTTTAGGCCTAGCACCTATTTGTATATACGTAATATATAAGTGCGATTTACTAGGTTATCTTATTATTCAGAAAATTCAGCCTTCTCCATATTGTACTCTCTTTCCATTATAGTGAAACCTCCTTTGCCTCTGCCCGTGATTTTTTTCGCAAGGATTTCCACGTAAATCTGTGTGTTGTTCTTATTTTCTTTTACTTGTGATTTGCTTATTCTGTCCGAATCCTAACAAACTGGTATCAGTGCTTGGTTAATTATTTTCTCGGGGATGGCAACATGAAGTATGATATTCTGCTGTTGGATTGGAACACCAGATTTTCTTTATGGCGGGTTAAGATACGAGTTGTGCTCACGCAAATAGATTTGGACGATGCTTTATTAGGGTTTGATAAGATGCCCTCATCATGGATGGACGAGGACAAATGACGTAAGGATCGGAAGGCTCTATCTCAGATCTACCTTCATTTATCTAATCAGATTCTACAGGATGTTTTAAAGGAGACCACTGTCGCTGCATTGTGGTTGAAACTGGAATCTTTATGCATGACGAAAAGCCTAACAAGTAAGTTGCATCTCAAACAACAACTTTATTCCCATCGTATGTCTAAGGGTGCGTCTTTGGTAGATCACCTATCTATCTTTAAAGAAATCATCTCTGATTTTGAGACTCTGGAGGTTAAGTACGATAAGGAAGATTTAGGGTTGATTTTGTTGTGTTCGCTGCCTGGACCATACACGACTTTTAGGGATACGATTTTATATAATCATGATACCCTGACGATTGATGAAGTCTATGATGCATTATTCTCTAAGGAGAAGATGAAGCATCTTGTGAATGGGGCGGAGACTCAAGAAAATGGTCTCATTGTTCGAGGAGGAAGGTCTCGCGAGAGGAATTCTGGGGGTGATGATAGGAATAGGTCAAAATCTAGAAATAGATACAAAACCTGTAACTACTGTAAGAAGAAGGGCCATATCAAATCCTAGTGTTGGAAGCTACAGAACACTACAAAAAAAAAAGACAAAAACCGACCACAGAAAACCGACCACTAATGGTCGGAAAAAACCGACCACTAATGGTCGGATTTTAAGTTTTTAAATTTTTTTTTAAAAGCGACTACAAGTGGTAGATTTTTTATTTTAAAAAATCAAAATAATTATTAAAATAATTTTAGTATTAATTAATAATAATTTTTCAAATGAAAAAATAAAAAACCGACCACTAGTGGTCGATTTTAAAAAAAATAAAAAAATATTTAAAAAACCGACCACTTGTGGTCGGATTTTCATATATATATTAATTGGTAATTTTTTTTATTTTTTTTGTTTAAAAAAAAATTGGCCACAAGTGGTCGCTTTTATATTTTAAAAAATTATAATAATTAATTAAATAATTTTATTGTTAATTATTATTTATTTTTCAAATAAAAATTAAAAAATAATACAAAACCGACCACTTGTTGTTGATTTTTTTTTTTTAAAAGCGACCACAAATGGTCGATTTTATATTTTAAACTAGTGAGAAGAAGCCCGTACAAAGCACATGCCCAACATCTATTCTAAATCAATATTATAATAATAATCATATCAATTAATGTGACATTTTTTGAATTTTAAAAATTAAATAAATTTATTTTGTTTAGTAACTTTTGTATATATTCTTAAAATATATTAAATTATCAATTATTATGATTTATTATGCAAATATATAATTTTATTTCAAAAATTTAATTCACGATCAAAATTAAACTCTACAAATGTATAAATTAGTAAAGAGCCTGAAAAATCAAATTCAATGGGCCTATATTACTGTTTTTCAGATAACATAGGCTCAGTATATGTTATTTTTTGATCTCAAACAATGTGATCCAAATAGAATTTAGATAATCAATCATACTTTTGATACATTTTTAGATATTATAAGTTGTTAACTATTGTCGTTTATAATATTTTTTTTATTTTCAAATAATATATGTTACTCTCCTTGTCCAAAATTTTGTGGCGTTGATAGTCAATTATATTTAAAAAATAATTTTAGTTTTTAATTATTGTGATTTATTATACTATTCTTCTATTCCAATTTAAATGCCATTGATATAATTTTGAAAGTCAATCAAATATTTCATATCGTTTAAAAATTTTCAAGTTGTTAATTATTGTAATTTATAATATCTTTTACGTACTTTTTGAAATATATAACACATTATTTTTACTTTTAGATATTTTAAGTTGTTAACTATTGTAATTTATAATACTTTTTATGTAATTTTCAAATAATATATGTTACTCCCCTTGTCCAAAATTTTGTGACATTGATATTCAATTGCATATTTTAAATAATTTAAGTTTTCAATTATTGTGGTTTATAAAAATTTTCCTTATATTCCAATTTATGTGGCACAATGCTTAGACTATAATAATTAATTAGAGGTGATATAGTAAAATTATGATTGAAGAAAATATGTCTTAAATTATTCACAATAACTAATAAGAAGTGATATAACAAAGTTACTACAAAAAGAACGTGTGATTTTTTTTTAAAAAAAATGGGCCTCATATCAGACGTGAAGTTAATTTAAAACATCAAAAGTTAACTTATTATTTCATATCTATTTTATTTTATTATTAAATATATATATATATATATATATATATATATATATATATATATGTGTGTGTGTGTGTGTGTGTGTGTGTGTGTGTGTGTGTAATAGTTAGATGACTTATAATAATTAATTAGGATGATATTTAGTAAAATTACGATTGAAACAGTTGAAGCAGACATGTCATATATGTGTGTGTATGTATAGGTATATATATATATAGTATATACATATAATATAGTGAACGTATATTAATGACATAAGATAAACCAACCGATAATTCAACTGAGTATTTGTGAATTACGTTACGTTGTATATTATTATGGGGTAGTAAAATCGGGTATGTAATGTATATAGTATGTATTTGAATGGTGATAGCCAATTGAATATATTTATATATATATATATATATATATACGTATATCTCGTGTAGTGATGAAATAGATATACTATTTTGTGTCAATACAATATTGAGACACGTATATTATTGAAGTTGTAATAATATAAGACAAGTATTACGAGGTATATATGCATATATCTCGTATAGTGACATATGCAGTAATCGAAAGCTCGATAATTGAATCTATATATCAAAATATTTTGAATAATGCACTGATATCATACTATTGAAGAAATAGATATACTATTTTGTGTGAATGTAGTTACACGTATATTGTTGAAGTTGTAATAACGTAAAACAAGTAATCGATAATTTATCTGATTAACACGTTGTATTACGAGGTATATATATATATATATATATATATATATATATAATTAAAATCGATAATTTATCTGATTAACACATTGGATTATGAGGCATAATATCATAATTAAAATTTAATTAACCAAAAATTTATTGTAATTTGCAAAATTCATTGATATTATCATACGATAGGGAAAATATACTACTCGTGTTAATGTGATGATAAAATAACTAAATATCTGATTTATATATATATTTATATAAGCATTGTATTAAATTAATTGGATATTGTTATAAATATTATAAAATTTATTTAAAAAATAATTTGTATATATGTAATCTATTTTAATATCGACATTTTTATTACATTTCCTAAAATAGAAACCCTAATTCAATTCAATTTCCCAATTCATTTACTTTCTAGCCACATTTAATATATGTCTATGTCAATTTTAGCCTAAATTCATTTCCAATTTGACCTCAAATTAAAATCCCCAATTTCAATTTCATTTGACTCCTCTCAATTTTAATCATAGCCATTGATGTCATCCGACAATGGCTAAGATTAAATCCACCATTTATCACGCTTTTAAACAAAATAACTCAAACTTTAATTCTTTTCACAAAAATAGCCGCACCTCCCTCTCTTATCCTTCTTCCTCTCTCTATCAACGGTGATGGAACCCCAGTGCCACCAGCCATCGATGGAATTCAAGCGCCGCCAGCAACCATCTCCACAAACGTCGACAGCACCACCAGTCGGTGAAGCAACTATCCACTAGCCATCCGACAGCCTCCATTTAGAGGTAAACTCTGTTAAGATTAACATATAAACTGTCGAGATATCGAGCTAGTGCACTATAAATAACCCATAATCTGAACACCAAGCCCAAAAAAACATTATTTCATTTGTCTAAAGCATATAGCTTTGGCCTCTGCACAATTCAGGATAAAAGCTGCTTCTTTGTGCCATAAATTTAGCTGAGCAGCGTTAACCTTTATCTATGTTGTCATTTCAAATTATTCTACATGAATTTCTTCTCTGGGATTCCATGGGTTTCTTGATGCCTATTGGGATTCTTGTAATAAGAATGATAAATAGGCATGAACAATGTGTAAGAAGGTTAATGCCTTTTTTAACATTTGTTTCACTATGAATGTGGAAAGGGTCATCACAAATTAGGTGGAGCTAGAAGCTCGGGGTACTCTGTAGCTTTTGCTCAAATAGTGCATTGTGTCAAGAAATTAATTAAATATGTACAAATATTAAATTTAGAACCCAGTTATTAACCCTTGAAGTAGCCATTTTGAAATTCAGAACCCATTCTATTTTGTGTGACATTGTTCTCTTGCAAGTTCATTCTAAAAAAAAAAGATTGACGCAATTTTATATTTGAAAACACCTTAAATTTAAAGTTTCTATTTTATTCTTAATACATTTTTTATTAACCACATAAGTGATGCAATATGTTTAAGATCACAAGTTTAAGATCCGTTGAAAATGGAGTTGTGTATATTTTAATTTGACAAGCTCATTATTTTTTATATTGCAGTTTCCCGTGAGAGAATCTATAAGCAGATTGAAGCTGCCATTTCAAAATATCAAGAAATTAAGAAAAATATCAAATATATGTGGACATAGTGAATCCATGTGGGGCCTTGTGCGATTCACTATTGTTGTTATCTTTCTTTGATTGTTCATATTGAAGTCTAGTGAAGCCGTGTGTGGCCTTTTGCGATTCACTAGCATTGTTCTTAACATCTTGTTGGTTTTGTTGTTTCTTGAAAACTGTATTGTGAACTTGATCTTGAATGTTTAGGGACTTGGTAGGTTGAAAATAATTTGGTGACTTGGTAGGTTGAAAATGATTAAGTGTAGGGACTTTAAGGGTGGCACGGTAGGTTGAAAGTTGTTAAGAGTAGGAACGTTGAAGGGGATTTTGTGTTTTGAATGTAACTTGTTTGACGACTTAGTAACTTGAAAATGGTTAAGTGTAGGGACTTTGAAGGGAATTTTTTTTGTTTAGAATGTGGTTTGTTAGGTCACTTAGTTGCTCGAAAATGGTTAAGTCTAGGGACTTTGAAGAGTATTTTTTTTTTTTGAATGTGTTTTGTTTTGATACTTAGTTGCTTGAAAATGGTTTATTTGGTGACTTTATTAGTTGGAAATATTTAAGTTTTGGTGACTTTAATAGTGAATTAGTGTTTAGGAGGTGATGTGGTTGGTGACTTTATTAGTTGAGAATGCTTAAGTTCTGATTACTTTAAAAGTGAACTTTTGTTTAGAAGGTGATGTTGTTGGTTACTTTAATTGTTGAAAATGCTTAAGGGCCGGTGACTTTAATAGTGAATTAGTGTTTAGGAGGTGATGTTGTTGGTGACTTTATTTGTTGAAAATGCTCAAGTGCCGGTGACTTTAATAGTGGATTAGTTTCGTTGGTGTCTTTGTTAGTTGAAAAAGTTTAAGTTATGGTGACTTTAATAGTGAACTAGTGTTTAGAAGGTGATGTTGTTGGTGACATTATTTGTTGAAAATGCTTAAGTTTTGGTGACTTTAATAGTGAATTAGTCTTTAGGAGGTGATGCTGTTGGTGACTTTATTTGTTGAAAATGCTTAAGTGCCGGTGACTTTAATACTAAATTAGTGTTTAGAAAGTGATGTTGTTGGTGACTTTATTTGTTGAAAATGCTTAAGTGTCGGTGACTTTAATAGTGAATTAGTTTCGTTGGTGCCTTTGTTAGTTGAAAAATCTTAAGTTTTGGTGACTTTAATAGTGAACTAGTATTTAGAAGGTGATGTAGTTAGTGACTTTATTTATTGAAAATGCTAAAGTTTTGGTGACTTTAATAGGGAATTAGTGTTTAGGAGGTGATGTTGTTGGTAACTTTATTTGTTGAAAATGCTTAAGCGCCTGTGACTTTAATAGTGAATTAGTGTTTAGGAGGTGATCTTGTTGGTGACTTTATTTGTTGAAAATGCTTAAGTGCCGGTGACTTTAATAGTGAACTTTTGTTTAGGAGTTGATGTTGTTGGTTACTTTATTTGTTTAAAATGATTAAGTGCCGATGACTTTAATAGTGAATTAGTATTTAGAAGGTGATACTGTTGGTGACTTTATTTGTTCAAAATGCTTAAGTTTTGGTGACTTTAATAGTTAATTAGTATTTAGAAGGTGATGTTGTTGGTGATTTTATTTGTTGAAAATGCTAAGTTTTGGTGACTTTAATAGTAAATTAGTTTCGTTGGTGCCTTTTTGTTAGTTGAAAAGCTTAAGTTTTGGTGACTTTAATAGTGAACTAGTGTTTAGAAGGTGATGTTGTTGGTGACGTTATTTGTTGAAAATGCTTAAGTGCCGGTGACTTTAATAGTGAATTAGTGTTTAGAAGTTAGTTTCGTTGGTGCCTTTGTTAGTTGAAAAAGCTTAAGTTTTGGTGACTTTAATAGTGAACTAGTGTTTAGGAGGTGATGTGGTTGGTGACTTTATTAGTTGAAAATGCTTAAGCTTTGGTGACTTTAAAAGTGAACTTTTGTTTAGAAGGTGATGCTGTTGGTGACTTTATTTGTTGAAAATGCTTAAGTGTTGGTGACTTTAATAGTGAATTAGTGTTTAGAAGGTGATGTTGTTGGTGACTTTATTTATTGAAAATGCTTAACTTTTGGTGACTTTAATAGTAAATTAGTTTCGTTGATGGCTTTGTTAGTTGAAAAAGTTTTAGTTTTGGTAACTTTAATAGTGAACTAGTGTTTAGAAGGTGATGTTGTTGGTGACTTTATTTGTTGAAAATGCTTAGGTTTTGGTGATTTTAATAGTGAATTAGTGTTTAGGAGGTGATGGGGTTAGTGACTTTATTAGTTGAAAATGCTTAAGTTTTGGTGACTTTAAAAGTAAACTTTTGTTTAGGAGATGATGTTGTTGGTGACTTTATTTGTTGTAAAAGCTTGAGTGCCGGTGACTTTAATAGTAAATTAGTGTTTAGGAGGTGATGTTATTGGTGATTTTATTTGTTGAAAATGCTTAAGTGCCGGTGAGTTTAATAGTAAACTTTTGTTTAGAAGGTGATATTGTTGGTTACTTTATTTGTTGAAAATGCTTATGTGCCGGTGACTTTAATAGTGAATTAGTATTTAGAAGGTGATGTTGTTGGTGACTTTATTTGTTGAAAATGCTTATGTTTTGGTGACTTTAATAGTGAATTAGTTTCGTTGGTGCCTTTGTTAGTTGAAAAAGCTTAAGTTTTTGTGACTTTAATAGTGAACTAGTGTTTAGGAGGTGATGTTGTTGGTGACTTTATTTGTTGTAAATGCGTAAGTGCCAGTGACTTTAATAGTGAACTTTTGTTTGGAAGGTGATGTTGTTGGTTACTTTATTTGTTGAAAATGCTTATGTGCCAGTGACTTTAAAAGTGAACTTTTGTTTAGAAGGTGATGTTGTTGGTTACTTTATTTGTTGAAAATGCTTATGTGCCGGTGACTTTAATAGTGAATTAGTGTTTAGAAGGTGATGTTGTTGGTGACTTTATTTGTTGAAAATGCTTAACTGCCGGTGACTTTAATAGTGAACTTTTGTTTGGAAGGTGATGTTGTTGGTTACTTTATTTGTTGAAAATGCTTAAGTCGGTGACTTTAATAGTGAACTTTTGTTTAGAAGGTAATGTTGTTGGTTACTTTATTTGTTGAAAATGCTTAAGTTTTGGTTACTTGAATAGTGAATTAGTTTTGTTGGTGCTTTTGTTAGTTGGAAAAGCCTAAGTTTTGGTGACTTTAATAGTGAACTAGTGTTTAGAAGGTGATGTTGTTGGTGACTTTATTTGTTGAAAATGCTTAAGTGCCGGTGACTTTAATAGTGAACTTTTGTTTGGAAGGTGATATTGTTGGTTACTTTATTTGTTGAAAATGCTTAAGTCAATGACTTTAAAAGTGAACTTTTGGTTAGAAGGTGATGTTGTTGGTTTCTTTATTTATTTAAAATTCTTAAGTGCCGGTGACTTTAATAGTGAATTAGTGTTTAGATGGTGATGTTGTTGGTGACTTTATTTGTTGAAAATGCTTAACTTTTGGTGACTGTAAAAGTGAACTTTTGTTTAGAAGGTAATGCTGTTGGTGACTTTATTTGTTGAAACTGTTTAAGTTCCGGTGACTTTAATAGTGAATTAGTGTTTAGGAGTTGATGTTGTTGGTGAGTTTATTTGTTGAAAATGCTTAAGTTCCAGTGACTTTAAAAGTAAACTTTTGGTTAGAAGGTGATGTTGTTGGTTTCTTTATTTGTTGAAAATTCTTAAGTGTCGGTGACTTTAATAGTGAATTAGTGTTTAGATGGTGATGTTGTTGGTGACTTTATTTGTTGAAAATGCTTAACTTTTGGTGACTGTAAAAGTGAACTTTTGTTTTTAAGGTAATGTTGTTGGTGACTTTATTTGTTAAAACTGCTTGATCTAATTACTTGAATCTAATTGATTGTGTAGATAGAAGATGATTATAGCTGGATATATCACTGGAACAATGATAATAGATTGGGTATTAGGGAGGAATTTGTTGAGGGTGTCAAAATATTTGTTGAAAATGCTAAGACACTTGATATTTTGGACATATTTTCGGGTAATTCGTTGTCCTTGTGTTAGATGTGATGGTATAAATCTTGTAAGTGAAGAAGATTTTGAAGGAACATCTTTATATAAAGGGGTTTCACGAGAACTTTTTAAGATTGTGTGGTATTCGTGGTGATGTTATGCAAAATAACTTTGTTGTTGGAGAAAGTAGTAGGTCTACAGGGCATTATGAATATCAAGATACTAGGATGACAGAAATGGTGCATGATGTTTTTGGGATGCAATACAGGGTTGACTTTAGGGAAAATGTCAAAGATGTTCCTAATAGCAAAGCGGGCAATTTCTATGAAGAATTGCAGGCTGCTAGTCATTCTTTTTTTATGGGTGTTCGCACTCTCGTTTGTCTGTTTCTGTTAGATTATTAAGTATCAAACCTGACTGGAATATTGCGGAAGGAGGAATAGACTCAATTATAGACTTTATTAGAGAGTTAGTTCACCCCGACTTGGAGGTTCCTGATTCTTTCTATAAGGCAAAAAGATTGGTGTCAAAGTTAGGTCTCTCCTCGGTTAGAATTGATTGTTGTGAAAATGGCTGCATGTTATACTTTAAGGGAGATGCCAACCTAGAGTTCTGTAAGTTTTGTCAGCACCCTAGATATAAGAGTGGTTCTACTGGGAAGTAAATTTCTATTAAGGCAATGCATTATTTACCTCTTATATGAAGGTTGAAGAGGTTGTATGCTTCCTACAACTCAGCTCCTCATATGAGATGGCATAGTGAAAATACAAGGGCCCCTGGTGTTATGTGTCATCCATCTAATGGGGAGGCTTGGAAGCATTTTAATGCAACTTATCCAAATTTTACAGTTGAGCCATAAAATATTCGATCGGGTTTATGTGAAGATGGGTTCTCTCTTTTTTCAGTTGGTGGTGCACCATATTCATGTTGGCCTGTATTTATCACTCCTTATAATCTTCCTCCTGAAATGTTGATGACTAGTTCCTATATATTTCTGAATTGTGTTATTCCTGGATCGCGTAATCCAAAAAGCGAAATAGATGTGTACTTGCAACCTTTGATAGATGAACTTCAGATTTTATGGCATGAGGGGATTGAAACATGGGACATCTCTCTTAAATAGAATTTCAATATGCATCCATATCTAATATAGACTGTTAATGATTTTCCTGCTTATGAAATATTGTCGGGGTGGATGACTACTGGAAAGCTGGCTTGTCCATACTATATGAAAAAAAAATATTTCACATTGAGACATGGTAGGAAATATTCATGGTTTGATTGTAATCATTGTTTCTTACCACCTGATCATGAATTTAGGAGACTCAAAAATGCCTTTAGAAGGAATAGAAGGGAACATGATGGTCCCCCTCCAATGTTGGCTGGTCACGACATCTGGGAAATAGTTCAGGATATGCCTAAATCCAGCGAGGAACGATTGTACATGCTTGATGGATATGGCGTTTCGCATAACTGGACTAAGCAAAGTATATTTTAGGAGATAGAATATTGTCCAAATAATTTACTTAGAAATAATGTTGATGCCATGCATACTGAGAAGAACTACTTTGATCACTTGTTCAACACAGTTATGGATGTCACCGGCAAAACAAAGGATAATCCTAAGGCCAGACTTGACTTATCAGAATATTGCAACCGCAGAGAATTACACTTACAAAAGAGTCCCAATGTCAATGTTCTTAAGCCCAAGGCTATTTTTACATTCAAGTTGGACCAAAAGCGTGAAATATGTGAGTGGGTTCAAAGTTTGAGGATGCCCAATGGATATGGCTCAAATTTAGGAAAGAGGGTTGATATGTCACAACGAATCTTGCATGGAATTAAAAGACATGATTGTCATGTTTTTAGGGAGCAATTACTTCCAATTGCTTTTATTGGTTTACCTAAAAACATATGGAAACCAATAACAGAGATCAGTTTATTCTTCAAAGACTTATGTGCCACTATATTAATAGAAGAAAATCTGGCGCAAATGGAAAGTAATATTGTTATTATCACCAACATGTTAGACAATATTTTCCCACCAGCGTTCTTCAATGTGGTGGAACATCTTCCCATTCACCTTGTGCACGAAACTTGACTAGGTGGTCCAGTTCAAACTAGGTAGATGTATCCATTTGAATGGTAAGCATTGCAACATATTTAAGCGTTCTTCAATGTGGTGGAACATCTTCCCATTCACCTTGTGCACGAAGCTTGACTAGGTAGTCCAGTTCAAACTAGGTAGATGTATCCATTTGAACGGTAAGCATTTGCAACATATTTAAATGCATACTTTTTTTATTAAATATAGTAAACATCTAACCTTAAGATTGTACAGAGCAATTGGAAAATTGAAAAGGGGTCCCAAAAACATACATAGGGTGGAAGGCTCTATAGTTGAGGCATATCTTACAAGAGAAACTTCTCAATTTTGTACATACTACTTTCGTGATGAAGTTGCTTGTTCAAGAAACCGACCAAATCGTCATCAGGACGATGTGAATGAGCCTCATTTGCAACCGATATCAATTTTCAATCAATCTGGTTGTAATTCTAGAAAAAACATACCTTGTCAGCCCACTCCCACGGAGCAGAAATTATCAACTTTGTATATCTTGTTGAATTGCCCTGAAATTAAGCCCTTTCTGAAGTAAGGAGATTCAAATTTTAATATATCTTGTTTGTTTACTCATTCCATTAAAGAAACTAATTATGTATCCCATGCTGGATGTTCAGTTCATTTAAGACTCAATTCCATGAAAATCAAGTGTATTCATTCTTTGCATCATGGTTTAAAAATAAGGTCCGTCATTGTATTAATGTTTTTACAAAGTTTAAACATTTACACATTTGTCAAGTAATATATATATATATATATATATATATATATATATATATATATATATGTATGTATGATATTTTTAGGTACACCATTCACCAAATGCAGCCGCATATGATAATCTCTTGAGAGATATTTCTTTGGGTCCAGTTGAAGGTAATGCAATGTCCCAATACAAAGTAAATGGGTTTAATTTTTCCACCGAACAATACTCCACATCAAGGAAAATAAACAATAGTGGTGTTTGGGTTAAGGGTGATGATGATGTTGATTACTTTGGCATCATACACGAGATCTTAGAACTGGAGTATGCTGGTTTTCCAGGAAAAAAATTATCTTATTTCGATGTAAGGGGTTTGATCCAAGCACAACAGGCACAAGAGTACATAAAGAGCATAACATCATTGAAGTGAAGCATAATAGGTCTTATCCTATTTACGATCCATTTGTTCTAGCACAAAATGCTAAACAAGTGTTTTATGTGCCTTATCCGTTGCACAATGACAAGTCTGATTGGTGGGCTGTGATCAAAACAAGTCCTATAGGGCAGGTGGAAGTTGAGAATGTTCTAGAGACTGTGTATCAAAATGAAATGTAGATTGATCACCATCTAGTGGACGTTGAATTAGTGGACAATTTTAATCACCTGGAATTTTTTTTTGAAGAAGTTAATACTGCGGAAGAAGAGGCTGAGTGGGTAGGAGATGAGGAAACCGCTGAAGAGGCTGAATGGTTTATTGGATAGTCTTCAGACGAGGAGGATTAGTTGTATAGGTTAAATTTATTATGTATTGATGTCCTTTTGCTTTATACTATATATTTACCTTTATGTTTCTTGTTTAAGATTGATATGTGATATACTGTTTAAGTTTGTTGTTTTCAGTTTTCCATGATTTATATAGTAATAAAAATATTCTTGTCTATATCTCGTGTTGTTGGAGCGATTTGAAGTGTGAATGAGTAACTTGACATTAGTTACTTGGAATGTTTTCTTATAAATTCATTTTGTAGGAACTAACAACTTGTTAAATTCACATAATTTAGATGTCAGGCAAAGGTGACAAAGGTAAGGGAAAATTGGTTGATACTACGAAACCAAAAAAGAAAAGAGAACCTCCGCCTTATAGATGACCGACAGGTATTCATATATCTGAGGGTCGGTTTGCTGACGCACCAGCACGAGCCTTATATTCTAGGTTGTTTGAGGATTCGATACCTACTACTACGCATGTGGGGCTACTACATGGGTCTACACCGACCCATTCTACTCCTATGACTATTCCACCGCCAGCACAGTACAATCGGACGGCCGCTGGCCTCTCCAGACATATACCATCATCGATACCCTCCTACAGCAGTCATGTAACTTTGCATAGTGATTCTGCTTGATCTATTGGGTTGTTGGATCTTCATCTTGGAGGCACTCCATCTGGTGCTTTCGATCTGCCCACGCCAGTGCATCCACCATCGCTTACTAGGTAGCCAGGAGATAGAGATGATTCTGGGAGGTTTTATATGGTTCACGTTTCAAGAGGGTAAGATTTCTAAATATAATAATGTTACTCATTTGTCCATTACTATTTTATTATTCCTGAATAAATTACCGTTTGATCTTGTGTTGTAGGTTTAAGCCGGATGCTGGAGTTGGAAAAACAGCGCAAATATGCATTAGTCGGCATTTCAACGGCTGCTGGACCAGCAGGCAAAAGGTTCTAGAACTTGACAGGGACAGAATGTTTGAAGAATTTAAGGTAAGGATTTAACTTATCGCCTACTTATTAACAATTTGTTAGAACACAAGATTGAATATTATATTTTGGTTGTAGAAATTTTACTGGTGGGATGCTGCAAATAAATTTCTTATGAAGAGGAACTTTTTCCATAAATATAGAGGTAGATTTAAAGATCTATTGGATTATGCTCGAAAGAAATCAGTAAAACCTAAGCGGACTCCTGAACCCTTATGGCCACTGTATCAGCGCCGCTGGAATAGCCCAGAATACCAATTGTTCAGATAAAAGGGTAAGAGAGACCAGGCATCATCCAAGGGTGGCTCCCTACATACTGCGGGTGCTAGAAGTACTCTTACTGTGAAGGAAAAATTGGTATGTAACTTTTATAGTTTTAATTCTTTGTTTCTATTTAATGTTTTCTTAATTATCTGAACATTGATAATTTTTTCATATGCAAGAAACAGAAATGGGTAGGGAACTACCAACTGATAAGGTTTTCGAGGTGACTCATTTGAGAAAGAAATTGAACCCGACTGATGAAGATGTCTGGGTTGAACCTCATGAAAAATTTGTCCACGTAAGAAATAAATTTTGAATATATGAATCTTTTTCTCAAAGTTGATATTATTCAACTATAACAACATTAGTATTTTTTGACTGTTTGTATTAAATTTACCTTGAATATATATAGGACGAATTTAGGCGTTTTCTTAGTGAGTTTCGTAATAGCTAGCCTTCTTATTAACTGCTCTCCCTCAGTCGCAATTGATAAAAATGCTCTACAAGATATATGGTCTGGTACTCTTGCTAGTTATTCTGATTTGAGGATATTTAGATGTCCTGCGTATGCTCATGTTGATAATTGAAAGTTGGAACCTAAATCTGTCAAGTTCTTATTTATGGGTTATAAGCCTGGTGTTAAAGGTTATAAGCTTTGGTATCCAGAAAGCAGAAAGGTTATAATTAGTAGGGATGTTGTATTTGATGAAACTGCTATGCTTCGGGCTTTGTCAGAATCTAGTGTTTCGCCCCCAGATGAGCTTAGTGACATGAATCAGCAAAAGTCAAGCACCCATGTTGAATTGTAGCTTGGAGAAGAGTCTAAACCAGTGCCTACTTCTCAGTCTAGCTTGGAGATACAGAGTGGTACTATTTCTTCTTCACCACCAGTGATGCAACAATATTCTATTGCTAAAAATAGGCCTAGAAGAGATATTAGACCTTCTCAAAAGTATGCTGAAGCTGATTTGGTTGCTCATGCATTGAGTGTTGCAGAAGGTATTGATTTTGGTGAAGATCCTTCTTCTTACTCAGAGGCAGTTAGTTATGATGATTTCGACAGATGGATGATTGCTATGCAGGAGGAGATAGAATCACTTCATAAAAATGACACATAAGATTTGATGAGATTGCCTAAAGATAAGAAAGTTGTTCGTTACAAGTGGGTATTCAAAAAGAAAGAAGAAACATCAGGAGTTGAAGATGCTAGGTACAAAGCAAGACTAGTTGCTAAAGATTACAGTCAGGCTTTAGATATTGACTTCACAAATGTATTTTCTATAGTTGTAAAGCATAGTTTTATTCGAGCATTGCTTGGTATTATGGCCATACATAATCTTGAGCTTGAGCAGTTGGATGTCAAAACTGCATTCTTACATGGAGAACTTGAGGAGGACATCTATATACAACAACCAGAGGGTTTTGTAGTCTCAGGAAAGGGGGACTATGTATGCTTGTTGAAAAAGTCTCTTTATGGCTTAAAGCAGTCGCCCAGGCAGTGGTATAAGAGGTTTGACTCTTTTATGACCTCTCATATATTTTAGACAAACAACTATGATAGTTGTGTCTACTTCAAGGAGGAAAGTGATGGTTCATTCATATATCTTCTCTTGTATATTGATGATATGTTGATTGTAACAAAGGATATGCGAGAGATAATAAATGTAATACCCTATACTTTTTCCTAGCTGAAATTATTCCACGAATGTTAGAAACTTATTTTGAAATATGAATCTATTTTTGTACACGTGGAATTTTAAATATTTTCACTTTTTATCATGTGAAAAATTAAATTATCTTTCCAATGATACCAATTTCGTCTAAATCCGGTATCATAGCGAAAAGTTATGGACAATTTACTCAGAGCTGCCAGAATCGCCCAAGTGCGACGGCTAGGTTGACGGACCGTCAACTCAGCGACGGACCATCACCTTGACCGTCGTAGCTAAGGCAGTGCGGCAACCCTCTGGATAAGGTGCGATGGATAGGTTGACGGACGATCGACCCAGCGATGGACCGTCGCCCAAGCCGTCGCTACTTAGGCAGTGAGTCTTTATCCTGGTCCACCTACGACGGTTGAAACGATGGATCGTCAATCTAGAAATGGACCATCGCACGAGCCGTTGCAGGTTCTGTTCAACAAATTTTTAAGCCGTTTTTAAAGAGGCTTTTTTGTCTTTTACCACCCATTTATATTCCTAGTAATATCCGACCAAAGCTCATAATTTCATTATTCTTCCACAACATTAAAACAAATGGGTTTTCACACTAAGAGCAATCCTCAAGATCTTGGTCGGAATATTTAAAATTATTAAATAATTATTTATAAAATTTCTGACTACATTGGTCAGAATAATAATAATTATTAAATACTTATTTATTAAATTTCTGATAACAATAGTCTGAATAATTACATTATTAAATAATTATTATTAAATTTTCAACTATAGTAGTTGGAATAATTAAATTATTAAATAATTATTTATTAAATTAACGACCACAGTAGTTGGAATAATTATAATTATTGAATATTTATTTATAAATTTTTCGACTATAGTATTCGGAATAATTAAAATTATTAAATAATTCTTTATTAATTTTTCGACTACAGTAGTAAGAATAATTAAGATTGTTAAATAATTTTTTATTAAATTTTTTACTACAATAGTCAAAATATTTATAATTATTAAATAAATATTTATAAAATATACAACTACATTTCCGACTATTGTAGTCAGAATTTCCGACTACTTCAGTCGAAAAATATTTTTCGACAAGCTATATTCCGACTACCATCAAGTAGTCGGAAAGTAGTCAGAAGTACCTTATTTTCGGACCACTTTCCGACTAAACTGGCTGTCAGAAATTTACTGTTTTCTAGTAGTGAGAAAACAAAATCCAATCTTCATCAAGAACTAAGAAATTCAAATTCTTCAAGTCCAAGAACTTCAAGAAACTCACAACTAGGTATGCATAGTGTTCATTCACGGACTCCTTTCATCCATAAGTCCAAGAATATCTTTTCAAAGTTTAAGTGTATGGATTTCTTTATGAATTTCATATTGAGTTTGCTTTTTGTTCATGTTGATAATGACCAATTGAATTCTAATCCATGCTGGGTGATCAATTTTATGTGGAATTGATTAGTATAGGTGTAGATTCATGTGAGCCTATGATTAAACCCTTGGATGATTAAATTTGAGTTGAATCATGATGTTTATTTGTTGTATAATATTGTCTACATATAGTATGCTTACCATGTGTTTGATAAAATGCCTATGTGAAGGAAAAGTACCCAACTAGTATGATATTATTCAATCCTGATGTATGTATAAGTTTATGCATATAACATGTTTGATGAAATGCCTAAATAAATGAATTATGGATTGTGATGTTGGTTATGTATTCAAGAAAGTCATGCTTTGTCAGTTTCTTTCCATTGAGTCCTGGGGGTACTTGTACCCAAAAAATATAGTTGTGTGCCTAGAGTCAGTGACATGTTTCACGATATCCTCAATCAAGCCATGATCCATAGAACTCAATCAGTCATGCGACTTAAGAAAACTCAGTAATACAGTAATCTCAGTACTATTCCGTCAGTCAACAAAACTCAGTAATTTAGTCCAGTTCAGTTCAGTAATCCATGTTCAGTGTCTATTCAGATAGGAGCAGAAATTAGGACCGAGTGAACCCAAGGATGGAAACTCACACTCTCAGATGAAGGTGTGATTCTTAGAAGTCATCCTTGCATTCTAGAGCTATGTAGCAAGCATAGGTTGAGACATCAACACTATCAAAAGATGGTTGATGAGGTGGATAAGCACTGTCAGATAAGGGCCCCACCATTCTCTTTTGGGGACATTGTCAGATGAGGGTCACTCTCAACTTGTCCTTTCTAGTGGCTTGGTATTGACACCTTTCCAATTGGGGTTACAGATTGGAGGCCAACTCAGCCATAATGGCATATTAATGGCATGTCGATTAGATAACTACTTCCCACAGTTTCAGCTATAGAAATCAGGATTGTTAGATACAATTATTTAGTCTCAGTAATAGAACTCAGATAGTTCTATAGAATTGAGGAGTGTCAGATACAGTCAACTCAGAATAGTATGAAACTTAGTTAGTTCCATAAAATTTAGGACTGTCAGATAAATTCACTCATGTTATCAGTTATATCAATCATTAGAACTCAGTTACCAGTTGCATTAGTTATCAGTAAATTCATGTTTTCACAATCTCAGTTATAGTTACTATGTATTCATGCATGTATTCTCGCGTTCATATTAGTCAGTTAGTCAATATTATTCATGCATATAAACCCTATACATCAAGCCTACCTCACATGCATACCAATACATTCAAAGTATTGACGCATTTGTGCTATGGTGTCTTATACCATTGGTTCAGAGACATGAGCTCCAGAGCGTCAGTAGCATTCTAGTCTCCGTAGTAGGAGTTAGCAGTAAGTACTCAACCTTCAAGGACATGACCATTACTTTATTATCTCATTAATTAATTTATTAGTTGGAGTTAGTTGGGGATATATCCCATCAACTTCTTATTCAGACAGTTCAGTCAGTTAGAGGCTTTTCAGACTATCATGTTCAGATAGTTATTTCAGTTTTTTTGCGTATTTCATACCACATCCAGATGTTATATTTTTATCAGTTATCTTACAATTTTGAACCTTATGGCCTTTCAGCCTTTATTTTCGCAATCATTCAGTATATTATGTAGTGTTCAAGTACAGATATCAGTCATGGGTTAGCCTATGGTCCTTCGGGGTCATGAGTATCGTGTAGCATTCCAGGTACCAAATTTGGGAGCGTTAAAAACTTGGTATCAGAGCCTAAGGTTCAATAGTATCCTAGGAAGTTTGAAATTCATACCTAGTAGAGTCTTGTACATGGGTGTGTGCACACTACATTTATGTGCAGGAGGCTATAAGATATTTTAGGAACAGTTTTCCTTATTTCAGTATTCATATCGTGCCAGTGAGCATAATCTCAAGTCAATCTCTCAGTCTAATCCTTTTCTCCTTTTCTTCTACAGAACATGCCTTCTAAAAAAAGAAACGAGAATCAGTCAGCCCCTCAGCTCGAAGAAGCTTTGGGTGAATATGTTTCTCATGCAGAGTTCAGAGATGCATTCACTACTCTTGCTTAGTCAGTCGCTGATCAGAATGAACAAATAGCTGTTATTTTGGCCAACCCAGTGGTCAATTCAGCTGCAGCCAGGATTTAAGACTTCACCCAAATGAATCCTCCATCTTTTCTCAGGTCTAAGTCAGATAAGGACCCTCAGGAATTATTTGATTAGGTTCAGAAGGTTACTAACATTATAAGGGTATCAGCTATTGAGAGTGCTGAGCTAGCTGAATATTAGTTGTAGGATATTTCTTACACATGGTACATGCAGTAGAATTCAGAAAGTCCAGATAATGCAGGGCCTATTGAGTGGGAGAAGTTTGTCACCGCATTCTTAGAGAGGTTCTTTACCCTAGAGTTGAGAAAAGCTAAGGTATTAGAATTTATCAACCTCAGGTAGGGAAACATGATGGTGAAAGAGTATACTCTTAAGTTTATTCAATTAGCCAGATTTACCCCTCATGTGGTTGCAGACAGCAGGGCCAAGATGAGTAAGTTTGTTTCAAGGTGAATGATAGTGTGGTTAACGAGTGTAGGTCGACGATGTTGAATAGGGACATGACTCTAGCCAGACTTATGAGTCATGCTTAGTAGATAGAGGATCAAAAGATTAATATAAGGGAAAAGTAGAATAAGAGAGCAAGGATAAGTAGTTTCAACTTTGCTCAGCCTAAATCAAAAGGAGGAAACCATTCTCAGTTTTGTCTCAAGTCATCAGTTCTAGCTCCTTCTACATCTAGTGCTCCAGATTCAAAGTTTAGGGATGGTAATAAAGATAGATCACCAGCCTCAAAGTCTCAGGGTAGTATCAGCAATGCCTGAACTAATCCCCTTTGTCAGACTTATGGTAAGAACCACAAGGGTGTTTGCAAAGCTGGTAGCGATGTCTATTTTGGATGTGGAAAGACAGGTCTTAGAGATAGATATTGTCCCCAGTCAAGTTATCAGGGTTAGCAAAACCGTTCCTCAGCTCATTCCGGTCGCCCAAACCAGCAGGGTGCCACCTCCAGTGCTACTAGTGAGCAATTCCCAAACAGACTTTATGCTCTCCAATCCTGACAAGATCAGGAAAATTCTCCTGATATGGTTACTGGTATGTTACAGATCTTTCATATTCATGTTTATGCTTTGCTAGATCTAGGAGCTTCTTTTTCTTTTGTTACACCTTATATAGCAGTTGATTTTGTAGCCAGTCCCGAAATTCTAGTAGAGGCCTTTTCAATTTCTACCCCAGTGGGTAAAACCATCATAGCTCAATGGGTATACAGGAACTTCCCAATTATGATATTTCAGAAGGTTACTCAGCAGACTTAGTTGAATTAGAGATGACTAATTTTGATGTCATTCTCAGCATAGATTGGATTTATTCCTAAAATGCCACAATCGACTGCAAAAATAGAATAGTTTAGTTTCAGTTTTTGAGGGGACCCATCCTAGAGTGGAAGGGTAGTGTATCCATTTTCAGAGGTCAGCTTATTTCGTACCTTCGAGCATGGAAAATGATATCTAAAGGATGTGTCTATCATCTTGTTCGAGTTAAGGACACTAGTTCTGAAACTCCCAGTCTTTATTCAGTCCCAGTTGTGAATGAATATTCAGATGTCTTTCCCAAAGTTCTTCGAGGAATTTCTCTTGAAAGGGAAATAGACTTCAACATTAATATTTTTCCAGATACTCAGCCTATATCTATTCCTCCATATAGAATGGCACCAGCAGAACTCAGAAAATTGAAATAGCAGTTGAAAGATCTCTTAGATAAGGGATTCATCAGGCCCAACGTGTCCCGGTGGGGTGCACCAGTTTTATTCATGCCCAAGAAAGATAGTTCTCTCAAAATATGCATTGATTAGCATCAGCTCAATAAAGTCACAATCAAGAACAAGTATCCTCTTCCTAGAATCAATGACTTGTTTGACCAACTTCAGGGTGCTAGTTATTTCTCTAAGATAGAGCATAGATCAGGCTATCATCATCTCAGAGTCAGAGAATTTGACATTCCAAAATAGCCTTTCATATTCGGTATGGTCACTTCAAATTCTCAAAAGACCGAAGTGGTAAGAAAATAGCCCAAACTTGTCTCTCCATCAGATATCAGGAGTTTCTTGGGTTTGGCTAGCTATTATAGATAGTTTGTTGAGGTATTTTCTTCTATTACATCCCCTATGTCTAGATTGACTTAGAAGACAGTCAAGTTTCAGTGGTCAGACCCTTGCAGGGAGATTTTTTAAGAGTTAAAGACTCGACTCACCTTAGCTCCAGTCTTAGCTCTTCTAGATTGTTTAGATGGTTTCGTAGTGCATTGTGATGCATCCAGAGTAGGTTTGGGTTGTGTCCTTATGCAGCATAGGGTCATAGTCTACGCCTTCAAACAGCTTAAACCCCATAAGAAGAAGTATCCTACTCATGATCTTGAGTTAGCAGCCATAGTTTTGGCCTTAAAGATTTGGAGTCATTATCTATACGGTGTTAATGTAGATGTGTTCATAGATCATAAGAGCCTTCAGTATGTCTTTTCTCTGAAAGATCTCAATCTTTGTCAAAGAAGGTGGTTAGAGCTCTTGAAAGATTATGACATGAGTGTCCTTTATCATCCGAGCAAGGCCAACGTAGTGGCTGACACTCTCAGCAGACTGTCCATGGGTAGTGTTGCTCATGTTGAGGACGGTAAGAAGAAGTTAGCTCAGGAAGTCCATCAGCTTGCCTGACTAGGTATTTGCTTAGTCGATTTAGAGGAGGGTAACATATCGATTCAGAGTAATTTAGAATCATCTCTAGTTTCTGAGGTGAAAGAAAAGCAAGATAGAAATCCCAACATTATCAAGTTAAAAGGGTCATTCAAGGATCAGAAAGTAGAGGTTTTCTCCCAAGGAGGAGATGGTGTTTTGCATTGTTAGGGTTGTCTATGTGTTCCAGGTATAGACAACTTAAGACAATGAATTCTTGTAGAAGCACATAGTGTGCGCTACTCAGTTCATCCAGGTCCACTAAGATGTACCGTGATTTGTGAAAGATCTATTGCTGGAGTGGGATGAAGAGAGATACTGCAGAGTTTGTGGCTATATGCTCTATATGTCAGCAGGTTAAGATAGAGTATCAGAATCCCCTAGTGGGTCCATACAGGAGTTCAGTATTCCTACTTAGAAGTGGGAAGAAGTGAACATAGACTTTGTGATGGGTTTGCCTCGTACTCATTGCCAACATGATTCAGTTTGGATCATTGTAGATAGGATGATCAAATCATCTCATTTTCTTCCATCCCATACCTTTTATTAAGCCGAGGATTATGCCAAACTCTACATCAGAGAGTTAGTCAGATAGCACGGTGTTCCATTATCTATTTTCTCAGATAAAGGTAACCAGTTCACCTCTCATTTCTGTAAAGTATTCCAAAAGGGTCTTGGTACCCAAGTTCACCTCAGTACAGCCTTTTATCCGCAGAAAGATGGTCAAGTAGAAAGGAGCATTTAGACCCTAGAAGATATGCCAAGGGCGTGTGCAATTGATTTCAAGGGTAGTTGGGATGACCACTTGCCTTTGATTGAGTTTGCATACAACAATAGCTATCATTCCAATATTCGGATGGCTCCATTCAAAGCTCTCAATGGTAGGAGGTATAGATCTCCAATCGGTTAGTTCGAAGTTAGTGAGGCCTGCCTTATTATTCGATGCTTTAGAAAAAGTCCAATTAATCATAGAAAGACTCTAGGCAACTCAGAGGTGATAGAAGTCTTATGTTGATGTGCGTAGAAAGGATCTCAGTTCGATATTGGTGATTATGTATATCTAAAGATCTCTCCCATGAAGGGAATGAAGAGGTTAAGCAAAAAGGGAAATCTCAGTCCCCGATTTTTTGGTCCCTTCAAAATTCTCAGTCGTTTTGTCAAGGTAGCTTATGAGCTCGAATTGCCTTCAGATCTAGCCTCAGTTTATCCAGTCTTCCATGCCTCTTTTCTCAAGAAGTGCATAAGTGACCCAGCAGTTGTAGTCCCTATTTAGAGCATAGATGTTCAAAACAACCTCTTTTATAAAGAGATTCCAGTCGAAATCTTAGATAATCAGAATCGTAGACTGAGGAACAAAGAAGTCCCTCTAGTCAAAGTTCTTTGGTGAAACTAGTCCGTTAAGGGAGATACTTGGGAAGAAGAAGCAGACATGCGTACTAAGTATCCTCACCTCCTCTCCGCTGACTCAGATTTAGCTCAAGGTAATAGTTCTTCTTAAGTTTTTCAGTTTCATCTTCAGGTTTCAGTTACAAGCTTGGTATCCATTTTATGTTCAAAATTCTATCACAAACTTGGTATTAAATACCATTGCATATTCAGTCATGCATTCATATGTCAGTTCAGTTATGTAATCATTCATTAGATATGCATTCTCATTGTGAGAACCTGGGTTCATCAGAGCACTCCGTCATGCATTCATGAATAAGTTATACATGTATCAGATATGCATGATCAGTATGATATATTCAGTTATCGGTCATGTCAGTCATGAGATCATGTTTCAATTGTTCATGTTCAGTATGTATGTCAATTTATATTCTCTCCTCTCACTCAGTCTCATTCGAGGACGAATATTCTCAAGGGGGAGATATTGTAATAGCCCGTACTTTTTCCTAGCTTGAAATTGTCCCAGGAATATTAGAAACTTATTTTGATATATGAATCCATTTTTGTACACGTGTAATTTTGAATATTTTCACTTTTAATTATGTGGGAAATTGAATTAACTTTCCAACGATATCAATTTTTTCTAAATCCGGTATCGGAATGAAAAGTTATGGATGTTTTGCTCAGAGTTGCCAGAATTGCCCAGGTGCGACGACCAGGTTAACGGATCGTCGACCCAGCGATGAACCGTCGCCTTGACCATCACAGCTAAGGTAGTACAGTAACCCTCTGGATAAGGTGCGACAGACAGGTTGACGGACCATCGATCCAGTGACGGACCGCTACTTAGGCAGTGAATCCCTATCCTGGTCCTACTACGACGGTCGAAATGACGGACTGTCAATCCAGGGATGGACTATCGCAGGTTCCATTTAAATGAATTTTTAAGCCATTTTAAAGGAGATTTTTTATCTTTTACCACCCATTTATATACCTAGTAATATCTGGACAAGGCTCATAATTTCATTATTCTTCTACAATATTTAAAAAACTAGGGTTTTCTCTCTAAAAGCAATCCTCAAGAAAACAAAATCCAAATCTTCTTCAAGAACTAAGAGATTCAAATTCTTCAAGTCCAAGAACTTCAAGAAACTCACTACTAGGTATGCATAGTGTTCATTCATGGACTCCTTTCATCCATGAAGCCCAAGAATCTCTTTTCAAAGTTCAAGTGTATGGATTTATTTATGAATTTCATATTGGGTTTGCTTTTGTTCCTGTTGATAATAACCAATTGAATTCTAATCCATGTTGGGTGATCAATTTTATGTGGAATTGATTAGTATAGGTGTAGATTCATGTGAACCTATGATTAAACCCTTGGATGATGAAATTAGAGTTGAATCATGATGTTTATTTATTGTATAATGTTGTCTACATATACTATGCTTACCATGTGTTTGATTAAATGCCTATGTGAAGTAAAAGTGCCCAACTAGTATGATATTATGCACTCCTCATGTATGTACAAGTTTATGCATATCACATATTTGATGAAATGCCTCAATAAATGAATTATGGATTGTGATGTTGGTTATGTATTCAAGAAAGTCATGCTTTGTCAGTTTCTTTCCATCGAGTCCTGGGGGTACTTGTACCCAAAAAATATAGTTGTGTGCCTAGAGTCAGTGACATGTTTCACGATATCCTCAGTCAAGCCATGATCCATGGAACTTAGTCAGTCATGTCACTCAGGAAAACTCAGTAATACATTAATCTTAGTACTATTCCTTCAATCAACGAAACTCAGTAATTCAGTCCAGTTAAGTTTAGTAATCTATGTTCAGTGTCTATTCATATGGGAGTAGAAATTACCACCGAGTGAATCCAAGGATGGGAACACACACTGTCAGATGAGGGTGTGATTCTTAGAAGTCATCCTTGCATTCCAGAACTATGTAGCCAGCATAGGTTGATACATCAACACTGTCAGATGAAGGTTGATGAGGTGGATAAGCACTGTGATATAAGAGGCCCACCAATCTTTTTTAAGGACACTGTCAGATGAGGGTCACTTATAGCTTGTCCTTACAAGTGGCGCAGTATTGACACCCTTCCAATTAGGGTTACAGATTGGACCCCAACTTAGCCATAATGGCATATTAGGGGCATTTCAGTTAGATAACTACTTCCCACAGTTTCAGCTACAGAAATCAGGATTGTCAGATACAGTCATTCAGTCTTAGTAATAGAACTCAGATAGTTCTACAGAATTCAGAACTGTCAGATACAGTCAACTCAAAATAGTACGAAACTCAGCTAGTTCCATAAGATTCAGGACTATCAGATACAGTCACTCATTTCATCAGTTATATCAGTCATCAGAACTCAGTTACCAGTCATGTCAGTTATCAGTAAATTCATGTTATCATGATCTCAGTTATAGTTTCTATGTATTCATGCACGTATTCTCATGTTCATATTAGTCAGTTAGTCAGTATTGTTCATGCATATGAACCCCATGCATTCATCCTACCTCACATGCATACCAATACATTCAAATTACTAACGCGTTTGCGCTATGGTGTCTTATACCATAGGTTTAAAGACACGAGATCCAGAGCATCAGTAGCATTCCAGTCTTTGCAGTCAGAGTTAGCAGTAAGTCCTCTTTCTTCGAGGACATGACCATTACTTTATTATCTCATTTATTAATTTATTAGTTAGAGTTAGTTAGGGACATGTCCCATCAGCTCCTTATTCAGACAGCTCAGTCAGTTAGAGGCTTTTTAGACTATCATGTTTAGACAGTTATTTCAGTTGTTTTGGGTATTTCATACCCCATCCAGACGTTATATTCTTATCAGCTTTGTTACATTTTTGAACCTTATGTACTTTCATCCTTTATTTCTATAATCATTCAGTCTATTATGCAGTGTTCAGGTCGGTCATGGATTAGCTTGTGATCCTTTGGGGTCATGATCACCATGTAGCATTCTGGGTACTAGAACAATAAAAGTCAAATCCTAGCTCAGTAAAGAGATTGAGATGAAGGATCTAGGAGCAGCAAAGAAGATCCTTGGCATGTAAATTATACGGGATAGAGAAAAGTATAAGTTATATTTGAGTCAGAAAAGGTATATTGAGAAAGCGTTTCATAGGTTCAATATGCAAAATGTCAAACCTGTAAGTACTCCATTGGAAGCTCACTTCAAACTTTCGACCACTTTATCTCCAAAAACAGATAATGAGTGTGACTATATGTCTCGAGTTCCATACTCTAGTGTCGTCGGGTCTCTTATGTATGCGATGGTGTGTTTTCGACCAAATTTATCTTATATCATCAGTGTAGTTAGCAGATACATGGAAAATACTATCAAACAACATTGGAAAGTAGTTAAGTGGATTTTTAGATACTTGTATGGATTTGTTGATGTTTGTTTGCAGTTTGGGCGAAATAGAGATGGAGTAATCGGGTATGCTGATTCTGATTTTGCGGGAGATCATGATAAAAAGAGGTCCCTTACAGGATATGTTTTCACCGTTGGTGGTTGTGCTATTAGTTGGAAAGTTATCTTATAGACTACGGTTGCTTTTTCAACTACTGAGCTAGAGTACATGGCTATTACAAAGGCTTTCCAGGAAGCTATTTGGTTGAAAGGTCTGTTTGGTGAACTTAGCAAAGACATACACATTAATATGGTCTTTTGCGACAGTCAGAGTGCTATCTTCCTTACAAAAGATCAGATGTTTCACGAGAGGACAAAGCACATCGATGTTCAAAATTATTTTGTGCATGAAATTAGTGCTCGTGGTGATATTGTGGTGCTGATATGATGACCAAAATACTACCAAGTGCTAAGTTTAAGTATTTCTTGGACTTGGTTAGTGTTAGCTATTAAGATGTGCCCTTAGGGTCTTTTGTGGAAGAGGTGGAGAGTTTGTCTTGAAATGGATTTTAGCTTTGAATTAGAATTTGTGTCAAGGTGGAGATTGTTAGAATTGTGACCCGAATTATGTTGAGTGGGCCCTGAATGGACCTTTATGTTTTTGGGCCTAGGACCAATTTTTACGCATGTAATATACAAGTGCAATTTAGTGGGTTATTTTATTATTCAAAAAATTTAGGCTTCTCCACATTGTACTCTCTTTCCTTTATAGTGAAACCTACTCTGCCTCTACCCATGGTTTTCCCCACAAGGGTTTCCACGTAAATCTGTGTGTTGTTCTTATTTTTTTTACTTGTGGTTTTCTTATTCTGTTCAAATCCTAACAATTTGCAGTCCAGACATTTGAAGATGTCACTCATGAAATGTTAAATATTATCACTTGACAAAATTTATGTGCAAACTTTTAAGGATTCAAAATGCTTGAAGCATATAAAATTTTCTGGGAAACTTATTTATATTCCTTATATTGTATAAGCTTATAGTTTGAAAATCATTGGAACTCTTAGAGAGTTTTCAAAAGTAATAGATTGCCATATCCTAGTGCAAGTGGTGCACTAGTGTATCTTGCAAATACTACAAGGCCTGATGTAGCCTTTTCAGTCAATTTATTAAGCAAGACATATTTCTAATCCTACTAGGAGACATCAAAATGGGATAAAATACATGATTTTATTTTATTCTAAAGATTGTAGTTCCGAACATATTAATGATGCTAATGTTGGGTACTTATTTGACCCGCATAAAGCTCGGTCTCAAGCAGACTATGTGTTCATGTGTGGGGGTACTGCCATATCGAGGAGATATACAAAGCAGTCTATCTAGCCACTTAATCAAATCATGATTTGATAATAGCTATGCATGAAGCTAGCCGAGAATATGTATGGTTGAGGTCCATGATACATGTCATTCGAGAAAAATATAGTTTGAAATGTGATAATGTACTCACAATTTTTTACTGAGATAATGTAGCATGCATAGCACATCTTAATGGATAATTCATAAAAGGAGATAGAACGAAGAACACTTCATCAACGCTTTTCTACATATATGAGCTACAAAAGAATGGTGATATTAATGTGCAACAGATTCGTTCAAGGGAAAATGTGGCTGATTTATTCACCAAGTCTCCTCCAATTGCAACTTTCAAGAAGATAGTGCACAATATCAGGATGTAAAGGATCAAGGATGTTCTCATTAGGGAGAGTTAATACGCGTTGCACTCTTTTTCCCTTATGAGGTTTTGTCCCACTGGGTTTTCCTTGTAAGGTTTTTAATAAGTCAGCCAATATATGTATTGTTAGAGATGTGTACTCTTTTTCCTTCACTAGATTTTTTTTTCACTGAATTTTTTTCTAGCAAGGTTTTAACGAGGAACATTATCTATCTAGACATTTAAGGGGGAATGTTATAAATATATTTACATTATAGTGAATATCTATCAAGATCTAATAATATCTATGATAAAATCTAGTTGATATCTATTAGGATTTGAAGTATCCGTCTTTTAATTAGAAACTAGGAGTATTTTACCCTATAAATAGAGGGGTTTTACTCATTGTATTCTCAATTAAGATGATCTCTCGTGAAAAATAAAGAAGCTCCCTCTCTCTATATTCTTGTTGTTCTTTATTTATGTTTCATAACAAAGAAGGCTTATTTTAAAAATCATGCTTTAAAAATTATTCAAAGTTAAGAAAATCATTTTAAAATTTAATTATTTGATAATCGAATTAGTTTGAGCTTGAAATGTCTTAAAAAAACACTTACAGAATTGAAGAAAATCTTACAACGCCAAAGCTAGAAACATGACTGATTCAAGTTAAAGTAAATTAGTCAATATTAATTAAGAAAAAAAGAGTAACTGCAAATTTAATTATCCATGACTTTAATCATAATTACATTAATAAAATGAATAAATTTGAGGCCTTATTTTTGGGGGCCTAAAGCTGCTGCTACTTTAGGCCTGAACCACCCACCCATGTTTGAATAAAATAGTTTCTATCCTTGAGAAATTTAGGTATTAACTAATAAATTTATTCGCGCTTCCTGAAGGTTAATTAGATTTTCGAATGTTGAAAATTTCTTAAGGGATTTTCTAACTTCCAATTATTTTAAATTCTAACCAATTATACACATTCTTAACACTCTGTTTGGATGGTGTTTTTTTAATGATATGGTACGATATGACATGTTTACTAAGAGAATCATGTTTGGTTTGATTGCTTCCTAAAATATATGGTACACTATAGCTTAATTTCATGATTTGATAATCATGAAAAATCTCACTTTATGTAACACCAATTTGGTGGCAGCTCATAATTTTTTTTTTCAATTTCAAAAAAACCATGAGGTAAAATTTAAAATCATAAGAAAAAATGTTTTAAATTTTACCCTCATGGTTTGCTTCATTGTATAATTAAATTTAAAACATTTTTTCTTATGGTTTAAAATTTTACTCTCATGTATAATTAAATTTAAAACTTTTTTTCTTATCCCACCCCTTACCCCGACCCCCTACTCCACTACCTCCACCCCCAAATATTTTTTTTCTAAAAAAATTTCATATTTTTTACTTTGCCCCCTTTATCATATTCATTTACATCATTTTGTGTTAAATATATCAAATGCTTTTATAAAATATTTTTCTACTTGCGTAACAATACAAGAAAATAACTAAAAAATAATTTATTTTCCTAGAAAATATTTTTCTGAATTTCATACTGAACACATCCGTAGCATACACAAAATACGCATTCAAACTTTGTACTTGTCGTTAGTGTCACGTCTCAAAACACCACAAAAAAATGAAATTTATTACTATAAAAAGTATATTCGGTTATACTTATTTTGGTATACTCTTTTATTGACTTTGTTAGAAATTACATGAATTTATCAACTTAATATATCTATATGGTATATTTTATGACAAATTAGTAGGAAAAAAATTATTTTGTTAACAATTATTGATAAATTTAATATTAATAATAATTAAGGAAATTTTAGTAACCTTACCAGTTACAATACAATACATACTATCAAATCAAACAATAAAAATGTTATTAAACAACAGTGAACCATATAGTCCATCCAAATATTGTATTGTACTATACCGTACAGTACAATAGTATATCATACAGTACCGTACATTATGAAATCATGACAAACAACCATCCAAACAAAGTCTAAGTATATACATGCATTTTTCTGTGAATTCTCGTCACTCACATATGTTCGGTCTTCTAAAATATTTGACTTTTATATAATATATTTTAAGTGAAACATTACCTTCACTTTTCTTAAAAGAAGGTAGAGAATAAAAGATTTCGTAAAACTGGATTTATTTTCAGGCATATATTTAATAAGTTTCAAACGAACAAGCTTTCAAAAAAAAAAACTTGTACGTGTCTCGTTATCCTTACTGTCTCTCCCATTCTCCTCCTCATTGCAGTAGTTGGCATAGTTATTGGAACTGTTGTTCACAAAAACAACAAAAAGGCGATGATTCTAAGCAAATTCCTTTCTACTGCCCAATCTATAAAAGCTCTATGTAGCTTAACTGAGACAAAGATTCGTGCCTATCAATAAGAATAGTAGAAATAGACACTCACGTATCATCAAAAGTTGTTGAGCAATGAGAATTTCGATAAGAACAGTAGAAATAGTCGTCTCTGTTATGAAATAAGAAAGAATAAAGAAGAAGAGTAGAGAGAATAGAGAGAGATTCTTATTTCTTCTCTTGATGGATTAGAGATTGTATGATTGTAAATACAATGAACAAAACCCCTCTATTTATAGGAAAAATTTACTCCTAGTCTAAGTAAAAGAAAGATGCTTCAAATCCTAATAGATATCAAAGTAGATCTTGATAGACATTCACTATAATTTAAATACATTTATAACACTCCCCCTTGAATGTCTAGATAGATAATGTGCCTCGTTAAAACCTTACTAGGAAAAATCAGTGGGATAAAAAATCTAGTGAAGGAAAAAGAGTACATATTTCTAACAATACGCATATCGGTTGCCTCACTAAAAACCTTACAAGGAAAACTCAGTGGGACAAAACCTCGTAAGGGAAAAAGAGTGCAGCGCATATTAACTCCCCTCAATGAGAACATCCTTGAACCTTTGCATCCAGGTCTTGTACACCATCTTCTTGAAAGTTACAATTAAAGGAGACTTGGTGAATAAACAGCCACATTGTCACTTGAACGAATCCGTTGCACATTAATATCACCATTATTTTGGAGCTCATATATGTAGAAAAGTTTTGATGAAATGTGTTTCGTTCTATCTCCTTTTATAAATCCATCAAGATATGTTATGCATGTTGTATTATTTCGGTATTAAATTGTGGGTAGATTGTAATATTTCACACCACATTTTTCTCGAATGAGATGTATCATGGTCTCAACCATACTTATTCTTGACTTGCTTCATGAATAGCTATTATCTCATCATGGTTCGATAAAGTGGCTAGATAGACTGCTTTGTATATCTCCAAGATATAGCAGTATCCCCACATGTGAACACATTGTATATTTAAGACCGAGATTTATGCGGGTTAGATGGGTACCCAACATCAGCATGACCAGTAATATCAGAATTATAATCTTTAGAATAAAATAAACTCATGTATCTTATCCCATTTCGATTTCTCATAGTAGGAGTAGAAATATACCTTGCTAACAAATTGAGCGAAAGGCTATATTGAGTCTTGTAGTATTTTACAAGATACATGAGTGCACCAATTATACTAAGATATGGTACTTCATAACCAATCCAAATTTATATATTTCTCATTTCAACAAATAATCTTATTGCTTTTGAAAACTCTCCAAGAGTTTCAATAATTTTCAAGCTATAAGCTTATACAATATAAGGATTATCAATAAGTTTCCTAGAAACTTTTATATTTTGAATCCTTAAAGAAGTTTTCATATAAATTTTGTCGAGTGACAATATTCAATATTTCATGTGTGACATCTTAGATTCAAGTGTCTGGACTGCAAATCAAATAAGTTTTACGCTTACCAAGAAACATCCTTTCATGTCACTTGATAAATGTTTCTATGTTAGCATGCTTAAATTGACGTAGAATTCATATCCTCATAGTCTTTCACAATATTGCGCCAATATTGTATACAAGATATTGATGATATATAATTTTGTATTGGTTCACAATGTGACATAATATTTTGAGATATCATCACTTCATTATTTTCAGGTACCTGAACCTCTCATAAGGTTTCATGAAGTGTTATGTCGTAGATATTGACTTCCTATTATGATTATTTGCTCCTTATCCTTTTCAAGGATTATTTTATTTGAAACCGATTGGTCTACCATGCTTCACGCATGCATAGACTTTGTCCTTTATGGACACAAAATAGGAGCACTTGCAGCTTAAATATGAAATATTTTTGGCGTTTGACTTGAATTATCTTTTGAATGAGGATCTGGTGATAATTCTAACATATTTCATAGCTGCTTATAATCTCCCCTTTATGTTAAGAAAACTAACATACATCCTCTATCTTCTTTGAAGAATCCATCTTTGTACATCATGGTATATTCATTAATCGTATACCGCACATCAAAACTATTAGATGGAATAGTTGGTTCATGACCTTGAACCAATTGAGGGGGAAGAAATAATCATAATTTATTGGTCTAATGCATACAAGTGTTATTGTATGCAACATATCATATTTCAGACTAACACATGAAGCTTTGTTCTTATTAGCAATGGTTTAGCTATTTATCGAAGGCATTCAATGTCAAACCATCATCATCAACATAACTTTCTTGATTGAACAATCTGAAAATTATGTTCTTAACTCAATTTTATTGAGCAAGCAACTTTATGAATATCAAACTGCAGGTTGACAATGAATGTACATGTGATCATCTTATTAATGCATCTTTTCAACATATCACATGATAGGTGAACGGGCCCATGCTTACCTTTTATATTTTTCAGATTTAAGAAATTCAATCCCAACATTAGTTGGTCCAACCAACTTATCATGAGAACAAACGACATAAACAATTCTCGAAGAATCTTCTAGTTCTTCAATACATGTCTAATATTCAATATGCACATCTTCGAGATGTCACAATCATTCGTATCAATTTATGAACTTTTATTCTTGTAAACTCCAAGTTTACCATGACATGTACTTTTTTCTTTAGTAAATTTCAGATTTACTGTTACATGAATAAATTTTAGATTTACTACTTTAGAAGTAGATTTTGAAATAACTCTTCTCGGTTATTCTGCCTCATTCAGAGGTGAGTTGTAATACCCTCACAATCAAGTACACATTTGCATTAATAAGCTTCTCATTTCCCAGGAATGGAATATAATTGTGTCTTAAGCCTATCAAATTGTGATAGCTTATAACCTCTTTCAAGATTTTGCTATTTCAGAAGCAAATCGAGGCATACATATGATGTAGAGAATTTTTCTCTATCATATCTTATGACCATAATATGCGTGTGAAAATACCATCACTTTTGATGATCATAATCATATTGTCCCTTCACACTTATATTTGTGCATTCAATTACTTGTCTCCTTTCAGACATATTATACACTGCTGCCACATACACCTTAAGAATGAAGTAAGTTGTCATCTTTCAAACTTATCATATATTGCTACCACATTCACTTCATGGAATGGAGCATATTCAATGGGTCGGATTTCATGATTTTTCACCAAATACCCATTATTTTGTCTTAGCCATCATAATATCATCAGTATGGTACATTGAGATTCAAACTCAACATCTTATCCATATAAAGCGTCTTAGGCATAAATTGATATTGGGACTGGAATTCAACATCTTATCATCACGGTATTTCAAGAACAAATATAATTGTTTTAATAAAATACGCCTTAGGGCTAAATCAATTTCTTACCATATCAAAGATTCAAACTTGTCATACGAATCTCAATTAATAAGAGACTTTGTGTAACCTTGTATTATAAGTTAAACTCAGAGGGTGGCCACCAATAATATAAAGCAATTGACACTTTATTATAAATAGTGATTGACTTCGCGGCAACTAATACGTCTATAAAAGCACCAAGAAAATTATCATCCATGTCAAATAAAGGTGACTTAAATAAGCAATAACTATAATACTATAATACTAACAAGAGAACGTATGTACACATATTCAAACTTTAAAACACATAGTACTATTATAATAATTGTTATACTTATCTTATGAGAAGTATTTTATTCTGGATCTATGGTATCTTGAGGTTGTAAATATTATACCAAAATCAATTGTTTCTTCTTCACTGAAAGAATCATGCATCGGTGCATTGGTGATGTTTGGTTCTTTGTAAGAAAGAAAACCAAATTTTATTTTATAAATTAGAGACTCGTGCTGATAACGTGTTATTAAACAAGAAAGAATAAAGAAGAAGAGTAGAGAGAATAGAGAGAGATTATTATTTCTTCTCTTAATGAAAGAGAGATTGTATGATTGTAAATACAATGAACAATACCCCTCTATTTATAGGAGAAATTTACTCCTAGTCTGAGTAAAAGACATATGCTTCAAATCCTAATAGATATCCAAGTAGATCTTGATAGACATTCACTATAATGTAAGGGGCCGTAATAGATATCCAAGTATATCTTTAATGTCTTTGGAAACTAATCCCATTGGCTCCAAATAAAATGATTGGATTAGCAACTTAGCATCACAGGATACACATTAAAAATGAAGACCAAACTACAGCACTTAACTGGAAAACGAAATGTATTTTCAAAACAAGTTGGTTTCTCTCTCGGGTGGGATATTTGCTCACTGCCAGCTACAAAGTAAAGGCCTATGTATGTTATATATAATGCTTCAAGGGGATATTATTATTAGAGCATACCAATTGAAAATAGTAACCATAGTTAATTAATAATAACCTTGTGGCTAAGAGAACTACATAGTGGTTTTAATCATGGCCGGTTGCTCCACTTTACTTAATTGTTAGAGTTAGTGACTTTACTTGCACAAAATTATTAAACAAGTTTATAGTTTATTTACAAGTTGTAAGGAAGAAATTTTAATAGCATTAGTTTACTAATGTCTTATCCAAAACTAATGGTTTTATCAATGTCTACTTGTGTCATCTTACAAAAAATTAAAAGTCTAAATTAATTCACTACTAGAAAAAAATAAAAACCAACCACATATTGTGGTGGAAAAACCGACCACACGTGGTCAGTTTTTTATCTTTTTTCTTTATTTTTTTTTTCAAAAAACGACCACATGTGGTTGTTTTTATATTTTAAAAAATTAAAATAATTATTTCAATATTTTTTATATTAATTATAATTTATTTTAAAAATAAAAATTAAAAAAAAATAACAAAACCGACCACATGTGGTTGTCTTTTTTAAAAAAAAAGCTAAAAAAATATTTTAAAAAACCGACCACAAGTGGTCGGATTTTAAAATTTCTTTTTTCAATTTATTTTTACTAAAATCGACCACTAGTGGTCGGTTTTAAAAAAAATTGAAAAATATTTTTAAGAACCTACAACTTGTGGTCGGTTTGTAAAAATTGTTTTTAATTTATTTTTAGAAAAACTGACCACCAGTGGTCAGTTTTTAATTTTTAAAAAAAATACTTTTCAAAAAACCGATCACTTGTGGTCGGTTTTTAATTTAAACATAAAATAAAATACTTTTAAACATAATCTTTATATGTAATAAATAACTATATATATGTAATCAAATATATATATTAGTTTCATAAAAAAGAATTATTCTTAATTAGTATAATAATTTTTTGAAATTATGTTGATCATACGTAGTCGATAATAAGTATAATAATAATAAAAATCAATCATTCTTTAAATTTTTTAAAAAATTACACTTAAAAATATATCAAATAAAATAAATAAATTACATTAAATATAAACTTTATCTTTTACGTATATTTCAAAACATAATATTTTCCTGCGTACATACGTTAAATGACGTTAAACATGCATAATTTACACAATAAATATATATCTGTGTGTGTATATATATATATATATATATATATATATATATATATATATATATATATATATATATATATATATATATATATATCATATCATTGAGATAATGATATTATGTTACTATTTCAGTCGTAATAATGTAATATATAACCGATAATTCATCAAGATATAATGAACGTGTTCTATTATAAGGTAATATACACTTGTGGATATGATATATATATATTTACGCATTCAAGAGTTCATGTAAAGATATTTATATATATATATATATATACACACACACATATCAGGTAGTGAACGATTTAGTCAAAACCTAGTATATTAAGCTAATCAAATATAATTAATCGATCACTCATCCGAGTATGTATATGAAACACGTCGCTTTATATTATTGGATAATATATTTGTGTACGTATGTGATATATATAGTACGTATTTAGAACTTGATATAGTCGATCGTGCGTGTATGTATGTGTATGTATAGGTACATATATATATGTATATCTCATGTAGTGACGTATGCAGTAATCGACAATTGTTTGTGATGTTTATATACTTATTTGACGTTTATATATGTGTATATGTGTGTGATGTTTATATACTTATTTGAAAGTTGATAGACAATTGAATATATGTATATATATGTATATCTCGTGTAGTGACTTATGCAGTAATCGAAAGCTTGATAACTGAATCTATATGTCAAAATATTTTGAATAATACATTGATAGCATACTATTTAGGAAATAGATATACTATTTAGTGTGAATAAGTAGATACACGTATATTGTTGAAGTTGTAATAATGTAAGACAAGTAATCAATAATTTATTTAACATATTGTATTATGATGTATATATATTAATGAATTTTGCAATTTACGATAAATTTTTGGTTAGTTAGCATTTAGTTATGATATTATATATATATATATATATATATATATATATATATATATATATATATATATATATATATAATATCATAACTAAATGCTAACTAACCAAAAATTTATCGTAAATTGCAAAATTCATTGATATTATTATACGATTGAGGAAATATACTACTCGTGTTATTGTTATAAATATTATAGAATTTATTAAAAAATTAATTTGTTTAAATTTAATTTTCATTTGTTAATTGATTGATTTATTTATTGTACTAATTAATTTTTTTATTATTATTTTGTAAAAAATCGACCACATATGGTCGGTTTTCTAAAATACAATTAATCGATCACTCATCTGAGTATGTATATGACACATGTTGCATTATATTATTGGATAATATACTTGTGTATGTATGTGATATATATAGTACGTATTTAGAACTTGATATAGACGATAATGTGTATATGTGTGTGTATGTCTAGGTATATATATATACATATTAATTATATAGTGAAGGTATATTAATGACATAAAATAAAACTAACCGATAATTCATCTGATCAGTATATGTGAAATACGTTATATATTATTATTATGGGGTAATATATTAAAATCGTGTATGAGATGTTTATAGTAATCAACAATTTATTTGATTAACATATTCTATTAAGAAGTATATATATATATATATATATATATATATATATATATATCAACGAATTTTACAATTTACGATAAATTTTTGGTTAATTAGCATTTAATTATGACATTATATATGTATGTATGTATGTATGTGTATATATGTATATACACATACATATATACATTCATACATACATATAGATATAATATCGTAATTACATGCTAATTAATCAAAAATTTATCGTAAATTGCTTTATTCATTGACATTATTACATGATTGAGGAAATATACTAAAGGTGTTAAATATATATATATATATATATATATATATATATATATATATATATATATATATATAATAGCATAATTAAAAGCTGATTAACAAAAAATTTATCGTAAATTGCTTTATTGGTTGATATTATTATACGATTGAGGAAATATACTACTGGTGTTATTGTTATAAATATTATAGAATTAATTAAAAAATTAATTTATTTAAAAATAATTTTAATTTATTAATTTACTGATTTATTAATTATAGTAATTAAAATAATTTTTTTTATTATTTTGTTGAAAACCGACCACGTGTGGTCGATTTTCTGAAATTTTTTTAAAAAATGATCACATGTGATCGTTTTTTATTAAAATATCCAAAACCGACCGCGATTTTAAATAAAATAATATTAAAAAAATTAATTATATAACTCCTACCTGACCCACCCCCACATAATCTGACACAACTCGTTATAAACTATATCCTATCGACCTAAACACCAAAACACACAAACACACACAAAATCCTAAACACACCCAAATTAATTTCCCAATCACAAAAATACGCAAAAATCACCCTAACCACTGCTCCAGCAAGTGCTCTGGCCATTATTCCAGCGACCACAGCTCATCTTAGGAATAAATTTTGTTGTATTTTGTGGTTTTTGTGCTTTTTGAGGTTGATTTATTGGTGTACTAGTTTATATAATTGTGAAATTTATAATGTTGAAGATTAGGTTAGTTTGAACTAGTTTTTTTAAGCTTGTTTGAAGCTCAAATGTTGTTTAGTTATTTTGCAGAATTTTTTAGCGATACACATAATTGTTTGAACTAGTTTTGCTTGTTTAGCTTGTTGTTTTTGATTCTTGAATGGATTTTATGGTTTAGCTAGTTATTTTTGGCGAGGGATTAGCTTGTTGTCTTTAAAGTGAATGAATTTACTTTTAGGGTTTAGCACTTTAGCTTATTGTTTTTTTTATGAGTTTTGCTAAATCACTCAAAGTTGAAACATTTTGTCTTGATTTTTTTAGGTTCTTGATTCGGTGACTGGTTATCTCTTTCACTTTAATTTAGGCCAAGCAATGGTAAGTTAATTTCTCTCGATTCACCATTTTTGTTATCTTCTTGTTATTGTTCATATTGAAGTCTAGTAAAGCCGTGTGTGGCCTTGTTCAATTCACTAGTATTTTTGTAATGTTCTTCTTATTGTTTATATTAAAGTCTAGTGAAACCGTGTGTGGCCTTGTTTGATTCACTAGCATTGTTGTTGACATCTTGTAGGCCTTGTTGTTGCTTGTTTTGTGAATGTGGTTTTGTTTTGATACTTAATTAGTTAAAAATAGTTAAGTGTAGGGACTTTAAAGGGGATATTTTTGTTTTGAATGTAGTTTGTTAGGTGACTTAGTTGCTTGAAAATGGTTAAGTGTGGGGACTTTGAAGGGGATTTTGTGTTTTGAATGTCGTTTTGTTTTGAGACTTAGTTGGTTGAAAATGATTAAGTCTAAGGACTTTGAAGAAGATTTTTTTGTTTTGAATGTGGTTTGTTAGGTGACTTAGTTGCTTGAAAATGGTTAAGTCTGGGGACTTAAAAGGGGATTTTTTTGTTTTGAATGTGGTTTGTTTAGTGACTTAGTTGCTTGAAAATGGTTAAGTCTAGAGACATTAAAGGGGATTTTTTTTGTTTTGAATGTGGTTTGATAGGTGACTTAGTTGCTTGAAAATGGTTAAGTCTAGGGACTTTGAAGGAGATTTGGTGTTTTGAATGTGATTTTGTTTTGATATTTAGTTCCTTGAAAATGGTTAAGTCTAGGGACTTTAAAAAGGATTTTTTTGTTTTGAATGTGGTTTGGTAAGTGACTTAGTTGCTTGAAAATGGTTAAGTCTAGGGACTTTAAAGGGAATTTTTTTGTTTTGAATATGGTTAGGTAGGTGACTTAGTCACTTGAATATGGTTAAGATTAGGAACTTTTAAGGAGAATTTTTTTTTTTGAATGTGGTTTTGTTTTGATACTAAGTTTGTTGAAAATGAATAAGTATAGGGACTTTAAAGGGGATTTTTTTTATTTTGAATGTGGTTTGATGGGTGACTTAGTTGCTTGAAAATGGTTAAGTTTAGGGACTTTAAAGGAGATTTTTTTATATTAAATGTGGTTAGGTAGGTGACTTAGTTGGTTGAAAATGGTTAAGTCTAGGGACTTTGTAGGGGATTTTGTGTTTTGAATGTGGTTTGGTTTTGATACTTAGTTGCTTGAAAATGGTTAAGTTTAGGGACTTTAAGGGACATTTTTTTCTTTTTGAATATGGTTTGGTAGGTGACTTAGTTGGTTGAAAATGGTTAAGTCTAGGGACTTTGAAGGGGATTTTTTTTGTTCTGAATGTGGTTTTATTTTGATAGTTAGTTGGTTGAAAATGGTTAAGTGTAGGGACTTTAAAGGGGATTTTTTTTATTTTGAATGTGGTTTGGTAGGATACTTAGTTGCTTGAAAATGGTTAAGTTTATGGACTTTAAAGGGATTTTTTTTTTTAAATGTGGTTTGGTAGGTGACTTCATTACTTTAAAATGGTTAAGTTTAGGGACTTTAAGGGGATATTTTTGTTTTAAATGTGGTTTGATAGGTGACTTAGTTGATTGAAAATGGTTAAGTCTAGGGACTTTGAGGGAGATTTTGTGTTTTGAATGTAGTTTTGTTTTGATACTTAGTTGGTTGAAAATGGTTAAGGGTAGGGACTTTAAAGGAAATTTTTTTGTTTTGAATGTGGTTTGGTAGGTGACTTAGTCACTTGAATATGGTTAAGTTTAGGAACTTTAAAGGGGTTTTTTTTTTCGTTTTGAATGTATTTTTGTTTTGATACTTAGTTGGTTGAAAATGGTTAAGTGTAGGGACTTTAAAAGAGATTTTTTTATTTTGAATGTGGTTTGGTAGGTCACATAGTTGCTTGAAAATGGTTAAATTTAGGGACTTTAAAGGGGATTTTTCTGTTTTGAATGTGGTTTGGTATGTGACTTAGTTGCTTCAAAATGGTTAAGTTTAGGGACTTTAATGGAGATTTTTTTGTTTTGAATGTGGTTTGGTAGGTGACTTAGTTGGTTGAAAATGGTTAAGTCTAGGGACTTTGAAGGGGATTTTGTGTTTTGAATGTGATTTTATTTTGATACTTAGTTGGTTGAAAATGGCTAAGTGTATGGACTTAAGAGGGAATTTTTTTTGTTTTGAATGTGGTTTGGTCGGTGACTTAGTCACTTGAATATGGTTAAGTTTAGGAACTTTAAAGGGGGATTTTTTTGTTTTGAATGTGTTTTTTTAGGTGATTTAGTTAGTTGAAAATGGTTAAGTCTAGAGACTTTGAAGGGAATTTTGTGTTTTGAATGTGGTTTTATTTTGATACTTAGTTGGTTGAAAATGGTTAAGTGTAGGGACTTTAAATGAGATTTTTTTTATTTTGAATGTGGTTTAGTAGGTGACTTAGTCACTTTAATATGGTTAAGTTTAGGAACTTTAAAGGGGATTTTTTTGTTTTGAATGTGGTTTTATTTTGATACTTAGTTGGTTAAAAATGGTTTAGTGTAGGGACTTTAAAGGGAATTTTTTTTTGTTTTGAGTGTGGTTTGGTAGGTGACTTAGTTGCTTGAAAATGATTAAGTTTAGGGACTTTAAAAGAGATTCTTTTATTTTGAATGTGGTTTGGTAAGTGACTTAGTTGCTTCAAAATGGTTAAATTTTTGTGACTTGATCTAATTAGTTGAATCTAATTGATTGTGTAGATGAAACCTGACTATAGCTAAATATATCAACGGAAAAATGATAATAGAATGGGTATTAGGGATGGATTTGTTGAAGCTGTCAAAAGATTTGCTGAACATGCTAAGACACTTGATATGTGGACACGTTATCGGGTTATTCGTTGTCCTTTTGTTATATGTGATGGTATAAATATTGTAAATGAAGAAGATATAAAGGAATATTTTTATAGAAAAGGGTTTCATGATGACTTCTTAAGATTGCATGGTATTCATGAGGATATTGCGCAAAATAACTTTGTTGTTGGAGAAAGTAGTAGGTTTGCAGGACATAATGAATATCAAGATACTAGGATGACAGAAATGTTGTATGATACTTTTGGGATACAATACGGGGTTGACTTTAGGGAAAATATTTAAGATGTTCCTAATAGCGAAATGGGTAATTCTATAAAGAATTGCATGCTGTTAGTCATCCTTTGTTTGACGGGTGTTCGCACTCTTGTTTGTCTGTTGTTGTTAGATTATTATGTATTAAATCGGACTGAAATATTGCTGAAGGAGGAATGAACTCAATGATAGACCTTATTAAAGAGTTAGTTGACCTCGACTTGGAGGTTCCTGATTCTTTCTATAAGGCAAAAAGATTAGTGTCAAAGTTAGGTCTCTCATCGGTTAAAATTGATTGTTGTGAAAATGGTTGCATGTTATATTTTAAGGAAGATACTAAGCTAGAGTTCTGTAAGTTTTGTCAGCATTCTCGATATAAGCGTGGTTCTACTGGAAATAAAATTTCTATTAAGGTGATGCATTATTTACATCTTATACCAAGGTCGAAGAGGTTGCATGCTTCAAACAGATCAGTTCCTCATATGAAATGGCACAGTGAAAATAGAAGGCCTACTGGTGTTATGTGTCATCCATCTGATGGAGAGACTTGGAAGCATTTTGATGCGACTTATCCAGATTTTGCAGCTGAGCCACGAAACATTCGATTAGGATTATGTGCGAGTGGGTTTTCTCCTTTTTCAGTTGGTGGTGCGCCATATTCATGTTAGCCTATATTTATCACTCCTTATAATCTTTCTCCTGAACCGTTGATGACTAGTCCCTATGTATTTCTGAATTGTATTACTCCTGGCCCGCGTAACCCAAAAAGCGGAATAGATATCTATTTGCAACCCTTGATTGATGAACTTCAAATTTTATGGCATGAGGGGGTTGAAACTTGGGACATCTCTCTTAAATAGAATTTCAATCTGCGTGCTTATCTAATATGAACTGTTAATTATTTTCCTGCTTATGGAATGTTATCTGGGTGGATGACAACTGAAAAACTGTCTTGTCCATGCTGAATAGAAAAAATAAAATCTTTTAAATTAAGACATGGCAAAAAAAATTCATGGTTTGATTGTCATCGTTGTTTGTTGTCATCTGATCATGAATTTAGGAGACTCAAGAATGCATTCAGAAGGAATAGAAGGGAACATTATGGTCTACCTCCAAGGCTGTTTAGTCATGATGTCTGGGAAATAGTTCAGGATTTGCCTCAAGCCAGCGAGGAACAATTGTACAGGCTTGATGGATATGGCGTTTCGCATAACTGGACTAAGCAAAGTATATTTAGAGAGTTAGAATATTGGCCAGATAATTTACTGCCAAATAATGTTGATGTCATTCATACTAAGAAGAACTATTTTGACAACTTGTTTAACACAATTATAGATGTCATCGGCAAAACAAAGGATAATCCTGAGGCCAGACTTGACTTACCAGAATATTACAACTGCAGAGAATTACACTTATAGCAGGGGCCCAACGGAAATGTTCTTAAGTCCAAGGCTAGTTTTACATTCAAGTTGGACCAAAAACGTCAAATATGTGAGTGGGTTCAAAGTTTGAAGATGCTCGATGGATATACCTCAAATTTGAGAAAGAGGGTTGATATGACACAAGGAATCTTGCATGGAATGAAAAGCCATGATTGTTATGTTTTCATGGAACAATTACTTCTAATTCTTTTATTGATTTAGCTAAAAACATATGGAAACCAATAACAGAGATCAGTTTGTTCTTCAAAGACTTATGTACCACCACATTAAAAGAAGAAAATCTGACGCGAATGGAAAGTAACATTGTTGTTATCACCAATAAGCTAGAGAAGATTTTCCCACCAGTATTCTTTAATGTGATGGAACATCTTCCCATTCACATTGTACATAAAGTTCGGCTAGGCGGTCCAGTTTAAATTAGGTGGATGTATCCATCCGAACGGTAAGAATTTGCAACATATATAAATGCATACATATCTTTTTAAATATAGTAAACATCTAACCTTAAGATTGTACAGGGCAATTGGAAAATTGTAAAAGGGTCCCAAAAACAAACACAAGATTGAAGTCTTTATAGTTTAGGCATATTTTGCGAGAGAAACTTCTCAATTTTGTTCATACTATTTACGTGATGAAGTTGCTTGTTCAAGAAACCGACCGAATCATAATTAGGATGATGTGAATGAGCCTCATTTGCAACCGATATCAATTTTCAATCAATTTGGTTGTAAGGCTAAAAAGACCATACCTCACCGACTCACTCCCACGAAGCGCAACTCAACAACTTTTTATGTCATGCGGAATTGCCCAAAAATTGAGCCCTTTCTGAAGTAAGGAGATTAAAATTTTAACATATCTTATTTGTTTACTCATTCCCTTAAAGAAACTAATTGTGTTTCCCATGTTGGATGTTCAGTTCATTCGAGACTCCATTCTACGAAAATCAAGTGTATGCATCCTTTGCAACATGGTTTAAAAATGAGGTTCGTAAGTGTATTAATATATCTACAAAGTTTAAATATTTACACATTCCTCAACTAAAATATATATATATGTATAATATTTTTAGGTACACCATTCACCAAATGCAGCTGTATATGATCAGCTCTTGACAGATATATCTTTAGGTATTGTTAAAGCTAATGCAATGTCCCAATACAAAGTAAATGGGTTTAAATTTTACACTGAACAACACTCCTAAACAAGGAAAACAAATAATATTGGTGTTTGGGTTAAGGGTGATGATGATGTTGATTACCTTGACATCATACATGAGATCTTAGAACTGGAGTATGCTGGTTTTCCAATTAAAAAAATTATCCTCTTTCGATGTAAGTGGTTTGATCCAATCACAAGAGGCACAAGAATACATAATTGAAGTGAATCACAATAGCTCGTATCCTATTTACGATCCATTTGTTCTAGCGCAAAATGCTAAACAAGTGTTTTATGCTCCTTATCTGTTGTGCAGTGATAAGTCTGATCGGTGGGATGCAATAAAAATAAAGCCTATAGGCCGGGTGAAAGTTGAGAATGTACTGGAGACTGCGTATCAAAATGAAATGCAGATTGATCACCAGCTAGTGGACGTTGAATTAGTGGACGATTTAAATCACCCGAAAAATATATTTGAAGAAATTAATATTACGGAAGAAGAGGCTGAGTGGGTAGGAGATGAGGAAACCTCTGAAAAGGGTGAATGGTTTAGTGGAGAGTCTTCAGAAAAGGATGATTAGTTGTGTAGGTTGTATTTATTATGTATTGATGTCTTTATGCTTTGTACTATATATTTACCTTTATGTTTCTTGTTTAAGATTGATATGTAATATACTGTTTAAGTTTATTGTTTCCACTTTTCCATGATTTATATAGTAATAAATTTTTTTGTGTCCATATGTCATGTTGTTGGAGCGATTTGAAATATGAATTAGTAACTTGAAATTATTTACTTGGAATGTTTTCTTATTCATTCATTTTGTAGGAACTAACTACTTGTTAACTTAACATAATTTAGATGTTAGGCAGAGGTGACAAAGGTAAAGGAAAATTTGATACTACAAAACCAAAAAAGAATAGACAACCTCTCCTTATAGACGACCGATAGGTATTCACATATCTAAGGGTAAGTTTGCGGATGCGACAGCACAACCTTCATATTCTAGGTCATCCGAGGATTTGATACCCAATCCTACACATATGGGGACACTACATAGGTATACACCAACTCATTTTGCTCGTATGATCGTGCCACTACCAGCACAGTACTATCAAACGGCCGCTGGCGCCTCCAGACATCTACCATCATCGATATCCTCCTACAGTAGTCACGTAGCTTCGCGTAGTGATTTAGCTGGATCTATTAGGTTGCCGGATCTTTAGCTTAGAGGCACTCCATCTAGTGCTTCAGATCCACCCATGCTAGTGCATCCACCATCACTTACTAGGCAGCCAGGAGATAGAGATGATTCTATTTGTTCTAGTTGTGAAAGGGTAAGATTTTTAAATATAATAACGTTACTCATTTTTTCATTACTATATTATTATGCTCTATGAAATTACTATTTGATCTTGTGTTGTAGGTTTAGGTCAAATGTGGAGTTGGACAAAAGGAACGAATATGCATTACTCGGCATTTCAATGGCTATTGGACCAGCTGGCAAAAGGTTCCAGAACTTGACAGGGATAGAATGTTTGAAGAATTTAAGGTAAGGATTTAACTTATCGACTACTTATTAGCACTTTGTTAGAACAAAATATTAAATATTATATTTTTGTTGTAGAAATTTTACTGGTGGGATGGTGCAAATACATTTCTTATAAAGAAGAATTTTTTCATAAGATATAGAGCTAGATTTAACGATCTCTTGGATTATGCTCGAAAGAAATTGATAAAACCTAAGTGAATTCTTGAAGCCGCATGGAAACTGTACCTTCACCATTGGAGTAGTGCAGGATACCAATTGTTGAGTGAAAAAAGGAAAGAAAGCTCGGGTAGTATCCAAGGGTGGCTCCCTACATACTGCGGGTGCCAAAAGTACTCTTGCTGTGAAGGAAAAAATGGTATGTAACTTTTACAATTTTAATTGTTTGTTTCTATTTAAATTTTTTTATTATTTGAACATTGATAATTTTTTCATATGCAGGAACAAAAAGGGTAGGGAAATACCAACTGATGAGCTATTCGAGCAAACTCATCTGAAAAAGAAAAAGAACCCGACGGATAAAAATGTTTGGTTTTAAGCTCATGCAAAAGCTGTCCACGTAAGAATTTTTTTTTGAATTTATGAATCTTTTTCTCAAAGTTGATATTATTCAATTATAACTACTTTAATATTTTTGACTTTTAGTGTTAACTTTATTTTGAATATAGGACGAATATACGCGTTTTATTGGTGAGTATCATAGTAGTCAGCCTCCTGAAAGTCAGGGTGAGCCAATACCATAACATGTATAGGAGGAGTTATGGACAAAGGCTGCTAGTCCTGCAAATAGAGGCCATTTCTATGGATACCACACAAAACTTTTTGGCGATAATATTAGGTGTTCGTCTGGCTCTGCACACTCTAGCTGTTTAGTTGGTAGAGAAACCATTGAAAGACTACAAAATATTGTTTCTCAACTCACCAAAGAGCTTGCTGAATAGAGAGAGAGGCAGAAAAAGATAGAGAAGGCAACAACATCACAAATTAAGATGTTGCAGCAGCAGTTCAACTCTTTCATTCAGACTTCGGGGGTTATTCGTCTATGTTCTGGTGATGCAGTTTGGGCAGCAAAAGGTCTAGGCCCCCTGGATGATTTTAGTATGGATGGTGATATGGAAGATGAGGACGAATTCGATGATGATTGTTGACACCTAATTTTTTTCCTCTACAACCAAGTTTAATTTCGAGCTTCTTCGGTTGTTAATAAAATTAAAATATTTATTTTATCCGAATAAACTTTTGTCAAAATACTTTGTAAGTAATTTCATCATTTTTTGTAGTGATTATATATTATCGTATTCAATTATACGAGATTATAATTTTGCTACTTAAATGTTTATTTCACAAATATCGAATTTTAATCAAGGATAATCTTTAAAAATAAATATAATGATTAAAAGTTTGATTTAAATATAATTTATTCAAAAAAATAATTTATTTGGATAAACATGTTCTTGATTTTATCAAATCAAGAAGCTCGGGGTTAAAGGTGATATTAAATTCATTTCGAATTTTAACTTAATTTAGCCAATCTATTAGATCTGACCACAATTAAAATCAAATTGGCCACAATCGCGATGCAATTGGCCAATTGATTTTCAATTTGGCCAAAACTTAAATGAATTGGCCGAATTTCCAAATTACATAATCCACTCAATTTGTAACCTAATTGCAGCTCCATTGGCCCAAACACCACACCAGTCCACTTCCAACAATAACTCAATTACACCACCAAGCCCCAATCCAAACTACACCTAACCCGACCCAATACCTACTTTTTAATCTCCCTCAAACAACAACCCTCAACAAGAGCAAGAACAGATCCCCAAATCGCTCAACATAGCAACACGACCAACTCCAAATACCTGATCCCAACGGCTCCAACGACACTAGCGAAAACCCGATTCCACCAGCCCCAAACCATTTGTTTTTCTTCACATGCATCTCACGAATCCGTAGGATGAGAAAAGGATTTAAAAATCTTCTAGAAGGTCAATGAGGTGTCCTACCCAACGTTCAAATCCGAAAAATCTCATATGAATTTGTACGAATTCGTACAAAGTTGGGCGAGTTTCATTGGTTTTGGGGGGATTTCTACTTTTCCCTTTCCTATTGGTTGAAACGAATTTAAAATTCCACCAAGAATCTAAAATTTGTACAAGTTTGAGTAACATATCAGGTTGTCAACCTGATCCTCAATTTGAATTTTGAAATCTTTTTTGGCAAATACCAAGATTATCCTCGTGGGAAGCCCTAAACGAACCCTAATTTTTCTCTATAAAAGGGGCGTCTTAGGAGCAGAGGAAGGGGGGTCGATTTTGGTTCAAAGATTTCTAAGAAAATTTTGGGTTTTGGTAAAACTGAGAGGGCTAACAGTGAGCTGAAAAGGGGAGATCGGAAAAGGGTCTAAAAAAAAAGAGGGTCTTTGAGCAAAGAAAAAAATACAGTTTATTTTAGCTAAATTTTGCTTTTTTTGGGGGGGAATTTTGGTCAGTATTTGGAGTTTCCAAACTAACGACGACGACATGTTTAGGTGGTGGCTGATTCCCACGTAGTTCGAGGTCCTGTTTTGCTATCCCAAAAGAAGTAAACATACTCTTATCCCTTTTAATCTCATTGTTTTCTTCTTCATCCCTTTTCTCCGTAGAATTAGTTAATTAGTTGATAATAATCATGAATGAGGCTGGGATTGCTTGCTGTAGAAGTCATGAAGGCCGTAGGATTTTGTGTAATGATAATTGAAATTCGTTGTTTCGTTATGATGAATTTGTATTCTAGCAGTGGAAACACTTTTTCTTCAAGTGTTAAAAGTTGTTGCCTTTCGTTGATTTTGCTTGGGAATAGAACTCTGTGATTTTAATTTTATGTTATGTTTTTCTTTTTTCTCCTCTCTTGTACCGTTATAATTTGTTTGCAGGAGTAATATAGTATGGGAAAGATGTCTGCCATTTGTGTTGGTGAAGGACATACTAAAATCCTTTTCAAAACGTGTCATTTGGTCCTTAAAATAATCAGGCTTCTTTATGAAAATTTATTCAACCTTCTGTGATAAAATAAATCGTAGAACGATTTAGTGGATACCGTGTCATGATAATGTTATTTCTTAACTACTAAATTTGGTTTAGCATACTGTAAAAGTTCTGCTTCCTTTTTAATTCACATGTCTCGCTTCCATACTTTTCACTACAAAATTTGATACTATTTCAGCATTATCTTTGTTTGTGTAGATCTCACGTATAACTTTCTTTTTATTTAGTGTTGTTTGATCTAACAGCAAGTGGAATTCATTAGTTTTATAGCTTATGTTTTGAATTCTACCTTTGAAATCATAGTAGCATTAGGCTTTTTTTTTCTCTTTTCCTTGTTGGTCATCACCCTGTTGTTGATTTACACTTGAGCATTAGGGCTTGATTTGCTACATTTATTATTTTTGTTTGTTCCTTATATCAGTTTCTTGTTGCTTTTGTCGTGGAAACATTCCTGAAGCTCCTGTTGATAAAAAATGTCAAAAAGGAACAAAGTTTATGTTATACAGTTTTCTTATTCGGTTGAGAGGTACCACTAATGTGTTAGCATTATCATGATGGGATAATACTAATTTTGATGTTCTGGTGTGAATTTGTCGCTGTCTTGTCGCATAAGGTGTTGCAAAAATCCATTTTTGATCCTTTGTAGAAGAAATTTCTATTTTCAAATGTTGTCTCATGCGAATAAGTTTCTTGCCTTTTTTTTTCTTCCTTTTTACCCTATTTTTTTCTAACTTGTGAAAAGTTGAATATTGTTGAATCTTGGTCGCAAGTTAATAACCCTTATAATGAGAAATCGTCATGATCTATAAGCTTTTTGGGTTGCGGTTTGCCTATGTTCCTATCCGCTATCTATCCTTCCCTCTGCCTATTCACTGATTTTTCTTAAAATTGTTTAGTTCATATCTTTATGCTTATTAAAAAGCCCTTAGCCTTATAATAATTTTACTTAACTTTATTTGCTTGAAATCATGACAATTTGCTATTTCATTCTTTCCATTTAATTGGAATTCTTTGTTTGTTGTATTGTTCTCTTCAAGCCCATGAATCAATGTTTTGTTTTACATTTGTGTGAATATGCCTTATAGTCTTTTAATATGATTAGTCGTTAATTTATAGCGTATTAATTCCTTCACCCTTTTCTTTGCATGAACCTGCTTGAGAGTTTAAATGGACTTTTTCCTCTCTGTGCATATTCGCTATGGGCCATTGAGGCCCTACTTTTAGAAGACAAATGCGAGAAGATGGAAGAATAAAGAGATGGGTTGAAACACATTAGCAAAATAGCTAAGAGACTTGAAAGTCTAATTTGTTTTATATTCGTTTATTGTTATCTTTGTTTTATTTATTTATTTATTTATTTATTTATTTATTTATTCATTCATTCATTTGGATCTCGAAGCCAAAGTTGTAGACTTAATACAAGTGGAGCGAACTTTGAGCCAAAATGGCTCGAAAACTAGATTAGGACAGGTGAAATGGGTCGAAAGCCCGATTAGACTAGGACATATTTTGTTGGTTTTGGCCGATGGCCTGAATCCTTTAGTCTCTCCTCCATTTCCTTTTTTATGTGTTTATTTGTTTATCAGTTTCATTTAGACTTAGTTAAAATCCCTACTAAGTCGCCTAAATCTATTTTACAAAAGTCTTTTCTAAAAAATCAATCACTTTTTAATAAATTAAATTTTTAGAAGTTAATCAAAAGACGTTTTTCCCGGATAACCGCAAGTTGGCGGACGCTTTAGGTACCTAACACCTTCCTAAAACATTAATAGGAACCGCTTACTCAGAATTTCTAACTTAAACGATTTTTCTGTTTTGAATCATCTAAGTACATTACAAAGGTTTCTTAATTCCTTTTCAAAATTAAGTGGGGATTTTCAAAAAGTTAAAATTTCTCCGCAAAACAGAAATGGCGACTCTGCTAGGGACTTTGAAACTAGGTTCTAACCAAATGTTTGATTTTGTCTTTTGATTAACTTTTTATGTGTTTATGTGTTTCGATTCTTTAAATTTTAATTATCGTATCTCATGGTACATTCCTGCATTATTTAAACTGTTTTGGGGTTTCGTGGATGTCCCGGCCCCTGTTGTTCAATTCCAAAAATGTGTTGGAAATACGAATAGCTTATTAGCACGTGAGTCTTCTGATGGTAGTTTGTATTTTCAAACTCAAGTTCTTCGCGTGAGAACCAGTATTAAAATCCACTCTAGACACCTAGGATAGAACAAAACTAAACCCTATTTTAGGCATAAGCCCAGGACAAATCGATACACGAGCGGGGTATTGGGCCCATTAGAAAACCTGCCCTGTGTCTATTGATCCCGAGTCAATTATAGATAAACCATATTTATGTGTTGAAGAAAATGTATGCCTTTCTAATTCAATCCATTATTTTTTGGGGGTCAGGGAAAAAGCTTGATTTGCTTACTTTCATAGGAAGAATTGAAGCAAGTTAAGCAAGAAATTGATCGATTTGTGAGGTTACATCTAAGGCACAGTTTGAACGTCAACAGATATCACCAATATAAGAAATGGATGAAGCGAAGAGCTTGAAGGCCGGTAGAAGAAGCATTCAGTAATTAGTATCTCCTGTGTGGGACATTATTCCCTTTTCCTAAAGATTGTGTCCTTTTTGTCCAACTTTTGTAGACATTTATGTCATTTAGGTATACCTATGAAGGTTTTTGGGGATAATGGATTGGCTTTAAAAAAGCATATATTTTTTTTCAAAAATCGTTAGGCCCAAACCCTTGGCTCAAAAGGGTCACCCTAGTTAGGATACACATTATTATAATATTTTTATGTGATATAACTGTCTTATGTGTTTATGTGCGTTTGTTTGGATTAAAGACAAGTTTATTCGCTATGCTCCTATGGATGAATTTGGCTACGACTCAGAGAACTCTACATGGCTATTTCTTGATAAGTATTTCGCATTGCTTATCATATGTGGAAACTAACACATTTTCCTTTGAGTTGTTTTACTTTACAGATAATAGAAAACTACTCCGTGTTGAAATAAGCTGGTAGAACATTCCTACTTTACCCGGTCAAAAGCGTACAAAATCCCATCCTCCGACCATCATGACTGGAAATGACGAAGAAAATGCATTGACCATCAGGGACAATGTAATAGTGGAACAGAGTGAGATGATTGCGGAACTCGCAAGAAAGTTAGAAATGCTTCAGGAGGAAATAAATTGTACTCGAGATTTGGCTAACCTAGCCATCACTGTCAATGCTCCCGCTCTAGGAGGACACGGGATTCCACTCCAAATTCCTCCCCTTAGTACGCCTATCCTCGAGGATCATCTAAACAATATATCATCTATCTCCGCTCCTCAAATTTTCCAAAATATCAATCGCGAAAATAAACTAGATGTCTACCATCCACAAAATCCATCTCTAACCCCGCAAAACCCATCTCCGAATTCATTCCCAAATTCCTAGAACCCATTTTCATATAAACAAAATTCGCTCCCAAATCCACAAAATTCACTCCCAAATCCACAAAATCATCACCAAATCTTCCATCAAATCTATCCCAGAATCCACCAAATTCGTTTCCAAATTAGCAAAATCCTTCTCAGATTCCACCAAACTACTCGTAAATTCAACAGAACCTTTCCAATTTTCAAAACATCCTCCCCACCTACCAACTGACTTTCTTTCATCTGCAAAATCAAGTCTCTATTTCAAATCCTCCTCATGCCATTATATCCCCTGACATCTATAATTCCTTTCCTAATTCCGAGGTGGACCATTACGAGAAGAAGGAGAAAGAGTGGAAAATTCCTGAAGCTCCTGTTGATAAAAAATATCAAAAAGGAACAAAGTATATGTTATACAGTTTTCTTATTCCGTTGAGAGGTACCACTAATATGTTAGCATTATCATGATGGCATAATGCTAATTTTGATGTTCTGGTGTGAATTTGTCGCTTTCTTGTCGCATAAGGTGTTGCAAAAATCCATTTTTGATATTCATTGTAGCAAAAATTTTTATTTTCAAATGTTGTCTCATGCGAATAAGTTACTTGTGAAAAGTTGAATATTGTTGAATCTTGGTCGCAAGTTAATAACCCTTATAATGTGAAATCTTCATGATCTATAAGTTTTTTGGATTGCAGTTTACCTATGTTCCTATCCGCTATCTATCCTTCCCTCTGCCTATTCATTGATTTTTCTTAAAATCGTTCAGTTCATATCTTTATGCATATTAAAATGCCCTTAGCCTTAAAATACTTTTACTTAACTTTATTTGCTTGAAATCATGAGAGTTTACTATTTCATTCTTTCCATTTAATTGGACTTCTTTGTTTGTTGTATTGTTCTCTTCAAGTCAACGAATCAATTCTTTTTTTTACATTTTTGTGAATATTCCTTATAGTCTTTTAATATGATTAGTCATTAATTTATAGCATATTAATTCCTTCACCATTTTCTTTGCATGAACCTGCTTGAGAATTCAAATGGACTTTTTTCTCTCTTTGCATCTTCGCTATGGGCCATTGAGGCCCACTTTTAGAAGACTTTAAGAGATGGCTCAATAGTATAAGATGTGGAAGACAAATGGGAGATGACGGAAGAATAAGGAGATGGGTTGAAACCCATTAGCAAAATAGCTAAGAGACTTGAAAGTCTCATTTTTTTTTGTATTAATTTATTGTTATCTTTGTTTTATTTATTTATTTATTTATTTACTTATTTATTTATTTATTCATTCATTCATTAGGTCCTCGAAGTCAAAGTTGTAAACTTAATACAGGTGGACTGAACTTTGAGCCAAAAGGGCTCGAAAACTAGATTAGGACAGGTGAAATGGGTCGAAAGCCCAATTAGACTAGGACAAATTTTGTTGGTTTGGGCCGATGGCCTGAATCCTTTACTCTCTCCTTCCTTTCCCCTTTTATATGTTTATTTGCTTATCAGTTTCGTTTAGACTTAGTTAAAATCCCTACTAAGTCGCCTAAATCTATTTTACGAAAGTCTTTTCTAAAATATCAACCACTTTTCAATAAATTAAATTTTTAGAAGTTAATCAAAAAATGTTTTCAAACAGTCCGGATAATCGCAAGTTAGCGGACGTTTTAGGTATCTAACACTTTCCTAAAACGTTAATAAGAACCGCTTACTCAGAATTTCTAACTTAAACGATTTTTCTGTTTTGAATCGTCTAAGTACATTACAAAGGTTTCTTAATTCTTTTTCAAAATTAAGTGGCGACTCTCAAAAGGTCAAAATTTCTCTGCAAAACAATGATGACTTTTAGTTTTTTAATTTTGTATGTATTGTACTTTGAATTTAGACATTTTGTTTTTTGAAACTATTGTTGTAGTTTTTTCATTCTAACTTTTGTTGGACATTTTGTATGTGTTGTACACTTTTGAAAGTATTTACATTTGGTTTTTGGTTGTTGTTGTTGTTGTATTTGATTTGATTACTACTGTATTGGATTGTTGTTGTTGCATGCTGTATTTGGGTTTTGATTTTTATTTTTTTAAAATTTCCCAGAAAAATCGACCACAAGTGGTCGATTTTTGAATTTTTTCTCCAGAAAATCTACCACAAGTGATCGGTTTTATATTAAATTTAATTAATTAATTTAATAAAAATTGACTACTTGTGATCGGTTTTTTAATAACTTAATTAATTAATTTAATAAAAAACCGACCACTTGTGTTTGTTTTTTCCTAAAATTATTTTTTCCAATTTTAGTAAAATAATAATAAATTTTAAAAAAAATATATATATTTTTAAAAAATCGATCATTTTAAAAAACTACCACTACTTTACGGACCACATATTTTGGTTGATTTTGTGGTCGGAAATAGGAGAAAACTGACCACATGTGGTCGATTTTTGTGGTTGGTTTTCTCTCTTTTTTTTTTTTTTAGTAGTGATTGATTAAAAACCACCAAGATCCATTTACCAAAATATACTCATGACACAATTAAATTTGCTTTTCCTATGTGGCCATCTTAAGCTCTTGATAAGTGCCAATGAATTGTTAACAACAAACGGCATATACACTTAAGAGGATAAAAAAAGGTTGAGTGGAGATCACTTTGCTTTCATTAATTAATCTTTCATTTCATGCATTCCATGGAAGAAGACACCATTATTGTTTTATATTCTGTCTGAAAATCCAACTATAAGCAAATTAATTGCTTAAAAGGGAAACATGTTGGTGGACATTCTTCATTACTGTTTTATTTGCTTTATACACATAATTTTTTTGCTCCATATATGTTTTATTTGAGTCGAGAGTTTATCCGAGACAATCTTTCTACCTAGATTCTCAATGTAGGGATAAGACTGTTTACATACTACTCTCTTCAGCCCGACTTATTAGATTACACTAGATATATTGTTGATGGTGGTGGTGTTGATGTTGATGGACATTGTCAAAAGTGAAGAGGAAAAGAAGGAATAGCTTTCTAGAAGGAAAAAAAAATTAAAACAAGGATCAACTTTAGGTTGACCTTCATAGTTTAAAAAGCTTATCAACTGATACGTCACCAACTTTTACAGCTACAAGACAATTAGGAAGGCATAAATTATTTTATGGCTTACTGTTTTTTTATGAAGGGACATTTTGTATCAGTGGAGGTATATTTATTTAAGTTGAATCAGGTGTAGCTTTCATTGTCGACGCCTTCATGAACTTATTTAATTTGATACAATACTATTGTTTGTGAACATTACTTTAGGCGCTTAAAAAAATACAATTTGTGCAACCAGAGGTAAGTAGAGAAAATTGAAGGAAAGATGTCATTTCAGTTCTGGATGAAGGATTTGTGACATTGACCAACTTAAAGGGTCAAACATAATTATAAAACTTGATTAAGTTAATTGTGGACTTGATTAAGAAAAATAGTTGGGCTTTGAGTTCCTTTTCGACTTTCAACCGTCAATCGACGTGACTGCCTTGCTCTCCGTCCACAACAACTCAAGTTCTTTAATTGTCCTTTTTCTTCTTTCACAAGTAAAAAATTATTGCCTTTTTAGTTTTGAAGAAAAAGAGGAACTTGAGCCAATTTTTGTTTTAGTATTGGTGAACAATTTCAATATTTGTTCCTTTAATTCGAAATGCGGTCTGAATAAAATTCTAATTTTTGGTATTTCTTCTCTCCTCTTTTCAGAGTGAAATATGATTTTTTGTTGTTTGTTGCATATTTAGAAGTTTGATTTTTGTTGTTTTTATTTGTACAAATGGAACAATGATGTTCGTGTTTTTGGTGTTGCGCTCGTTGCTGGATTAGTTTGTTCTTGTTCTTAGTAAAAATTATGATATTATTGTTGTTCTATTGAACAAAATTATGCTACTATTTTTTTTTGTAACAGTTTAACCTTCTGATACAACAGATTAACCATCTGATGCAACATATTTACCGTATGATGCAACAGATGAACCATCAGACAAAAAATCTAATGTAACAGATTAACCATTGGATAAAAAATTTGATGTAATAAATTAACCATTTGATGCAATAGATTTACCATCGAATTAAAAATCTGATGCAACAAATTAACCATATGATGCAACAGATTTAAAATCGAATGCAATAGAGGAACCATTCGATTAGAACTCTAATACAATAAATTAACCATCTGATGCAACAGATTTATCAGCTAATGCAATAGAGGAACCATCAAATTAAAAATCTAATATAACAGTTTAATCACATGATGCAATAGATGAACCTTCTGTTGGATAAAATCCTATGAACTATTCCAACAGGACAGGTCCAAGACTTGATTTTTCTAACTAATCATTCATCTATCGTGATAGAAGACCCTTCTATTAGAAGAAATCTAAACAATATTGTTCGTTGATAACTGTTCCAAAAGATCACTCATATATTGCAACAAATGTATAATCTGTTGCACAGACTAGTCATCTATTTCAACAGATAAGTGGTTTATTTTTATTATTGCAACAGATTACTCATCTGTTGCAATAGGTTAGTTATATGTTGCAATAAATCACTCATATATTGCAACAGATGTGTGATCTGTTGCATAGACCATTCATTTGTTTGAATAAATGAGTGATCTATTTTTATTATTGTAATAAATTACTCATTCGTTGCAACGGGTTAGTTATATGTTGCAACAGATAACCTACCTGGTACAACAGATGTGTGATCTGTTATTTTACTGTTATGCATGTTAGATTTATTGTTATCCTTTTTTAACGATGAATTAATAGATTATAATCTATTTTATGTTCCTATTAATTTTAGATAATATGGCTCCCCAAAGAAAAGAAATTGAACCAAGTCCAAGTAAAGGAACAAGTGAAGTAGCTAGGCTACATCTACCACTCTATGCGCTTGCTTTACAAGAATTATCTATATCGAGAGAAGAAGATGATAAACATGGGGATGAGAAATATTTTAAAAGAGATGATCCAAATGCTAATATCACTTCCACCGAAGAGTTGGTCAAAACCTTCAGCATTGATAGTTATCCTATTAAAATACAGTGCAATGGTGCCACAGATTTAACAGGTGATTTTGTGGTTAATTCAACCATGGATAAATCTTTCAACGCCTTTAGAAAAATACTTTGAGAATAAATTTGGATTCTTATTTCAGGGACAGCTACTTTGGGCAATATCTTGATTTATTGGAGGACAACAATGCTCGTTTCCAAATGAAAATGACATATAATTTTCTCAAGCGTAGGTTTATGCATGAAAACAAAGATTATGTAACGACCCATTTTGTCGTTACTAAATTATTCATAATAAATTTATAAAAATTCTTAATTTTCATTCCTCAATATTAACTAGTATCCAAAATAGCCAATATTTTATTTATTACATCACCTCAAACTTTTCAGTGAAGATTTTAGGCTTCGAGAGTGTCTAGATAGACTCAATCCCGATGAATTTAATTATTCATGAGTGATAATATAAATACTTTAGTTTGAAAGTTCTTTAGGTATGAATTAAGGTCGTACAATATCCCTAACACAAAGTTAAGTATAAAACTTTCTTTTCGATGCAGTTTCGATATGGGTTTCTATTAGGGACATATTCAAACGACCACATCTCATAGAATATAATGATTTAGAGGGACCACTATATACCAAATCAAATATCTCTGAGTCCTCTTTCTTACGCAACAAACTGTTCCTCGATCCTAATTCGAAGTAAAAAGTTATGACTATTTTAGTGAGCACTTTCCTGGCTGAAATGGGATTTTGTTGTAGCGAAAATTCTGATTGTATTTAAATCAGCTTCAGCCGTATTTTAGGTCTAAAACCCCCAAATTTTATTTTTCAATCCTAGAAGTGATTTCCCAAGGCTTAAAGTGAAATTCCTTTATTGAGGTAAGTTTTTTCATTATTTTTTTCATTTTTTTAATCCTTTAACATCTTAGAATTCTTAGAAAGACCTTTAATGATGGAATTCTTTTGGAAAATACTCATGGGTGTTTTTAATATGACTTGTAGTTGATTCTAAACTATAAATTAAAGATTCTTAACATAAATTTGATAAACTAGAATATGGATTTTGATTGTTAGGAACCTTGAATTCCGTAAAGATTAAACCTTCAGCATAAAAAGTCCATTAATGGAGAGGGTTTAAGCTTGAAAGAGTTAATTAATGGCTAACACTGGAGAATAATGTAGACCTTGAATTAAGGGTAGAGTTAGTGGGTTTGAATCCCCAAGATATTTGTATGAAGAATAATATTTAATTACTCTTATATTTGCTTCATTTTTAGATGATTGAATGTTCAAAGGCATGAAAGAAAGGAAGAGCATCCTTATTTCAGCTTGCTTTTTCCAAAATCTTGGCGTCTAGGTAGGCAAGGTTTAATGAGTAGAAGATTGTGTCATTTTATATTTTCATAATTTAGAATTGATAGGAGAAAGCATGTCTAAGCCTGCGAGCATGGAGTTGAGGTGGATAAAGACACGAATACTTAACTTTAATCCTAAAAACTATATTATTGATTGATATGTGATATTTTTGATATTATGTGTAATGTTCCCAAAAGGAGATTGTTGTAAATGTAGTATATGAACATGATAGTTTTTTAGTTGTTCTAGTGATGAACCTAGTTGAGTTGTAATGGTATTAAGTTGTATGTATCGTGCAATAATATGATGAGGAGAATTATGCTAAGATCGAATATTGATGAGCATAATAATATCTAAGAGATAGATGACTTAAATCAGTGTGATGATTATATTATGTGGAAAGAGGTAGAGGATAATGATACGCGTGAATGTGCTAGTTATAGGTGGTGATGTTAGAACCGAAGTTGCGGTATTTAAGAAGATAATGATATTTTTAATAATTAATGAATAATTAAGGCTCCAATAGTGAATTGTATACGTAAAAATTAAATTGAGATTTATTTTATGATATTCTTATTTTAATATTAATAAAAATACTATATCTATTGGATGCCTATGAGAGGCTAAATTGGTGATAGTGATGGTTTATTGAGTTTTGCCTATGAGTGTCTTGTTTGATAATGATAACTCCTTAAAGTAATTCTATGAATATTTGTTGATTGGTATTCAGACATGCTTGAAATTATTGATGCGTGTATAAATGATTATTGAAAATTTACTTGATGGAATTGTCTTATGACTTTAAGTGCACTTGTAAACTTGGTACATTGTTGTATGCTATGAGGTTGTGTAAATTTGATATTGATAATACTTATTTATGGTGGATTGGGCATCACGATGGTACAGATATGTATATGTTGGATCGGGTACCACGTCGATATGGATATGTATATGTTGGATCGGGTACCACGCCGGTATGGTAAATAAACATAGATTGTTCCCTATAGGTCATGGCTATTTGGGCAAAAATAAGTCCCATAGCATATGTGTACATATTTGTATTGAGTCTGTGGATGTTTACAGTATGGTTGATACTCTTGATGTTTATGTGGCTTGTTTGTGAGCACTGCTTGATTTGTTATTGTTGTATTGTTGATTCATTGGGTATTTGATTATGTGATATATATTTGAAGAAGTGAAACTTTTTACTTACTTATATATTGGTTGACTTGCTTTATTTATATGTGTTTTAATCATAGCTTATCAAAATAGATAGTTATCATTCTTTAATATTATATAAGAGCATTTGGTTGTTAGCCCGAGAATTTAGTGTAGGTTGTCTATTATTACGGGTTTGTTCCTATGAATATGAGTAATGAAAAAGATAAGGTGAATAAGAGGAATAGTGTTGTATTAGAATTGGATCATGGTTGATGGTGTAAATTAATGAGGCTAGAGTATGTTAGTAGCGAATATAATATTGATAGAGTTGGAAGAGTAGTGAGATGTTGTAACTTATTTAGGTAAAGTAATAATATTATTACAACCTTAGTTGAGTTATATTCTATTCAGGATGTCATGATTTATTTTTCTTAATTCTATTTTATGATTATATGGACTAACACGGTCGGCCGATGATGCCTTCCACTACGTGTGGTTGTACTGACCCTACTCTGCAACATTCCTTCTTGGAGTGTAGATTGAAAGCAGGTTAGTTGCAGTTACTAGATGGATGATGATATTCAGCAACTTCTGCACTTTCTTCCTAGCAGATGTTAGTCTTTGTATTATTTATTTTATTATCAGTATATGTTGTAGTAGATAGCTCTTGTACCTGTTTGACCAAGTCTTGGGAACGGCGATACGTAACGCCTGCATTTACTTAGGTAAATCCCACATCGGTAGTGAAGGGGAACGAAGTGTGCCTTATAGGTGCATGGATACCTTCCACGTATGTGACGCGTTTTAAAACAGTGAGGGGCCGAGGCTCCAAAGCGGACAATTTCGCATGCGCCGGTGGGCTGGGCTGTTACAGTTGATATCAGAGATAGCGTCGGTGCCGGTGGTGGGGCAAACCTCAGCGAGGACGCTGAGTCCCTGCGCTGGTGGTGGGGCAAACCTCAGCGAGGACGCTGAGTCCCTACGGGGGGTGAGTGTAGGGACGGCGATACGTAACGCCTGCATTCACTTAGGCAAATCCCACATCGGTAGTGAAGGGGAACGAAGTGTGCCTTATAGGTGCATGGATACCTTCCACGTATGTGACGCATTTTAAAACTGTGAGGGGCCGAGGCTCCAAAGCGGACAATTTTGCATGCGTCGGTGGGCTGGGCTGTTACAAGTGTTTGAAAAAAATTATTTATTAGTATTTAATTTACGTTATATTTTCTTAAAAATAAAAGTCTTCCGCATATTTTTAGTTGGGTAATAAGGATTCTCCTAGCTACTTAGAATAGTATAGGTGCCCATACGGTCTGTTAGTCTGGATCGTGACAGATAAGATAGATGATGTGTGAATAAATTACTGTGGCATGCCTGTTTGTTTTGGTCAGAAGGAGTTTTCCATAGTTACTAGACTAAAATGCTATCCTCCTTGTCCTTCTCAAGCTATACTTATTCTAACCCAAAAAAGTACCCCGCACATCCAAAAAAGGCAAATGCAAGTCAGGTGATCGTGAAGACTTAGTGTCCCTTGTTGGTCCAAGCTTCAAAAATAAAAAATTGATAGAAGCGTCAAAATCATTTTCCCTGCCCAATTTTGTCTTAAAAATCAAACTCTCCCCTCAACTTTAAACAATAATCATACTCCCCCTTTATCCTAATTGACTTTTTAAAATTTCTATTTTACCCTTTATCATCAATGTTTTTTTTTTTTTAACTTCTTTAAAATCATCATATTTTCATTTTAAAAAAAATTCATATAAGAAATTTTTCATAAAAACATAAACATTATTCATATAACAAAATTTTCATAAAAACATAAACATTATCTTCTAGAAAAAAAAACAGTAAGAAATATATAAGCTAATGGTGATTTTTATGAAGTAAATTGGCATAATAAGAAAATTAGTTTTATTAATAATAATCAAAACTATAATATTTATTTTAACAATTGAAAATAATAAGTACTACTAATTTTATAAACATATTTCAATGCAGAAAATACAAACAATAAATGAAAGAGATAAGCCTCTAGTACCACCCGAACTATGGTCAAAGTTGTTATGACATACTCCAACTTCACAGGGGTCCTATTATCCCCTGAACTCAAATTTAGCGTATTTTTATCATTTTTTGTGCGAATGTGACACCTTTATTACATAAAATGGAGTTCATATCAAAGTTGTCACACCATCTAAAGCGATTGACAAAAGGTATCACGTTATCTAAAAAGATTGATAAAAATATGCTAAAATTAAGTTTAAGGGGTAATAGGACCCCCGCGAAGTTGACGTGTGTCGTAGCAAATTTGGTCATAGTTCGCGGATACTAGATGTTTTTCTCGAATTAAAATAAGGTCAAATTTTAAAGATTATATTTATTTATATAAATTATAAAATATGTAATAATCTATTAATGGCAATCACAACTTATTTACTGATATAGACAATAAATAATATTGTTTCTTATCACTTGATCCTCATGCTAAAAAAATGTTTTAGTTTATCTGCTCAATTTGTGAAATCAACAGAATTGTATTATGTTTTGTTTTCTACCCTTTAGTGTTAAATAACTATATAAAGTAACAGTATAGACAAATTTAAAGTTTCAAATTATCATTAATAAGGTTAATTTAACAAAATATACCTCTAAGTAAAATTTTCTTAAGGATTGTGTTACATCAACAAAAAGTTAAGTAATATGAAACAAATTTAGCAAGAGAGTGATAAAACACAAAAATATACGCACATGCATGTACATACAGATGTATATACACACACTTAGAGGTGGGTTGTTTGGAAATAAGTTATTTCGGGATTAATTATTACAAAATAAGTTGTACTAACATGTATGTGTGATAAATTATCTCATCACTGTGGTATAAATGATACAACAAATAATTTCAGACTACCTAATACATCTAATTAAAGCAAGATAAATAATCATGAACTTTATCTCTAAATTATTATAATTATACCTCACATCAAATGACTCTTTAATACATATAATACTAAAATAACGATCTTAAAAAATAACATTGAATTTTGTAATAAATTTATAAAACATATTAATTTGCGTATAAAGTTAATAAACTTAAATAAAATGCTACAAATATCCATGTTAAAATAATATTCATTACATATAATATAAAAAGATATTACATAAATAAAATTAAAATTATAAGGACAAAATGGACATTGCATGGGATAAAGGGGGTAGTATGATTATTGTTCAACGTTGAGGGGGGAGTTTGATTTTTTAATCAAAGTTGGGGGGTGAAAATGATTTTCACACAATATTTCTTTTATTATGATATGATTCATTTTTTTATTCAATGATGCTTTTGAGTTATTAGCATTATTTCATAGGCTTAGGTGTTTGAAGTCATTCTTTATTAGAGACAACAAGTGAACTACCAGGAAGAAGTTACCTACCCAAGAATTTTGAGATGGTTGTTGGCCAAAACTGATAAAAATGCAAAATTTCTTGACCTCTTCACCCCCCTGAAGGATGCAGTAAGTCTGATTCTAATTAAGTTTTTTATTTTAATTAATAATTTTTTGAATGATCTAATCATCATTCTAATATATGTATTGATTTATGTTAGATTGTGCATCCGTCGCTTGTTCTGATTAATCGAGAGTTGAAAATGTCATTTTTTCTTACTTTACGGTCTGTGCAAACTTTATCGTACCCTAATGTAGTTGAAAAAATAAAAATGGAATCGTTTGGAGCAACAACTATCATAGGAAAAATAATTTTGGAGGGTGGGCATGTTGTTATTGTTGATGGTAGTGGTAGTGGAGTTGTTGTTGGTGGCAGTAGTGCTGTTGTTGGGGCTAATGATGCTCCTCTTACAGTTTTTAAAACAAACCATTATGAGTATGATCATATTGGTTATACATATTTTGCCCCTCCTAGCGAATGTTTTGCATGCAAATGTCAAGACTGCAAAGTGAAACATGATGTACTGATTAATACTATTAATGCATTAACTTCTTCTATAAAGGAATTGACATCTAAGAGGGGTGTCATTCCATCAAAGAATATTTCATATCCATCCACTCCATTAGAGATTAAGGCTAAGAGGAGAAGGAAAATAATTTTCAAGGCATTATCAAGGATTCAAAAAAAATAAATTACAAATTTGTTGTCTTTGTGTTGCACTATTAAGCAATCTACAAGGCCCAAAGGAGAAAAACATGAGCTGAAGAAAGTGAATATAGAACATCTGCTCCAACTAGGGGTGACAATTTCAGCCCATATTTGTGAAAAGAGTCCATTTAACACATATCTAGTGAATTGGATCACTCATATTTTAAATGGGTAAATATGGACTTCAATTCGTTTTAAAAGCTCATACAAATATGGACAAAATGAGTAAAATATGGGTACCCATTTAAACACAGAGATCACCCACCTATACTTAAAGTTTCAGTTTTTTTTCTTTTCTAGTTTTTTTTCTTCTTTTTTTTTTCCTTTAATTTGTTTTTTTTTTCTTTTTTCTTTTTTTTATTCTTTTACTCATTCCTTATAATTTCTTTTTTTTCTTTCTTATTTTTCATCTATTTTTTTAATTTCTTTGTTCATTGTATTCTTTTTTTTTTTTAGCTTTTCCCTTTCTCATTCTTATTTTATCATTCGTATTCACTTGAGACCTACATGAGTTAGTAAATATAAGCTTCTAATTATCCAATTTAGCCTATATAATTCATAACATCTCTTATCAATTAAATATAATCCATAGTCTCACTCCTTTATTATTATTTTTTTCTATCTTTTATTTCTCTTTTTTTTTTCTTTCTTTTTTCTTTCTTTTTTCCTTTAATTTACTATTTTTTCTTTATTTTTTCCTTTAATTTACTTTTTTTCTTTTTCATTTTTTCCACTTATTTTTTACTCGTTTCTTACACTTTTTTTCTTTCTTCTTTTTCATCATTTTTTTTTCTTTTGAATTTTATTTCTTTGCATTTTTTTCTTTTTGTATTTTCGTTTCCCCCTTTTTCATTCTTGGTTCATCATTTTTGTCATTTTTCTTTTTTTTTTTTTATATTATTTTCCTCATCTTTTTTTTCGTCATTGCATTTTATATTTTTTTACTTTAAATTTATTTGTATCGTACTATATATTTCCAATAAATTATTATTTGTATTTGAATAGTTTAGTTGTTAATATGTGCAATTTATCATTTGTATTTATATACAAATAAGTCTATGAATTAAAATCAACATGGGTTGTGGTGCAGTGGATGGGGCTGCTCCACCCTTAACTAGAGGTTTAGGGTATGACCCTGGTTATGGAGAAAACTTTGTTGGGAGCGCTGCCACCTTAATGGGCCCTGCAACGCTCAATCTAGATTAGTCGGGGCTCCAATATAGGCATTGGACACCGGATGAAAAATCCAAAAAAAGTATATAAATTAATTATATTTTCTTGAGATTAAAATATATATGGCTGAGAATCCACATACCGCTCGAATTATAAATGTTGGACGAATATAAATCAATATGCGCTTATGGTATTTTCGTAATCATAAAAAAAGAAGGAAACCAAAAATAGAAACAAAACAAAAAAGTAGAAAGAGAGGTAGAAGTTAGAGATAGAAGAGAGAAAAAAGAGTAAAGAAAGAATTGGAGAAAAATATACAAAAAAATCAGTAATAAAAAATAATGAAAAAGGAGAAAACGAAAAAAAGAAGAAGATGATGGTGAAAACAAATATACTGAGTGGTTACGATATTTTAGTCATCATCCATAATTTGTACTTGACTTAACCATGTTCTTTGAAAATAAAAAAATATAAAACATAAAATACAACCAAAAAAGAAAAAAAAGAGAAAGAAGTAAAAAAAAAATAGAAAAAAGGAGACTAAAAAGGAAAAGAAAAAAAAAGAAAGAGAAACAAAGGGTAGAGGATAGAGATAGAAGAGAGAGAAAAAAATGACAAAAAAAAAAAAAAGAAAACTAGAGGCTACATATAGAAGAGAGACAAAAAAACTAAAAAGAATAAACAAACAAACAAAAAGAAATGGAAAAAAAGTCAAGTTGATATGATATAGAAGTTATAAGTTTTTGACTTAGGAGTTAAAGTGGGTTGAAACCATTTTTACCCAATTCATATTTGACCAAATCCATAGTTACCCATATTTATATGGGCGAATTGCAATCCGAACCATTTTTACTTGATCCATATTTAACCCGTCCAAATCCAATTCAATTCGCCCATTTGTCACCCCTAGTTCCAACTAACAAACAAACATATATCTGCTTCAACAGATGACACGTCTGCTGAAAATTATCAAATAAATATATACATCTGTTGGAACAATTGACTAGCCTTTTGCATCAGACGCAGTATCCATTACAACATATATCTCATTTATTTTATCAAATCAAATAGCTCTACGTACCATTTTTATTTGTACCAATAGAGGACCTATATACTGCAACAGACGGGTCATCTATTGGGATAAATTAAATCAAAACTTCCTACTGTTTCAGTTTTTTCAAATAAATGAGTCATAGTTTGCAACAGATGGTTTATAAGTTGGAAATTATAATACAGGCCTTCCTCATGTTTTAATTTTTCTCACCAGATGATCCATATGTTGCAACAGAAAGATAATATGTTTGCTAAAACAGATGAGTTATCCTTTTTCATTTTTTTGTATCTCTATGATTAACATTACAATTTTGGCTTTCCAGGTGGATGTCACAGTAGAAGATACCACTGGTCAGCATTGTCAATGTGCTACTCTTTTTATGGAAATATGGAGAAGCAAAAATGCAAAAACTGTACACAAGCTACATTAAAGATCCACGATGATCAAAGCCAAATTTCATAGCACCGGATGAAGAACAACTTGTCCATATTGAGTAGATCTTTATAACTTGAGTCCGTCAAAGTAATAACCTCATCTCTCCTTAGGAATTGTTGGCATCTTATTTTTTGAGATCTATATCCATAACAACTTTTTACATATAATGTTTATGTTGATTTATTTCATTTAATTTCTGAAGGCTTCGATTTATTTTATGTTGTCTATGAATTTTATTTTATCATTCAAATATTGCAACAGATAAGATATCTGTTGCAACAGATAATATATTTGTTAAAAATATCAAATAGATTTAGACATATATTGCAACATATAGGTTCTCTGTTGGAAATTATCAAACAAGTTTTTCCACTATTGCAACAATAGACTTAGATATATACATCGATATAATGGAATAGATGACCAACCTATTGTAATAGATAAACTATCTGTCAAAACAGATAGAATATCTATTATAACAGATAGACAATCCATTGTATTATAAAAAAATTAAATTTCATTAGACATAAGAAATTGCCACTACATGTAAGGTGAAGTGACTTTAAATAAAAAAGGCGGAACCCATCGGCAGGCACCTAAAGTTACAACGATCTTTCACTATGGCACCTTAAGTAGATAGTATTCATTTTAAACACCTAAAATAGGTATCAAATGTGTCAGTTTGACACTTTTTGCCCTGTTGGTAGCTCGCATGTAATTCACGCAGCCAAAGCGCGTTGAACCCTCATTTTTGCTGACTTGGCATCTAATTTGGCCCCCAACATTTATTTTCCCCCCATTGTCTTATATATTCATCTTCTTCCTAAAATTTAACCCTAAATTCCCCAATCTTCTTCTTCATCATCATTTTTTCTCAATCCAAATTCTTCAAATTATTTGTATTTGTTTTTTCTTCATTTTTTCCAACTGAGCTTGACAATGTCAAGCTCATCTTCTACTATTTTTTGTGATAAAGATTGTTGATACTGTAAGTGTTATGATGAAGATCTATTGAAGACTTCTTGGACTCAACAAAACTCAGGTCGTAGGTTTTTTACTTGTAAAATTTCAAAGGTAATATTTTTTTATTTAATTATTTGATTAATTATTGACTTGTAATTATTTTATAATTACAGTCTTGTTTTATAGAAATTGGGTGGATATGATTACTTCGATTAGTATGAGGAACGACACTCTTCACAAGAAAATCGTGTAATCTGGGGTTTGTTGAAGAAAATCAAGGCTTTTGAAGAGAAACAAAATTAAGCTAGAAGATACTACATTGTTGGCATTATTGCTACTGGTTTGGTGTTGTTGGGCACATGGACATTCAAGCCTAATTGTTGAAATATTCATGGTGGTTATTTTCTACTGGTTTGGTGTTGTTGAGCACATGGATACTCAAACGTAATTATTGAAAAATATCAAACAGATTTAGACATATGTTGCAACGTGTAGTCATATGTTGGAAATTATCAAACATGTCTTCCCACTATTGCAACAGATACACTTAGATAGAAGCATCGACATAATGCAATAGATGTCCAACCTATTGCAACAGATAAACTATCTGTCGGAATAGGTAGAAGTTACAATAGATAGAAAATCTGTTGCATTATAAAAGATTCGACTTTCATTGAACAAAAAAATTGCCACTACATGTAAAGTGAAGTGACCTGAAATAAAAAATTATTATGTTGTTTGTGTTTCTACATCTTATTATTTATACACAAGCTCCAAGCATCCATTTAGTACCTCATAAGTCCAGACCTTTTGCATGTTTGTCATAGCGTTGCTGCATAGAAAGGTCATTGGCTTGGTTATTTCTGTGCTGGTCAGTAAATATTTGATGTATGCAAGTGTGTACGACCCGTACGCGGTAGCAGTTTTATTTTTTGGAAGGTCCATGTCCTTGTTTCGACCTTCAAAATCCCATGTTTGCTTTCTCAACGCTTCCACTGGCAAATGATCTATCAGTTTACTCTACCACAATAAGTTAGGGAACAAATCCAACAGTGGCTGCATGAGGGTAAAAAAATCAGCCTCGTCGAAGGTAGGTAAGTTAATCATAAATCTTGATCTTTCCTTCCTCGAGTAGTATCTTAACAGCCAGATAGTGTATGACCTCTACATTCATAACTGTAAGAATTCTCTTTTCCTTGGTCCTGCTCTTGCTGTGTGGATATGGCCTCTTCCCTCTAACATATTTAATCATTTCTTCATCCCATTGGAACCCATAACTAACATATCAAATCCCAGACCACCAGGAGTTGACGTTATCTTAGTAAGATAATCGTACCCACACTTGAAATTCTTATAGAAGTTGAGGTCCATTATCCTATCGGCAACATCATAAGCTTCCGGGCATGGTAATTGCTTGCCTCTCATAAGGTGGAGAATTTTTTCATCATACTGTGATATAAGAAGTTAATTTTTAAATAGGTTAGTAATTTTAAAGAAGGAAAACATAGTGGAAAGATACAACGGATGGTCCATCTGTTGTAGAGGGTTCTCTGAATTTGTTCACAGATTACCCATCTAACTCAACTTATCTGACGATGGGTAATATGTTGCAATAGAACCACCACTAGTTTTACCAGAAAACCCAGCTGTTGCAAAAAATTACACATTTCTTGTGTAGTTTTTTATTTATGGAGTAAATAAAAAGGCTAGGTTAGGAAAGTAAACTCACCTTTTCCACGTACCACGTACGCATATCTATCATACTCTTGAAGTCTTGGGTGGAAAAGGTATGCATGAGGTAATCTTGTGCACCTTTCTTGGCATTCTTGGCCCATCGTAGATCCTTTTTCTCTTTGGCACCAAGTTCCGTATATATGTCCATTTTCTGCAATGGCCCCTTGAACTTCAACAACTTTTGAAATGGGAGGATTTACAATTATTTTTAATTTGCGGTTGGTGAGTACTTGGCTAATTGCACTTTTTTCCTCCTAACTGCCACTGTAGGAGTGTATAGCTCCCTCACTTTCTTGGATGGTATGATAACCTTCTTGTATTTTAATTACTCGATAGATTTAGCGATAGCCTCTACTTTTTCAAAGAGTTTATCCTATCTGTCCTTGCACTATTAACATTTGCAATGAGAACATAAGAGTGAAGAGGGGTGAGAATGACCGGTGTAAGGGTGGTAGGGACCTGTATAAGGGTGAGAGGGACCTGTAAAAGGGGTGTTTTCAAACATATTTATTTTTCCTTGAGAATCAATATGCTCACCATCATGAATGGAACTAGCATCAAAATCAGCATCCCTGCCACCAACATCAACAACTCTACTAGCAACACCCATTGAAGAAGTACCCAGATCTGTTGCAGTAGGTTGGTCATGAAGAGCCTTAATGTTAGGCTAAACTTGCCTAACTACTCTTCTTATGGCTGTTGATACAACTAATTCCTTCTTTATTAACTCCACCGTTGAGTATGCTATTGTAACAACAAGACCTAGAGTAATAAAAAAAAGTCATGCCCAACTCCTGCTCAGTAGGCACAATCCATGGATGCTCAAACTATAAAAAAAGACAGATACATTTACATCATATAATAATTTGCAGTCAGTTGAGTTACATGTTAACACAGACAACTTATGCAACAGATGATCTTTCTGTTGCAACAACTAATCTGTCTACCGCAATAGATTAATAATATATTGCATCAAATACCCATTTATAACATAATTTACAGTCGATGGGTAATCTACTAAGTCAGGTTCAGAGAACCAAAGAAACAGATAGGTAATCTGCTGCGAAATATAAATCATTTATTGCAATAGATTACCCATTATTGCACTAGTTGCAGTAGACAGGTAATTTATTGTAACAGATGACCCTCTCGCCGCAACAGATGGCACATCTATTTCAATATCTTTATTTGAGTCAAATTATTTTTCTTGAAAGAAGACATACTGCATCATTCAGAGGGTTTAAGGGATCAACCTCCTTAATTCTTGTGTTGCTCTTTTCAGCCAACCACCTAAGGATCCTTGGATGAGAAACCTCATCTGGGTAATCCTTGACCTACTTTCGGAGGGGAGGAATGAGTTCAAATTCCCAAGCCTATAAAATGTAAATAGGAAGCAAGCAATAAAAAGGGATAACAATTATTCAATAAAAAATTAATGGATGAGTAAACAAATAGTGATTAAATTTACCATGAAAGCCCAAGCTAAGCCATATAATGTGATCGTATTTAGGGATAACTTTGTCAGTAAATATTGATAGTCAAGTTGTAGTTGTCATAACCCCTGGGTTAATTGTTGAATTTCTAAAAATCCTCAACAAGCTTTAACAAATCATATTTTATGACTTTGTTGATGCCTATTGCCAATATAACGGAATGGGCAAACCAAACTAAGAACAATTGCTCCTTGTACTTATTTGATATGCTTTTATACATGAGATGTTTAAAAAAGTTAATGATTTTGTACCCATATCCAGCAATGTCCAACAACCCATCTATTTTTTCCTTGCATTTGTTGGTTTCGGTGGGTGGTTGCTGGGATAATGCCATCCCTTTATTTGATGGTCGTGGTTTGGCTGTCCTGCTTGCCTTAGACCTTTTGTAGGATGTTTCCTTGATAAGAGGTTCTTTTGGATGATCGCATCTTAAGCCTGTCACTATGGGAAAATCTTTCAATCCAAAACAGACCAGCATACCACAGTAGTTGATCCAGATTTCATCCATTTTTCCCTCCTCCTTTGAATCTCTATCATCCCCCACATACTTAATCCTGTGCTTGAGAAGACCATATACCATGCTTATTTGGAAATAGGAAATGTGGTCCTTAGGCAAATTAAGAATGTGTCCAAAGAAGCTCTTCTTAAAAAATTCATCTATGGTTTCATTCTTCATAGTTTTCCTAAAGTCATCAAAAGGTTTCCCTAATTGACATTTAAGTACAAGATCACCAGTTAGTTCTACAGGGTCATTTATCGGCATTATAACTTGAAACCTGTCAATACTAATAGTTTTGACAGCCTTATTCTAGGATTTTGATATTAATTCATGCCCTATTAGTGATGTGTTATCATCATGTTGATCATCATTCTCTTTCTCACTTTCTTCTTCCTCCTCTTCTTTTTTATCTTCTTCTTCTTCCTCCTTACTTTCATTTTTCTCTCATCATCTATAGACCCTTGTCCACCTTCCTCAACATCATTTTCATATCTTTCCTCAGCTTTACTTTTCCTTGACTGAGATTGTTCAGGAAGCTCCTTCGAATCCATCTGTACTCTAGCCTTTTTGGTTATGTGGTTAGAAGTTAATCCACTTTTACTTTCTTTTCTTTTGAGAGACATGTTTTACCTATAAACAATAGAAAAATAAAAAATACATGACAATTGATATAAGCATAAATTTTAAAAAATACATTAGAAAAAACACCAATATCGACACCACCAATAGCCACCAACTCCACCAACACCACTAATCAATGCTATCAACACTACCACTAACAGCCACTACAAACACTACCAGTGCCACTACAATAACTACCAACATCAGCATCACCAACCACCAACATCACCAACACCACCACCAATGCCACCAACACCCCTACCAACAACTACCAATAATACCACAAACACCATCTAACAATACCACAATAGTCAATAAAACACTGCAATAAAAACTAGGGTTTTTTCTGGTTCTTTTAATGATTTTAGCATCAAAACTTAAAATTGTTAACCTATTCTCGAAGATAATACAACTAAAAGAATATTTTTCATCATTAACTAAAAATCTCTAATTTTTAGAAAAAATGAACAAATAAAGAACTATTCTCGAATTCTGTTACCTACGAAGACAAAGAAAACAACAGATACAAGCAAAAATAAAGTCCAAACTAACAACTATATGGTTCTAAATGGGAAGAAAATGATCTGTTGTGAAGGTTTGAGCAATATGTTGAGTATTTGTTATCTATATAGTTGGGAAAGAATGAAAAGAGCGAGAACTCGAGATTTGAAATGATAAAATATTTTTCTTGCAAATAGATGATTTGTATGAGCTGATTTGTTATTTTGGGAAAGAATGACAAGTTTTGAAAATGTTAATTTGGTCCAAATAATTTGCTCATCCCTAATTGCAGCTAAATCAATTTAGGTATTTAAAAAATAAGCTAGTATAAATTGTTTCATCTCAGATTGGTCAATTGATGACTCAAGTCAGAAGGAACGCAATACCGACTTCACGAAATATAGTTGACTCTATCAACTCATTGATGTGTGAGTAGATGCTAACACATTTGAGGCTTTTAACTCTAAATAATTGTGAAGTCTTAAGAAACTTTTGGTTATTTTTGATCATTTTCTTGTGATATTGTAGTTGTAGCAAGGATGGGAGAAAAACATAGGAAAGATGAACAAAATAAGTAAAATCTGGTACAAGTGAGCTGATATGAGTTTGACGGCATTTCTTGCAAACCGTTAGAGATATGGTAAGCTACCAGAAAAAGGCGTCAGGAATAACAGTAAAGAAGAGTTGCTGGATGAAGGTGACGACATTCTCAATATGTCGTCACAAGTTTGGTAAGCCGTCAGAAGATGCCGTCAAGTGGGACAAAACATGGTGAAATAAGCTGAAGGTCTGACGATATTTACTACACGCTGTCACTCCTCTGGTAAGTCATCGGAGGACATAGTCAGAGTGAGGCAGAACAGGTTAAGAAGGCATGACTTCTGACGACATATCTGAGACACCGTTAGAAGCCTAACGATCAGCACCAATATGTCCTCACCTAAATTTGAGCCCAGCTGTGATTTTGTTATTTTATTACCTTAATTAGGATTTAGTATAAATAACATCTTTTTGGGTTTCATTCACAACTTGGGAAGCAGCTTTTGACATCTTGTAACTTAGTAAAGGGGAGTTCACTTTTTTTTGACTCTCTTAACTTAGATTTCAATATTTCAAATCAATGATATAGAGAAACTAGGGTTGTCATCACTATGACTATTAATCTCCATTGATAAAACTGTTCATGATTCTCGTGATAGGTGGGAACAACAGATTATCCCTGCCGATGATACTATTTGACTTATCTCTCGACCTCACCAGACAATTTATTATCTAATTCTCTCAAACTTAGATAACTTATCTATTTCCAACCGGATGTTATCTCAGGTAGATTGATCCAGTTACGGGATCAATCATTAAAAAGAAGGTTGGTAGGTTCCGCGTCCCTGTTGATAATTCACGACCTCTAGTCTATTTCTCCATTAGAAGCAAATAGAACCTAAGGCATAACCTAATGTTTGGAACCAATAGATTCAAGTTAAAATAACAGAATTTGAAGATGTTCCCAGAATCACTCAAACCGTAATCCAACTATTGAATCAATGAAATAATAATCATAGATCCCACAACCCTAGTTATGGGTTTTAGTTGCTCATAAGATAGAACGAGATAAGAAAGATTAAATTCATAACTTAAAGCAAGTGAACTTACAAAAGATGAAATTCAAAGTCGTTTCTCCTTCAAGTAAAATAAAAATTTCCCACAACTAAATCAAAGGATGGAAAATTGAATTCTTAGTTAAGGGAGTCAAAAACAAGTGAACTCCCTTTACTAAGTTACAAGATGTCAAAAACTGCTTCCCATGTTGTGAATGAAACCGTAAAAGATGCTATTTATACTAAAGCCTAATTAAGGTAATAAAATAACAAAATCACAGCTGGGCTCGAATTTAGGTGACGGCATATTGGTGTTGATCGTCAGGCTTCTAACGGCGTCTAAGATATGTCGTCAGAAGTCGTGCCTTCTTAACCTGTTCTGCCTCACTTTGACGATGTCCTCAGATAGCTTACCAAAGGAGTGATGGCGTGTAGCAAATGTCGTCAGACCTTCAGCTTATTTCACCATGTTTTGTCCCACCTGACAGCATCTTCTGACGGCTTACCACACTTGTGACAACATATTGAGAATGTCGTTACCTTCATCCTCAACTCTTCTTCACTGTTCTTCCTGACACTTTTTTCTGTTAGCTTACCACATCTTTGAAGGTTTGCAAGAAATGCTGTTAGACTTATATCAGCTTACTTGTACCAGATTTTACTTATTTTGTTCATCTTTCCTATGTTTTCCTCCCATCCTTGCTACAACTACAATATCACAAGAAAACGATCAAAAACAACCAAAAGTTGCTTAAGACTTCGCAATTATTTAGAGTTAAAAGCCTCAAATTTGTTAGCATCTTCTCACACATCACTTATCCCTAGTTGTAGCTAAAGTAATTTAGGTATTTTAGATAATAAGCTAATATGAATTGTTTTAACGTAGATTGATCGATTGACGACTCGAGTCAGGGGGAGCGCAATACCAAAATCATGCAATATAGTTGACCCTATCAACTCATACCTAGTTGTAGCTAAATTAATTTAGGTATTTCAAATAATAAGCTAATATGAATCATTTCAACTCATATTGGTTGATTGACAACTCGGGCTAGGAGGAGTGCACTACCAACATTATGCAATATAGTTGACCTTATCAATTGATCCCTAGCTACAGCTAAATCAATTTAGGTATTTGAAGAATAATCTTATATGAATTGTTTCAACTCGGATTAATCAATTAACAACTTGGGTCAGGAGGAGCGTAATACCCAAATCATGCAATATAGTAGATCCTATCAACTCATCCCTAGTTATAGCTAAATCAATTTAGGTATTTTAAATAATAAACTAATAAGAATCGTTTCAACTCTGTTGGCTGATTGACAACTTGGGCTCTGAGGAGGACAATACCAATATCACGCAATATATTTGACCTTACCAACTCATCCCTAATTATTGGTAAATCAATTTAGGTATTTCAAATAATAAGCTAATAGGAATCGTTTCATCTCAGATTGATCAATTGATGACTCAAGTTAGGAGGAGCGCAATACCAATATCATTCAATATATTAGAACCTATCAACTCATCTATAGTTGTACCTAAATAAATTTAGGTATTTCAAATAATAAGCTAATATGAATCATTTCAACTCAGATTGATCGATTGATGACTCGGGTTAGAAGGAGTGCAATATCAACATCATGCAATATAGTAGACCCTATCAACTCATCCTTAGTGGTAGCTAAATCAATTTTAGTATTTCAAATAATAAGCTAATATGAACTATTTCAACTCAGAATGATAGATTGATGACTCTGGTCAGGAGAAGCACACTCCCAACATCATATAATATCGTTGACCCTATCAACTTATCTCTAGTTGTAGCTAAATCAATTTAAGTATTTCAAATAATAAGCTAATATGAATCATTTCAACTCAAATTGATCAATTGATGACTCTGATCAGAAGGAGCGCACTACCAACATCATGCAATATAGTTGACCCTATAAACTCATCCCTCGTTGTAGCTAAATCAATTAGGTATTTTAAATAAGAAGCTAATATAAATTATTTTTACTCAGATTGGTTGATTGCCGACTTGGGTAAGGAGGAGTACAATACCAACATCATGTAATATAGTACTCCCTATCAACTCATACCTAGTTGTAGCTAAATGAATTTAGGTATTTTAAATAATAAGCTAATATGAATTATTTCAACTCAGATTGATCAATTCACAACTAGGGTGTAACACCTTGAATCTAGTACCCAAAATGCTACACGGTGCTCATGACCTCGAAGGACCACAAGCTAACCCATGACTGATATTTGTACCTGAACACTGCATAATATACTAAATAATTGCGAAAATAAAGGCTGAAAAACCATAAGGTTCAAAACTATAACATAACTGATAAAAATATAACATCTGAATGGGGTATGAAATACCCAAAACAACTAAAATAATTGTCTGAACATAATAGTCTAGAAAGTCTCAAACTGACTGAACTGTCCGAATAAGGATTTGATGAGACATGTCCCTAACTAACTCCAACTAATAAATTAATTAATGAGAAAATCAAGTAAAGGTCATGTCCTCGAAGGATGAGGACTCACTGCTAACTGACTACTGATATCTGGAATGTACTGATGCTCTGGAGCTCGTGTCTTTAAACTTATGGTATAAAATACTATAGCGCAAATGCGTCAGTACTTTGAATGTACTGGTATGTATATGAGGTAGGCTGAATGCAAAGGGTTCACATGCATGAACTATACTAACTGACTAAATAACATAAAAGTGAGAGTGCATGTATGAATATATAATAACCATAATTGAGTTTGTGATAACATGAGTTTACTAATAACTAACATGACTGGTAACTAAGTTTTGATAACTTGTATAACTGATAACATGAGTGACTATATCTGACAATCCTTAATTTACTTGAACTAGCTGAGTTTTGTACTGTTCTGAGTTAACTGTATCTGACAGTCCTGAATTCTATAGAATTATCTGAGTTCTATTATTGAGACTGAATGATTGTATCCGAAAGTCTTGATTTCTATGGCTGAAACTGTGAGAAGTAGTTATCTAACTGACATGCCCCAATAATGCATTATAGCTGAGTTAGGGTCAAATCTGTAACCCCAATTAGGAGGGTGTCAATACCGTGCCACCGATAAGGACAAACTGTAAGTGACCCTTATCTGAAAATGTCCCCAAAAGAGAATAGTGGGGTCCTTATCTGATAGTGCTTATCCACCTCATCAAACCTCATCTGACAGTGTTTATGTCTCAAGATGTGCTGGCTATATAGTATTGGAACACAAGGATGACTTCTAAGAATCACACCCTCATCTGATAGTGTGTTACCATCCTTGGATTCACTCGGTGCTAATTTCTACTCCCATTTGAATAGAAACTGTACATAAATTACTGAACTAAATTGGACTGAGTTAACTGAGTTCTATTGACTGACGAAATATTACTAAGATTTCTGTATTACTGAGCTTTCTGAGATTACTAGGATTTTTGAGTTTTACTAAGTCACATGACTAATTGAATTCTACTGAACATGGATTGACTGAGGATATTATGAAAACATGACACTGGCTCTACGCACATAGCTAAATTGTTTGGTACAAGTACCTCAACGACTCGATGGAAAGAAACTAACAAAGAATGACTTTCTTGATTACATGACCAACATCACAACCCATAATTCATTTATCGAGGCATTTCATCAAACATTTAATATGCATAAACTTGTACTTACATAAGGATTGCATAATATCATACTAGTTGGGCACGTTTTCTTCACATAGGCATTTAATCAAACACATGGTAAGCATAGTATATGTAGACAAAATTATACAACAAATAAACATCATAATTCACCTCTAATTTCATCATCCAGGGGTTTAATCATGGGTTCACATGAATCTACACCTATTCTAATTAATTCCACATAACATTGATCACCCAACATGGATTAGAATTTAATTGGTCATTATCAACATGAACAAAAGCAAATCCAATATGAAATTCATAAAGAAATCCATACACTTGAAATTTGTAAAGAGATTCTTGGGCTTTATGGACGAAAGGAGTCCATGAATGAACACTAAGCATACCTGGTAGTGAGTTTCTTGAAGTTCTTGAATTTGAATCTCTTAGTTCTTGAAGAAAATTTGGATTTTGTTTTCTTGAGGATTTCTCTTAGAAAGAAAACCCTAGTTTTAATGTTGTGGACGAATAATGAAATTATGAGCCTTGGTCGGATATTACTAGGTATATAAACGGGTGGTAAAAGACCAAAACCCCTCTTGTAAAATGATTAAAAAATTTACTGAATGGAACCTGTGACAGCTTGTGTGATGGTCCATCGCTGGATTGACAGTTTGTCGTTTCGACAGTCTTAGGTGGACCAGGATAGGGACTCACTACCTAAGTAGCGATGTCTTGGGAGACGGTCCATCGTAAGTTTGACAGTCCATCAACCTGTCCGTCTCATCTTATTTATAGGGTTGCCTGACTGCCCTGGCTGAGATGATTAAGGCGACGGTCCGTAGCTGGGTCGATGGTCCGTCAACTTAGCCATCGTACCTGGGCATTCTGGCAGCTCTGAATAAAACGTCCATACCTTTTCACGCCGATACTGAATTTAGACGAAATTGGTATAGTTGGAAAGTAAATTCAATTTCCCACAAGATAAAAAGGGAAAATCTTCAAAATTCCATGTGTACAAAAATGGATTCATATTTCTCCATACCTTTTCACGCCGATACTGAATTTAGACGAAATTGGTATAGTTGGAAAGTAAATTCAATTTCCCACAAGATAAAAAGGGAAAATCTTCAAAATTCCATGTGTACAAAAATGGATTCATATTTCAAAGTAAGTTTCTAACATTCTTGGGATGATTTCAATCTAGAAAAGAGTACAGGGTATTACATTGGGTCAGGAGGAGCTTAATACCAACATCATGGAATATAGTAGAACATATCAACTCATCCCTAGTTGTAGCTAAATCAATTTAGGTATTTCAAATAATAAGCTTATATGAATTGTTTCTACTCGGATTGACCGACTGATGACTCCGGTCAGGAGGAGCACACTACCAGCATCATGCAATATAGTGGACCCTATCAACTCATCCCTAGTTGTAGCTAAATCAGTTTAGGCATTTCAAATAATAAGTTAATATAAATTGTTTCAACTCAGATTGGTCAATTAATGACTCCGATCAGGAAGAGCGCACTACCAACATCATGCCATATAGTTGACCCTAACAACTCATCCTTATTTTTAGCTAAATCAATTTAGGTATTTTAATTAATAAGTTAATATAAATAATTTCAACTCAGATTGATCGATTGGCGACTCTAGTTAGGAGGAGCGCACTACCAACATCATGCAATAGAGTTGACCCTATCAACTCATCCCTAGTTGTAGTTAAATCAATTTAGGTATTTTAAATAATAAGCTAATATAAATCATTTCAACTCAGTTTGGTTGATTGGCGACTCATCAGGAGCACAATACCAACATCATGCAATATAGTTGACCCTATTAACTCATACCACTTGTAGATAAATCAATATAGGTATTCCAAATAATAAACTAATATGAATCATTTCAACTCAGATTGATCGATTGATGACTTGGGTCAGGAGGAGTGCAATAACAACATCATGCAATATAGTTGACCCTATAAACTCATTCCTAGTTTTACCTAAATTAATTTAGGTATTTTAAATAATAAGCTAATATGAATTATTTTAACTCAGATTAATCAATTGATGACTCGTGTCAGAAGGAGTGCAATAACAACATCATGTAATATGGTTGACCCTATCAACCCATCCCTATTTGTAGCTAAATCAATTTAGATATTTCAAATAATAAGATAATATGAATTATTTCAACTCATATTAATCGATTGACCACTTGTGTCAGGAGGAGCACCATACCACTATCATGCAATATTGTTGACCCTATCAACTCATTCCTAGTTATAACTAAATCAATTTAGGTATTTTAAATAATAATCTAATATGAATCATTTCAAATCAGATTGATCGATGGACAACTAGGGTCAGGAGAAGTGCAATACCAATATCATGCAATATAGTTTACCCTATCAATTCATCCATAGTTGTATATAAACCAATTGAAGTTGTAGTTGAACATATGAACTCAATTGAAATTGTATAAAAATAAATGTTCAAACTGTTGCTACAGATGACATATCTGGTGGAATTTATCAAATAGATTAATGAATCTGTTGCAACATATTACCTATCTATTGTTAATTATCAAGTAGATGTTACTATCTGTTGCGACAGATGACTGAGCCATTTGAAAATTTTAAACGAAAATTGACATCTGTTACAATAGATGACTTATATGTTTTAGGATTTTTTGTTTTAAAGCAATTTCCTATCTGAGAAAATAAAGATAAAATACTAAGGCGGTAAAAAATATTACTTGGATAACTTCAAAATCTCCTCCTTGAGTAGTCTTATCCTGTCTTTTTAACGTCACTATCTTCTCATTCCCCTAAAAGTTATTAATGAATATTTAAAATTCATATCTTGAATTCTCTCTCCTTAAGACATAAATTAACTCATCTCTCTTCCTTTTTAGAACCGATCTACATTTTTTCTCGATTGAAATGGGTGTTCTGATCCCTTTGCTTTTTTGACATTGCAGTTGTGATTCATTATTGCTCTTTATTTCTTATCTTCTTCTTTGTATTTTATTTAAATTAGATATTTATATCTATTGTTTTATTGATTTACCCATTACCAGTATCCTATTTATTAAGAAAATTGAAGGAAAGGTGACTTTTAAGTCTTGAATGAATAAACTGTTGTTCTTATATACAATATAGTTATCTGTTGGGAGAACTTAAAAAGCCTTATTTTTAGTATTATTTTTACGTCTTTTGTTTGTTTCTTTATTGGTGGTGCTATTGTTGGGGGTGTTGGTGTTGTTGGAACATGTGGTGTTTGTGTTGTTGATGGTGTTGGAATATATGGTGTTGTTTCTTTGTTGTTGCTGCTGTTGCTTATTTTATTGGTGGTGTTGCAATAATTTCCTCAACTATTGCAACTGATGAATCAGCTGTTGGAAAGGACGGAGCAACTGTTGGAGGAAATCAAACCAGCAGCAATGCTGGTTTGATTTACTCTAACAGATGACCTATCTATTGCAATATGTCAGCCATCTGTTGCCATAGATGTGTCGTCTATTCCAATAGATGACTCATTTGTTGAACATATAGGAAATTTATTGCAATAGATGGGTCATTTGTTGGAATTCTTGTTGTAATGCATTGTCTTCATCAATTTTATGTTACCTTTTGTAATGTTCTTTTTGTTCTTATCTTGTTTGACATCAAATATTTTTCTCTTGTTTCCAGATAAAGGAAGTAAAATTGGATCAACTTTTGTCTGACCAATATTAAAGGCTAGAGTAAAGTTCAGAGAAATAAGCTGCTTTTTTTCAGGGTCCAATGGACTTTTGAAAGGCCTCTAAAGCCTCACACTACTGCAATCAAGAATGGAAATGATTATAGTTATTGCCTTGGTCCAAATTTATTTGGATGGATTGCTCGAGGAGACTATTATACAACAGAAGATGCTTGGGAGAATACATGTGCAGGAAGGTAGAGGTGGAGAATATATTAACACATACTTTATTAAAAAAGAAACACAAGGTAGGAAGGAACGTGTAGTGAATATGGATGATGAAATTGACACAAAAAATTAAATAAATTGACGGAGCTACAAATGTGAAAGTGTATCCAAAAATGAAAATCCATCAGTCCTTTTGGAAAAGAAAAATACTGAAGTGGTCTGGAGCTGTGCACTTTATTAAGGGACTGCAACTATCTAGCGTGGCCTGAATGAAGGCCCATAAAATGTAGGACCAGAACTCTAAAGTTGTATCTTTGCAAGAACTGATGGTGATAATATTTTCGGTCAGTAACGAAACTTGAACCAACAACTCCTCAAGTAAAAATAAGGGATCAAGCCAAGTTGGTAATTTCTGAAGTTAAACTTTCATCCCAGGCCTTACGCTTGTGGTTTTGGTTTTGTAAAAGGTAGTGGAAACAACAAGGCATGGGATTTCTACTGAGCTTCAGACCTGTTTGTTTCTACTGCCATTGACCTGATCAGAACTACAAACAGAAGGCATGGGATGCAAGTTAGACTTTAGAAATTGATGCCTTGGCTTCCCTTATTTTTACTTCAAGAATTGTTGGTTTAGGTTTCATTCATGATTAAAAATCTTACCAATCCATTGTGCTCGCTAAGCTGCTTCTTTAGAGTTCTGGTCATGCAGTTTGTGGGTCTTCATTCAGGCCACGCTAGATAGTCGTAGACCCTAGAAAAGTTTCTAGCTCCAGTCCTCTTTAGAATTTTTCTTTTTCAAGAACGTCTGATGGATTTTAATATTTGGATACACTTTCACATTTGTAGCTCTTTCAATTTTTCATCTTTCAAGTCAATTTCATTGGCCAGATTGGCTAGAAATTCCTTGCTTGCTTCCCTGTGTTTCCTCTTAAATAAGGTCTGAGATAATATATGGTCTTCTCCACCCCCCCTTTTCCACACAGTTATTCTCCTAAGCACCTTCTATCGTATAATAGTCTCCTCGAGCAACCCATCCATATAAATTTAGACCAGGGCAATAACTATATTGATTTTTATTCTTGGTTGCAGTAGTGCGAGGCTTCGGAGGCCTTTCAAAACTCTATTGAACCCTTAAAATCAGTTCAATCAATATTGAATATTCACAATGCCACAAAAAACTTAAACCTTCCTCAAAACTTGACGCATAAATATGAGCAAAACCGTTATAAATTATAACAGGGTATTGACACCATCTTCTTGGAACCCTTCGGCCTTATCAATTCACACCTATCAAATAAAACTGTAAAATGCATGATCATATTTGAAGGATCAATGTTTAATAGGTAAATAACTGCATTCACAAAATCATTGTACTTTATGTGTGTCCATCATGAAAGCCTTATCAGTAATACATAACTCCTACGCATGAAAGTGGATCCATCCATCTGGACGCATCTTATTCTTCAAACCCAATCAATGTCAGACAAAGTTTATTCTTCACTTCCCATCGCTAAGTAGTGTACAATACTACAGAGGCTCAAAGGATAACCATCTATATGCCTATAAAAAAAAACAAGTGCAACAAGTTGTGACTTTTCACCTTTTGTGTTTTTAAGTCTATTTTTTAAATTTTATATAATAAAATAGTCACTAATTTGGATTAATTAAGGAATGTGATGTCTATTAAAAAAAGATGAACAGTTGTGACTTTTGATGAATCAAATTCCCCATCTATTGCAATAGATGAATCAATTGTTAGAAGAAATCAAAACATGTCCTCCAAAAGATGGTTCATCTGTCGCAATAGATAATACATATGCTGCAATAGATGTCTCATTGATTGCACACATACACTATCTATTGCAACATATGGCAAATCTGTTTTGTCAAATAGGTTATCTGTTGCGACATGTGGATGATCTGTTGCAACAACTCAATAATAATGGTTGTTATTAAGAGAGAAACCATTTTGAAAAGGTGAGAACTTTAAATTTAAATGAAAAAGTCATGACTTCCCACAGAAAACAAACAGTCACCAGTTTGAATGCAATTAATACAATGGAGTTGAACAGTCATGCCTTTTTGCCTAACACCTTCTAATTCAATCCTCTATAAATAGGTCCCTTCTTTATCTTCATTCTACTCCATTTTATTTATTTCTTGCATTTTCTCTTTTCATATTACATCTTAAACCACTTCACTTCAAAGAGCATATTTCTTTCTCATTAAGGTAAGTTTTTTTGTGAGTGTAAATCTACCTGTTGGTAGTATACGTTGTGTTACATTCAAACTCTTTTCTTTACTTTTGCATTTATGTTTTTTTGTCAATTCATGTGTGTTCTAGATATGACTGATCCTATTTGGGACATTGCTTTTCTATGTGACGCCATGCGGGAACTTCAGAGGTGGGTTAATAACCTGTAGAGGGAGTTGGTCGCCGTGAGAGCAAGGATGTTTAGAGAGATGCAGAGGTTGATGAGGACTCTGCTACTGCTGGTTGACGATGGCCGACCGACAATAATAATAATAATAACAATTATGTGATGTTTTTTTAGCGTATGTATTTTATTTTATTTTTTATATCGGATCTATACCTAATGCATTTTATTTTTATTTAATAAAAAATTTATTTTTGGTTGACTTTGGCATTTTAATTCTTATTTAATTTTTTTCAGACTATTTCTTATTCTCAACAAACATGTCGATGGTTGAATGTAAAGAATAATTTTTAATCCAGTAGCAATGGCAAGAGTTTTGAGTTCTTTTAATAGATGGACTATCTGTTGAAACAGATTGGCCATCATTGGGCTTCTGTCAGCAGATTATCCATCTGTTGCAATAGATTTGTCATCTGTTAGAGGAAAACATTCTAGTTTGATGAACTGTATTGTGTTCGTCCAGCTAATGTCCATCTGTTGCAACAGATAGGTAATCTGTTGAAAATAATTTTATGGTCTGTTGTATTTAGTTCACATTTTACCTCTTTTTATTGATGCACAAGTTATTAAAAAGATATTTTATATAATAAATGATCACATTTATGTTCATAACAATGATTTAAATATATAAAATTCAAAAACAAACAACAACACAAGGTTTTTCTATTACAACGATCATGGTGGATTACGATCCGGGCATGTAGTTCTTTTGTGGTCAGAGATCTTACATATAGAGCACTTAGTTTTTTTTTATGGAAATAATTCTCTGACTTCATGCCTCCTCCTATATGGCCTTCTTTCCGGTTTAATAGATCTTGAGTCAATATATGGAAGAGGTATTAATCTCCGCCAAAGCTCTGCAGGAACAACTCAAGATTTTTAGGGAGGCACTGGAGTAATATGCTTACTATATGCTGTTATATATTTTTTCAACAAATAATATGAAGAGGATTACTCATAATTTTAGTTCCATATAGTGCACTGTATTGAGTCAAAGCGCTCCATAGCATATGGATAGAGTATTTTATCTAAGTCAAAAACTCAGCATGTACAAGTTCTTGTTTGAAGATCGACCGTGGCAACATCACCATGACCATTGATACTGAACTTGTAATCTGCTATTTTATGAGCAAATAACCTATTCCCCAGACTATGCTATTTGATATTATTTTTTTCATTTCTAGAACAAATTTGGTTCCTGCATTCTTGAACTTCACACGCCTTTCATAAAAAAAAATTCCATACTTCTGGTTTATTTTATCAAATAGAACCACGATGGAAAATTCTCTTTCATCACCAAACAATGAATTAACATCACTTAGTGCGACATCATACTAAACTTGTAAATCAAACAAGCCATTAAATTCATAAGAATGTACCTATTTTCCAGACAGAATGCCCGGCTCCATCTCTCGAAATCAACACGTATGGGATGTTCTACTGCCTTGGGATGTATATCAATTATTTGATTGAAATGGTCTAAAAAATCCTCTCTACTATATTCTTTAGTTTCTCTATTAAAAAGGGTCATGAACCTTTCATTGTGAAAGTTGTTCCAAATGTTATCCCCAAGATGCTTCATGCAACAATCAAAGTGAGCTAAAGTGTAGAAAATTTAACCCATCTTTGGAACACTTGGATGCCTATCCAAAATAAAACACAAATCTTTGGTATCTTCGATGCAACTTTTTATTTGTTTAAGAAAATATCCATAAGTGGAATCACATTCCTTGACTGCTACACAAAAAATGGCAGAAAAGATGTGATTCTCTGCATCCTGTGCCACCGCTGCTAGCAAAACTCGATTAGACCTTCTCCTCAAGAAGGTTTCGACGATGGCTATGACTTTTCTGAAATGTTGAAAAACTTGAATCAAAGAACCATAGGATACATAAAAGTACTTGAACCTTTTATTTTTATCAACATGCAATACCGTCTTACTTTCAAAATTTGTGGACTCGAGCATGTAATAGTTGGTATCGAGGACTATATACCCATGCTCGTGTGTCCCCCTAAAAAGGTCCTTGGCAATCCCCATGGCTGTATATATCTTCCAATAACTGACCATGACACCCAATTCCATAAGGAGTTGATTAGCCATATCCCTTGTAGAAGGGCCTTTTCCATTGGGAAATCTATTCTTGAAATATTCACTGATGACCTTTGCTGTGGCATGAGGATTTTGGCTCGAAATATGATCCAAACCACATGTATGATAATTTTCAAGTTTATGAATGACGAATCTATCAGAACTTAAGTACGTCACCGCTCTCAACCACCACTTACAATTTGGATCAGCACATCTAAAGCAAAAAACTTTGCTCGAATTGATCACCTTCACTATTCTGAAATCTTTTTTCAAGCAAACAATAAAGAAAGAAGTAGAAAGTTATTTATTATCCTTGAATGACATTACCTTTTAAAAGTCGGTCTCGTCATCTTGATGATTTCCAGATTGTGTCGATTGAGAAGAACTGTCCACTGTATTACTCGTAGAAATGGGCGTTGGTGTTTGATCATCATCTAGAATATTGATGTCTAGATCATCCAACCTAGCATCAAAGATTTATTGTTTTTTTTCTTCTTCTTCTAGATTCTGGTTCTTATTATCTCTCGCCTTTTCAACCATGTATACCCTTAACACCTGCTTGACTGAATTACTAAGATAAGCATGCAACAGAACCTGATCGGTTATCTTGAAAAGTAGAACCCTCTAATTTTCAAAGGAGTTGTGCATGTAGCTGATGATAAGTTTTTTCGATTGGCAATTCAATCCATAATAGATGATGATTAATTTTAGAAATCATCATGCACAATATCACTTTGGACCGTCTTAGCTATCATCTCTAGCATTTCACCCTCTTTCCAGTGCCATACATATCTATTGCTCTTCCCGATCCATTGATCATGACAATATACCCCTATTGTTATTGATCTCTCCATTAGTGGTACCTAAATAAAGTTATTTGTTCAATATATTTAATAATAATATCATAATAAAATTAATAGTGAAATCATAGTACCGTAACATGAACCCGAACAAATGTATAATCTGCTGCAACATGTGAAAAATATATTGCAACGTGTAAGTGATCAATTGCAAAAGATTATTTACTTGTTGGGAATCATGTAATACAACTGAAGCTAATTTTAACAGATGAGTCATCTATTGTAATAGGTGAATCATACATTGCAACAAACTATATATCTTTTGCAACAGATAAAGTGCCTGTGGGGATAAATATTGTAGTACTAAAGAACCTTTGAAGTCGATTCTAATTGATGAGTGGCATATTGCAACAGATAAATAACCTATTACGATAGATGACTTACCTGTTGCAACAGACGACACGTCTTTTGGAATCGATTTTAGATTTTATTGCAACAAATAACTAACCTATTGCGATAAATGACTTACCTATTGCAACAGACGATGCGTCTATTGGAATCGAGTTCAAGTTCTATTGCAATAGGTTACTAACTTGTTGCAATAGATATTTACCCTGTTACAATAGATAATTAGTCTGTTGCAACAAATAACTAGTTTGTTGTAATAGAGGGATCATATGTTGCAATAGATGACCCATCTATTCGATTCATGTTGTGAAACTATAGAACCATCAACATGAATCCACATATGAGTCTTTTGTTGCAACAGATGGCTCATCTATCGCAACAGATGAGTGGTCTGTTTAAACAGATGACTCTTATGTTACATTCATATTCGCATGCTATCTACTGTTGAAAAAGCAGCACAATAGTTGTTGCCCAAATGACAAATTCAACTAACAATCATAATTTGACTTACCAAAGTTTCTATGAAGTAATGCCAAAGTAAAAAGTGATGTACGAAATAAAATTTGACCTAAGAAATTGGTCAAGTAGCAGCAGTAGCAGTAACAACAACAACAACAACAATGGTCAACACAAGAAGAAGATGATAATGAAGTAAAAGATGATGATAATAAAGTAGAAGATGATAAATAAAACTGCAACAACAATGAACAACAAAAAATCGCTAAGAGAGAGAAAACAACAATCGATGAAAAGAGAGAGAAACACACTTTTTTTTCCTCTGTTTCCAGTTATATTAGGTTAACATTTGGGTCAAAGTGTAAATTTCAAAACTCGTGGGATATTCTAAAATTTTTCTAACTTTCTTAATCCATAACAAAGTAATTGTCAACTACACTCAATTATTAAGACTTGAGTCACCTACACCTCGTTTTGAAACTCTTTTGTCACTTTTAATAAAATGCCCCTTGTAAGTACTTAGGCTTTCTCATTTGCAAAATAAAATAAAACAAAAATAAAAAATAAAAATTAGGGCAATTTAAGGAGACTTTCACTTTATTGTTGATAATCCAGTAGTACTATTATATTCTTGGGGATGAAGACAAATTTCCTTGATATGGCTAGACTATGGGTGGAAACATTGGCTCAATGCTCATGTAATTCGTTCAAATCTTAATTTGAGCTAGGGTCTATCGAAAATTTTTTCATCCCACAAAAGGAGTAAGATCCGAATATATTCTGTCCTCGTCATGCCCCCACTTGTTGGGACTACATTGGGCATGTTTGATCATAGATTTTCAAATGTAACTTGAAAATATGAGTTTCTGAAGTTGTGACTTTGGAACTTGAAGTTGTGCTTGGCGTTTGGACATTCATTTTACTTGGAAAAAAGCTGAAGTTTTGTAAATGAAAGTGAAATTTCTCCGCAAACTGGCTCAAATGTGATTTAATTTCATGGTCATACAGATATTTGAAGATATATTATCAATATCTAATCCAAAATCTGTGGTGAAACACTAGGCTGGGTGTGCAAACAAAAGTTCCACGTTGATAGCTAAAAGACTGAAAATCTACATATAAGATGTAGGATCTTAATGGACTATGCTACTAGACTGATTTTGATGATGGATTGATATGGATTGTGCCGAGTTAACCTAGCAGCCCATGTAGGCTCATGGACCATGGTCATACTTGACATTAAACATTAAAAATGTTCAATTTTAACTGATGAAATATATTTTTGGTCTTTGCACAACCATTTGGTCTAGATGTCCAACAAATAGTGCCATCCTCCTCGCTTAACTTTGACCTTAGTTTTTCTCTTCTTCTAATACTAGTAAATATTCTTTTTCTTAAAGAGAAACACAGTGTATTGTATAAGGCAGTTGTCTTAAACATTATCCAAATTGTTAAATTAGTTGCTGGAAAAGGCTGACAGCTAACTCCATTAATGTTAAAAGCTATATGCACCATTAGCATTCTCTTCATTATCACAATTCCTTCTTTTGTTAATGATAGTGGTTAATCCACCTTAACAATTAAAGATAACCACTTTATATATGTTGTAACCCTCCACTTCCTTCCTGTGTTGTAAATTAAACCGTCATGTTTAATTAATATTTTGGCCTAATGATCACCATTAGCCACCCAATTAAAATAAAATAGAAGTTGCATTGGCTGCTTACAAAGGGCAGAAATTCACTCTATAAATTGAGTAGTTTATGGATTACTCAAACATCAAGCAATTAAGCAAACACACATTTCAAACACTTCGCAATATTTCTCTAAGGACCGAAATTCCAAATATGGCATCCATGGGAGTAAATTATGCCCATCTTCACGTACAACAAAAAAGCGTAAAAGAGAAGAAGAAGAAATTGGAGGAAAATGCTCAAAGTAATAATAATAAGGGTGGCACAGTGAAAAAATTAATCACAAATGGTAAATGTAGCAAGGGTAAGAAAATTTACCCGGGTGACTTTGCTTCAGTTGAGTCTAATCAAAACTTCGGTGAAAATTGAGAGAAGCAATTTGGACTATACACAATAAAGGGTAGTATTTTTGACATATACTCGTACATATGTCAAAAAAAAAGTGCTAGTTCATGTACCTCATAAGCTTGTGTTATATTTCTCAGTATTTTCTTGTAAAAAACATGTTTCACTAATTATTTTTAAATTTCCTGTCAGTCAAGATGTGATGAAGCATTCACTTTACTAGTGCATGTATTCCTTCTATTTCAATATTTTATTTGCAAGGATAATTAGCATTTCTCTTTTACACTATCAGTTTCAAAAAGAGTTATTATTTACTTAGTTCAATTTTATTTGTTACATTTTACTTTTTGATAATTAAACTACATGAGCTGAAAGTTTTTGGTTCCTTGAATCCTAAGTTTCGATGATTTGATAAAACCTATTTTTAGTGTAAGTCTAATTATAATAACTCACTTGTCCTCAACAATAAAGAATAAGGAACAAGCAAAATATGTCCTTGTTTAAGAGTCAAGAGCTTGAAGGGCATATAAAAATTAAAAAATTTCAAAATGGACAAGACAAACGAATGTGTTTGCCTTGTTCATAAAAAGTTAACGTCGCCAGGTAATGGTAAAGTGCAAGGTAGAAGCATGATTTTATCTTACAAGGTAAATGGAGTTTCTTACGTTACTCGTTTGTATCTGTAAGTCAAGTGAGGGAATAAATTCCCTTTTGCCTTTTGCTGACAAGTGAGGGAATAAATTTCCCTTTGCTGGCTGATGGAACTTACTTGTAAGTGGAGTATGAGTTCTCACCCTGTAAGGTAGGATCCCATGTTTGCCTTGTATCGCCATTGCCTGGTGCTATATAAAAACTGCAAGTTTCTTTCATTTGCAGCAATCCTAAGAAATTTTATCAAAGTGCATAACTCAAAATATTTGTTGAACCTTATTCATTTCTTATTTTAAGATGGATAATAATAAGATAAGAGTAAATTTACATAGGAATAGTGAAGTTTTGCATGATGGGGATTTGGTGTGATATAGTCGGAGTCCTATAGTAGTTCAATTGTTTCTTTTATCTCTCAAATATAATTGTTTGAAAAAGTTATTTAGGATTAAAATGGATATTACTAATACAAAAAATGATGTGGTTATTTCTGGTCAATATCTAAATTATTTTACGGACAACGGACAACCAATATTTGGTGAAACGCCAATTTAGAATGATGATTTTTTATCTTTATTTCTTCGTACAGTTGAAATTTTTGGTAATCACATTAATCTACAGATGCTTGACATGTATGCGTCAGTTGAACATTTCGCTATAATGACAATATTTGAAAAATTAGTAAGCGAAAAAGATGATTATTGCAACTCAGACGCACACGCAAGTGCACTTGATCGTTCAAGTAATATAGTGATTTCGACAATCAGATATCGTTCCCACGAGGACTAAGCAACTAGAAATTTAACCAACTTTTAGTTTTAGACAATGAGTATTAAGTGTTGTAAAGTACCAAGATGATTTTGAACTTGAGAATAAAAATATAAATTAATTAATTAGGAATAAAAGTATATGACTAAAGTAAGGCAAGCAACGTTGTGAAAGATAATGATAAGAACTTTAGGGTTGAGGCTTTTCAAACAATCATACAAATCTCCATTCTTATAGTAGTCTAATTGGTTATCGGGTTGTTGGTTCACAAGGTTTAGGCAACGATTTTTTTGTCTCCCGACCTTAAATCTTCTATCTATTGAATATTGTAGCTACAACTCCCGCAGAGATACAACAATTCTTCTAGATTTATTAAGTACTCTCCTTGCAATTGAACCAAACAAGGCTTCTAGGTATATTCCCAACCTAGATGCTAATTGAAACCCCTTATTTTATAATAGGATAAGAACCTTGCTCCTTAATTTCCTCGTTCTAATCGGCGATTCTCCTCCCGGATTCACATAGAAATATAAATTTTATTCTAATGGTGGCCAAGCATTAAAATAGTATGCTCAAGAAATTAAGAACAACCCAGTTGATAATCCAAAAAGAAAATACTATAAAGAATATCAAAGAGTAATCATGTTCTTGGCCTCAACCCTAGAACAAGGGTATTTAGCCACTCATGTTTGAATTAAACATAAAAAATAAGTAATTAATCATACCCAAAATTAGTATAGAGGTAAAGAAGTTCAACAGAAATAATAAGAACCCTAGAATAAAGAATTCTATGCTTTTCCGCCACTGCTATACTTTCCAAAAGTCCTTGGAATTGTGCTCACGTGTTGCTTTTATACTTGGTGAAATTTCACCAGGTTTGAATCCATGATGCGAAGCGTTGCTAATCGCATTGCCACAACCAACACGTCGCTTCAACATCGCATTGCCACACTTGAATTCATCTTTAAAATTAGAATAAGTCAAGTTCTTTACGACACGACGCGACACATTGGCATTGCGTCGTGTCACTGGCATTTTATCCTCAAAATTTGGCTAAGTGTCAAAATTTTAAGCATCGACGTGATGCGTTGACATCGCGTCGATGCACTGAAAGTTGCAGAAGAAGAATTTTCTAAGGCACAAAACTTATGTATCGACAAGATGCGTTGACATCGCATCGATGCACAGGAAATTATTCTTCAAATTTTGGCTAAGGCACACATATTGCCGGTTGACGTGATGTGTTTAGATAGCGTAGCGTCACTGGAATTTTTCTCCAGTTTCTTTCTTTCTTTTCATCAATCCTCAGATCTTTTCTTTTCTCCTTAATCTCGTGCATCTCCATATGTTTTTGACTTTGATCCACATGGTCTTTCACAACTTCATAATGTGTATTCAATTTTCATCTGAATCCATGGGAAATTTACTCTGTATCTCTAATCACATCGATTAGCCATGAAACATAATTTAACTCACAATTCAATAAAATTAGCACAATATTTATTCGCAAAACAAGTCCAAATATGGGTAAATAGCAGTGTTTGGACTTATAAATATGCCCAAGATCACCACCCCTACTTAAAACCTTGTTCGTCCTGGAACAACTTCAAACAACACCATCATCAAACATTCTAATCATAACCTAAGAGTTATGCTAGTGTTGGGCACATAAACACTTTATTTCACACTTCATTGTCCTAAAAGTGACATTCAATTCATTGGCAAACTTAATATAAGCACGTCATCAGGCAACTCAATAAGTAATCCAGACTTCCATCTGCATGCACCCTCACAACAAGAAAGTTTACCCTATATCTCTCACAATTTTTCACTATTTATCATGAGGGGAATGCCAATTTTCAATCACTCGCTATCACAAAGAATTCATACATAATAGGTAATGAACCATAGGATTGCCCTTGGTGTATTACTCTACTAATAGTCGGATGCTGAAGTAGAGGATAAAATAGGTCTTTTTATGGTTGTAATGCAGGCTAAGGGACATGTAGGAACTATTTGGGAAATAGTGACTAATCTTCCTAAGCACTTTAATACATAACCACATTCAATCAGCATCACATTTTGTCAACCCAACTTTTCATTTCATTATCTTTACACATCTATTATTTTACCCCAATCTTTCAAAGCATATTAACACACTACGGTAGAAGTATTTTTATTTTTACATCATAATTCAATCTTCAGCTTTTCTTCAAATCTCAATTCTCGTTATGCACCCATACAGTAGCCACCCTCAACATAAGCAATTTGCCTTAGTTAAGGTGCAGATTGTTCTTAATGAATCAGGGCAAAAATAGGTTCATTCTAATGCAATAACCGGGTAACAATAACTGAAATTTTCATTATATATTATTTTCTAACTCCTAACCGTCACAATTAAATGCACAAATTACTTCTCTAGAGCTTCACTTTCACCTTTTTCTTTCTTTGTACTTCACATTCCCCCTTATTCCATTATTTGTGTTAAAGCGCTTAGGAACTATGGATCAAATTAAGGTCTATCAAAGAAAGGATTCAGCTACATATGAGGCTACTAAAAAAATTAGGCTATAGGCTCAGTTGGGCTTAACTAAGGTCATGCATAAGGGTAGGTAAATAAAGTTTTTACAGTTCGGTTAACAAAGAAATGCCTAAATCACTTCCTACACCTAACACCCTTTATTTCTCTTTGTAAACACACCGGGCAAGTTCTAGTCATTCCTATACATGTAGAATATAAACAAATACTTACCTACTCAGTGCTTTCTTAGAATCAAGTCGGATTCTTGTAGTTTTTGTTATTTTACTTTATCAAATTCAACATTAAGCCAATCAAACCAAACTACACTTGTTTGGACTTACATTTAAAAACATCTCATTTTGTTTGAACACAATTTCATTTATAATCAAATTAAAATATTTTGCCCAACACACCGCATTTTTCAAAGGTAGCGATCAGGGTCCTATTATTTTCTTAGCTTCTAAAGAAACACTCCCCTTAAGACGGTCGTCATCCATCTATCATAGGGAAGGCAACTAGCTATGACGTTGCATAATGAAAATTGTCAAAAAGGGCACATATAATACTCGTAATCTGAAAATTTACCAGAAAGGGTGAAAATAAAATACTGTAAATAAAGTAAATACTTTTAAACTAAATTGGCCAAAGAGGGCAATCATCTTGCTAAAAAGGGCAATATTGTCAACTTACAACCCACCAAACATAAAAACAGAAATAAAAATTGTTCATCCAACACAATCAAAAATCAACATTGTTCAAATATTAAAAATGAAAGGGATGAAGATGAAGAAGATTAATGACCAACCACCCTACACTTAAACAGAGCACTGTCCCAGTGCTAACTATAAGCATAAGGCAGGGTGGCGTCGTACTCCCTGCTCAGTCGAATGTCACCATGGCCATCATGTCATCATCATTAGCATCATCATTACTAAAATTGTTACCTGAGTCACTATCATCAGACTGTTCCTCTTCCTCGGACTCATCATCAGAATAAGACATGTGTTTTTCCTCATCTATGGGGACGTCATCCTCAATGGGCTTATCAAAATCAGGCCCAATGAGCAACAAAGTCCGAGCATGAGGTCCTAGTGGGTAGTCAAGCTCCATTGCATGAATCTCCTATTGGGTGGTTGGATAGCCCCAGCCTTCAACTGAAGCATAGTTATCCCATACATATGGGTTGTGATCTCATCAGTGCGAACATTACGCTCGGGCATAGTCAAATTCACACCATGAGGAGCTGGCCCTTTGGTACGAGAAATATCAAGTGGCCTGTCACCAACAAGCGGTAAATAATCTGTCTCCTTTTCTTGCACACCTTGTTACCTCAAAAATTTGGTAAGCAGCCCACCAAACCCATATCTTCGACCCCCTAAGAATCGGGCCTTCCTCATCGCTGAAAAAATAATGGCACCCACATTCACATCCACATAATCATGCACCATAGCATAAATAAGACACATCTTATCACGAGTCACCTCCATCATATGTGTCCCATGACAAGAAAAGCATAAATAATTTTGGCCCATAAATGTGCCTCCCTGTTCAAGTGAGAAAATGGAAGTAAAACATGCATACCTCCCTCTTTGTGGAAAATCCACCTTATCGTAGATCGAGTGCAGTACAGGAGATGACAGATATACTAATTAGGTAGCTCAATAATCATTGTCGTCAATGGCTCTGGATCTACATAGGGTGCACCTAATATCACATTAACAATGTTTACAGTGAAAGTCATCACATGACCAAGTACATCAATCTTAAAATCTTTTGGTTTCTAGTTTGCATAAAATTCCTGCACCAGGCTCAAGTTGCATACACCCGGCTGCTAAAAGAGAAAACTCATTTGTTGGGCCTCTATCTTTCTCACCATAGAGGGATATACCTTCATCAAACTCACCCTATTATTTAATTGATTGGATAATTATTTTGATTCTTTGTGCTGAGAGTAAACTTACATCCTGCTGCAACCAAATCCTTAGTTCCAAACCTCTTTTGACCCCTAGAAATATGTGGGGCTGTAGGCACCCGATCAGCTTCACGGCTCCTCTTCTGCCTGGGCTCAAATGGTCCAGCTGTATTTTTCCCTTTGCTTCTTTGTTGGTGGCTACTCGACATTGTACCTATTAAACATAACAGCCCACAAATATATAAAACAAGCACCTTCAAATCTAGCCACCACTAAGTGAGAAATTTACCCCACACGTAGTTGCTAGCACAGTTTTGTATATAAATTCACTACGGTACTTAGACTTCCCCTTTATATTTTACAAGTCCAAGCATTGGTTATTCAACATAAACACATAAAGATATTTCAAAGTTGGGATAATTTACAATCTCAGATCAAGGACTAATGAATGAATAATTTTTCACATAAACACCTCCCCTTATGACAACTTGACCTCTCTTCACCACACTAACTTCAGTCTCTCATAGCTACCACTAAGATATTGTGACATAGGTATTCACCCCATACTTAGTTTCCATCATATATTGAACATTATCACTCTCATATTCTTGAAATTTTCCTATGATTCAGCAAATCAACTTATTTATTCAGAAACTAAGTCAAATTGAAAGTGCAATTCATCAATTCAATGAACGCATAGACAAACCAACCTCTCCACAACTTAAAGTCATTCATGCAAATACACCATAAGAACTAAGATTAGTAAAAAAAATTTCAATAACCCACCATTCAAGATTAACAAAATGAGTTCAACAGAAATCCCCAAATTAACACAATCACTTGTCACTAATTCTATTATTCTTGCCATTTATTATTTCAATTCCACAAATAAAAACTAAGTCACCTCCTTTATCATCAACTATTTAGAATTCTAACATTATTTATCCTATAAAATAATTTTTAGTAAATAAGAAAAGTAAAAGACTTACCTTTGACTTAATGACAAATGAAAGATGATAGTTTTCAAAATGGAGGATTTTTGGGGCGGTGACGGCTCTTAGGGTTAGGGTAAATGAGTGAATTGGTTAAAGTCATATAGATAGAGGTCACCCAAAATTTAATAGTCAACACGACACATTATATATCGTGTTGCAAAATCGACGTTATGCATTATGTTCGCGTCGCTTCTATGGAAGTAGCATCAAAAAATTAGTCTAACTGTTGCCTGCATGCCAATCGATGTGGCGCGAGGCTTACCACGCTGATAAGACTGATGCGACGTGTTAGAATCATGTCAGTTTACTGGAAATAGCTTTAGAAAATTTTTCTAAGTATGGAATTTATGCACCTCGACATGACGCACCAAGATAGCATCAATTCACTGGAAATTTCCTCCAAAAAATCTTCTACGGCTAAATTTTCCATATTTTAATACATCTTTTACTACCCCTTACCTCTTTCTTACCATGTATCACCTATTTACTTACTCAAAGGCCTATGTTCATCACCTTCTCACCTTCTCTTTCTCCACTAAGGATCTCGTTTCTGTACATCAATCAAAAACAACAAAAATCATGTAAGTAAAAGTCGGTTGCCTCCTACCTAGCGCCTTATTTTTGTCGTGGCACAACTCATCTTTTTGTATTTTTCTTTTTGTTCTTCAACTAATATAAATTAAACTACATATTACATTACATTTGTGGGTTTCCTCCCATGCAGCGCCTTATTTTACATCGTGGCACGAGTTAGCTCAGTTCTACCCCTCAGCAAAGGTGATGGACTCCTTGTCAGCTCAATAATCTTTTACACATTGTCCATTCACCAGGAACTTCTGTATCTTCTCTTTACTCCATAACTCTATAGATCCATGAGGTGTCATTCGTACCACCTCAAAAGTTCTAGATCATTTCGATCGTAATTTACCCCAGAACAACTTAATCCTTGAATTGAACAACAAAACAAGTTGTTCGGGTTTAAATACTCTCTCTTGAATTTGTTTATCATGCCATCTCTTGGTCTTATCCTTGTATAGTTTGGCATTTTCATAGGCGTGAAGCCTAAACTCATCAAGCTCATTGAGCTGCAGTAATCGTTTCTCTCCCACGGCAGTCAACTCAAGATTTCACTTTTTCACAGCCCAATATGTTTGATGTTCTAGCTCCATAGGCAAATGGCATGCTTTACCATAAACCAAGAGATTTGGGGATGTCTCAATGGTCATCTTGTACGCTGTTCAGTAAGCCCAAAGTGCATCATCTAACTTCACTGCCCAATCTTTTCTTTGTCCATTCACAGTCTTCTGAAGTATCTGCTTAATCTCTCGGTTGGACACCTCAACTTGTCCACTAGTTTTGGGATGGTACGCAATAGAAACCTTGTGCCTAACACCATATTTAGAAAGAAGATTTTTGAACTAAGTGTTGATAAAGTGCGTACCTCCATCACTAATTATCGCTTTAGGTGTACCAAATCTAGAAAATATGTTCTTCTTCATAAATTTCAACACCACCCTTGCATCATTAGTCGGACTAGCCACAGCTTTCACCCATTTAGAGATGTAGTCAGCCACTACAAGAATGTAAAAAATGCTTTTTAAAGGTGGGAATGGTCCCATGAAATCAATCCCCCAAACATCAAAGACTTCAACTTCTAAAATAGTATTTAGGGGCATCTCATGACGCCTAGATATCGTACCCAACCTTGGACATTGATCATAATTTTTCACAAAAGTAATTGCATCCCTAAACAACGTAGGCCAAAATCAACCCGATTGCAGCACTTTTCTAGCAGTCCTCTCACCCCCATGGTGTTCACCATAAGGAGATGGGTGGCAATCTTCAAGAACCTTTGAAAATTCAGCCTCTGAGATACACCTACGAATAACTCCATCTGGACCCTGCTTAAAGAGATACAGTTCATCCTAAATATAGGGACGTGAATCATAGAGCAATTTCTTCTTTTGTTGTATGATGGTATTAGGAGGGTACACCTCACAAGCTATCAAATTCACAATATCAGCATACCATGGGAACTTAAATGCAGCTAAAGACAACACCTTTTCATCAGGAAACTCTTCCTTAATACTAAGACAGTACTCACCAATATGGTTTCGACTTTCCAGCGGTGACAAGTGGTCAACAACTTATTTTTCATCTCATTTCCTATATCACACCTCAAGATCAAATTCTTGGAGTATCAGAATCCACCTAATCAGTCAAGGATTTACATCTTTCTTATTCACAAGATACTTAATGACAGCATGATCAGTACGAACAATGACCTTAGTGCCAACTAAGTAAGATCTAAACTTGTCGAATGTATACACCACTGCCAGCATCTCTTTCTTTGTAACCATATAATTAACTTGAGCATCATTTAATACTTTGCTAGCATAGTAGATCAAGTGAAATACCTTATCCCTTCTCTGTCCCAAAATGCTCCTACAGCAATATCACTAGCATCACACATCAACTCAAATGGTAACTCCCAATTTGGTACGATAAGAATTGGTAATTCCATCAACTTCTTCTTTAGTTTTTCAAAGTCTTATTGGCAATTAGCCCCAAACTCAAATTTGCCTTCTTTCTCCAATAATTTGCACATGGGGCTTGCAATTCTTGAGAAATCTTTAATGAACCACCTATAGAAATCTGCATGTCCCAAAAAACTTCACACTCCTTTGACTGTAACTGGATTTGGAAATTTTCAAATCACTTCTACCTTTGCCTTATTTACCTCGAGTCCTTTACATAACACTTTATGTCCTAGGACAATTCCTTCCTTAGCCATAAAGTGGTACTTTTTCCAATTTAACACCAAGTTTGTCTCTTCGCATCAAGCTAGAACTCTGTCAAGATTCTACAAGCACTTTTCAAAAGAATTACCGTACATAGAGAAATCATCCATGAATACCTCCACAATGTCTTTTACCATGTCGGAGAATATAGCCATCATACATCTCTAAAATATAGCAGGTGCATTGCATAGGCCAAATGGCATGCGTTTGAACCCATATATACCATAAGGACAAGTGAAAGTGGTCTTTTCCTGGTTTTTCGGTGCTATGATTATCTGATTATAGATGGAGTACCCATCCAAAAACAATAATACTCTTGTCCCACCAATCTATCTAGTATTTGGTAAATGAAAAGATTCGGATAGTGATCTTTATGAGTTACATCATTCAATATCTAATAATCAATACATATCCTCCAACCGATCACCATACGTATGGGAATCAACTCATTATCATCATTTGTTATCATGTTATTCCCTCCTTTCTTTGGTATACAGTGCACCAGACTCACCCATTTGCTATCGGAAATTGGGTAGACAATACCACTATCTAACCACTTAATCACTTTTTTTCTGACCTCCACTTTCATTATAGGATTCAACCTTTTTTTTGTTGCACTCTAGGTCTTTAACCCTCTTCTATGTAGATGTTATACATCCAAAATACTGGATTGATTCTTCTAATATCAGACATCTGCCAACCAATCGCCTTTCTTCTCCTCTTTAGAACTGCTATAGCTTCTTTTACCTATACATATGGTAACCCTATGGACAAAATAACAGGCAAAGTATCTTGATCACCAAGAAAAACATATTGTAAATGCGGAGGAAGAACCTTAAGCTCCAAGTTAGGAACTTCTTTAACTGAGGTCTTGGGCATGAACTAATTGTCCTATTCAATGGTTTGACAGACACTTTCTTCATCATAACCACTGCAAAATTCATAAACTGGACTAATTCCAATGCTTTCACATCTCCATAAAGATCGTAATCCATCAAAGCTCTCTCTAATGGATCATCAGATAACAAAAACTGCCAATTAGAAACAAGATTAATAACTGATATAGATGAAAACTCCTCATATATGGCTAGAAGTTTCAACGCCTTGTACACATAAAAAACTTCTACTTTATCATGCACTCGCATTGTCATTTTCCCTACTACTACATCAATCAGAGACCGCCCTGTTACTAAGAAAGGTCGTCCCAAAATAAATGGAACAACATAATAACCTTAATGTCAAGAATTACAAAATCCATCGGAAAGATTAAGGATCCCACTTGCACCAAAACATCCTCGATAATACCATCCGGCCTAGCAAGTGATCTATCTACCATCTGTAAATAATAGTAATGGGTTTGGGACACCCAAGACCCATCGTTCAATACCACGATATGGGCATAAGATTTATGCTAGCTCCCAAGTTATACAATCACGTGCATAAATAGTCTGTCCAATGATAATATGCAATGTGAAACTACCTGAATCTTTAAGCTTCATGGGTAATTTGTTTTGAATCTTGGACGTCCAATCTTGAGTAAGTGCAACTGTAGCATACTCGGTCAACCGGTTCTTATTTGAAACTATGTCCTTCAATTATTTTACATATTTTGGCACACTCTGTAGAATATCAATAAGAGGAAGATTCACTTGAAGCTACTTCAGAAGATCTAAGAATTTCTTGTAACTCACTTTTGCTTGATGCTTCCTTTTCCTTTGAGAAAAGGGTAAAGGAAGAGTCTTTTTCTCCATATGAATTTCTTCACTTTCCTTTTTTCATTGATTTTTTTCTCTGCATTATTTTTAGCACCCTTATCATTAATTGTGGGACCAACCTGCTCCTTAACTGTTTCCTTAGTTTACAGCCCACTCCTTCTTGTAACCGTATTTACCTACTTGGGATTGGTCTCTGTATCGCTTGGTAATGATCCTTGAGGTCTTGTATTTGGTTCCTTTGTAATTTGACCCAGTTGGAACTCTAGATTTTTCATAAGCAATTGTTGACACTTCAACTCAGCTGCAAACTGTGCTTGTTGAGTCTTTATTTCAATTGTAATTTGCACTTCTTGAGCCATAAACTGCTCCATTAATTCCTCCATATTCCCAGTTTGAGCAGTGGTAGCTTGGTTGTTCTGAACTGGCAAATGATTTGGTTGCACTTGTCCCTTGTACTAATTTGCATTTTGCGCCTGATTCCCACCCCATGAGAAATTGGGATGGTTCCTCCAATTGAGATTATATGTGTTACCAAAATTTTGTTGTCCCTACTGATTCGTATTTCCCACATAGTTGAAAGAATCTGGATTAACAGAATATGCATCTGTTGTGTGCTCACTACTTCCACAAACCTCATACCAAGAATTAGCATATAGGACTATATTTGTTGTGGCTGCTGGTTGTATAACACCCAACTTTATGGTATTAAGCTGAGTAATCATATGATTTTGCATGACTGAGATCTGTACCTATAATGTGGTGAACTGATCTACCTCAAGTAGCCCTGCAACCTTTCTAGGAGTACTCCTCAAATCTGTATGCCAGCCAGGGTTCCCTTGTGAAATCTAATTCAGCGGTGTGTACAATTCTTTATATGTCTTCTAAAGAGCCTGTCCACCTACTGCTGAATCCAATAGAATCTTTGTATTTGACTCCAATCCCTCAATGAAAGTATGCACAAGAATATCATTTGACTGATGATAGTAAGGGCAATTTCTGAGCATATCCTTAAATCTTTCCCAAGCTTGGAAGAGATTCTCTCCCTCTTTTTGTCTGAAACTCAAGATCTCACTCCTCAAGCGTGCAGTCTTCCCAGATAGAAAGAATCGAATAAAAAATTTCTAAGCTAGATTTTCTCATATAGTGATGAAGAGTGGTAGTTCAGCATGTAACCACCTTTTTGCTTCCCCATTAGGGAGAAAGGAAAGAGTATCAATCTAACACAATTAGAATTCACCCCTTCAAGAATGTAAGTATCGCTTATTTCCATGAAGGTATGTATATGCTACTGCAGATCTTCATGTGAAAGGCCACAAAATTATCCTGTTAAATTCAGCAATTACACCATATTCAACTTCAATTCAAATCGACCTTCTCATTCGTGCTTAAGAATACTACTCGTCACATAGTTCGTGAGTAGGGTAGCCATCACACAAACAGGTCTAGCAGCTTGTTGAGCGGGAACAATTGGAATAACAGGAATGACATTAGGTGGAACATTTCTGGCATTTGGATTAGCCGGTACATTTCTTTGTTCAGCCATTCTTTGCCTTTGTTGAAAGATCTGTTCTGGTTCTGCAAAAGGCTCTACCAGCTCTTTGTCTCTCTCAGTCCTGGATTCACCTAAATCTACAAAACATCAGATGCTAAGATCAAGTTGTTAACACTTAAACTTAATATCAAAAACCAAAAATTTAGCAATTTACTAATTATATTAGTCCCCGGAAATGGTGCCTAAAACTTATTGCGACTTAGACGCACATGTAAGTGCACGTGATCGTTCAAGTAATATAGTGATTTAGACAATAAGATATCATTCTCATGAGGACTAATCAACTAGAAATTTAACCAACTTTTAGTTTTAGACAATGAGTATTAAGTGTTGTAAAGTAGCAAGATGATTTTGAACTTGAGAATAAAAATATAAATTAATTAATTAGAAATAAAATTTTTTGATTAAAGCATGGCAAGAAACAGTTGTAAACAATAATGATAAGAATTCCAGGGTTGAGGATTTTCGAACAATCATACAAATCTTCATTCTTATAGTAGTCTAATTGGTTATCGGGTTGTTGGTTCACAAAGTTTAAGCAACAATTTTTTTGTTTCCCGACCTCAAATCTTCTATCTATTAAATATTGTAGCTACAACTCCCACAGAGATAAACAATTCTTCTAGATTCATTAAGTACTCTTCTTGTAATTGAACCAAACAAGGCTTCTAGGTATATCCCTATCCTAGATGCTAATTTAAACCCCTTATTTTATAAAAGGATGAAAACCTTGCTCCTTAATTTTCTCTTTCTAATCTACGATTCTCTTCCCAGATTTACTTAGAAATATAAATTAATTCTAATGGCGGCCAAGCATTAAAATTTAGAACAAGCTAGTTGATAATACAAAAAGAAACTACTACAAAGAATATCAAAGAGTAATCATGTTCTTGGCCTCAACCCTAGAACAAGGTTATTTAGCCACTCATGTTTGAATTAAACATCAAAAACAAGTAATTAATCATACCCAAAATTATTATTGAGGTAAAGAAGTTCAAAAGAAATAATAAGAACCCTAAAAGAAAGAATTCTATGTTTTTCCTCTGCTGTTATACTGCCAAAAAGTCCTTGGAATTGTTCTCACATATTCCTTTTATAATTGGGAAAATTTCACCAGGTCTAAAGCCATGACACGATGCATCACTAATCGTGTTGCCACAATCAACACATCGCGTCAACATCACATTGTCACAATGGACGAAGCCAAGTTCTTTACCTCACGATACAACACGTTGGCATTGCGTCGTGTCACTGAAATTTTCTCCTCAAAATTTGGCTAAGTGTCAAAATTTTAAGTATCGACGCGACACATTGACATCGCGTCGATGCACTATAATTTGCAGAAGAAGAATTTTCTAAGGCACAGAACTTATGCATTAACATGACACATTGACATCGTGTCGATGCACTGGAAATTTTTCTTCAAATTTTAGCTAAGGTACACATATTGCCAGTCGACACAACACGCTGAGATAGCATTTCATCACTAGAATTTTTCTCTTATTCTTTTCTTTTTGTCAATCCTCAGCTATTTTCTTTTCTCCTTACTCTCGTGTATCACCAAATGTTTTTGACTTTGATCCAAATGGTTTTTTGCATCTTCATGATGTGTATACAATTTTTTTTCAAATTCATGAGAAATTTACCCTGTATCTCTAATGACATCGGTTAGCCATGAAATATAATTTAACTCACAATTCAATATAATTAACATAATTTTTATTCTCAAAATAAGTCCAAATATGGGTAAATAGCAGTGATTGGACATATAAATATGCCCAAGATCAATGATTAATAATTGTCATAAGCCGAGTGATACAAGTCAAATAGGCATCAACGCTTTTGATCACACAACTCGAGGACAACATGAGGAGGTCCAAGCCTTGATCGACCTAAGGAACCAAGAATGTACTTGGAGGCCCTTTTTCGAGCTCCTAATAAAGCAATGTTATTTTTTGAAGATAGCTTGAAGCCGAGGAAAGCCATGACGCAGAAATAAAGAGCCCTTGTGGGTTATTTTCGAAACAACAAATTTTGGGGTATTTTTATAATAGGCTAGTTGTACAAAGGAAACTACTATAAATAGGTGCCTTAAACATTTCATTAGTTAGTTTTTGTTGATTAATTTACATGATGTATTCATGAGACTCCACTGGAGTGTTTGGGTGCTTGAAAAGGCATATGTTGAAGGTTGTCAGAAACGTTCGTTGTAACGAGGATTCAATCCCCTTTGCAGTCATGTAAGAGCTAGGTGCCTATTGATAGTCATTAAGGGATGTTTTAGGGTTTGAAACGCCCTTTGATTTCCCTTTCGTTATCAATTTTGTGTCTATATTTCTATCATCATTATCCTAGCATTCTATCTTTACTTTTCTGCATTCTCGATTCGATTCCTTGTGGCTTATCTTGTATCATTTGGTATCAGAGCAAGCTTAGGATTGTTCCCACGATTCTAGTCTTGGGTTTGTTATCTTGAAAATCACAAAAAAAAAAAATAGAAAAAGAGTCCCAAAACGTTTTTTAGGGTTTTTCAAATTTTAAGATTTTGATTTTGTATTTTTTCTTGTGTTTCTAGTGTTAGATATGTGTTTTCTAACACTATAAGAGTTTAGGTTTCGAATTTGAGCATAATCAGAGTCATTTTAAGTGTTCTGCCATTGTTGAAGGTTTGAATTTGAAGAAAGTGAAATGGATTCTAAAGTCTGGAATTATTGGTTTAGAATTTAAACAAAATGATGGTTGGAATGTGTTTAGAAGGTTGAAAATAGCCTTGGTTTAAAATTTTGTCGCATTCCGATCAATGGTTTAGGAGATAGAAATTTTCATAGTTTTGGTGTTCTTGGGGAAATTGAAATCTTCAAGAGGAATTATTGGAAAAAGGTGGTTGTTTGATACTCAAAAGTGGATAAAAAGGTTTACAAAAGTTTTTTTGCAAATCACCTTCTGAAGATCCAAAAAACATTCCAAGGAGAGGATAAAAGGGGGGACTATTTGGAAGTACAAGTGGTACAATGCGAGCTGTTTTTTAGCCAATCTGCCTTTGAGGTGCCCTTAAGGTGCGCCCAAGGTGATGCAACACCTCAAAACAGTAGCCAAGTCTTCTCACCTTCTTCCAAGGTGCTCCACACCTGCTGGAGCAGGTCCCAAAGCATCCCTAAACGCAGATCACCTCCAGTGAACACAAAATAGCCTCAAACGCATCCCAAACGCATAGCAACACTTCTCCAACATCAATTCAAGTTCTAAAACATATCTCAACACTTTAAAAACTCCATTATTCAAGGTTTGATTCTTTAGTTTCATTTTTTTAATTTCTAATCTCTTCTTTTGATTCTTAATCCAATCATCAACTAGTAATTCATCTACAAAGTTTTTCGATTAGTTCTTGAGTCTGAATTCTTTCATCGTCCTATTTATTTGTGTGCTTTTCTAGTTTTAATTCATTTTAACTTATTTGTTTCAAGTCCATATGTAGATTTTTATTTCTTTGAGTCGATAAAATAAGAATCCTCTGCAATCGTAATGTAAAGATTGATATCTTATTGTCTATAAGAGTATAAGCAACTTTCAACATGTGCCGCTCCAATTGTGAGGATCACAAAGGTGAGTTCATATGAGTGTTGGTGAGGAGATTTACTAATAATCTTATTTGTTCATTTTGTAGGTAAAAGGGGATGGATATAAGGGGAACACATATTTGATTGCCTCAGATAATTGTGACAATGACATAGGAAACTATGATTGTGGTAAAGAATGTTATGGCTATGAAGAAGATGGGGAATATGGGAGCAATGAATATAGTCATGGTCAAATGTATGGAAGTGATAACTAAGGTATAAATGGAGATTATAGTAGGAGTCAATGTCTTCCTACTCTATATATCTTCAAAGGAGAATGGGATCCCGAAGTTTACCTTGATTAGGAATGGCAATATAAAAGGGTCTTTGAGGATTATGTTATGAGTGAAGCTGAACAAACTACATATGCCCATAAGTAAATTCAAGGTCCGACCTTGGAAAATTTCAAACTTATAAGGAATCCCACTTAAACTTGGGGTGCATTGAAAGAGTTCTTAAGGCCAATTTATGCGCCGAAGGGTTATATGAAGTTGTATAATAGTGATCTAAGAAACAACCTTGTTAAAGATAGGTAGAGATTTGTAGAGTTCCGAGATATGTTCTTATACTTGATGATTGGTTTTATGCAAACTACATAACTCCTCTTATGGTTTATTATCTAGTGATACCTCGAGTGTCCAAACGTTTCCCATACTTCTTGGAAGGCTATAGAGTCTTCGAGAGCGTAAAGGTTTCCTTCACCCGGGATGGGTACTATGAGGAGGTGCGGTGTGACATATTCCCATTGAAATGTGGACACATACATTTGGGTGTCAATTTTTTTGCAAAACGCAAGATTCCAAATGTGAAAAATTGGCCTAATTTTGCAAAGGACCAATGTAGAAATTCTATCTTTCCACCTACCCTTCCCAAATTTCAAGGAAAGATGACCACTTATTCCAAGCCTTATGAAAATAAAAGACAAAAGATTGAGAAAAGTAAGGGTGTTCAAGGTAGCAACCTAAGAGAGAAAAAAAAAGAGATTGTGAGGAGTGAAATGAGAGGGTTTCCTCCAACTGGATCCAACATTATTTGTCCTTCAATTAATAAAGACATATATGTAGGTACCAACATGGAAAGTGGAGGAGAACAAGTGCTAAAAGAGAAGATTCCCTTTGAAAATTTGACGAGGGTATTATTAGATGATTCCAAAACTTGTGGAGGACCTTCACACAAAGGTAAAGAAAAATGCGCTTAAGAACTTCACGGTGACATAGCTAACTCTTACACTTTTGTGTATGTGAATGATAATTGTGTGGCTAGTATCCCATTGAGTGTGAGTAGTAGCTTACCTATATGTGAGTCTATTAATTCTTTGCCTCTTAATTATGATGTATATGTTGTGAGTGTGGATACACTAGTTGATCCTATTGATGACCTAATTGAATCTTCTTGTAAGATCAATTTGTGTCTACCTAGTGTTTAAGCCATTGTTTTGAATGATAGTACATCGTCTTGTGAAAATTGTATTGACCAAATTATGTGTGAAACTAGTCCACCACTCGAGGATGTGTCGAATGTGGTTAAAGAACCTCAAGTGAGTTATTAAATTGATAATGTTGGTCAAGAAGATAGGAGTGACCCCTTGGGCATGTTTTCTAAAGAAGATCCTATGGGTTGTCTTGCTCATAAGGATGATTATATGTTTAAAACTTCTTTGGAACTTGATAGTTGTATTTTATAGAATGAACTTGCATGTTCTAAATCTCCCTCTGGTATAGATCATTCTCTATTTAAGTATAATATCATGTTCGAAGATGGTATAGTAACTCCCATTAAACCTAGTGGTGAGAATGATATTAAAGGTATAGCTTGTATTAAAGGCTATAGCGTATATGTCAACCCACTATGGTGTGAAAACATTCCTCCTAAAGAAGGAAATCTCTTCTTGGAAGATGAGAGTACTCTTAAGAAAAAGGAATGTGAAGTCTTGGAAAGGAATGATTAATTTGGTGATGATAACTTTGATATGCTTGAATCCGTACGAAACCCAATAAGTGATTATTCCTTGAAAAATGATTATGGATGTGATCATTTGTATGATACCCCACCGTTGTTTGATAATTATGAGGATGAATTGCTTGCTTCTTGTGAAGATTTAAGCAATAACTCATTTAATGTTGGTGGTGATATGTTCTACTCGCGGTTTCTTCCGTGGAAATAGAAAGTATCCGTTGATTGGACAAAATTTCTTCTTCTACTTTGTGTGATCCTATTGTTGAGAATACTAGTGGTGATGATCTTTGATCTACTAGTGAGTACCTACATGAGGGAACCTTAGTTGAAGTTGACTTGAGTGATACCTTTATCTACTCTCCCCTTGCTTTTGATGATGTTCATGCTAATGTGGAGATTATATCTTTCAGCTTGGGTGAAGTCTATGGGGAAAAAGAGTGTTCTCTAGACCCATATCCATGGCCACTCTTTTCATTTGATCCCGGTGCCAAATTTGGATATGGTGATTATGGCACACCCAACTTATTTTTGGTCTACATGACAAGAAAAGTTTGAATGAAGATGTTGGTATACTTCCTTATGATGGAAAGTTTTTCTTGGGGATTCACAATTGTAGTACCCCGTATTTCTCTAGCCTAGATTAACCCTCAGTACATGGGTTATCCTAAATAAAATATTTGGAATACTTAGTAATTTTTAGATTTGAGCCTTCCATTGCGTAGGAAATTCAATTAGCTTTCCAACGATATAAAATTTGCCAAAATTCAACAATCGGGTAAGAAGTTATGGTGATTTTAAGTTTCAGTGGTTAAACATCATCATTCAGGCCAGTAGTACATCGCGGAATGAGTCAAAATAGTGATTTTCAATTTCCAGTGTTGCTCTACGATATTAGCACGTTGCGCCATAGACCCAGTTCACAATTGTCCTTTTCCAGTGTTCCAATGCAATACCACCGCATCGGGGTACAGTTTCAATTCACAAACAAAGTGGCAACACGATACCACCACATCGCGCCACCATGTAATTTCCCAGTTGTCATTTTCCCGTGACACGGTGCAATAGCATCGCATCGCTCCAAGGGTCCATATTGGAAAATTTTCATAGAATAAAGTTGCGCCCAGGGTTAAAATTCTTTTTCCATGATTTAATTCCTCCCAGATGTGGGATTTAAGCCCAAAAAATGTTTAAACCCTTCATTATTCACTTTTTCCCCAAAATCAAAAGGCATTTCTCTCTAAAGAAAACAAACCCTAGTTGAAGAATCAAGGTCAATCCCAAGAATTTCTGTAAGAACTTCAAGAATCTCACAAATTAAGGTATGCTAGATGTTCATCCACGGATCCTTATCTTCCATGGAGCCCAAGAATTCTTTTTCAAAATACAAGATTTATGATTTTCATGTTTGAATTAGGTTGAATTCATGTTCATGATGTTGTTTGAGTTTTAATCGATTATTTATATTACAAGTTACAATAATTGACTCTAGTGTGTGTTGAATTACATGATATTCATGATAAATTCTTCAATTAGCAGGTAGATTATTATAACCATGTTAACCCTAAGTGTTTATTATTTAATGAACCAAGTATGTTTCTTATATGTTTGATAAATTATCTATGAGAATGAAATAATGTCATTATAGCAAGCTAACATGTATTCCCATAACATGTATTCAAGATGATGCTTTGCTTTACTTTCATGCTATCGAGTCCTGAAGGTATTTAATACCCGACAATTTAGCTGTTACTTAGAGCCTGTGTCAGTTACAAAGTAGTATCCATCATTTCACGATTAGTAGTACTCTCAGTCTACTACAGAACTCAGTAGAATTTAGTTAGTTACATAACTTAGAAAAACTCAAAAATCTCAGTATCAGTCTAGTTTAGTTTAGTATAACAGTTCAGTGTCTTTTAGTTGGGAGTAGGATTCAGCACTGAGTGAATCCAAGGATGGGGGCTCACCTGCTAGTAGAGGGTATGATCCTTAGAAGCAACCTTGTGTTCCAGAACTACGTAGCCAACGTAGGTTGAGACATCAAAGCTACTAGATGAGGGTTGATGAGGTGCTCTACCTGCCAGTAGAGGGTACCACCATTCTTGATTAAGGGAACCTGCCAGCAAAAGGGTTACTCTATAGCTTGTCTTTACCCATGGGACGGTACTGACACCCTTCTAATTGGGGTTATAGATTGGACCCCAGCTCAGTTTTCTTCTCTCATTTGGGGAATATTGGTTAGATGATTACCTCCCACAGTTTTAGTTTCAGTCTTAGTCTTCAAAATAGAACTCAGTTCAGTTCTATAGAATCAGGACTGTTAGATACAGTCACTCAGTTTTTAGTAATTCAAATTATTAGTGATCTCAGATTATCAGTATATTTAGTTATTAGTTATCAGATTCAGTTACAGTATAGTCAGTTACAGTATGCACAGTATGTTCAGTAGTTATAGATCCTCCATGTATGCTAATCCAGCTCTTGCATATCATTCAGTCAGTTAGTGTTTATGCATATAAACCCATTCATTCAGACTTACGTCATTTAGCATACAGTACATTCCTATGTACTGATCGCACACTCGTTTCTTGCACTATGATATTTCATATCATAGGATCGAATGCTCAAGTTCTTGATCACGCCTAGCTAGATTCAGCCAACAGTAGCAGATTTTACAGTGAGTCCTCATCTATCGAGGATATGATTTTATTTCAGTACTTTAAATTAGTAGTATTTTAGTAGATGGAGTTAGTGGGGGAGTATCCCTTCAACTCCACTTTTAAATAGTTTCAGTTAGAGTCTTTTCAGACTAGATTTTTAGACAATATTTTAGATTCAGATGTTATTATTCATTATAAATATTGCAGATGTTTTGAACCTTATGGAATTTCAGTCCATTATTCTGTAATTATTACAGTATTATTATTTAGTTCTCACAGCAGGTACCAGCTCATGGGTTAGCTTATGATCCCTCGGGATTATAAGCACCATGTAACGACTAGGGGGTAGTCTCGGGTTGTTACAAAAATCCTTTTGAGGGACCAATATTGTGTAAAGGAAAGAACTCTAACCAAGATGAAGGGTTTTTAAAGAAAAGGATCTATCAAAATATCCAAGAGAGTTCACTATTGTGTGTTTCCCTTCTTGACCTAGGTTTCACCACTTGTAGGTCAAGAAGAGAGTCTTCCATTGAAACGACTTTGGATGAACTCCACTCATGTGATACCATTCCTTATTATGTGAGTAGAGATGATGACCTCCTTCTCAAAGGTGGTATCATTCTTAAGAACCTGAGGGCAAATGTGTAATTGTCTCCTTTGCGTATTACTTATAACTTTGCACCTTTATTTGAGACTCTTGTGCTTAAGTTGCATAAATCCCAACTTGGGAAAGCCAAGTTGATGATTTAGTTTAAAGGAAGAAGTAATATGTGCTTAAATTTCTTGATTCTATCCTTGTATGCCTTATGTGCTATATCTTTTGAGCCAAATGGAAAACTTATAGATGATAGCGCCTTGGATGATGCCTTTATACTTGATTCCTTCCTATACTACCTCTTTATTTATGATGACATCCATGCTAGTTTTGGATTTTCTTTATGTGGAGGTTGAAAATTTGTTGGTTGGTCCACTTATTTAAGTGACATTTTTATATGCATCTTGTGGACTTTATTACCAATTGAGGCACCACTCTTGATGTGGTCTCTTAAAGAGGTGATAAAGAAATTGTGTCTTATGGCTCCTAAGGTAAAGGTAACATTACCTTTTGGATTTATTGATGCCATTATGACCCTTGTGTTTTCCTTACCTCTTGGTGATTCCCATACCCAACTCCTTCGTGCATTTTTCAACAAGTTCTTAATGACTAAAATGAAGGATCCTTGGTTATATATTAAGTGTGTGCAACCTTGGCATGATGAAATGACTTCTTATTCTAACCCTAGCCCTCATGCCATAAGGAATTTGTGTTTGTTCTTCATTTGATTTTTCAAGGTTTGGATTCAAGGTCGAATCCTTTTCAAGAAGGGGAGGATGATACAAGTCAAATAAGCATCAACGCTTTTGTCACACAACTCGAGGCCTACATGAGGAGGTCCAAGCCTTGATCGCCCTAAGGATCCAAGAATGTTCTTGGAGGCCCTTCTTCAAGATCCTAATAAAGCAATGTCATGTTTGGAATATAGCTTGGAGCCAAGAAAATCCATGGAGTAGGAATAAAAAGACTTTGTGGGTTATTTCCGAAATAGCCACTTTTTGGCTATTTTTATAATAGACTAGCTATGCCAAAGGAAACTACCATAAATAGGTGTCATTATCCTATCCTTCTAACTTTACTTTTCTGTGTCTTTGATTCAAGTCCTCGTGGCATATCTCATATCACCGAGCCGAGGCCCTGGCCGCGATGGGCATCTCGAATCATTAAGGCCCGAGAGACATCTTAGCATACTATCATAAGCATAATCCATACATAAATCAAAGTGTGGAAGATATAATGACATTCAAAGAAAACACATAATAAAACTGGGTTAACAAGTTGTGATAATACAAATACTCAAATCTCGTCTACGAACCCTATACTGAATACTAACTTTTCTAGACTGGGAAAAGGCCCTCGGATGGACCATAAACTGAGAGAAGTAAGCATATGAATAAATACCCTCTGAAAGATAGATGGCTCACCAACTCTATCACTATCCCAAATGTTCTATTGATGCGATAGACGGGACTGTGCCTTAGAACCTGTATTATAAAGGCTAATACTCGAAAAGTATTGGTAAGCAGAACAATCCAAAAATAACATTATTTAATGTAAAATTATCGAGAGCACTATGAAAATCATTTATCATAATATATATAAAAAACACATGACAAAAGAGCTTCAATTTATTCTTGTAAAACATTGACTCAACTCTTTAATTTACTTTAGAGCTAGTTGGTACACCCTACATTTCTAAAATCCCATGGCTATATGGAATATGCCATTTACTCATCGGTCAAGCCCTCTAATCCAAGTTTGTTGCAAGGATAGGGGTTCCATATACTATTCTAGTATACTAGTGCCTGGGGGCAAGTATACATTGGCCATTGCCAATCATGTCTCCTAAGTCGGCAAAACTCAATTTTCAGCTGTAAGCCCTTACACTCAAATGCCTTATTCGGGTAATCATCTAACTCTCCTTAAACCCAATTTTAGTCCACTAAAACCATGTTTCATGCTTAAAAATATTCATTTAATTTCATGTCAAGGGCAATTCATAGTAGGTATCGCCATACCTAGACTTTTAAGTCGTATCTTATCATATCATGCCTATCTCATTCAAAATATTTTAATCACCACCAATAGATTTGCATATCACGTGAGAGTTCTTATTTCAAAACAATATGTAAATTTATGGAAAACGCTCTCTTTTCAAAACTTTAACACATGGTGGCCAATTCTTTCATTAAGATCACATGCAATTCTTCATTAGGACACAAAAGCCTTTAGCATGATAGATACCCTTTTTAAAACATGAAAAACAACAATGCTTTGTAGTTAAAGAGTCATTTAAAACTCATAAATTATCATCATTCATAAAACATCCCTAATACTAGTCACACATAAATCTTATGATAAAAAAAGGGGGCTTATTATAGTTCGTGCTTGATGATAGGCGTATTTACACGCCTAAAGTGCTATAATTTACCCATATTTTAGCTAAGTTTTGAGGACAAAATATATAATTCATGCACTTTTAGTCCTTTTCCCTGTAAGTGAGCTAACAAACGTGATTAGCAAGTTTTCAGGTAAAAATGATGTAGATTTCAGCATTTTATGGATAACGTGATGCCAAAGGAAGCTTCACGAAAGAAGGAAAGGAGAGCTTGGATGCCAAGGACCAAAAGTGACGCATGGAAAACCTGTCCCGGGTAAAAACAACAATTCTAAAGACTTTGGGGATCAGCAGTAACTTATTAGGATTAGGATAATGACGCAGTAACCTAGTAGGATTAGGTTAAGTAATGCAGTAGCTTAGTAGGAATAGGATATGGGTGTTATAAATACCCTATTTTGCTGAAGTTTTTATAATCCCAAATCATTCTAATTCTTCCATTAATTCGAATTCTCATACTTCTACTTTTTATTCAACACTCTAAATTCTTATTCTCTTCATCTATTCAACTCTTAATTTTCACAACAAGAGAAATGCTATTCTTGAAGGAATTCACGCCACAAGCCCTACCAATATATACTACACGTGAGATCTTTATTTTGGTATAATGATAATGTCTATTGTGATTTCCATTGCACTCATGAGTAGCTAAACTTCTCTGTTGGGGTTATGGAATCCTTATGAGATACTATCTATTGCTATGAGTTTGTGAATTCTTGACACGTATGCTGCTTATATCATTATTCTCTTCATCTTAATGCAAATTCTTGTGGTTGCAAATCCATAGAATACGCCAGTATAGCATTAATTTGTTCGAAAGAAAAGCTATATGTTTGGAAAAGAGATAATGTCAAGGTAATAGGGCACCAACCCCTGTTAAAAAGTTAGTGCCGTAACTGGATTAACCTCTTGGAGAATTCGTACCGTTAGATACACTTTAATCTCGAAAGAGTTAAAGTGAAATAATACTTGATGGTCGAAAGACGCCTGGATTTACCATAGAATACAATTCTCTATAAGCACATGCATGTCTGAATTCCGCATAACTCATAGCCAATAGAGACGTATAACTCATAAGGTGGACATAACCCCAACTCTCAATTCTCATTGGTTAAACATCTTACTAAACATTCTTTCTTTTTACTTTGCTATTTTCCATTTTTCACTTTATTACATTATTGCACGATACAATCCCCCTTTTTTACGAAACTTTCACCAAAAGTCTAATCATCTTTGCTTACTTAGGGACCAAGTATTCTCTGTGGGATTCGACACCCAACCCAGTTGGGTTTTATATTTGACAACGACCACTTACACTCTTACGAGAGCTGTAGTTTGAGCGTTATCAAATTTTGGTGCCGTTGCCGGGGAATACAGTTGTCTACTAAGTTTGTGATAGTTACTAGACCCTTTGGTCAAAGATTCTCGTACTTTACTTTTAGTTGTTGTTTTTGTTTTCTGTAGGTTTTTATCCAGTGCATGCCCCATACTCGAAGTTCTGGTCAACCATTATTACCTTTCAATCCTGAACCACATCGTATTGGCAGAATGGAGGCTCAACAGGAATTGAAAGAAGGGCTGCTCAACAGGAACAGGCTAGACTAGCTGCTCTGGCCGCCGCTCAAGTGCATCAACAGAATATTGATAATCCTGGGCGAGCAACAAATCCTGACGATGAGGATCTAGGTGATGATAAGTTACTAAACCCTAGGCGTGATGCTGAGATGGCGACACCAGCCAACAGAAGAGATCGTCATGCTAGGTTCAGGCATGAACGCTGAGCCATACCATTCGATGATGATGATGATGATCTTGATGGAGCTGGTGCCATAGGAGCCATTATTCCTCCACCATTGGCGCCCGGAGCCAAGTTCAACATCACGAGCACCATGATTCAGTTATTGCAACTCAAGGGATTATTCGGTGGACTAGCAGGCGATGATCCGAATATGCATCTGATCAACTTTATTTCTACATGCAAGTCATTCGACAATCCTGGCGTTGGACAGAATGCAATTCAGTTGTGCTTATTTCTATTGTCTCTATTTGGGGAGGAAAATCTATGGTTCAATGGGCTGACTCCTGATTCTATCACTAATTGGAGGCAATTGAAAGACGCTTTCCTAGAAAGATTCTTTCCGCCATCCAAGAGAGCACAATTGAGAGATGGAATTAGCAATTTTCGTCAGCTTCCAACTGAAGCCCTCCACGAAACATGGGAGAGATTCAAGAAGAAGCTTATGAGGTGCCCAAACCATCACATGACCAATGTCCACTAGATGGAGATACTATACAGATCCTTGAATTCAGTAACTAAACCAGTGGTGGATAATGCGGCTGGAGGATCATTTGTGGACCTCACCTTTGTTCAGGCAAGTGATATGCTAGACAGGATGACGAAGCAAAGTAGGGCATGGCATACCAGAGATTCTGAGGTAGCAAGCCTCACTTTTTCTATAGGCATGACTGCAGAACAAAGGAAAAAAGAAGAAGAATGTGATCAAGATTTGGCGCACATGAAAACACAAGTGGATCTTCTCACAAAGAATCTACTATTAGGGAAGACCGAAAAAGTCAAAGCAGTTGCATCAAAAGGAAGAGAGGAATCCGATTCTGAGGAAGAAGCCAACTACATGAACAATTAGGGGGGTTTCCGAGGCAATGCCCAAGGAAACCAAGGTCGGAACTATTATGATAATTCTATAAACAAGGACTGGGATCAAGGTAGTTGGAAGAACAAGACTGACAGGAGTGGCGTGTATATTCCTCCTGGACGACGGGAGGCCATTACATCTGGTTCTGGAAATATGTCCATGGAAGATATGATGGCTAAGCTGTTGAAAGGAGTGGAAGCAACCAGCATGGGAGTAACTGAGGTAATAAATGACTTGGCCTCAATGAAGCAATTGGTTGACTCACATTCCACTTCAATAAGTTAGCTGGAACAACAATTGAGTCAAATTTCAGCCACATTAAATCAAAGAAAAGCTGGCACCCTACCGAGCGACACAGTGCAAAACCCAAGGAACAATGGAACATGTATGGCTATTACTACTAGGAGTGGTAAGGTGTTGGAAAATCCAGCCAAAGATAGGCAAGTGGCCGACGATGTAGTAGATGTTGCCGAACCAGAGGACGCCGAAAAAACTGAAGAAGGCGTCAATGACGTCACCTCCCAACGTCCACAGCCCGAAAAGATCACCAATCCAAAGCAAAAGGAAAAGAAAGTCGTGGAGAAAACTATTCCCCTTCCACCACCACCTTTTTCTCAAATATTAAATAAGAGAGCAGATGATACAAGGTTCAATAAATTCATGACGATGTTAAAACAGCTGACCATTAATGTTCCGTTGGTTGAGGCACTGGAACAGATGCCTGGGTACGCCAAATTCATGAAGGACCTTTTAACAAAGAAGGGGGCAGTAAGCTATGAGCCGACAAATAATATTCATCATTGCAGTGCAATTGCCACAAGGTCCTTAGTACAGAAAAAGGCAGACCCTGGAGCTTTCACTATACTTGCACGGTTGGATCTATGAATTTTGCTAAGGTATTGTGCGATTTGGGAGCAAGCATCAATTTGATGCCACTATCCATCTACAGAAAGTTGGGGTTGGGCGACCCTACACCAACCAATATGCGGCTCTTGATGGCAGATAGGTCGATAAAATGACCTGTTGGTATCTTAAATGATGTGTTGGTGAAAGTTTCCACCTTCATCTTTCCTGCAGACTTTGTTATTTTGGATTGCGAGGTGGACTCTGAAGTTTCCATAATCTTGGGACGCCCTTTTCTCGCAACTGGAAGTGTGCTTATTAACATGAGAGCTAATGAGCATTTATTTCGGTTAAATGACGAAGTGGTCCGTTTTGATGTATGCAAAGCAATGAAGCAGCCTGAAGATATGGATGTGTTCTCTGTAGCCGTAGTTAATTATAAGAATGACAAAGAATTATCTGTAGAAAAGCAGCTTACTGATGAGTCACTATTTGATGAGCTGGTGAATTTTGAGCGTGAGGAGGCTCAAGAACATAAAGAAACTATGTGTTCTCTAACAGAAATAGGGTCCTATTCTCATACACCTAAGCATCCGGACCTTGATCTTAAGGATCAACCGTCACCAACAGCAAAGACTTCCATTGAAGAGCCCCCAGTGCTAGAATCGAAAGAGCTCCCCAATTATCTAAGGTATGCATTCTTGGGAAGTGGAGATACACTTCCTGTAAGTGTGGCAGATAATTTAAGTGAACAGCACGTAGAGGCTCTCATCTCTGCTCTGAAGAGATACAAGAGAGCTATGAGTTGGACTATTGATGATATAATTGGCATCCTGCCTGGGATATGTATGCACAAGGGTCATCTCGAAGAAGATTGCATGCCTACAAGTAAGCTTCATTGTCGTCTGAATCCATTCAGAAAATGATCCACCATCTATCTCGATGAAGTCTAAGTAATCGAGATAGCTATGTCGTGCCGCGACAATAAATCAAGCGCTTGAAGGGAGGCAACCCATCATTTTTAATTGTTTTTGTTGTTTTTGTTTTCCTAGGATTTTATCGAGCCACGACCAAAACTAAGGCGCATGATGGGAGGAAACCCATCGTTCTAATCGTTTTTGTTGTTTTTGAGTAAATGTAGGTGTAAGAGGTGTAAAGGAGGAGATTGGTTTCAAACTTTGATTTGGGAGTATTGCATGTTGAAGGTGGTAAGTAGGAATGAAGAAGCAACAGGCTATGGGTGAGGCATTGCTTATGAAAATATAGGCAAAGAACAAGGCAAGGCCTATGTAAATCTAGGCCACAAACAAGGCAAGGCCTACGCTATGGCCTAAGCTCTCGGATTCTAGAGTGCCATAGCATAGGCGCCGCCTATGCTCAACAATGCCATAGCATAGGCGCCGCCTATGCAAAAGCATTTTGTCTCTGAATCTCATATGCCATGGCATAGGCGCCACCTATGCCTAACAATGCCATAGCATAGGCGCCGCCTATGCTCAACAATGCTTTGCAAAAGGCGCCGCCTATGCCAAGCATAGGCAAAGCATTAGGCGCCGCCTATGGTCACTTTTGGTCTCCAAATTCGATTCCAAATGGGTCAAAACCTGACCCAAGCTTGTCCTATAAATAGAACCTTAGTCTTAAATCAAAAACACATTGTAATTCACCCTAAAGCGCCGCCTACCTCTCCAAATTCTTCCAAAAATTTTCCTTTTGCTCTTTTATTTTCTAAGAACATCTTCCAAGGCCATCAACCAAGTAAGTACTTCTTTGTTCTTCTTTTATATTCTCTAAGTACTACACTACTACGTCTATAATGAATTGTTTAATCTTAAAGTAGTATTGGTGATTTGAATATGGTTGAGTTGTTGTGGTGAAACTAAGTGAGTGAAAGAATAAGGATGCTCTTGACTTGTTTCCAACTTGTATTTGATTTTGATACACTGTCATACTTTTGCGGAATTGACATAGTCTAGAACATTGCATAACCTTGTAACTTGAAAGCTTGCTTGAATGACTTGTTTATTGCAATGAAAATCATGGTTAACTACAAACATAAAATGTTGTGATTATTCCAAGCCATAAATTGATACAATATCTATGTAGTAGTTTTATTCAAAGTGATGTATTAGTCCAAAACATGAAAGCATTACCAAGATTACATGATCTAGAATTGAGAAAGGATAGTTAAGATGATACGAAAAGTATGACTGCACTGATTATATTGTTGGAACATAACACCTAAACGTATATCGATGAAATCTAAGTAATCGACATCGGTCACTTCACTAGTTCGTACAAACAAACTAAGTGTGGGGTGGTGCCACTACTGCTTGTTTATTGATTGTATCCACTGAGATGAAGCTAACATGACTATTATTTTGATCTCAGGTACAATGGCACCAAAACCAAGACAAGGGAAAGAAAAAGCAACCGCTTCACAAAAAGGCCAAAAAAGGGGACGAAAAGAGCAAGGAGAATCCTCCTCGCTGCAAATGCCTCGCCGCATGTTTGGAATTAAATGGGTCCTCGAGGAGGAAGGAAAGGAGTGGTATATGAACAATAAAGAGAAAAAATATGTTCATGTGGAGTTGATACACAAGGAAAGCCTAGCAAAGAAAGAACCCTGTATGTTGGCTAAGATAATGGCGTTACATATTGATTTCATCTTCCGAGATATGGGAGAGTTCAATCTTGATTTAACACGTGAATTCTATGCCAACTGGTCACCAAAAACTACAGGGAGTGAAGTAAAGATTTGGGGCCAAGTTCTGCAACTAAATGCGGAGTTCTTCAACTCCTTTCTGGGTTTGCCATCTGTTGATCCATCACCACTCAAAGAGCTGTTTAACAGACCTTCGTACAGGAAAATTAGACACACATTGTGCGGAACAAGATCTATGGCATGATGGAACAGACACAAGGACACCGGTCGGCACAACACCTTCCCATATGCTTCCTTGAATAGAGAAGCTCGGATATGGATGCGAATAGTCAACTCTTGTTTGATTCCAGGGACCCAGTACACGAAGATTACAGTAGATAGAGTGTGCTTGGTGTACGCGTTGATGACGAATGTTCCTATCAATATTGGGGCAATTATTCGATCTACAATGCGAAAGGCCAGGCTACACAAGAGGTCCCACTTCAGCTTTGGCAATCTGTTGACTGCAATATTGAGGAAGGAGGACATCGAACAGGAACCGGCTGATCATAAACTTTCACTCAACCCAAAGAGGGTTGACCTCACAAAGGTTAAAGATACTGAAACCACGCATGGCGTCAACCTTACCACTGCGGAAAGGCATGCTCGGGATGAGAGTTTCTTTCGCCATCTTTATGACATGACTCGGTTTACCATGATGAGCGGAGGTCGTGTTCCAACAGCTGCAGAGCTCCAACATCTGGATTATGACTACCCAATGAATGAGCATGCAAGGCAAATGTGTGGAGTAGGTGTATACTTTGAGGAACCTCTTGATGACGATGTGCCAACTGATGATGATCGTCGAATGCCAGACTCCGACGTGGAGGAGAACTCTGATGGCGACGACTCTGATGATGATTCCGACGAAGGGGGTATGACCCCAGACATAGAGGAGGAGTCCGACTAACCAGGTTCTTCTTATTTATTTTCCACTGAGGGTAGTGTGTCCCGTTTAAGTGTGGGGTGCTGGTATTTGCATGCTAACCTTCTTTATCTGCATTTGCATTCATTTATGTTTGTTTGTTTTTTTTTTTGTTTTTTTAGTAGTTAATTTTTTTTAAAATTTTTAACTTTGCATGAAATTGTTCTGATAGGCAGCATGGTATTACGACAAGAGTCTGTGATAATATCATTACTATTGAGACGTTTAGGCTCTAATTGTGACTCATTATGTGATAATTGTGTGGTTCAATTCCTTCATCTGTTGGGTCAAGAGTCTATACTGCTTCCAATAAAGTCGACCATGTGCCTTGTGTGTGTGAGATGATAGTATATTCTATGTTGGTGGATGATGCTAGAACTTGCCTGGTATGTATGTAAAGCGAAATAAAGAGTGTGAGTTTAGTAGATGATTTAGGCATTTCTTTGGCAACCTATGATTGTTTACCTTCATTTTATCTACCCATGGACATCATCCTAGATAACCCCCTTTGAGCCTTTAGCCTATTTTCTTTGACAGCCTCATATGTAAGCCCAATCCATTTTTTTCAAGACCATAATTTGATCCAAAGTCCTAAGTGCTTTAAAATTGTAAAGTAATGTGACAGAATAAGAGGAAATTGGGTGAGAATAGTGCCTTAGAATGTATTGGTGCTTGAATTTGTTATGAAAAATAATTGTTATCATAAGAGGTGTTATGAAAAGAAAAAGGAAAAGAAAAATAAAAAGTTAATTCTATTCAAAATTGAAAAACAAAAGAGGTGAGAAAGGGTGGTAGATTAAAAAAAAGTAGAAAGGTTGTTTGAAAGAAAGCATAAATGGCATAATGTGATGTATTAAAGCGCTTAGGAACATAGTCACTATTTCTGGCCAAAATAGTCCTACCCGTCCCTTAGCCTACATTACAACTTGTAAAGACCTATTTGATCCTAATCTTAGCATTCTGATATTTAGTGGAGCATTACACTAAGGGCAAGCCTATGGTCATCAGTTGCAACATATGAATTCTTTGTTAGAGTGAGAGCAAGGATAATCTTAAACCCATGTTCGAGATATATACAATACTTGTGAGTGATTATGGGTGACATATTGTGAGACACACATGGTTGATGAGTTTTGGGTAGTCGTTTATGAATCTTTGTGCCTTAACTTTTGAATATGAATTAACCATCATCACGAGTCTATATTAGAGGTTGAATTGTTTCTAGAAGTGATCAGAAAACTACTCTTTGTTAATAATTGTCGTGCCTGCCTTGATGAATATTTTGTGTTGATACTGTGAAACCCTAAGTAGATGTTTAGAAGGACATGATATTTTGTTCGAGGATGAACAAAGCTTTAAGTGTGAGGTGTTGATGATAGGCGTATTTACACGCCTAAAGTGCGATAATTTACCCATATTTTAGCTAAGTTTTGAGGACAAAATATATAATTCATGCACTTTTAGTCCTTTTTCCTGTAAGTGATCTAACAAACGTGATTAGCGAGTTTTCAGGTAAAAATGATGCAGATTTCAGCATTTTATGGATAACGTGACGCCAAAGGAAGCTTCACGAAAGAAGGAAAGGAGAGATTGGACGCCAAGGACCAAAAGTGACGCATGGAAAACCTGTCCCGGGCAAAAACAACAATTCTAAAGACTTTGGGGATCAGCAGTAACTTATTAGGATTAGGATAATGACGCAGTAACCTAGTAGGATTAGGTTAAGTAATGCAGTAGCTTAGTAGGAATAGGATATGGGTGTTATAAATACCCTATTTTGCTGAAGTTTTTATAATCCCGAATCATTCTAATTCTTCCATTAATTCGAATTCTCATACTTCTACTTTTTATTCAACACTCTAAATTCTTATTCTCTTCATCTATTCAACTCTTAATTTTCACAACAAGAGAAACGCTATTCTTGAAGGAATTCACGCCACAAGCCCTACCAACATATACTACACGTGAGATCTTTATTTTGGTATAATGATAATGTCTATTGTGATTTCCATTGCACTCATGAGTAGCTAAACTTCTCTGTTGGGGTTATGGAATCCTTATGAGATACTATCTATTACTATGAGTTTGTGAATTCTTGACACGTATGCTGCTTATATCATTATTCTCTTCATCTTAATGCAAATTCTTGTGGTTGCAAACGCATAGAATACGCCAGTATAGCACTAATTTGTTCGAAAGAAAAGTTATATGTCTGGAAAAGAGATAATGTCAAGGTAATAGGGCACCAACCCCTGTTAAAAAGTTAGTGCCGTAATTGGATTAACCTCTTGGAGAATTTGTACCGTTAGATACGGTTTAAGCTCGAAAGAGTTAAAGTGAAATAATCCTTGATGGTCGAAAGACGCCTGGATTTACCATAGAATACAATTCTCTATAAGCACATGCATGTCGGAATTCCGCATAACTCATAGCCAATAGATACTTATAACTCATAAGGTGGACATAACCCCAACTCTCAATTCTCATTGGTTAAACATCTTACTAAACATTCTTTCTTTTTACTTTGCTATTTTCCGTTTTTCACTTTGTTACATTATTGCACGATACAATCCCCCTTTTTTATGAAACTTTCACCAAAAGTCTAATAATCTTTGCTTACTTAGTGACCAAGTATTCTCTGTGGGATTCGACACCCAACCCAGTTGGGTTCTATATTTGACAACGACCGCTTACACTCTTACAAGAGTTGTAGTTTGAGCGTTATCAGTGCTCTCAAACCCACTTCACAATTCATAACATGTTAATACAATAAATTTCATCATGGGAGAGGGAATTTCATATATCCTACTCCTAAATCACTTTTCAAACTCATATCATATAGGCACATAATTGTAACTCAAGTATGTGGAAAAAACCCATAATATATAATGCATACTTTCATCAAAATGGGTTCATAATGCATGCTCTTCAAACGGTTTTAAAAACCCATTACATATATATATACATATTTAAATCTTGTTAAAATGTTAAACTTATGCCCATGAGATTTAGGATATTCCTACATACCTTTTTGATAAACAAAATTTGAGATATCTTCAATCTAAGCCTTGGAAGTATGAGTCTTGGAAGAAAACCCTAATTTTTTCCTTGAGAGAAAAGAGGAAAAAAACTAAGAGAAACTGATATTTTATCAGTAAATAGGGTTAAAGTATTATTTAAGTCATGGAGGAGTGGTTTGTGGTGGGTAAAAGACCCAAATACCCTTTTGAAAAGTTTATAGCAGTGCACAATGGTCCCTACAGATGGTTTGGGCGACGGTCTATCACTCCTGTGACTGTCCATCACTCCAACTATCCCAAAATGACCAATTTTTGCTCTTTCTGCTTAAGGGTGATGGTTTGGAGTGACTGTCCATCGCTGGTGCAATGGTCCATCACCTTAGTCGTCGTGCCTTGATCGATAGATACCCTTTTGGTAAATTGAGCATAACTTTTTACTCCTATATCAAATAAGGTAAAACTAGTGGTATTGGAAAGAAGACTCGAAGACCTTTCATTTGGTATATATTAGGCCATCTAAGTCATTATATTATAGGAGTAATATTCATTGGAAGTTGACCAAAGTTAGAACATTTACAAAACTCAATCGATAGAAAAGTTCTCAACTCGACTTTGATTTAGGAGATTTTTATGATCTCAATTCATCTCCAAAGATGTTTTCACACTAAAGAATTAATCGTCAACTTCTATTGACAAAAATCATTTGGTTTGGGTCTATATACATAGGAACAACGGTTCAAATTTAAGCCTAAAAGTGTTGAGTGTTACATTATCTCCCCCCCTTGGAATCGAATAATGGGTAGGAACTTGTTGAAGCTATAGAAGTATGGAATAAAGGACAAAACCTCACATCAGAAAACAAATTTCAACGAAACATACATAGGCATTCAAGCAGAGCTTAATGGCATCACCAAGTGAATCATATAAGCACGAGGCATGAGACAATAAGGCTTGACATAAAGATGACCTTGCACATGAGTTCTATGGATCATAATCATCACAACATAAGGAATGAGTTTATTCGGTGATCATCAATCTTGATTTATATGACACCTGACATGAAATAAGGTTTTTCGAGACATAGGAATAGAGTTATCCTCCACCTTACATGATACAACCAATAGACCTTAAATTTAGTGACAATACTCGACTATGTTCTATACAATGAATTACACACCTTATCACTCCAACTTACAATTTCCCCACACACACCTAACTACATGTGTGTGAGTCCCCCTACATAGTACTTTCATGTTGAAGACTAATCCAAAGTTAAAAGGTTCTAGATTAAACTATAGGACCCTATACTCTACATCGTTTTAAGAATATTACTTAACCTTATCTCTATAATCAAAAAACCTCAGGTCTAAATCATGGAGTACTAACCACATGGCACATTGGTTTGTGTTTTAATCAGTCACAACATTCAAGCCTATCTTTACTACAACACTTTATGGACCCCCTAAAACCAAGAAATTTCAATCATTCTCGCCAAGATTTGCACAACATATCCACTTACTAATTATTCCACATAACGAAAGTTTGTATCCTTTTTTTCTCTTTGTCTATACCTTAGCTCGAGTAGTCCCTAAAAAATTTAACACAATAAGAATCATCTACTCTCTTATCTAAAATAATACTACATTTTCATAACCACTGTCTTGCTAACATAAGAAGGTTGTTGAAGAACTAGAGCACGGAGATCAAGAATTAGAATGACACTATTCAATTATAATGTATACTTGTTGCACTACTCAAGGTGGGGCTTGAGATGTAAGGTACGATACTATAGGAACAAAGTTCTTTATATATCAAATGCCGGGATCTTGATTAGAGAGTCGTTCAAGCATGAACATAACACAACATGAGTTATTTATACTGGGAACAAGAAGAGACATGAATGCATATATCATGAGTTGTATAGCATAAAGCCAGAATTCATATAGTTAACGATTGAGACAAGGATTGCTACTTGAATCTCTTTCTCCTCATTTTAAGAACTAAAAAATGGTTGTGAGTTTGCATAAACCTTATCTTTTTTGGCTAGACCCAACATAAAATAAATCAATAACATATAGAGAATATAGTTTCTTCAAACTAATCATAAAGTGAGTCATGAGTTTTATGGATCATGAATGTCATAATATGGAGCTTGAATACTTGGAAGCTTAGACTGCTGAGATACGTTATTGCTTCTAGTTTAGGGATTGGAGCATGAACATAATTTACTTAGAGAACTCAAAACTTAGGCATAGACACAATTTGAATACAGAAGACATTGGTAGAATATCCTCTTGATCTGAAGTAGGAGTATTCTGCTAGAATAAGAAAAGAGTTCTATCATGGCTCTTCTCTAAAACTTACCACCATGAGAAAATTCAAGATCTACATAAATTCATCATCTTCTCCTTAGATCAAATTCACAAAACCTAGACTTATGGATGCATCCTCTCATTGAATGTATAAATACAATGCTCAGCATAGTGGGGTATCACCATACACATAAACGCTAAACACCCCCCGATAAGCTATAACTTGAAGGCATTGCTTTCCGGGGATACTACTCTTAACTTTTACTAGCCTTTATTGTCATCACCCTACAACTCACACTCTTGTTATTATACATACCCACACCCCTTAACACATAACAATCCATTCCCCACTCCTTAATATACTAGCATTAAACCTCTAATCACATAAATCACGACTTAACAAACTTTGTAGAACTATATCAAAGGCATATATTACCTATCTATATTTCCTCAATTCATCTCTAAAGGACACCATATTACAACTCCCTAAGCTTCTTCATAGTTCAAAATTCAAGAACATAAACTAGGTACACATGTAACTAACATGCTACCCAGGGTTTGACTTATTCTTATATACATAACGCTCTTATCCACCTAACGTCTCAGCCGTATTTCATCATCTTGTCCTCATGTATATATATATATATATCATAATTTTTTGCTCAATTGTTTTCCACAAGTTGCCAACCTAGGCTAGGGCACACATCAAATCAAGCCTACTAACTTACTCCAACAATTCTCTCATATTAGTATCCTCAAGTTAACATTCTTACCACAACAATCCTCATCAAAGGTCCAAACCTAGTGTCTAACACCAATCATGTACAATCGATGAAACATCCCACATAACATACTAGTCTAATGAATAGAGAAATCAACCTTAATTTCTTATTTTCTTTAACTACGGCATACACACATATTTTCCTTCGCAATGTTAGTACTACACCTTAATATTCATTACACACCTCCTCACATACAGTACTAGTTTACAACTACTAGAGGAAAGAGAATCAAGGGGGTGTGGGTAAAGTCACATAATAAGGATACTTGATCCTAATCTTATGTTATAACCTATTACGATCTATCAGCATGTCCTACTCTCTCACGTCATATCTACTTACCCATGTTTTCATCCCAACTACTTTCAAGATTTTATAAGCACCAGTGAGGCTCTTTTTTTCTAAGATTTCCCAAGTTAGTATATACTTATAACTTATTGGTTGATCTACCCCTTTATATTCACAACCTATAAATGACCTTACAGCCACCATAACTATCGATCGTGAAATCCTTCCCTATTTTAAATAAATAATTATCATACTAATCATTTCCTCCATAAACTACCATACAATTTAAAAATTGCTACAATAATAGCCAATCACTATAAAACAACATGCCACCCTTCAATCAAAATTATAAAACTAAGACTACCTTATCTACTCAAAAGTTACCTTCACTCTGACTTTTAAACTTATGACTTCATATCACTAACTCTGGGAGTATCATACTACTCATAGATTATAACACCTTAAAATATTATACTACTCGGGTGAAAATACTATTCCAACATGTTGCTACACATCATTACCCTTAAGCCACCAAGTCCTTTCGTTATTTCACGACTATATGGATAACTCAATAAGAAAGGACCATATTGTTAGGAATCTAAACTCTTGAACTTGTATTGCCTTAACACTGAGGCATGGCCTATAAAACTATAGAGGAAGGAATTTGGATGACTTTCATATGGAGAACACTTTAGAACAATCTAGAGCATGAAAGAATGAGAAACATCTCCTAAATGCTCGGTAGCCTCCTGATTATAAGTGTGGTGCACAATACACCCATAAGCAAGACTATACTAAATATAGCTTCATAGATACCCTGGGACCATAAAATATACTCTAATACTAAGCTTATCATGAATTGAGGCCCTGGATGCGATGGGCATCCTGAACCATAAGGGCTCGAGAGACCCTTTAGCATACTATCATAAGAATAATCCATTCATAAACCAAAGTACGAAAGATATAATGACATTTTAGGGAAACACATAATCAAACTCTGTCAACAAGTTATTACAACACAAATACTTAAATCTTGTCTATGAAGCCTCTATTGAATACTAACTATCTAGGCTGGTACAAGGCTCTTAGCAGGACTATAAACTGGAAGAAGTCAACATATGAATAAATTCCCTCCAAAAGATGGATGGCTCACCAACTCTGTCATTATCCTAAATATTTTACTGATATGATGGACCATGGGACTGTGCCTTAGAAACTGAGTTATAAGGGTCAATACTTGGAAAGTATCGGTATGTAGAAAAATCCAAAAATAACGTATATTTCATGTAAAATAATCAAGTGAATTTTGAAAAACATATATCATGATATGTATCTAAGAAGACACAAGGGCATAATATAAAGATCTTCGATTCATGCTTGTAAAACATTGACTCAACTCTTTAATTTACTTCTGAACTAGATGGTACACTCTACATTTATAAAATTCCATTGGCTATATGGAATCCTCCATTAACTCATCAACCAAGTCCCCTAATCTAAGTTTGACACAAGGATAGGGATCCTACATACTATTCTAGTATACCATTGCTCGGAGGCAACTATACATTGGCTATTGCCAATAATGTCTCCCGAGTCACCAAAACTCGATTTCCAGCAACAAACTCTTACACTCAAATGCCTCATTAGGGTAATCATCTAAATCTCTTTATGGCCAATTTTAGTCCATTAAAACCATGCTTCATACTTAAAAATTTCCATTTACTTTCATGTCAAGGGCATTTCATAATTGGTATCATGATACCTGGAATTACAAGTCATATCGTATCATATCAAACCCACAACCCTTCTCATTCAAAATATGTTAATGACCACCAAAATATTCGCATATCACATGAGAGTTCTTATTTTAAAAGAATATTAAAACTTATGTAAAAGACTCTCTTTTCAAGTCCTTAACACATGTTGGCCAATTCTTTCATTAATCATATGCAATTTATTCATTAGGATACAAGAGCCTTTAGCATGAGAAATACTCCTTTTAGAATATGCAAAACAATAATTAATAACAGTTAAAGAGGCATTTAAAACTCAAAAATTATCATCATTCATAAAACAACCCAAAAACTAGTCATGCACAAATCTCATGATCGAAAATGGGGACTTATTATATTTCGTGCTCAAACCCATTTCATAATTCATAATATGTTAAGACCATAAATTTTATCATGGGAGAGGAAATTTTACAAATCATGCTCATAAATTATTTTTTGAACTCATATCACATATGCACATGATTATAACTCAAGTTTGCGGGAAAAACCCATAATTAATAATGCATACTTTCGTCAAAATAAGTTCACAATTCTCTTTAAATGGTTTCAAAAACCTATTACATATACATACATATACATATTTAAAGCTTCTTAAAATATTACAATTACTCCCATGAGAGTTAGGATAGTCCCACATACCTTTTTGATGAACAAAATTTGAGATATCTGCAATCTAAGCCTTGGAAGTATGAGTCATGGGAGGAAACCCTAATTTTTTTATCTTGAGAGAGGAGAGGAGAAGATGTAATGAGAAACTAATATTTTCTCAGTAAATAGGATTTAAAGTGTGATTTAAGTCATGGGGGAGGAGTTGGTGGTGGATAAAAGATCCAAATATCCCCTTGGAAAATTTATAACAGTGCAAAATGGTCTCTACATACCATTTAGGCGACGAACCATCACTCCTTTGACTGTCCTTCACTCTAATTGTCCCAAAATGACCAATTTTAGGTCTTTAACTTAAGGTTGATGGTTTGGTGAGACAGTCCATCACCCTGGTCGTCATGCCCTAGTAGACAGACACCCTTTTGGTAAATTGGACATAATGTTTTACTCTGATATCAGATTAAGGCAAAACTAGTGGCGTTGGAAAGAAGACTCATAGAACTTTCACTTTGTATATAGTAGGCCATGTAACTCATTATATTCTAGTAGTAATATTTATTGGAAGTTTACCCAAGTTGGAACGTTCACCAAAACTCAATTGATAGAAAAGTTCTCAACTCGACTTTGAGTTAGGAGAGTTTTATGATCTTAATTCATCACCAAAGATTTTTCCACTCTAAATAATTTATCATCACAATTATATTGACACAAAATAATTAGGTTTGGGTCTATATACGTAGGAATGATGGTTCAAACTTAAGCCCGAAAATATGGAGTGTCATAGGCCGACCGAGCAAAGTCAAAAATAAAGTATACAAAATACATACTAAGGGCACGTCACCTACAATCAAAAGGTGTCCCACAACGATAACCCACATCGCTTACGCTAACATTTCTAATATATATATATATATATATATATATATATATATATATATATATATATATATATATATATATATATATATATATATAACATAAATACAACAATAATACAACAAGTTCAACACAAGTATACAATGTCACATCCGAGTATAAGCCGAGAAGAACATGTATAGACAAGGTGTTCAAGTATAAATAACAGGATATAAAGCAAGTAGACATATGACAATTCAATATGGGATGCAATCACTACATCAACACAATAAAGCAAGCGCAATGTATAAGGTGTGATGATGGTGATGATGATGTTGGCGCAAAACCTTCACTATAAGAAATCTGGTTTATAGTGGCGACAATTAGTGGCGAGTCAATTTGTTGTTGCAGAAATATAATATTTAGTGGTAATATTTGAATTTTGACTGCAATACATCATCTTTTAGCGTTGGACAATTGAATTTTTGCTGCAATACATCATCTTTTAGCGTTGGATAATTTTTGTCACCTCTAATACGTGTCACTATACTAAAAATTTTAGTTCCCACTAATAATAAAATTTTGGCTCCATTTTTATAGTGATGACTAAGAAAATGTCCCCATTGAATTAATTTAGTGGCGACATCATCGCCACTAAAAGTAATATATTTTATTTTTCAAAATTATAATAATTGACTTATAGGTAGTATATAATTAAGGACATTTTCACGAATTAAACAAAAAACAAAATATCATTTCATCATCTTCGCCGAACTTCATCGTCTTTGTCGAACTTCTGTCATCGTCTCTACTCAACCTTTTGCTCAGAAAAAAGTATCATTTCATCATTTTTCTCAACCAAATCACAAACCTATTGAAGAAACAAAATTCTCTAAATGGGTTAGCTGCAATTTGTTAGGTTTGTTGGTTAAACTTTGCTCAACTCTCAAATTTCCTAAATGGGTTAGCTTCGTTAGTTAGCTGAAATGCCTAAATATTTCCACTTTACTAAAAGTGTATTTTATAGTTATTTCTCAAATTGGTTTGTGGGTGTATGAATTTTTAATTTTCATATGCCATTTTATTAACTCAAATATTTTGAAGGAACAGGATGTCTCTTTGCTAGAAATTTGTATTTTTTCTCAAATAAGGTTCTCAAAATTTATGTTCCAAGGTATGTGGTCAAAACCATTTTGAGTATATATGTAATTTTTTATATTGCATGTGCAATTTCTTCAAAATTTGTAGGAACAGAATTTTGTAAGGTCAAAGGACAAAGGTTTCAAGTTCAAAATTCTTGAGGTTATGTAGCTGAAGGTACAATTTATTATTCTCCCTAATTTATATTTTGTATTTTGTTAATTTTCGGTCTTAAAAATTGTCTCCGAATTATCGTTGACTTTATTTGAGTAAGCTGAAAGTTTATTATTGAATTTGTAGACCTTTTGGTATTGTTATTGTGACTACATGTTTGTAGATTGGGTATGTTGAATGATAACGCTCAAACTACAGCTCTTGTAAGAGTGTAAGCGGTCGTTGTCAAATATAGAACCCAACTGGGTTGGGTGTCGAATCCCACAGAGAATACTTGGTCACTAAGTAAGCAACGATTAGTAGACTTTTGGTGAAAGTTTCGTAAAAAAAGGGGATTGTAGCGTGCAAATAATGTAAACAAAATAGTAGAGTAAAAACGTAAAATAGAAGAGTAAAATGGATTGTTTGGTTGGTTTTGATCAATGAGAATTGAGAGCTGGGGTTATGTCCACCTTCTGAGTTGTACGTATCTATTGACTATGAGTTATGCGGAATTCAGACATGCATGTGCTTATAGAGAATTGTATTCTATGGTAAATCCAGGCGTCTTTCGACCATCAAGGATTATTTCACTTTAACTCTTTCGAGCTTAAAGCGTATCTAACGGTACAAATTCTCCAAGAGGTTAATCCAGTTACGGAACTAACTTTTTAACAGGGGTTGGTGCCCTATTACCTTGACATTATCTCTTTTCCAGACATATAACTTTTCTTTCGAACAAGTTAATGCTATACTGGCGTATTCTATATGTTTGCAACCATAAGAATTTAAATTAAGATGAAGAGAATAATGATATAAGCAGCATACGTGTCACTAATTCACAAACTCATAGTAATAGACAGTAGCTCATAAGGCTTCCATAACGCTAACAGAGAAGTTTAGCTACTCATGAGTGCAATGGAAATCACAATAGTCATTATCATCATACCAATATAAAGATCTCACGTGAAGTATATGTTGGTAGGTCTTGTGGCGTGATTTTCTTTCAAAGTAGTGTTTCTCTTGTCGTGAAAATTAAAAGTCGAATAGATGAAGAGAATTGTTTTGAAAGTAATTGATGGAAGAAGTATAAAGATGAATGAGAATTCAAATGTGTATTATGAATGAGTTGATTCCTAAAAAGCTGCAGAAAAATAGGGTATTTATAATCCCCATATCCTATTCCTACTAGGCTATTGCGTACTTATCTTAATCCTAACAAATTACTGCATCATTATCCTAATCCTAATAGGTTACTGTTGATCCCCAAAGTCTTGAGAAATGTTGTTTTTGCTTGGGACAGGTTTTCTATGCATCACTTTTAGTCCTTAGGCGTCCAAGCTTTGCTTTCCTCCTTTTGTGAAGCTTTCTTTGGCGTCAAGTTATCCATAAAATGCTGAAATCTTCATCATTTATACCTGAAAACTTGCTAATCATGTTTGTTAGCTCGTTTACAGGAAAAAGGACTAAAAATGCATGAATTATATATTTTGTCCTCAAAACTTAGTTAAAATATGGGTACATTAAGGTGCTTTAGGCGTGTAAATATGCCTAACATCATTGAATCAATAATTATTGTAGAGAAAACTATTTTTTTATTATTTAATGGGTGACTAGGCTTGCAGTACAGGGATGAGGACAAAAAAAATGGTGTGACAATTAGTGTAGTGAATGAGGATATCAGTGTTGTAGCTAGAGTTGCACCGGAAGCCATAGAAGTTCTAGTCTCAGGGATCGTGCCACCAACATGGGATTTGTGTTATCTTTGTCCATCCAATTTTGTAGACTTTGCTATAGATGAGTAATCTTTACTGTATGTACAAAGGAATCGAGATACAATTTCTCCTATTCTCACAGCATGTTACAACATCGATAGGATTTATAGCCATGACAATGTCTTCATTCTCTCATTTTATTTTCCTTAGTATACTCGAGTCTTAAATTCTTTATTGGGTCATCCATGGTGTTAGGTAGCACATCTGACTCAAGATATGAAGGTTGTGTTGTGTGTTTGGTTGACCAGTTACAGTGTCTTTGTATGTTTGAAAATAGTTTTTCTAGATAAAAGTCAGTATTTAGTTATCAATGAGGATAATAAGTGATGGGATATTCACAAATCACCTGAAAATAGATTGTGATGATGAATGCTTCTTTCTAGGAAATCTATATTACCGAGTGGAGAAATCTTACCCGTGTCTTGGCGGCGACCTGGTATAGCATTCAGTTGCAAACCTTGTCTACTGCCATGACATGTTGGTTTCTTTCTCTTTCATGTTCATAAAAAAGCAAAATCTGAGCCTTGAATTTTCCAAGGATAATAAACATGCCTCCTCATTCTCTAAGGATGATAGATCCGCATTAATAGCTTCATGAATTTTAGACATATGACTAAAAATATAGAGAAGGAGGAGGACGATGTTCAATTAGAAAATTAATTAACTGAAAAAATAGGTACTGTTAGGAGTTGACTTTACAGGTTGTGTGCTTAGAAGTGAATCTTGCAGACTAAACAGTATTTTAATAATATTGTTTAAGATTTAATTATCCTGTTCAGAGGCCTGGAAATGTGTTGGCCATTATACTCTATTTCTCAGAGGCTGCATTGGTAAAGCAACAATAAAACTATATAACAACGGAATGGAAAGAAAAGGATAGCACTGTGATGATTGATTGTTTTTGAGAATACAAAACCTATCATTCTTGTTTCAGGCCTATGTTTTGGTTGGACAACCCGTATTATTGGTTTGCAGCCATGGCAATGTTAGAGAACTCATTGCCTGAGTTAATCACTTGTCTGAACCTCAAGTCTTTTTGATATGACTGAATACATTGACGGCCTCTCAAACTTAGTGATCATTTTTTTAGAGGGTCTATAGATCATGACTCAACGTTTGGTTGAGTTTAATCCAGTTGTCTTTGGTTCAAAGGTTGGGGGCACGATCCCTGAGAATAGAACTTCTATGGTTGTAGGTGCAACTCTAACTACATCACTAATATCCTCATTCACTACACTAATTGTCACACCAGTATTTTTAATCGACATCCTTGTACTTCTAGCATAATTACTACACTAATTTGCTAATACTCTTCAAAATGTTAATGAGTGCATGTTTGATTCTTTTTCCCCTGCACCTGTATATGGGAAACTATAATAATTTAAAATCATATTGTATACTTTATTTTTTATGTTTGTCCAAAACATTACATTTGTTATTAGTTTCTATTTGTTTGACAATTACTGTATCCTATTTTATGTTCATGGAAAGCATCTTGTATGGTCTGTGAGCTTCACTAAATGATGATATGTGTTCAGTTGACTAGTTACGGCATCTTTGTATGATTGAAAATTATTTTCTGGATAAAATCTGTAGTTAGTTATCAATGAGGATAACAAGTAACAGTATCTTCACAAATCACCTGGAAATGGGTTGTGATGATAAATGCTTCTTTCCGGCAATCTACATTACTGTGTGGAGAAATCATACCCGTGTCTTGGGGGGCGACCTAGTATAGCATTCATTTGCAAACCTTGTCTGCAGCGATGACATGTTGGTTTCTTTCACTTTTATGTTCCTAAAAAGCTAAATCTGAGCCTTGAATTTTTCAAGGATGATAAACATGCCTCCTCATTCTTTAAGTATGATAGATCCACATTAGTAGCTTCACGAATTTCAGACATATAACTACAAAATATGGAGGAAAAGAAGGCCGGTGTTCAATTAGAAAATTAATTAACAAAATAAAACATAGGTACTGTTGGGAGTTGACTTCAAAGGTTGTGTACTTGGAAGTGAATCTTGTAGACCAAAGAGTTAATTATCATGTTGAGAGATCTGGTGATGTGTTGGCTGGTATACTTTATTTCTTAGTTTATTTAGATTTAGAGTGTTTTGTGATATTTACAATACACTTCGATCATGTATTTATTTAGATTGTTGTCAAACTTGTATCTTTTATTAATAAATTATCTTTTTTAATAATTGAAAATATAGGAATGGATAAAAGTTGGTTGGATTTCATGAATAAAGCTGACCAAAGATATAGAGATGGAGTAGATAACTTTCTTAATTAGGCATTCAATCAATTTGAGGTGAGAACAATTATTCGATGTCCTTGTAAGGAGTGTAGGAACACTGTGTTTAAGCTGAGAATTGATGTAAGACTATACTCGTTAAATAAAGGCTTCTGGGATTCTTATCGAGTGTGGGATTATCATGGAGAAGTATTGGTTAGCGGTGAAAATTCTAATCCTGCTAATAGTGATGAAGTAGAAGATGATGAAATTAAAAAGAATGATGTTATTGAAATAATTGATGATGCTTGTGGATATACAAACTTAGAGGATAATACTAATTCTCGAGAGGGTAATGAAGACCCAAATGTGCATGCAACAAAGTTTTACAGATTGTTAGAAGATGCTCAGATAGAACTTTATCTTGGTTGCACAAAAGTCTTAAATTATCTTTTGCTGTTAAATTACTCCTCTTGAAGTATCTTAACCTGTGGAGCAACAAATCGATGGATGAGCTGTTGAACTTTTTTTAGAGGTTCTCCCTAAGGGGTCATTTGTACCCAAGTCTTTCTATGAAGAAAAAAAAAGTTCTTTTCAATATCGGCCTGGGGTACAACAAAATTGATGCATGTAAGAATGATTTTATCTTATATTGGTGTGATTAGTTGAATTTCCAATCATGTCCCAAGTGTAGTGAATCTAGATGGAAGTCGAAAGAACATAAAGGAAAGAAAGTGGCTCATAAAGTATTGCAACATTTTGCAATCAAACCAAGGCTTCAAAAATTGTACATGGCAAAAGAGATGGAAAAAAAGATTAGGTGGCACAAGGAGGAAAATATTGATGATGGTGTCTTGCGACATCCATCTGACTAGATTGAATGGAAATCTCTTGATGAGCGTTATCCTACATTTTTAGCTGAGTTAAGAAATGTTCGATTAGGTTTAGCAAGTGACAGTTTTCAACCTAATTGGAATATAAGTTCCAATTATAGTATTTGGCCCATCGTGCTAGATACATATAATTTTCCACCATGGGATTGCATCAAAAGTCCATATTTCATTATGACTTTTCTTATTCCACACTGTAAGTGTCCAGGCAATGATATTGATGTCGACTTACAACCAATGATTAAAGAGTTGAATGAATTATGGAATGGGGTGGAAACTTATGATACATACTCAAAATCTAATTTTCTTATGTGTGTTTCTCTCCTGTGGACGATTAATGACTTTCCTGGATATGGTAACCTTTCAAGATGGTCAACCAAACGCAAACTCGCATGCCCTTATTGCCATAAAGATTAATATTCGATTTCTTTATGTAGTAAGCTGTGTTATATAGGTCATCGCCATTTTCTTCCGATGAACCATCCATGGCGTAGAAATCAATTTTTATTTGATGGAAAAGTGGAAATGGGGGATGCTCATATTTCTTTAACAGGTGTTGAAGCACTTGAGCAATTACAAGCTTTGGGCAATGTGACTTTTGGTAAAAGCCAAAAGAGAAAGAGTAATATTTCCAATGATGCTTATAATTGGAGGAAGAACAGTATCTTTTTTAAATTGCCTTATTGGTATGGTCTTGACTTACGACATAACCTCGATCCAATTTACATAGAAAGAAATATGCCTGAAAGTTTTTTATCAACTATGATGAGTATGGTTGGAAAGACTAAAGACACATTGAAAAGTAGATATGATTTGATGGATCTTCGAACTGGGCAAAGTTTGTTTCCAATTAAGGATGGATACAATATTTTGTTACCAGTGGCATGCTATGCTTTGTCTCCTGAAGAGAAGTTAAAGTTATGCGATTTCTTAACTAATTTGAAGATTCCAGGTGCCTTTTCATCAAATATTTCTAGGCGTGTTAACGTGCGTGAGAAAAAGATACATGAATTGAAGTATAATTATCATCATGTATTATTGCAAGATATTTTACCAGTATCTATACGTGGTTTATTTCTAAGGAAGTTTCTAAACCAATTATAGTGTTAGGCAAGTTTTTCAAGAATCTATACTCTAAATGCCTTAGAATTGAGGATCTTGATATCCTAGAGTCTGAAATTCCTATAATATTGTGCAAAATTCAAATGGTTTTTCTTCTGGAATTCTTTGATGTCATGATTCATTTGCCAGTTCACTTGGCAAGAGAGGCAAAACTTGGTGGACTCATTCAATATAGAAACATGTACCCTTTAGAGAGGTATTGTCTCATTCTAAAATTAAATGTCAATATATTTAAAATGTCATATTCTATAATATTTAAATGATAATTCTTTATAGGTATTTGTGTGACCTTAAAGCATATAATTGCAACAAAGGTCGTCCAGAAGGTTCAATTGCCGAAGGGTATTTGGCAGAGGAAAGCCTAACGTTCTGTTCACGATATTTAAGGAACATCTCAACTAAGTTTAATAAATCAGCTTGAAATGACAATGAATCCATGTCAAATGGTAAGATGTCTATCTTTAAATATAGTGGGCTAACAAAAAGGGCTTCAGATGAAGGAAATAGGCTACCTCATGATGAGTTCAATCAAGCATGTATTTATGTGCTTCAAAATTGTGAAGATATTTCACGATACAGGGAGTAAGTTTCTTTTTAATTCTAATATAATTTGACATTAATATAATTTAGTTAATCTCAACTAATGCAAAATGTATGGAATACATGAGACAGGTTGAAGTAAAAGGTTCAATACGTGTTCATAGGGTGCATGAAAATGAATTTATTGATTGGTTTCATGTAGGCATAGGTGTCTAATTAAACAACACAATAAATATTAGCATATATTAAATTTTCTTTTACTAGTGATAATAGTATTGCTTGTTTCTATAGATATTTGTACTATCTTCCAGAGGATGTGTAAGTGATGAGCTCATAAGCTTAGTTGTTGGTCCAGAACCATTGATACATCGATATTCAACATGTATGGTTAGTGAATTTAGATTTCAAACAAAAGAGCTTATGAGAAAAACATAGAAAAATGGAGTTCTTGTGAGGGGAGATGTTTCAGACACTAATAAGGAGTATTATGGTATATTAAAATATATTTAGGAGTTACGTTATGCAGGAAATAGAAAATTTCATTTGTTCAAGTGTCATTGGTGGGATGCGGCACATCTAGGAAGCGGATATACGATTGAAAAATATGGTTTTACAAGTGTGAATACTCATTATGTCTTGAATACAAATGAGAAATTTGTGTTGGCATCTCAGTCTGAACAAGTCCTATATTTGAATAACATTGTCAATAAAGATTGGCTTGTTATTGTAAAGACTAATCCTCGTGATCTTTTTAATGTGCCTGAAGTTAAAGGAGACAGTTCATTGAATGAAGAAGTTTACCAGCAAGAGAAAGTTGAAGATATTTTGTGTGCCAATAATCATGAAACTGATATTGAGGTGCCTTTACACCGGGATGATGTTGAACCAAAATCTATTTTACGAACCGATGATCAAGAAAATAAAGAAGATGATTTCATTAATGACAATTATATGGACGTATCAGATGATGAAAAAAGTGAAGAAGAGTTACTTGATGATAATGATGGAGAAGACATTGATATATCCTACTGAAGATTGACAAAAAAGGATGGATGAAAAGTTCTTTGTATTTTGTGCTCTTATTAGGCTGACATCTTGTTTTGAGAAGTTATTATATTATGCTAGCATCTTGTGTTTTGCGTTCTTAATAGAATAACATTTTGTTTTTTGTGTTCTTATTGCTATCTTGTATTTGGTGTTCTTATGCTTGCAACTTTTATTTATCAATGAAATAGTGTTTTTAAGTAGAATCAATAAATTTATAAAGTTCAACAAAGTGTTTGATATTTTTAAATTGTTTGATTTTAAATTTCATTTTATAAACAATAATTTCCTTGGCAGTAGATATATATATTTTGGCATCTTTAGTTTCTGGTTCTGATACATGTCTCCTTTTTAACCTAATATTACAGTAAATGAGAGGAACTGGATGGTGTAGAAGTGAAAGAGGAGGTACGAGACGTGGACGTGTAAGTTATGATACAACATCACAACAACAAATACAACCAATAGGAGTTGTTGGGACTTATTTAGAAACTGAACAATCATCTAATCCAAGCAAAGGACCTCTGTAAATACAGCAAATATTAATAGTACCTGTCCAAAGGACATCCCCAGAGACACAATCATCAAGAAATCTAGATGAAAGTGTATTCCTTAGTCTAGAGGCTGAAACTGGTGCAGGTTAGTTCACTTTGCTAGATCAATCTAAATATACATTCTATTTTTTAATAATATATTTTTTTGGTTTACAGTTTTCCGCATTAATAGAAAGAAAGAAAGAGGGAAATACAAATCTAAAAGTATAGATTTTAAGACTAAACATGGAGGAAAAATCAAAATAATAATTCCAGATGACATTGATAGAGCTGCAGGTTCAGGAGCTAGAGACATTGGTAGTTATTGTGGTTCGATCATGAGAACCACTATCTCATTTTGAGATGGAAATTGGCATAATATAGTTTTAAAACATGGAGAAGCAATGTGGCTTAGGGTCAAGATAATGACTCTTAATATTTTATTGGCTTCATTCTCTTGTTAGACTATTACTGTATCATATTCTCTATGGAAAGCATCTTGCATGGTCTATGAGCTTCAGTAAATTGTGTTGTTTGTTCGGTTAACTAGTTATGATGTCTTTGTATGATAGAAAATACTTTTTCTGTTGTCTGCAGCGAAGACATGTTGGTTTCTTTCTCTATTATGTTCATAAAAAAGAAAAATATGAGTTTGGAAAACATCTTGTTTGACTATTGCTATAGCATATTCTCAATGGAAAGCATCTTTCATGGTCTGTGAGCTTCAGTAAATTATATTGTGTGTTCGATTGACTAGTTATAGTGTCTTTGTATGATTGAAAATGTGTTTTCTGTTGTCTGTAGCCAGACATGTTGGTTTCTTTCTTTTTATGTTCCTAAAAAAGCAAAATTTGAGCTTGGAAAGCATCTTGTTTGACTATTACTATATCATATTCTCTGTGGAAAGCATCTTGCATGGTCTGTGAGCTTCAGTAAATTGTGTTATATATTCAATTGACTAGTTTTGGTGTCTTTGTATGATTGAAAATACTTTTTCTGTAGTCTGCTGCCATGACATATTGGTTTTTTTCTCTTTTTTGTTCATTAAAAAGAAAAATCTAAGATTGGAAAGCATCTTTTTTTACTATTATTGTATCATATTCTCTATGGAAAGCATCTTGCATTGTCTGTGAGCTTTAGTAAATTATGTTGTGTGTTCAATTGACTAGTTACAGTGTCTTTGTATGATTGAAAATAATTTTTCTATTGTCTTCAACCATGACATGTTGGTTTCTTTCTCTTTTTTGTTCATAAAAAAGCAAAATCTGAGCTAGGAAAGCATCTTGTTTGACTATTAATGTATCATATTCTCTGTGGAAAGCATATTGCATGGTCTGTAAGCTTCAGTAAATTGTGTTATGTGTTCGACTGACTAGTTACGGTGTCTTTGTATGATTGAAAGTACTTTTTCTATTGTCTGCAACCATGACATGTTGGTTTCTTTCTCTATTATGTTCATAAAAAAGCAAAATTTGAGCTAGGAAAGATCTTGTTTGACTATTATTGTATCATATTCTCTGTGGAAAGCATCTTGCATGGTCTGTGAGCTTCAGTAAATTGTGATGTATGTTTGATTGACTAGTTAAGGTGTCTTTGTATGATTGAAAATACTTTTTTTTGGATAAAATCTATATTTAGTTATCACTGAGGATAACAAGTGACGGGATCTTCATAAATCGCCTAAAATAGGATGTGATGATGAATGCTTCTTTTCAGGTAATCTACATTACTATGTGGATAAATCTTACACATGTCTTAGGGGGATACTTGGTATAGCATTCACTTGCAGACCTTAACTGTCTGCAGCCATAACATTTGGTTTCTTTCTCTTTTATATCCATAAAAAATCAAAATTTGATCTTGGAAAACATCTTCTTTGACTATTATTGTATCATATTCTCTGTGGAAAGCATCTTACATGGTCTGTGAGCTTCAGTAAATTATGTTGTTTGTTCAATTGAGTAGTTACAGTGTCTTTGTATGATTGAAAATACTTTTTCTATTGTCTGTAACCATGACATATTGGTTTCTTTCTCCTTTTTGTTCATAAAAAAGCAAAATCTGAGCTAGGAAAGCATCTTGTTTGACTATTATTGTATCATATTCTCTATGGAAAGCATCTTGCATGGTCTGTAAGCTTCTGTAAATTGTGATGTTTGTTCGATTGACTAGTTAGGGTGTCTTTGTATGATTGAAAATACTTTTTCTGGATAAAATCTGTGTTTAGTTATCAATGAGGATAACAAGTGATGGGATCTTCACAAATCGCCTGAAAATGGGCTGTGATGATGAATGCTTCTTTTCGGGCATTCCACATTACTGTGTGGAGAAATATTACCCGTGTCTTGGGGGACGACCTGGTATAGCATTCATTTGCAAACCTTAATTGTCTATAGCCATGACATGTTGGTTTCTTTCTCTTTCAAACGCATAAAAAGAAAAATTTGTGCTTGTAAGTTGACTTCACAGGTTATGTGCTTGGAAGTGAATCTTCCAGACCAAACAATATTTTAATATTATTCTTTAAGAGTTACTTATCATGTTGAGAGGCCTGGAGATGTGTTGGCTATTATACTCTATTTTCTGATTGTTTAACAAATATGTAGGATAAATTTGATATTCGAAATGAGCTGCCAGAGCATAAGTTGCAAGGTTTTGTGATAAGCACTATGCAATGACTTTTTAGAGCATAGAAATCTCGATTACATGTTATCTACTCTATCTATAGCAATCATAAATACAGATTGCCGCTTCGTCCTAAGGATGTTGAGTTGGATAACTGGAATCACCTAGTGGAATATTTTGACTATGATAAATTCAAGGTAATGAACACATAATTGGGTTGTCAAATTTGGTTTGATAAAATATAGGTTTGTACCTTAAAATATATCTGCCATACACCCTCAGACCTGGATATGTTTCTTATCATATCAACTATTTTTGGTCAACGACACGTTAAGTAATAGAACCTCTTTTGCAATTTCTTAGACTAGCTACTTCAAATGCAGAATGGTGAACCTGCAACTTGATGTTTCTATCTTATAGCCTGACTTCTATATGCACATTTGTTACCCTTTTGTGTTATTTTTGTGTTAATCTGTTCACTTAAGTGTAGGTCATCAGCGAGAGAAACAAAATCAATAGAGAAAAACAAATAACTAAACATTGTTGTGGTACAAGATCATTCGCAGAAGTAGAGGAATCTATGGTTAAGATACATCATATTTGTTCCCTTACTATTACATATACTTCTTTGATATTTATATAATTCTATATAATCCTTTGGTTGTATAAACATATTTTTCCTTTTGATATTGTATAGAAATCCTCTAACATGAGAAAAAGAGACACCAGATAAAATCTGAGAGATCCAACACAAACATAAGAATGTTAATAGAGAACGTGTATGGATGGATCCACAATCCGAACAAATTCATGTAATTTTCTAAAATCACTGCCTTATTACCTTGATTTACTGTAAGTAATGCTCAATATATTAACCAACGATTGTAAATGGTTATGTATTATTATACAGATAGCTCCAGCAACTTGTTGAACAACAGTCCGAAGAGATCCAGCTACGCATGACCGGAGATGAGATTTTATCTTTGGTTCTTGGTGAGAGATTGGGATATGTTCTAGAAAAAGGATATAGTAAGAAGCCTCCTAAAAAGAATCAAACACAACAGGCAAATATAGAGGCTAGCGTGTCTTCGGCGGTAGAACGTATGCACCAAGAGATGCAACTTGACATGGAAAGAACTTGCAAAAAGAGCGTTAATAAATGGATGCCTATTTGAAAAGAGATATGATTAGGATTCACAAAAGAAACTGGAAGAGGAGTGTGAACACATAAGGAGAAGTAGAAAAATGTTTCAAGAAAAAATGGTTTCTCTCATAGCTAGAATGCAACAGGTACTTTCTTGCCCAATTCATTGTCCAAAAAAGAACCATCAGCACTTGACTTTTTTTTTCTGCAAGTCACAAATACAAATTCATTATTTGCAAATGAAAATTCGAAAATAGGATAAGGACAATGAATGAAATTCCATAAATATTACCAAAGAAAGAAAACACAGGACAATGAGACATATAAGTTGCAGTATCCTATGTATCTCCAGTTATTCTTCACTTCTTTCTCTTCACTACCTTATGTCTCTCCTAGTTTCCTATCATTGATGATTTGTAGTAAAACTAGCCATCGGCATTCTCTTTAGCTTTGTTTCTTGATTATTTTACTCTCTTCGGTGATTGTTTGTCAGTTAATTCTACCCACTCTCCTCATGAATGTAATAATTTTCTTATCTTATATGCTGGTATGAATTTGTTGTTCCACTATATCATTTTCCCTCTTATTATTTAGATAATTTTTTGAAAGCTAGTTTAAATGGGGATACATTTGCATTGTCTTTTCAAAATTTTTATCAAACTATGGAAATGCTTAAAGCTTGAGATTTGCATCGGGAAAGGTCAAATTAAAAAAACAAATATACAGAAGGTATAGGATTTTCTTGTTAAGATGTATAGGTTATAGAACCTGTTGAAAAAGTATATCATGGACTTGTTTTCCTTTGGATCTGATGGGTCAAATTGGTCTAACCCAAACCCAGAGACATTTGAATTGATTCCACCACCACCAAGAGCTAGGGTGTATAGTGTTGTGTAGAGAAGAGCAAGGTACTGGCCTGTAACGCCCCAAAATCTCATCTCAAGACATCACACGGTGCTTAAGGCTACAAGTATCCCCAAGATAACCCTTTAAGCCTGATACTAAGTGTAGGACTCACTTTAAGACAAATGAATTAATAAAACACACCATATCACGTCAAATATGGGCTAAAATAACTGAAAAACATCATCTAGATAACAAATACTGAGAATCTGGAAACTCCAACTGATAGTCCGACAAGCCTCTACTTACTAAGGGACTAGAGAGTCATTGAGACAAACCCCCAACTGACTCAAACTGAACTGAAATCAATAAACAACTACTACAAAGACTGAAAATCTGAGAAATAGGTCCTCAAACCAAGAGGACTCACCAACTGTGAAAGTGTAGATGAAGGTACTCGGAGATCACTGTCGCTGCTGAGACTGATCACCTGAACCTACATTATGAGACAATGTAGAACATAGACATATATATGGATCAGTACTTTGGGAATGTACTGAGTATATGGGGGTGCATGCAATAAGTAAACAATATCATTAATCTTTTTAAAATTCATACATGCTATCATAAAAGGCTTACATAGCTTGAGTAAATCTGGAATTTAAATCTTGTAAATCATGAATGATGAAGCAAATAGAATATATCTTGTGAGTCATTTCACTTGGTTCTAAAATCTGTATGCTTTTCTTGTTTCTCAAAAATTGTAAGCAGAAATAAAAGTAATCTTAAAACAATAACTTTCAAAGCAAATACTCTTATATTAGGGAGAATAGGGTACTTCTTTTGAAACTTAGGGATTTTCGATCTTTAAGAGACTGAAGAAATTTTGGGATTTTCTTCTAACCAACATAATCCATGTGAGCTGACATACATCCCAACGTCTTACCCACATTGGGGAGAGCTGTTCTACCCTTACCATCGAAATAGAACCTTAAGTGATCACTTGTCTTAGCCCACTAGGGAAAAATCATAGACCTATGGTGGCTCATAGTTCTAGGGCATGAGACCTTGGAATCATACCCAACTTGGTGCTAAATACTAATCCCATACTTAGGCTCAGAACTTTTAGAAAATCCACAACAATACACGGATATATATATGGTGAAAGCCAAACTATACTTATCTTTGCTTTAAATCATAAATAATGTGGATTCCTATCTTAACTTAGGATCAAAGATCAATATTTCTTTAAAACCAAGATACTTGCTTGCTAAAACTTGCACAACATAAGCTTCATGAAACATCAAAATTCATACTTGGCTTAAAGCATATACACATACTCAAATAATCTCAATTTCATAATGAAGCTTAAATCTTGACATCAATCTTGGAAACACTAGAAAACATCAAATCATTATAGGGATGTGAAATTCATAGCGTTAATTCTCAATTCACAACATAAATAAATGAAATAATCATGCAAGTCAAGACTTAAATAGCTTATGAATTCATTAACACAAAACAAAGAAAATTGGGCATAAACTCCACTTGCAAATCATGAAATTCTTTAATAAAAATCAAATCTTTGGGCAAAAGAGCGAAAGAATTTCTCTTGTTCAAACCCCACATACCTTGGATGATGAACTTTGGATGAACACTTGTTTTTGAGATGCTATTCATACTTTTGAAGGATGGTTCTTGAATCTCTTGGTTTGGAGATTCTAATTCTTGACTCAATTTTGAAAAGTAACGGTGGAATCTTGAGATTTCATGAATTTTGGGTTGAAACCCTAGGATGTGTTCTTGAGAGAATTGAGTGGAATGACTATATTTTGGTTTTTGGGAGGCTTAATCTTGTGTTATGACTGAATAAAGGGGGGAAATGACATAATTTCCCCCTTGGACGCAGATTTTTTAAGACTGAAAATAAAATACGCCCAGCGAAGCACAGCTTCGATGGTGTATACGTGATATTCGACGCGTCGCGCCAATTAGCATCGACTCACTAGAATTTATGCTAATAACTGGGGAAAATATTAACCAACACGATGGGCGATGCGGCGCGCAAAGATCGCCTTGGTCCACTTCTTTAGGACTCCAAAAATGGTCTAAACGGGGTTTAAAAAATCTGAAACTCACCTGAGATGTACTATGAACTTTCCCCATCATAAATCGACAAAGATATCAACTATCAAAGGTGAAGAAGGTCATCAAATAAATTCTCAAAGTTTGAAGGTCTTAAAAGAAAGGACTAGGTCCCAACACTTAATCAAATTTCTAAGTGTGAAACCTGTCTTCACATTCTCTAAAGGGCTTAGACAACAAGGAAACCTTTCAGGGTCTTACATGGTTGCTGTCTTCAATGCATTAACCACCTTTTCTCAGGTCACATTCAGGGGGCTTCATGCTTCAGATGGATGTCGCCAGTGTCAGCAGTGTTACCCCTAGTTAGACATGAGATACATATTAGGGAAGTTCAAGTTTTAAAAGTTAAAATGGTATTTTGTTACTTCTTTCATATGTAGAAACAAAACTTGTAGAATCATATAAATGATCTAGGCTAGCTAATAAGTAGAACACATGTCATGATTTAAGTGAATAGCTGCTAGAATTGTGCAAAAGTCTTCCTTTCAGGATCATTTTCTTTTACTGGATCTAAGTCTTGGCTCTATGTTGTCTATTAGTATGAAATATAGAAAATACCTTCTCTATTTTAATTTCCTCAAGAATCTTACCACGGCAGCAATTGAAGCTAAGACTGCAACAGTCATATAACGGCCAAGTTTAGCATCTGCCAAGAAGCCACCTAGAAGTCCAAAACCTGTGCATGATTGAAAGAAAGGTTTAATGAGTTAGAAAAATATAAATATAGTTATATTCTATAGAATGGAAGAGAGTAGTCAAGTCTAATTACTATTTCTGTAAGTGCCTTCACAGAGAAGGAATGTGAATACAAAAGGAGATTTAAGGATATTAGGGATGATATTATACTTGAATTCTAGACTTTCTAGTTTAAATAAAAATATGAGAATAAACAATTCGGCCAAAAGATAGAAATAGGCTGTAGCAGCGGGATTCTATTGCTATTACATCTTTAAAAGTTGGAATGTACTAATTGATTGCAGCAGGTTTGTTTGTATTTGGAATGATCATTTTCTAGTCTTAAAAGTTTACAATCTATTGAGCTATTAGATTGGAAATTGACATATATTTGAATGAACGTGGTTCTTATCTCTACACAATGGGACCATTTTTCACAACCTTTAGGTTATTCTTACTTTACATCTGGTTAGTTTGAGTAATTGAGCTTTGATAGTGAATTGACATAGGCTAGAGAGCAGGGGTTGAGCTAGGAGGGCCAAGGGGGTTCACCCGAATCTCCCTCGGTGGAAAATACATTTTTATGCATGGTTAAAAGTGTTATATATATATATATATATATATATATATATATATATAAATATATATATTAGATTCGGAAACAACATCTCTACCTCTACAAGGTAGGGCAAGATTTACGTACACTTTAATCCTTTCAGGGGTGAAGTTGGAATTAATCCTTTCAGGGGTGAACTTGCCACCTCATTAATGAAATCTTCACCACTGCTTTTTAGTTCATTCAGTACTTTCACTGCCACTTGACTCCCATTAGTCAAACTATCTTTGTATACATTACCAAATCCTCCGTGTCCTAGTTTGCTTCTGAAGCGGCCGGTGATTCTTTTGATATCTTCATAATTGTATCACTTTGGAGTGTATGACCCATAGTTATCCAAGAATGCTTCAACTTTTTGGAGATCCTCAACTTTAGATCCCCTAAATCTGATGTATTTATACCATAAGATCTTATTTCTGAAGTAGAAGAGTAAACCAATATTCCAACGGTAAACAAATTAGCACCTATGGAAATAAAATGAAGTCATGCACCATCAAAGAATATAAATTAATCCGGAGAAGAAAAAAGAGGACCTATGGCTAGTAAGAACTAGATTGTCTGAATGTGACCCCTTTTTTATGTTCCTCCTATTAGATTGCTACCATCTGCAAGACCTGCAAATGAACACTTCTGCATTTCCAATTAAGTGATAATGTCTGTTAATGATAAAATTAAGGAGATGTCTACCTTTGTGACAAGAAAATTTATTGGTTTTATTAATCTGGCATCGACCTCCATCATGGTGACATTTGTTACAGTCACCAGATAGTTTTCATTCTACCAAGAACCAAAAAATTTGACATTTGTTCAATCAACTTGCATAGCTTCCTAAGAGGTTGTACAAAATCTCTCCAATGAGGGTCACCTTTTTCCTCCTAAAGGACAAAAAGAAGGAACATGTTAAGGTTTTTGTAAATATTCCCTTACTCTACAAAAGGCAAAAACATGTTTAGTTGCAATGCTATCTACTAATATATATATATATATATATGTTCACTTTTTTTCTAGAATTATAAAGTGACTTGGTGTGTTTTCATGGAAGGAACGTTCTTAAACAATGAGTTGACCAAGGAGGAGCATAAAGGCATAAAATGCATTTTGATTTTTTATCATATGTATGAATATGATAAAACTAGAGTACTATATATATATATATATATATATATATATATATATATATATATATATATATATATATATATATATATATATATATATATATATATATATATATATATCATTATTAATGTATGTGTTGTTGACTTCTTAGTAGGTGAAGTACTTATAATATTTAGTCGGAGAATGATTTTGTAAAATACTATGGGATGCTTTAAATAGCTAATATTATATGTAGTTCTTAAATTTATTGTCAATTTTGTCTAATATAGGTATTGAATAAATTCAATTCTTTGGTTGATGAAAATAATATTTTTATTTGAGCATAAAATTTAATCTAGTGGCAAAATGAGACTTTCCACTAATGATTTAGTAGATTTGTGGCAACGGATTTTGCTATTATAAGTTTATTTTTAACAACAAGATATGAGTTTTGCCACTAATATTTAAAGGTATAGGAGAGACATGGATTGTTACTAATAAAAATATGTTGTCACTAGTGATACTGATTTTGCAGCGACAAAGGTCGCTAATAATAGAAAGGTTTTTGTGGCGAGAAATAAATCGTCACAGATGATGGTGATTTTATGACGAGAAATAAGTTGTCACAGCTAATAGAAAGATTTTTATGGCGAGAAATAAGTCTTCATAGATAATGGTGATTTTTCAGCGATAATGTCGCTGCTAATGCTTCCATATTAGTGGCGACCTAACCCATATGTGTTTTGTCAAAATACAGCAGCGTATTTGTCTACCTTTTGTGTCGATAAAACTCGTCACAAATACCTTTTTATAGTGGCGAACAAGCTTTGTCATTGTAAATAACTTTTAGTTACGGAAGTACTACCAACGCCACAGTTGTTGCTGCCAAAAGCCTTTAGTGGCGATATTTTGTTGTTTCGTGGTGACTTTTTGCGCCACTAAAAATCACATTTCTTGTAGTGCTTGAGATTGACACACAACCTTATGATTGGCACACAACCTTCAAGTATTTCCAGTATTTTCAATGTTTTCAGTATTTCAATACAACTAATATCCATAATGCATCTCCAGCATATCCCTCGGAGAAGGTCTATAAAATTCGATTTCCAGTGTTTCCATAGCACACACATAACATAAGACAAAAATCAAACATACATACATGATAACAATTATATATAAAGTAATACAACAAACAAGTGAAATGGTGCATGTGATGATATGAGAATGATGACGCAATATTCACGACTATTGAAAATGAGTATCTTCACAACCAATTCATGTGATGTATTTTCATAAACAATCACAATATTATAATTCCACAACTACGCGAGACAATATCCTCTTATTACTCCACTATCCATGAGTTTTCTGCATTATTCATATGCCCGAGTATGAATATATCATAATACACTAATAGGCATAACAATAGGCATTTATGACAACACAATGCAATTATTCACATGTTTTTCAGGCTATCAATATCACATAAGACCCTACACGGTCACACATATCACATGATATCCTATATTCAATAATTGCATTACAATCAGGCCCCCACACAGGTACAACATATAGATATTCATATTCATGATTGGTTCTCACCCTTAATATGCATTTTGGTATACAAATTAACTACCCAGCTCAGTCTGAACAGTTCAGTGATAACCTACCTCGAATGTCGAAACTGGTCCACTACACTTTGAACTCAAGACCTTATTTACAAGAATGATTCAAAATCAACTAATCAAGAAATATAAAATCTATGCGTCAAAAAAAATCAATGATACCCATATTGACTACTTTTGATTTTGGATCAAAATGGACCCCCGAAATAGATTTTTGAAAAACAAGGGCAAAATCATAATTACTTCAAAAATGTGTTCTTCATATTTCTAGGAAACTACAGATGAAAATCCAAGTCAGGTCGAGTAAAAATTGAGGTTCAAATAGAAGAAAAACTATTTATAAACTTTACTGGATAAAATCTTCAAAATCTGTGTTAAAATAAAGAATCAGAGTTGTTTTAAAGGTTAAATTGATGAAAAACTAGTAATTATCAGATTAAAATATAATTCAGGTGAAAAGGAGTGAAATTGGGGTTTAAAATCAAGCTCTGAAAGTTTTGAGCTTTTTAGAAATTAATCAAGGAATTAGAGTAGCAGAGGATGAAATATCATCTTAAATCCGTAATAGAATCAAGAAATAGGTGTTAATCTAGCTTTCCAAGCTCTCACAAGCTTCACTTTTAAGCTCTCACACTATTTTAGGATTTAACTCTCAAGAGGCAAGGTGAAAGAGTGGACAAAATGGGCTAACAAAGGGTAAAAAAGGGTGTTTTTATATACAGTACCAGCTTTAAAAAATCAGTTTTTTTCTTTAAGTCCAACCCAAACTTCGACGGAGAATCCGAAATTCATTTGGAGTCCCATATAAGCAAACGAACTATGAAATCATACTAAATTCGACATTTCGGACATGTTGACGAAGTTAAAATTTTGAAAAAATATCATTTTCACAGAGTTGACCCCCGAAATCCGAAATCACAAATTTTCAAACCGAGGGTCGAAATGAGATTTAAAAGCTATAAAATCACATCAAATATGTTACCACCCTAAAACTGATGTTTTGGATCTACTGACGAAGTTGAATTTTCTATCCGAGATCATTTCGACCAAATGTGGGTCCCATATCCATATTTTTAATTTTTCAACTTTTCGAGCAACGGGTCAAAATGAGCTTGGGTAAATCAGAACTCGAACCCAAGGTCTACCTAACCTAAAATTGATACTTTAAAAATGTTGGCACAGTCCATTCAATCATCCATCGCATTGATCAAAAGATATCCATATAAGTCCAAAAATAAGGTTCTTGAAGCCATCAAAAATCACATTATCACATAAATGGTATCAAAATACATTGAAAATCGTGACAATCACCACCACACCCACAACTACAAAGAGGTATTAAATCACATAATATCACAAATTTCACATATTTTATCAAATTTTTAGGTCATTACAATAACAGTCTCTCAACCTTGAACTATCAACAGTTAAAATAAATTCTTCACTAAATATTTCTCCATTCATTTATGCTTGTTCAATTTTAACTTTTCACATGACTTAAGAAACAATAAATAGATGGATGATTTCATTATATCACCCTTTGAATATAATAAATTTTTTTCTTTGAAAAATGCAATGAGTGATGTATTGTATTTAATATCAAAGGTAAAAATAGATAAAAATGAGTACTTTATTCATTGATTTTATAAACTGGATAAGTATACAAGTAAAGATGGATGAAGGAAACACATCAGCGTCAGGTCCTAGAAATTAATATTTCTCTTTTCCTAGGGGTCAGTTGACAACCCCGCCACCTTAATTTAGATTCCCACCCCCCACCCTCTGTTAGTCAATGGATAAGGTAAGGGATGTCATTTATCTTGTAAGGTAAAATCGTGCTCCCTCCCTGCACTTTACCATTATCTGATAACGTTACCTTTTTATTGACAGGGAAAACACCTTCATTTGCCTTGTCCATTTTGAATTTTTTTTATATGTCCTTTTCAAACTTTGGATGAAAAAACTTGTCCTTTAGGCTTTACTCCCTTATTTAACAAGGAAATTTTTTTGTCAAGAAGGCAGAGTTTCATACATATATTAGGAGAGGAGCATTAGAGAATCTATAAAAGGAGGAAAATAACACAATTTCAAGTACATGTTGCACATACTATGAAAGTATTTTCTTAACGCAATAGGATATCTTGACATGCACTTGCAAGATATAGTTGATTCTTAATTGTCTAGTTATGTGGTTGTGTTTTGATTCTTATTAAGTTTGTTAGTTAAAATGTTATGATAGTTATTGAGGTATGTTAGTGAGGTTTTGTAACATGAAGTGAGTTTGACTTTTTGAAGAGTTGGCAGTGAAAAAATTTGAGTTAACTGTTCGAGTCTAGGTGTTGAAGTTAAGGTTTGATTATTGAGTTGTAATTTTAAACCTTGTTTGAAGATTAGTGAAGCTGAATTGTAATTTTTACTCCTTCAAAGAAGAGATTTTCCACAAAAAAATTGGTCTTGTTGATTTCCCTTATTGTTTAAGTGAAAAATCTGCTAAGGACCAGATCTTTGAGAAAAGAGTTGGAACAAGCTTTCTTCATAAACTTTGACCAATACTCTAAGATGTATTTTTTCATCATATTAGTATGGTAAAAGTTGCAAATTATAACACACTGCAACAAAAAGGTCTAATTAAGACCAACATTCTGGGACGAGTTAATAATTTCGTCTCTAAATGTATATTTATTGGAAAGAGATTATATGTCGGTCCCTAATTATATAATTTACTGTGAAGGTATAAAATATGGTCCTAAGAAAATTACTAATCAGTCCCTACAGATAATTTAGAATCTTGAGTAGGTAAAGTACCGCCAAATTTTAATTAAAAAATTTAAGAAAAAATAACAACTTTTGTTTTCACTGCCAAAACATATATATTCTAAGGCAAAAAAAGAACTTATAAAAAAGAAACTCGATTTTCTCTTCAAAATATAGGTCATCCCTCTAAGGTTTACCCAAATGGTCTTCTTGGAATCTTTGCCAATTTCTTTTTGCAATTTAAGTTTACTCTAACTCTATTTTTTATTGCTTCTTCTCACAGCTTTGTTAATTTTTTTTTACCATCAAGTTTTTACCCTAATCTCAATTTTCATCGCATCCAGTTTCCATAGCAGCTCAGGTACGATTTCTCATCCACCAAGTTATTTGTTTGTTCCACTTTATTTCGATGATTTCTTCTTTCTATTGTTTGTTTGATTCCAGTTGTTTTCTTCTTTCTGCCCTCCTTCTTTTTTTCTTTAATAATTAGTGAAAAGGTTATTGGTCTGGAATTCTCAACTAATAATTTAAATTTTTTGAAGTGTCTTCAAGTTTGATTTATTAGGGGTTGTTTAGAGCAAAGTGAAGTTATAGTATTAGGGTTCATTTAGTGAAATGTGATAATTTTTTATTGGGTTTTTTATTTGTTTATGGTTTCGATTGTGTTTGCTTAAAAAGATGCAATTTTTGTGTCACAATTAAATAAGGAGGCATTTTTTTATAAGAATGTACGTTTTTTAATAAGAATGTCAGAGAATAGAAGTAAAGTTTATAATATCCATGGTGTCTAGGAGATTGATAAGTAGACAATGAGTGAGATTCTTTTACTTTTTGTGAACTTTGACTTGTTTTTTATCTTGCACTATTGCAGTCGAAACTTAACACAGTTATACATTAACCAAGATATAAAGCTTCAAACAAGAATTGATCATTTCCTCATTGGCCTGAATATATTCCTATGAGAAAAAGTTGATACAAATGTTGGCTATGTATTTGCGTCTCTTCACGTAGGTTTCTATTATTGATGTATTAAGAACCATTAACTATGTAGATATAATAATATGGCTGCTAAAGATAAGGTACTACATCATAATAGAGAACTCAAATGTTGGTTTCGTTGAGAATAAATTTAACTGGAAAATTATTAGATTTCTTTGTTTTCCCATATGGATTATTAGGCTAAAGAGAACAAACATCATGCCCTTTTCTAAGAAACACAGGTTTCTACCCTTCTCTATGATATTATATATCATCTAATCATCAAAGAGTTGGTCATCACCTGAAAATTATGAACTATAAATAATTTATTACACACAATAATACAAATATTATACATCATGTCGGCTATTAACTGTCACACATGATTGAAAATAGATTACGTATTAAATGAGCTATTCCTATTTAGATATTGGAGTGCATGGTTCAATAGTATATAGCCGTCTAGTAGTATGACCTGTTGCTTCATTGAACATGAATCTCTTGTATGACATGCTTTACTATAGCATCTGGAAAAGTCAATTTCACCTAGAATGCTCCATTTTTTTGTATCCCTCCATAAGAATTACGCTGCTGCAACTATTGTCATCTTGTAGACTTCATATTTTGCACCTCCCTTTAGCGTGGTTACTATCCCTTTGCACTTCATAGGCACATTTCCCTAGATTTCTATAAATTCCTTGCTAGCGAAGCAACTTCACGTATGTCCTATTGAAAGTTATTCCTAGGCTCAAACACATGATTCTGATGTCTTCATTTCTTTTTATCATGATTTTGATAATTCTAATATCTTTTTTGAAAAAAAAAAATCCCATGTGCTACATGATGATAAGATACAATAGGATTCTATTTTAACCAAATGAACCAACCAAAATAAATATAGAAATTTGTATATTATGTAGTGCTTGTACAAAAACCATGTAAATACACATTATTCAGAAGATCGATTATTTTAGTCTAGATAATTAAATTTTAGATAGCATCGAAGAAGCAAAAAAATTCAGAAAAGATCCAATATGTTCAAGTAAAGTTTCCGCTAAATATTTCAGCACTTCTTATTGCCCGTTGCAGCTTCCCAAGCTTGTAAGATGTGGTTTACTATGTCCTCAATGTGATAGGACAGTTAATATAGTAACGGGACTATAAGATTATATTGGCCTGTTTACAACGTTAAATTGCCAAGCATGAAAAGCTCTTTTAATTAACAGGTTAGTAATGCATTGATAGAAAAAAAGAAAAGAAAAATCTAGCACCAAGCTGGCTCTAGTACATTTACATAGTCAGATCCCTCCTACCAAAACGAAAAAGAAAAAAGAAGGGTTCCTTCTGTCAATTGCTATCCTTTTATTGAATTGAGGAAATCAACTAGCTATTTTCATCTTTGACATCCTGAAGATTACACAAAAAAAGCCATAAGCATCTAAACTTAATCTTCTGTATTGAATCAACTTTTCCTTCAAAACATCATACATTTTTTTCCTTCCATAATATTCGAGAAACATAAGCTGGTAAAGTTTTTCAAATCTTTCTCGTAGTTTCCTTACTTCTTCAAACCCCCTATAACGATTTGCTCCCACGGTTAATGCTAAATTATTTATCACAAGGAGGTGTGCTAGTGTAATTTTAGGACCTCCTTTTCTAGTAATTTTATCACCAGCTGAAACATTATTATGTAGATTATGTAGTTAGCATGCTCCCTGTTAAAGTTTGCTGCTAGATTGTCTACACCAGATTCACATATATCTGTGTTGTACAGATTACAAAGCTCCTCAAGAGGTCCAAGGTTAATACTTATATCTTCCTGAATAGAAGCATGTGGTCATCCTTCTATTTCCATAATTCAAATCTTTTCCTCTGATAGTACTCCATGTTTTATTAAGAATTCTCCATCTTATTTTGAATATATCATTTGTTATTGCTGCAAAACTATATTTTTACCTTGAGAGCTTACATAATTCTAGCATAAGAGTTCTTTTCCCAGTAACCAACAGGGCCACCAATTCCAATAGTAAAGGCTCTTGCATTGATGTTACTGTCAGTAAGTAGAGGTGCTCTTCTATGATGATCTGAAGAAGCCATATGATTTGTTCAGAGAGTTGATATTTTTAGAGTAACAAAAGAGAGATAAGATTCTAAATCTACCGCCAAAAAAAAGTAAGATTCATTTTTGGAGCCGCATCTCTTTTCCTGATCTTAGATCTTTTTTATCGGTTATTCTGATGCTTGGAAAAAATTGAATGTTTAATAGGATTATTTTAATGCTTAACGAAATCATAGATAAAGAATGTTGGATTGAAACATAGTAGTTATCCAACTAGTTATATAATGAAACTTAGAAATTTTTAGTTGAAGTCATATGTTAAGGCATAATATGATTAGTATATCAAATATATTTCTCACCGGTTCATCAATTAACCACATATTCTAGTTTCATGTATATTTTATTTAAAAGCTTCTAGTAGTCCTGTATTACTTTACAAATATAGAGTTATCTACGACATCAGTTAAGAGTTTCAGTTTAATATATTCAGCTTCTGCTAAGAGCTATCTAAGGCACCCATTTCTGCTAATTTAGTTCCTTTTGTTAAGAGCTATCTATAGCATCAGGAGTTTGAGTTCAATGTATATAAAATTCTTTTTAAACTTTGATGATATCATGACTCAGTTACTCGAAGCTAACTCTTTTATGAATAGACAGTTGAAAAAACTAAATCATACTAAATAGAAATCTTTATAAGAGCTTAATAATAGTGAAAAAACTGCATATAAGATTTAGAGGGATCATTATCGCCATGAAAATGGCTAGTGATTCAAATATAGGATACATATCTTGTAAAACCAACTCCTTCTATATTCTATCCGAGTCCATCAGTCTCAAGTCTCAGCCTATGTGATTAGTTAATTATTTTAGAGATTGATGTAATATCCTGCTGTAGCTGGACGCTAAAATTTGCCATGGTTTAGTTGTTGTGATCATCTTTGGAGGTCTATGAGACTTTCTAGTTTGTCGAGGCATCGTGGCAGCATTCCTCCAAAGCTTTTACTGGAGAGATCCAGTTATCGCAGGGACGTGCAGTTTAGTGGCTCCAATGGGAAGTTCTTAGATAACTTGTTGTCAGTCAGAATAAGTAGGCTTAATCTTGAAAAAAACAGACAGAAGTTACTCGGGATGCTTCCTGTTAAAGAGTTTCCAGAGAGTGCTAAAGTCACAATATTCTTCAGCTTAGTGTTGAGAAGCCTTATGATTCCTGAAAGATTGTTGTTTGAAAAATCTAATGTTTCAAGCTAAACCAACTTGTTAAGATCGAAAAGAATTTCACGCTCCAATTCATTGCCAAACAAGTTTAAGTACTTCAAACTTAAGAGATAGCTCAACTCAACAGGAATTGAACCAGAAAAGTTGTTTGCCAGGTTCAAGATTTCTAGTGATTTGAGCTGACCAATTAAGGCAGGAATCTGTCCCGCAATATTGTTATTTGATGCTGCAAAATTTTGAAGATTTTTGTAGTCGCCAGTTGCTTCTAGTATGTGGCTACTAAGACTTTTTTTTATGTAAGTCAAGATTTATCAGATGCTTTAACTTTCCAACCTCATATGGTATGTTTCCACTGAATTGGCAATAAGCGAGAGCAAAAACACTCAGCTCAAACAAGTTACCAATTTTTGGTATCACTTATCCTGTCAGCATGTTGGCTTCAAGTCTAAGAAATTGCAGCTTTCTCAAACGACCAATCTCCAGAGAAATCTCACCAGTGAGAGAATTGGAGAAAAGATGCAATTCCTCTAAGTCATGAAGCACTCCTAATACAGCTGGGTTTGTTCCATTAAAAAAACTATGTGAAAGATCAATCACTCGAAGATGAATGAGATACACGATTTCTCACTCTATGGTTGGGCTTTGTCAATATTTAAGTAATATCTATGAGAATAATTGGTGAACTCTGATATGCCTCTTGTTTTAAATTCACGCCCAGTTTCTATGGCAGCTTCTTCATAAAGAGAATATAAGGATCAATTTTTTCTTAATTTTGTGAAATTGGATTTTGGTTTGTTCCTCTCATATATGACCTCGTGAATTTTCTCCTTCTCGGAGTTAACATTCTGTAAAAGTTCCTTGTTCTTTAATTCAAGATTTTAATTTTTTTTGGTTTTGTCATTGTAGATTGTAAGAAAAAGCTTTGTGGGGGGTCCCTAGATGGTCTGTTTCAAATCTACCAAACGGCAGTCAATGGGGAAGGTCCCTTCAAAGTTTCTGCTGAAGATTCGTTGTATTTGGTTGAAGCTTTAAAGTATTGTCTGTTTCTGAGAAGCTGATCCTAAGTTAGTTAGGTTCTTTATCTTGTTAAATCCTTATTCTCAACACCCACCCTGTGAAATAGACACACGGTCCTGAACTTTTGTAGTATGGTTATTACAGAACTTTCTTCAGAACATGCTATAAAGGCATTTGAGGTAGTGTGCTTGCCATCTGTTGCTCCATTACATGTAAGATTCCTTTCAAGATTTTATGAATGGTAAAATCAAATTAATGTCCCAATCTTAGTAGTGTGTGGCTTCGACTGAACATGGAAGCCCTCTAGTACCTTAGAATTACTGTGATATCATCAATTTTATATGGGATGACTGTTGTGTTTTAAGTCACAACATATCCATAATCTGAGTGTCACATAAATACCAATGTTAAGATGGATGTGCAATTGATTTTCCTTGTGAGGTGAAGCGATGTACTAAATTTTTGCTTTACTGTTGCAGGAGGTACTTGATTTAAGTGAAATGGTATGAACTGAAAGTCGAGGACTTGATTACTTTTTGGCCCGGTGATGGAAGCTGGAAATTTGAGCTAAAAGTCGGGACTTAAACAATAGAAATAGGAGTTACTTGATTATTTTTTTGCTATGTATTCAAATGTTATGAAAAATTTGAATCATACTCTAGCTTGATCGGGATGGTAACTATGTTTTTTGTGAAACTAATAACATGGGATGTTAACTAATTTTTCTGATCTCTAATTATATCGTGTTTTTGTATTGAGATTCTCGATAGCATTTTGGTATTTATTTGAGGAAATTTATTATTTTGTGATATTAGGCTCATTTGTGGTCAATTACAGACTAGAAATATTGCTCGTCTTTAAATGTTTATCTAGGATGAGATGTTGCTCGTATTTAAAGGTTGATCTACGACTAGAATGTGGCTAGTCTTTAAAGGTTGATCTAGGACCAAGATGTTGCTCATCCTTAAAGGTTGATCTAGGAAAAGAATTTTGGTTGTCGCTAAAGGATAATTATGATCAGGTAGTTAGTTTATTTGGGACGAGAAATACCGTCACGAAAATATAATTACGATGAGGTAGTTAGTCTATATGTGACAAGATATACCGTCGCTAAAAGATAATTATGGCCATGTAGTTAGTCTATTTGGGACGAGAAATACCATCGCGAAAAGATAAATAAGGCGAGGTAGTTAGTCGATTGGGACAAGATATACCGTCACTAAAATATAATTACGATCAGTTTTTTTGCCGTCTCAATAGGGTTTTAAGGATCGGCTTATTAGACTCGTCGCTAACGACTTTTTGCGGCGGAGCCTGTTAGGACGGGACGCGACCAGATTTTTTTCGTCCTAAAAGATCTATTGAGACAAGATTTGGACTTTCTGAGACCATATTTTCCTTCCTTATAGGTTGTTTTTCTTGCAGTGACATTTTTCGTATAGTTTTCGAAAATCTAAATTTAAAATTTAGTCAAATTAATTTTTATAAATCAAAATATAACAAGCAATAATGAAAGGATGAATATTTTTTATTTTTGGGCGCTCAATGGTTGGACTGCTAATCAGAAACAAACAGAAATTGTTTAAAACAATTCGAACACTGTCAAAGAAACTAAGAAAGTACAGACCTCTAACTGCAGAAATGTCAATAAAATAAAAAAGGTATAATAGATGGATGAATATTTTAACTTTTCCTCGATTGATAACTAAATATTTTAATTTTAAGAATATAATATATATTTAGATACTTCAATTCGTCTTTACTATATCTAGCATGTAGATACTGACGTTGACGTGATACATAAATTCTAGAAATATTTAAATAAATTTTATAAGTTGAAATGTTCAACTGATGTAATAAAGATCAGTTAATATGTCTAATACATGTGCATTCTCAATTTGGAATGCAAACACTTAAATGAGAGGTCGGAATATTGTTAAATATAATTATAACATCATTACTCCCTCCGGACGACTTTATTCTTTCTCGTTACTAAAAATAGATAGTTCAAAATAGTTAGTCATTTTTAAAAACTAAATTATAATTGATTAAATTTTTATTTATTTTGACCTTAGGGATAACTATTAATCTTGAAAATAATAAACATTGATCAATTAGTATAGAAACTTAAATGAATGACACATATTCATATTCCAATAATATGATCGCTTAGATTAAATTTTTTCTTTTATGTATTGAGGAAAGTTAAAAAAAATATTTATTGAAGAGAAATTAACTTTTAAATTAATTGAAGATAATATAAAAATATGATAACCAAAACACAGCGTTTTAATGAGCGTATAAATAAAAAAATTACAAGTAAAATGATCCAAACAGAGTGTATATGCCTAGCAATAGATCTCAAATATCAATTAAGAAAAAAATGAATATTTCATAGAGACCTCCCCGTATATGGAAATTAATTATATACTTAATGTCTTTAATTAGTAACCTAATTTCATTGGCTCCAAATAAAAGGCTGGATTAGCACTTTAGCATCATAGGACCCATTAAAAATGAACCACAAGCTACGCATGAAAACCAAACTGCACCACTTGTTTGGAAAGTATAATTTTTTAAGAAAAGAAGAAGTGGGTTCTCTATTTTAAGTTTCCATACTTATATTTCCTCCTTACATTTTTATTTGTCACATTTTACAAATCAATTTGACTAATCTTCATAGTTAAATGAATTATATTAGTAATTCAATATTTTAAATTAAAGATATACTTGCTTGAAAACTATAGGAAAAATATTTTAAATTGTAATGTTTCTCACATTAATAAGATAAAAAATATATCTTAAAATGTTGCTCAAAGTCCACATAATTTGACTCTCGAGAAATGAAGTATGAAAAATAAAAGTTAACGGAGAAAATTTATCTCATGTCATCTTACAGACTAAAAATAGTCGAAATTTAATCAAAGACCATAAAGACGGTTACCATAAATAAATTCTAACAATGTAAGTAATTTGCTTTTCCTATGTGGACATCTTAAGCTCTTGACATGTGCTAATGATTCGTTAACAACTAACGCTAGTATACACTTGAGGGAAAAAAGTTGAGTGATTAATTAAATAATCATTCATGCAGTTCATGATAGACAACATATATATTTTACTTGCAATTGACCTTGGAATGAAGTATTTATGATTAACAGATTTATTTATTTGTTAAAGGAAAATATGTTGGTGGACATTGTCATGTTGACGAAGAGGAATAAAACCTAACTGTATAACCTTTTAGGAAAGTTTTAGGTTGATCTATATGATTCAAATAAAGTTAATTAATTTGATACATGCATTACCTATTTTTATTATATAAAAAATAACCACAAGACAATTGGACAAGCACAAAGAATGCTTATATCTAAACGTCGTTATATGAAGGGACAATTTGTCTTAGTGGAGATAATCATCTGCCTTTTACAGCTAAAAATGGTAGCTTGCGCCATCAATGCCTATATGGTCATGAAAAAAGGTATCAAATAGACGGTTTGGAATGAAATTAGGCAAATTAAAATAGGTTGAGTTAATAAATGGATAGGGCTAAAATCAATCCAAAAGTTATTTAGGCTGAAATGAGTTTGAATGATATGAATATTGGTTGGCTCCACCTTCGCTCCACCCTATGCTTAGGCCCACACTTCCCCTACCATCCATCAAGGTTCAAGCATTCAGAACTGAACAACAACCCGACCGCACGTGATCCAACTTCACCAGAATCAAACCCGAGACTCGACTAGAATCAAGACCCAACCCATACCTTGAATTCAAGGACCATACCCCAACCCAACCTTTACTCGAGAATTGATACTAAAAACTTGACCACGCACTCGAGATCGAAACCAAACCCTGAATCGGGACTTAAAACTAAACCTTGGCCCAACAGTTGAGATTTGAGACCAAGTATCAGAGACTCGGGATAGCCAAGCCAAAATCCCCAGTCTTGACTTAGGACCAGGCCCCATAATAGGGACACCAGGCCTTGACCAATCTCGAGCCCTATCATTCGACCATGATATGGAAAACAAGACTTGTGACCAAACTCTGGCCTGGGGCCCTAATTAAGATACTCTGAGTCAAGACTCGACATTGACTTGAGTCATAACCTTGACCAAGACCAACCTTGATTTGAGACCTGAGACCTGAACCTTAATTAGGACCTAAACATAACTTAGGACCCTATCCCTAACTGAGACTTAAACATGACCAAAGACTTGAGACCATGACTCGATTTCGACCTGAGACTTGACCTTACCTAGGAATCGACCCTTACCTGGCAGTATAATGTATTTATTTAAATTGATACTTGAGAACTACTTTTCAAGGGTGAAACTAGTAAGCGTTTGTTTTAGGCACCCTAAATTTTGAGGTTCCAAAAACATTTTAATAGTGACTTTTATAATTTTGATTTCACTTAAAACAATATTAAAGATTATAAAAACATTAAAAGTACAAAAGTTTAAATAAAAAGGTAAGAAAGAAAACTATCTATTTTTTTCATAAATACTTTAAAACTTTAAATTAAACAACTCAAACGTTCATATTGATAAATAAAAATTTTACAACAACATTCAAGGTAATGCATTTCGAATAAGTGATTAATATCTTATTGGCTAGAATTAATCTTTACTTTTATAAATAATAATATTTATATGTGAAGTTAAATGTTTTATACTTTATAAAAATACTACACTAAAAGCAATAAGAACCAAATAAATCCTAAATTACAATTATTTTTATGTGTATGTGTATATATTTTAGGCCTCTTATTAAAATTTGATTTTAGGCCACTAATTTTATTGAGGTTCCCCTACTACTTCCACCGTCCAATTTAAAATGTAATTGGTTGTAAATGGGTCTTTAAGATGAATTTAAAGTTGAATCGTTTATTGGATTGACATGAAACATAGCTTGTGGTTAAAAGATATCATCAAAGATTGAGACTCGATTTTGTTGATACATTTAGTCTAAGCCGGCATCCAACAATTTTTGTTATCTTGGGCAACATATTATTGATTTTTTCATGGAAACATAGATGAGAGTGTATACATCTCATCCAAATCATATGGATCATTTTTCTTACTTAAAAAGTTTCTTTATATAGTCTCTAACATGTTCAACATGGAATAAATTTTTAATTGTTATATTTTTTTTTTCTAAGCTTTGTGCATGGGATTCAAAACTGGTTGTTCTTTGTTCTGTCATTACTTAAATTGGGGCCCTTTCCATGACGATCACCCCAAGTCAATCAAGGCCTAAAATGACTCCTTAGCCTTACATCATAAGCATAGTCAAATAAAAGTTGCGGAAACAAGCCTATAAGATAGGAGTTCAACATTTAAATAAAGTAATATTCATATCTTAAGAACAAAATTCAAATCAATTACCCAACATCGTCTACGAAGTCTCTATCCTTAAAACATCCACTAAGTCGGAACATGACTTCGACTATATCAAAGAAAATCAAAGTACAAAAATATAGAATAACTGAAAAATATGTATGCCTTCCGAATGATGGAGGGCTCACCATTTCTCAACAGTTTTCCAGTAGAGGAAACAAACAACCTAACGTTGCACAGAGGCACAAGAAAAGGCCTCCAAACCTACTTTATGAAATGATGTAGCATTCAGGGATGGTCAGTACGACAAGTACTGACATGCAACCTAATGAAAGAGATAAAATATATATTTACCAAAATCAGTCATAAAACACAAGCTTGTCATCCATAATATTAATAATAATATATTAAATAATGGGGATGAGAAATATAAAGATATGGCCATTTAAAATTTAATCATGAACTATGTAGCTTGAACTGGCCTTTAGTCACCGACGGGCTATATGGGTCCAGTTTCCACCCACCGGAGAACCCACAATCCATATTGGCCTCATGCACCAAAGATTAGGCTAAAGTCACCAATAGACAATATCCTCTCAAAAGTATAATTGTGTAATACTTCATGAAGCAATCACATAGTGGTCATAGACCTCCAATGTTGGCAAACATAGTTTCAAATGTTGGTCACCAAGACTATACTATCTCGGTGAAGCTACATAATTCCCATTAAATTCCAATTAAGATATTTTTTCACATATCATTAACTATGGAGTTTTCCATTATGGCATTCCTAAATAGGTATCGTCACACCAAGACTTGCAAGCCATTCCAATTAAGTCATACCATGTTTATAAACCATTTTAGACTCCAAATTCTATTTTAAAAATCCATAGCCAATACCCCCAATTGCATTTCAAAAGCTTTTTTCCTCTTTTCATTTAATTTCATGCAATAATTTAAAGGATGAATTAAAAACTATAAATTTCTTGTAAGTAAAATAAATTATGATACGGGTTGAGGTTCATGTCGCTAACATGCAAAACCATAAATATTATGAAACCTTTTTATCACCTACCACCCCTTTTTAATACCTAACTTTAGTTTAAAAATCATTGTTTACACATGAACAACCATTAGGACAAGAGAAAACCAACACAAGTAGGCGACAACCAAAAATCCCTCAACCCTAGTTTTAAAATAACTGATAAAAACATGTGAATATTAAGAAATAACACAACATAATGGTAATTAAAGTATGGGAGTGTTCAACATACCTTTTTGATGGAAGCAGTTTGAGAAGAACTTAAATTTTGAAGTCTTGGAAGGTTGAATTTTGGAGAAGAACCCTTATTTGATTTTCTTGAGAATTTGGGGGTAGAGGAATCGTGTATTTAGGTTATGGGATGAGGAAAACACATTATTATTTGTAATAGAATGATTTAGGATGTAAATTACTAGTTTACCCTCTAAAAATGGAATAAAAATGTGAGTTTAAGCATCTCTAGGACCATGGGCATGCTACACTCTTATCGTGAATTCTCACTGATTTGCTTGTAAAAATGCTCATAAATTTTTGCTCGGGTATTAGATTAAGGCGAAATTAGTTGCATTGAAAAGAAAACTCAAAGGGATTTAATTTGGTGTATATTAGGCCACCTAATTCATTATATTCTAAGAGAAATTGTCATTGAAAGTTGACCTAAGTAAACACATATACTAAAATTTTCAGCTAGGAGGTTTTGTTTACTTCAATTAATATCCAAAAATGTTTCCACACTAAATAATTGATCATCCCAATTTTTTTTAGATACATATCATTGGATTCGGGTCTATACTCATATGAGAGATGATACAAATTCTAGATAAAAATGTGGGGTGTTACATTATCCCTCTTTGGAATCATTCGTCCTCGAATGATGGATAGGAACTTATTGATGATCAATAAGTACAGAATAAGGGAGGTAACTTCACATTAATAATCCTCCCTTAACAAAATGTACATAGGAATCAAAAGAGATCCATGACATCACCAAGTTAATAGTGTAAGTACGAATCATGAGATAACGATATTTGACATAAACATGATATAGGACATGAGTTTATGGAACATGGTCATTTCAACATCTGGTATTAATTTTCAAATGATCATCTGCCTGATTAAGATTGATAGAAGACATGATGTAAGATTTTTTGCAGGATATAATAATAGAAGCATTCTCAAAATCCAATGATACGTCTAATAGCCCTTAAATATAACAATACTTCTCAACTATGAATTCAGCTACGAATACCACCCTTCACTATTTTCAATCATATAATTCCCTCGTGAAACACATACTACAAGAGCCTGAGTCTAACTGCATATTTCTCCTATATTAAATCCTATCTCAAAGTAAAAGGGTGCTAGCTTAAACTATGGGACCCTATACTATACATCCCTCCAGAGATATTACTCCAACTTATCACTATAATCAAATAACATCATGTCTTAATCAAGGATTACTAACCACATAACACAATGGTTTGTGTATCTATCAATCATAATATTCTACCCTATCTTTACTACACCCATTTTATGGATCTCCCGATCAAAACCAGCTACCTTAATCACTTTCACAAAGATTTTTTTTCCACATATCCCCTTCCTAACTATTTCACCTAACAAAAGTTCATCTCACTCTTCCCGGTTCATCTATAATCTTAGCTCTAGTAGTCACACCAAAATTTTTATAATAAAGAACATCTACTCTCTTATCTAAAACACATGCTTCAATAACCACTATCACCCTAACAAAAGAAGAGTAATTGAGGGACGAGAGTACGCGCTTTGGGAATAGGAGTGACATTATTCAATTATAACATACATTTATTGAATTACTCAAGGTGGGGCTTGTGATGTAAGATACGATCTAATAGGTATGAAGGGCTTTAAATATCGAACACGTAGATCATAAATAGAGAATCGAAGCATAGATATAGGTTGCATAGAGAACTCGACCCTTAGGCATTGACATAAATTAAATACATAAGATATTGGTAGAATATCCTCTTAAACCGAAGTGGGAGGAATTTGCTAGAATAAGAATAGATTTATCATGAATCTTCCTTGAAACTCATCACCATGAGAAAATTTAAGATATGCATCATCTCCTTCTTATCTCAAAGCTCACTATCCTAATATTGTAAGTATATCCCCTTACTAAATTTGTGAGCACAACACTCAACACCATTAGGGTATCACTATACATATGAATGCTAGACTCGCGCTGATAAACTATTATAAGAAAAGTACTAACTTCTTGCTTTGACATTTCTTCTGAGGAAACTACTCTTAGCTTCCTCTAGCCTCCAATGTCATCACCTTATAACTTATATTTTCATGGACATACACATCCATGCTTCTTACCACATAATAATCTATTTTCAACCCCTTAGTATACTAGTATTACACATCTAACATCATAACCTCATAATTTAACAAAAATTTTAAAACTATACCAAGGGTTCACATAGTCTATTTATATCTCCCTCATTTTAGCTCTAAAGAGCACCGTATAACAACTCCCTAGACTTCTCCATTGTAAGAAGTTAAAGAACATGAACTAGGTACACATGACACTTATAACTCAAGACTGAATACACTTTATTCTTATAACTTTAGGTTCTTATCCATCTAATAATTTAGCCATAATTTCTACTTCAACACTAGAACTCATGTATATATCACAATTATCCACTCTAATATTTCATAAGTCATCAACCTAAGCTCTTTCACACATTATATTAATCCAACTAATTCACTCCCAAAAATATCGCAACACAATTCTTGAGTTACCATTTTTATCACCAGAATCAACATCTAAAGTTCAAACTTAGTATATAGCATCAATCATGTACTACCGACAAATCATCACGCATAGGAAAATCAACCCTAATTCCTTATTTCACTTAACTAAGGCCTACAATAACATCTTTTCCGTAACATTACTACTATACCTTAAAATTACTTCATACCTTGTCACCTACTAAACTGGCTTACAACTACTGATAAAAATCAAGGGACCCTCAGTATAGTAAAACCACATAATAAGTATAGTTAATCTTAGTCCTATAACCTAACCAATTATTGTCTATAGAATATTTACCTCCCTCACATTAGATTCACTTATCCATGCATACATCCAAACTATCTTCAAAGTGCTATGAACATCATTGAGTCTCCTTTTCTAAGATCTCCCCAAGTGAATGCTAAATTTATAAATTATTAGATGACCAATCTTTCATTCACAACCTATGATTAATTTTACTACTACAATATCTAGTCCTCATGAGCTCCTTTCTTATTTCAACTAAAGATGTAAATATTTTAATTAACCACTCTTTTTTACCGACTACCATACGTTTGCTAATTTTTGCACACCTTAACCAATACCATAAGGACATAACAACCCCAGTACTCACTTTAAGGTTACATAAATAAAACTATCCCTCTTTTACTGAAAAGTTACCTTCAATTTGACTTCTAAACATAGGACTTCATCTCACTAACCTTGGTATCATCTCACTCTTTTCAAGTCCTTGTTCTATTTTATAATTTTGATGACTCATTCAAAAAAGACTACATTGCTATAAAGATAATCATTTTTACTTGTATAGCCTCGATAATGGGACATAGCCAAGAAATAAAGAAAGGAAGGAATTTTTTAATAATTTTCATATGGACAACACTATTGCATGATCTAGAGTATGAAAGAATGAGAAATATTTCTTAAATGCCATGTAGCCTCGTGATTATAAGTGTGCTGTAAAACATACCCATAAGGAAGACTCTATTTGAAGAGGCTTCATAGACACCCTAGTACCTTGAACCATTCTTTTATACCAAGCATGTCATAACCTAAATCAAATTCCTAATAATGACAGGCACTCTAAATCAACCAAGGCCTGAGATGACCCCTTAGCCTTACATCATAAGCATAGTCAAACTAAAGTTGTGGAAATAAACTGTAATATCCCAGATTTTAAACTCTAAAAATTTCTTGACTCTTGCCATCACTGCTTAAGCTATGACTAAGGTGATAAGTCATTAAGACTCCTCATGAGTCGCATAGTGCTAATGTTGCCTAACAAGTAAGGTTGTTTGTTATTTCTATCGGGATCATGATTAGATTGTTATGAGTCGTAGTCACTCAATACGAGTCATACAGTAACAGTCATAGTTCAACTAGTAAAGTGATTCATGGATTCTGTTATGGTTATGACTTGGACCTCAAAAGTTGTAGGGTCAGGTCACGAGTCATAGAATGGGACTCATAACCATAAAATTGTGGATGCCCTAAGTTCCTTCCCAGACTATGAGTTTTGGTGATAATTCATGACAAGTGACCACAAGTCATTACGAGACCCATAGCGACTAGAGTTATATTTCGTGCTCGATTTCAGTAAGGTCATTATGGTTTTTTAGTAATACCCCAAACTTTTCTAGCTTAAATTCATTTCTAAAATATTAAGGGATAGATTCCAAAATGAATATATTTATTCCATGTGGAATTTTTAAGATTTTGACTTTTTATTGTGTGAGAAATTGAATAAGCTTTCCATCGATACCAAATTCTCCTAAATCTAACACTCGACGAAGGAGTTATGGAATTTATAAGTTGACAGTGTGTCATCTGGACTCTCATCACGTCACCGAGCTAATCAAATTGAAAGTTGTCAAATTCCAGTGAGACTCCGTGATTCCACCACATCTTGGAGGAGTCCTATTTCACATTTGTCAATTTCCAGCAAGCCCACGCGATAGTGGCGCATCACGCCAGTGGCTAAACTGGAACAACTATAGGGCACCGCGATAGCTTCACATCGTGGAGAAAGACCAGTTCCCACTCGTTCTTTTTCAGTGAGCCACCGCGATTGTGGCGCGTCAGGGTGGCCAGCCAAATTGGTATTTTTGATCATTTTTCCAGTTCTTTTTGGGGGTTTAAAGAGGGTATTTTGGTCAATTCCCAAAGCCCCAATCCATATTAAACATAAGATTAATCATATTTTCAAGCATTCTTGCTCACTATTCACTATTTTGTTCAAAAGAAAAACCCTAGGAACCAAAAGCCCATTCTCCAAGAAATCAAATTCCACCATAGATTCTCTAAGAAAGCTTTAGATTGAAGATTCCTGGGACAAAATAGTCAATAACTCATCTTTAAGAACTCAATTAGGAATTAATATTTCAAGATTCTTCATCCAATCTTCAATCAAGGTATGTGGGATAATGAATAAGGACAATTCTTTCATCCTTGTGCCCAAAAACTTATTTTAATTCCAATTTTACTGAATTTTTATATGATTTTCCATGAAATTCAAGTTAGCGTTTACACCCATTATTGTTGTTTACAAACGTATGAGACTTCCATTGATTTAGAACTTGAAATTACATGAGTTTATTCATATTTCTATGCATTGTGCAGTAATTTCTAGATTTTATGATGAATTGTAAGTGTTTACATTATCAAGCATGAATTTTTAGAAGTTTTAACATAAGATTGATGCATAGGTCGTTAAGCCCCAATTTAAGATTGTTATTTTAAGATTATTTATGCCATGAGCACCCTCAGATAAGATTATTCACAGATTTTGAAAAGATTTGATCTTTTGGTTCTAAGCTAAGATAAGAATCCACTTTGTTCAGATAACTTGAGATTTAAATAAAGGAAAGCATAATTGGTTTTCTTATAAACCCTTGTGCTAGTTTTGAAGTGGATTTCTTAAGATTTTGAGCATAAGATTGGGAGTAGTATTTAGCACTAAGTTGGGTGTGTTACCAAGGTTTCATACCCCAGAACTACATGCCATTGTAGGTACAGATTTTTAGATTATTCCCACTTCTACGTGGATGACTCAGATTGTGATTACTCAGATTAGATTGTTCTATTCCGATAGCAGGGGGATAGTCGTGGGACTCTATGGATGCTCACATGGTGTATGTTGGTTAAAAGAACTTCCTAACAAATGTCCCCCACTCTTCAACAGTCTATTTATTTAAAGATTTAAGATACAAGCATATGTTTTGGAAATTATGATTTTAAGATTTTCAGCCCTAAGATAAGGTATTTTCCATATTTTATAAAACTAAGTATAAAGGCTCATTACTCGGATTATGCTTTATAGAAAGATAAGATTTACAGATTTCAGTTTTCAGATTTTAGACTTAGAAGTGAGTCCTTTCTACACTTAGACAGTATGATTTAAAGATAGAGTATTAGCACAACTTTTAGAACTAAATGTTATGGCTCACTAGATTTACAAGTATAATTTGTTTCTCATGACTATTATTTTCAGTATTTCAGATATTCCAGCTTATGTGAGTCATTTACATTTAGCATGCATAGTTTTACAAATTATGATGATACTATGATATTTTACTTATGCATTTCACCCCATATACTCAGTACATCCTTAAAGTACTGATCCACATATATGTCTATGTTCTACATTATCTCATAATGTAGGTATCAGCTCAGTTGTAACACATATACTATATTCAGACAGTTTGCAGATTCCAGCCAGCAGATGAGGATTCCTCTTACTTTAGGGACTTTAGTTAGATGTTATTGATGTACTTTATTTTCTTATTCATGTGTATTGATTAAAGAAAGTTGGAGTCGCATCCTATCTCTCTATAGTCAATATGGTAGGGGTTTCACAAATGTCAGTTAGAGTCAGTTATGTATTTTCAGTACCTCTTTCAATCTTTACTGAAATGTAAAAGTTGTATTGATATTGTATTTTTCCCAGATTCCATCCTTATTATATTTCTGCACAGTAAACTCGGTTGATTTATGCATATCATTCAGTTGCTTATGAGTTATGATAGTAGAAGGGTTAGCTTGGGATCACTTGTGGTCCTAAGCAGCGTGTGACATCTCGGAAAAGATTTCTGAGGCATTATATTTTTTCTCTTATCCCAATACTATTGCACCACAAAAATATTTCCCTTAGCAATATTTCCACCACTGGACATAACATAAATACTCTCTTTTCTCTCAAATTCTCAAGTTAAGATCAAAGATAAAATTTCTAAGGATTGAGCACCTAGGGTTCAAATTGTAGCTCTTCTAAAAAAATCTTAGTGTTTTTAGGCATGTATCTTTTCGCTAAACATGTATTTTCATTATGGCATGCAATGGTTTTATATGCACATGGTTTAATGGTTGGTTTTGGAATTTGGGTTGAGGGATTTGTATGCTTGTTGTTTAAATGGTATTCCCATGATTTACATGCATTTGTTTATGCTTTATTAGTGGATTTTGAAACCCATTGAGGTGGATGGGCATGGTGGATGGGATGGGGGTCATGGATTCCCCTAAATAAATAGATTCTAGTATTGAAATTGGCATTGACCTCAACCCACTTGCATAATTGCATTAATGACTAAATAAAATATAAATAATTTTAGAAAGGCCTTGGAGGCCATAGTTTAGTTTTAAAAGGCCTTGGTGGACATGGAATGGTTTTAAATTAGAACTTTAGAGTTTATTGGCTAATTGGTTTGGCATAACGGAATTGGCTTGCAAGCATAATCAATTGGTGTGACAATACCAATGATAAATTCCTAAATGGATGACTCTTTGGTTAATTTGATGGTTTATGTGCAACTATTTTAATTGGGCTTAAAGGGGGTTGTATAGCTCATCATGGAAGGTGGAGGTCCAGGGAGACCAAAACTGGAAACCATGGTTGCCGATGTAGGGCCTTGTTGGCCATGAAATTGAGGTATGCGGGAGTTCATCCATAAGTCCTATTTCATCCATGGAGCCCAAAACTCAAATTTCAAGTTTAAAGTCACAATCTTTACATGTTCCCATTAATTTTGTATATAGGTTTTCATGAATCTCAAGCTTATATCATGATTCCATGAAATTGTGGGTAGTATTAAACCTCACATGTTTGAATGGTGTTGTTTGCTAAATTTATACCCTAATTGGTGATTTTAGAGAAAGAATCATGCTATTACTATTATTTTTAACTACTCTCATGCTTTGACTAAACCATGAATTACAAGTGCTTGATGAAATGCCTACAAGAATGATTTTGAACAAAGGCTTACATATCATGTCCTTAGAGTTTTAGTTTGATTCCATGGTGGATCCTATATTCAAGATAATTAGAAATAATTCCTTATTTTAAGTTCATGTTTTCCACATGTTTGATCCTTACATGTTGTGATGAAATACCCATGTCCTATTTCAAGTGAATTTCATGTAATTTCCCCAATCACAGTGTTGGTTATGAAACCATACTATGCTCCCATATTTTTAAGATATTCCAATGTCCAAGTATTAATCTCCATGTGTTTGATAGAATGCCCATGTGAATTGAATAGGGTAATCATGACATGTTACCATGTGTTTTCATCCATGTACAAGTCCATAACCTCCAAGTGTTTGACAAAATGTGTAAAGAAAGCATTGTTGATAATTGACTACTGTTATGCTATTATGATCATGCCATGCTTTACTTTCATGCTATCGAGTCCTGGGGGTATTTAATACCTGATAATTTAGCTACTTACCTAGAGCCAGTGTCAGTTACAAAATAGTCTCAGTCATGTCAAGATGAGTAGTATTCTCATCCAGTTACAGAACTCAAGAAAAAACTTAGTAAACTCATTATCAGATCAATCCAGTTCAGTATTCAGTTTAGACCTCAGTAGTATTCAGTATTTAGTTCAGACCTCAGTAGAATTTAGTATTCAGTTTAGACCTCAGAAGCATTTATGAAGTACCGACCTCAGTAATATTTAGTATTCAGTTCAGACCTCTGTAGTATTCAGTCAATTAACAAAATTCAATAATATTTTCATCAGTCAACGAAACTCAGTGAACTCAGTTCAGCTTTATTAAATAGTACGATTAGTAACAGTTTAGTCAAGCCTAGTGTGAACTAAGAAATCGGTTCAGTTTCTATTTAGTTGGGAGTAGGATTCAGCACCAAGTAAACCCAAGGATGGGAACTCACCTACCAATAGAGGGTGTGATTCTTAGAAGAAATCCTGGAATTCCAAAACTACGTATCTAGCATAGGTTAAGACATCAAACCAGCCAGATGAGGGTTGATGAGATGTTTTAACCTATCAGTTGAGGGTTCCACCATTCTCATTAGAGTACCTACCAGATGAGGGTAGCTTTTCGATTGTCTTTACCCGTGGCACGGTACTGATACCCTTCCAACTGGGATTACAGGTTAGACCCCAATCAGTTTAGAGAGGGGCATATCGGTTAGATAATTACTTCCCACAGTTTTAATTTCAAAATTTGTACAAAACTCAAGTCAGTTCTAATAATTTAGGACTGTTGGATACAATCACTCAGCTCAGTACGGAACTTAGCATAGTTCTACATAAATAGGACTGATACATATAGTCTCTTATTTACCAGTAATACAGTATCAGTAAACTCAAATATCTATTAATCAATAATCAGAACTCAATATACAGTCTAGTTACAGTCTTAGTTACAGTCTCAGTCCCAGTCCAAGTCTAGTAATCAGATCAGTAACTCAGTTAAGTTTCAAGTTTGCTTGACCATCACGTACAGTTATTAGTTATTCAGTTATCAGTATTACAACACCTTAGTTTATAGACTATTTCAGAATCATGTTATGACCATAGTCTTGCATTCTCAAAAAATATAGTCTTCACAAATTCATGCTAAGTTACCTCATATTACTCAGTCAGTCCCTTTCTCAGATGCATAATACTCTACAATTTTAGTCTAGTTATTCAGACTAAGTACAGTCCAATTCCACAAGCCCAGTATTCAACTTCAGTTATACTTATATCCTTAAAGTAAGTTTTACAGAAACTAAGTGTAGAGATTCACCAGCTAATCAGATCATGTTTATTTCTCATGTTTTAAGATGTTTTCAGCTTTTAATTTATTCCAGCTTATTGGTGAGTCTACTTACACTTAGCATGCATGTTTTATAATTACGTATGAAATCATTTTTATTTATTGCATTCACCCTGCATACTTAGTACATTCCATAAGTACTGATCCATATATACGTTTGTATAGCTATATTACCTCATAATGTAGGTACCATTTATAGCCTACGCATCCCGATCAAACAATTGCAGATTCCAGCTAGTAGGTGATGAGTTCTTTTACTTAGGGAACTCCAAACAGTTTTAGTTCATGTATAGTTCATTTACTTTCAAGTGAATTGATTAGTGGTAGTTGAAGGCATGTCCCAACTATTTATAGTTAGTATAGTAGAGGCTCCATAGGTGTTAGTCAGAGTCAGTTATGTAAATTTTAGTTTCATCCTTCAGATTTATTATATTGTAAATATTCATCAGTATTGTATCTATTTTAGATCTTTAGTATGACTATGTTTCCGTATAGCAGATTAGATATTTATTATGTGACAATTTAGTTGCTTAACATTATGCCAGTTCATGGGTTAGCTTGGGATTACTTTTGGTTCCCAGCGCCGTGTGACGTCTCAGGATAGATTTTTGGGGCGTTATAAACTTGGTATCAGAGCACAGAGTTCAAGTGTCCTATAAATATGAAGCCGTGTCTAGTAGAGTCTTGTGTAATGGTACAGAGATATCTATACTTTTCTTCGAGAGGCTACAAGGTATTTAGGAAATGTTTCCCTCCTTTCAAGTCTCAGATCGTGCAGTAGAAGTATTATCTAAGAAATTTATGCAGATCCTCAACTTTCATAATTCACGCTAACTCTGTCTTAGTTTGGAGGAGACAGAAATAGTGAAGCTTAAGTCCTTACAAACAGTGTTTTCTCAGTCAGTCCCTATGGATAATTTTGGGATTGCATGTTAGCTCAGAAAGTACCCATCAGTGCCCTTATGTCCTAAATTTTGAAATATTTCATTTATGTTCATTAAAATCATGCATTAATCCAAAGTCAAATATGCTTTCAAATTTCTTCTCAGAATCCTTTTTTTTCAGTATATGATCTAGAATTAGAATCATGGGCCTAGATGTTTAGCAATAGTAGAGTTGGGATAGTGTTATTTAGATTGAACAGATTATTTATTCAAGGGTCTAGTTGTACGAAAGGTGAATCAGTAGGCTTGAATAGTGTGTGCAAGAATTTAAGTTTGTTGAATCAAGATTAAGTATAATGGTGTGGATGAGTTTATCATTAATGTGTATTATTATACCCTAGATTTTAGAGTAAAGTTATTGTAGTTCAGTTTAGAGTTTAGTAAAATGGCCACAGACTTGAGATAATGGCTTAAAGCTACAGGGAAGATGATAGAACAAGTAATCAAGTCAGGACCTCATATTCTAGTAAAAGTGCCAATGGGTGTAGAAAAGCAGTAAAAGAGGATGATTCCCAACCTATTCTTATCTTAGTACAAAGTTTTTCAGCCATCACAACATCTACTTATGCCTAATATGTCATCTCCCTCATCACAGCTCATATTTATGCAATTTATAAAAAAAACCATGTATGCTTTCAGTTTCTAGTATGAGGAGTTCTAGTTCACTCAGTAGTTTAAATCATGTTCCATGAAATCATGAACTCCAAACTTAGGTCATGCAGCTCATGACTCACGTACTCATGTTTTACAGTATGATCAGATCCAGATACTCATGCTTCACTCATAATGATCAATGAAATTCAGTTTATGTCATGTGTGTCCTCATTTTGGACCACTCTGATGAATTCATGTCATTGATAGTTTATTCATCAGGCCTCAATTGAGAGTCAAAGTTATTCCTCTATGATTTAGGTCCTCATATTCTAACTTTCAGTGACCTCTCCTTATGTTATGATTAGTTGAGATTCTATGTGTGTTTTCTGGGGCTAGTGTATGAAAGTTTTAGTGATAGAGGTTTAGAGAAAATGAGAAAGATGCTTTTGTGGTTATTTGACTACAAGTTCATGTGTGGCTATGAAGATAGTCTTGAATGTCATGTTGGTGTACAAGTGGAATGTATAGTTGAGTATAAGATATCAGTATAATTCAGTCAGTATAGCCAGCAATCCAGTCTAGCAGTCAGACAGATAAGTTTCTATGGTTTTCCATCTTTACTATTCATGAGGTAATTCATTCATGACCATGCAAGTCATAAATTTATTTTAGTTCATGTACATGCATCAGTTTCAGAGCCAGATATTCAGTCATGTTTTAGTTTGTAAGTTTTCTGCGCATCATCTCAGTCTTTCTTTGGTATTTCAGCCAAGTTAGTATTATTCAGGGGACAAAGTATCCCAAGGGGAGATGTAATACCCTGAGTATTCATGTATTGAATATTGTATATCTTCCTCAAGAAACAAGATCCATCTTGAAGTAATAGTTACTCATTATTTGACTCTCTTATTTCTATCTCAGCCTTATAATCATTCTCATGTCAGTGCATGTATTCACGAAATCAGTTCAGTTCATGATATTCAGGTCATATATCATGTTTCAGAATTAGTTATGCAATTATGTTTTCAGTCATGCATGTTTAGAATATGATTTAAGTTACCTTCGTATAGTACTCTCAGTCTACCCAGTCTCATTCGAGGATGAATGTTCCCAAAGGGGAGATAATGTAATACCCCACATTTTTGGGCTAGTCTATAAATCATCGTTCTTACGTGTATAAGCTATAATCCAAGTGATTCCCATGTGAATATAAGTTCATGATATTTATCCTAGTGTGTGAAGTTCTCTTGTTCATAGGAATCACTTAGATCCAAGTTGAGCTCAGATCAATTGATTCGTCCAAAATTTGATAGTCGATTCTACAAGGGCCTACTTTAGACGTGTATAATTTTTTTATATACATGGAATTTTACATATCAAGACCCACCAAATTTTACATTCCAACGATACCAATTTCTCCAAAATTTGATAACCAAGTAAAAAGTTATGGCATTTTTTGTGTGAGGCAGTAAGCCGATGCGATCTCAATGCATCGTGTCGATTGCACCCCGACACAAAATATTGACACGGATCCAAAGCTATTTTCATGCTAATTTATTTCCCAAAAGGTCTAGGGACATTTTGGCCCTTTCCCCCTCAACCCCAAACGTCCAATGGATGATTTATAACACTCCAAAGGGCATTATTTGCCCACTTTTCATCATCAAAACTCACGTAAACCCTCCACTTTTTCAACCATGAACAAAGTTCAACTTTCTCTCAAGAACACAAAGATTTAAGTTTTGAATTCAATATTTCTTCAAGAATACAAGGGTTAGAGTTTCCTAGTTCAATAAACCTTCAAGAAAAATCAAGAATGAAGTTTCTTTCACCAGTTTATCATTCAAGAATCCCAGATTCAAGCTTTCTTCGCAATTCAAGAAAAATTGAGGTATGTGGGAGTTCATCCATGGGTCCTCTTTCACCCATGGAGCCCAAAACTCAAATTTCAAGTTTAAAGTCACAATCTTTACATGATCCCATGAATTTTGTTTATAAGTTTTCATGAATCTCAAGCTTAGAAAATGTTTCCATGAAATTGTGGGTGATATTAAACCTCACATGTTTGAATGGTATTGTTTTCTAAATTTATACCCTAATTGGTGATTTTAGAGTTAGAATCATGCTATTACTACTACTCTAACTACTATCATGCTTAGCCTAAACCATGAATTACAAGTGTTTGATGAAATGCCCACAAGAATGATTTTGAACAGAGGCTTACATATCATGTCCTTAGAGTTTTAGTTTTGATTCTATGGGGGATCTTATATTGAAGATAATTAGAAATAATTTCTTATTTTAAGTTCATTTTTTCTATATGTTTGATCCTTACATGTTGTGATGAAATGCCAATGTCCTATTTCAAGTAAATTTCATGTAATTTCCCTAATTCACGGTGTTGGTTATGAAACCATGCTATGCTCCCATGTTTCTAAGATTTTCCCATGTCCAAGTATTAATCTCCATGTGCTTGATAGAATGCCCATATGAATTGAATAGTGTAATCATGACATGTTACCATGTGTTCTCATCCATGTACAAGTTCATAACCTCCAAGTGTTTGAAAAAATGTCTAAATAATAGCATTGTTGACAATTGACTATTGTTATGCTATTATGATCATGCCATACGTTAATTTCATGCTATTGAGTCCTGGGGGTATTTAATACCCAGTAATTTGCTTCTTACCTAGAGCTAGTGTCAGTTACAGAACAGTCTCAGTCATGTCACGATCAGTAGTATTCTCAGTCAATTACAGAACTCAATAGAACTCATCCAGAAACTCAGTAAACTCAGTATCAGTCTAGTTCAATATTAAGTTCAGACCTCAGTAGTATTCAATATTTAGTTCAGACCTCACTAGAATTAAGTATTCAGTTTAGACCTCAGTAGCATTCAGTATACAGTTCAGACCTCAGTAATATTCAGTATTCAGTTCATACCTTTGTAATATTAGGTTAGTTAATAGAATTCAGTAATATTTTTGCCAGTCAATGAAACTTAGTAAACTCAGTTCAGCTCAGTTAAATAGTACGATAGTAATAGTTCAGTTATTCCTAGTGTGAACTAGGAAATCAGTTCAGTGTCTATTCAGTTGGGAGTAGGATTTTGTACCGAGTGAACCCAAGAATGGAGACTCAACTGCTAATAGAGGGTGCGATTCTTAGAAGAAATCCTTGCATTCCAAAACTATGTAGCCAGCATAGGTTGAGACATCAAACCTGCTAGATGAGGGTTGATGAGGTCTTTTAGCCTATCAATTGAGGATTTCACCATTCTCATTAGAGTACCTACCAGATAAGGGTATCTCTTCAGTTGTCTTTACCCATGGAAAGGTACTGACACCCTTCTAACTGTGGTTACAGGTTGGACCCTAATCAGTTTAGAGAGGGGTATGTTAGTTAGATGATTACTTCCCACAATTTCAGTTTCAAACTCAGTACAGAACTCAGTTCAATTCTGCAGATTCAAGAATGTCAGATATATTCACTCAGCTTAGTATGGAACTCAGCATATTTTTATAAAAATAGAACTATCAGATATAGTCTCTCATTTATCAGTAATATAGTATTAGCTAGTAAACTCAGATATCAGTTAATAAGTTATCAGAACTCAGTATACAGTCTCAATTAAAGTATTAGTTACAGTGTCAATCCTAGACCCAGTCTGGCAATCAGATCATTAACTCAATTAAGTTTTAAGTTTTCTTAACCATCGCATACAATTATCAGTTATTTAGTTATCAGTATTACTGTACCTCAGTTTACAGACTCTTTTAGAATCATGTTATTTACTTGGTCTTGCATTCTCAGATAATATAGTCTTGACTGAATTCATGCTTAGTTACCTTATGTTACTCAGTTAGTCCCTTTCTCATATGCATAATACTCTACAGTTTTAGTCTAGTTATTCAGACTAAGTACTGTCCAATTCTGTATGCCCAGTCTTTAGCTTCAGTTACACTTATATCATTAAAGTAAGTTTTGTAGAAACTAAGTGTAGAGATTCACCAGCTTATTTTTAGCTTTCAGTTTATTCCAGCTTATTGGTGAGTCTACTTTCACTTAGAATGCATGTTTTACAATAATGTATGAAATTAGTTTCACGTATTGCATTCACCCCTTCATACTCAGTACATTCCAGAAGTACTAATCCATATATACGCCTGTATGGCTATATTTCCTCATAATATAGGTATCAATTATAGCCTACGCATCCTGATCAGATAGTTGTAGATTCTAGCCAGTAGGTGATGAGTTATCCTACTTCGGGAACTCCAGACAGTTTTTGTTCATGTACATTTCATTTAATTTCGTGTGTATTGGTTTGTCGTAGTTGGAGACATGTCCTAACTATCTATATTCAGTATAGTAGAGGCTTCGTAGATGTCATTCAGAGTCAGTTATGTAAATTTCAATTTCATTCTTTAGATTTATCATATTGTAAAGCTTCATCAGTATTGTATCTATTTTAGATCTTTGGTATGACTATGTTTCCGTACAACAGAATAGTTATTTATTATGTGATAATTCAGTTTCTTAACAATATGCTATCTCATGGGTTAGCTTCGGATCACTTGTGGTTCCAAGCGTCGTGTGACGTCTTAGGATAGATTTTTTGGGAGTTACATTTTTTTCTGGTCCTGTTGGTGCTATTGTGAGTTCTTATGAGGTTACTAGGGTTGGCCAGTTCATTAGGTTGAATTCTCCAACCTTTGCTAGCTCTAAGGTTGATAAGAATCTTCAAGAGTTTATGGCGAGATAGAGAAAATCTTTAGGGTGATGAATTCTACTAATTTTGAGGGTATGGTATTTGTCGCATATTAGTTGAAGAATGTGGCTTATGAGTGGTATAGGGAATAAGAACAGTTGAGGGGTGATGATGCTAATCCGATATTATGGGATAAGTTCTTTGATGCTTTTCTTGATCGTTTCTTTCCTCAAGAGTTGAGGGAAGCAAAGATAGAGGAGTTTGTAAAACTAAAATAGGATAAGATGAGTGTGAAATAGTATGATTTGAAATTCCACCAATTGTCTCGATATGCTCTAGAGTTGGTGTCTAGTATGAAGGCTAGAATGACGAAGTTTGCTTTTGGCTTGTCTTATGATTTGGTTTTTGAGTGTAAGGTTGTTATTTTGAATAGTGATATGGACATCTCTAGACTGGTGGTTTATATGAAATAAGTGGAGAATGAAAAAATGAAATTGATGGAGATGGGAGAAAGGCGGAATAAAAAGTTTAGATGTTCAGAATAGCTGCAGGTCAGCAGAATAGTAGGATGGATGGTAGTCAATGGACTAAGAAAAAAATTGGGGGATTTCTAATTCATATTTTTCAGCTAGTGCTCTATATCCTAAGATTTCTTGTAATTATCATTTTATAATAATAATGGTCCTAAGGCACAGGATGCCCAATCTTAGGCTGGTAAAGCTTAGTCAGCCCCACGCTACCTCTTTGTTGATATTTTGGGCAGTTGTATTATGTTATTATGATGAATGAAGGAACTGTAAAGGTATTATCTCACGACTAAGGTAGCTACTGGAGCTAATAAGGTTTAGTTTGCCACTTCATCATCCCCTACACCAAAGGGTTCTACTTCTAGTATCGATACTAGACAGAATCATCTCTACGTTTTTACCACCCGTTAGGAATCTAACACATTTCTTGATGTTGTCACTGGTACATTAAAGATTTTCTCTCATAATGTATATTGTTTGATTGATTCAGGGTCTATCCTTTTTTTGTGACCCTTTATATGGATGTACATTTTGGTTATAGTACTAAAACTATTTTTGAGTCCCCCTCTATGCCTACCCCAGTAGGTGATTTTACTATGTCTAGGAAGGTCTACAGGGGTTGTGTGGTATCTATCTTTTATAAGTAGACACTGATAGATTTGATAGAGTTGGAAATGGTGGATTTGAATATTATCTTGGGGATGGATTAGCTCCAATCATACTATGCTTCTATGGATTGTAGGACCCTTAAGGTTAGCTTCAAATTTCCTAATGAATTGGTAATAGAATAGGAGGAAAGATTCTTGGTACCTAAAGAGAGGTTTATTTCCTATCTTAGATCTCGGAAGTTGATTTCCAAGGGGTGTCTTTATTATTTTGTTTGGGTTAAAGATTTTAATTCCGAGTTTCCTTCTTTTCAATCTGTCCCTTTGGTTAATGAATTTCCTGGGGTCTTTCCTCATGATCTTCCTAGCATTTTTTCCAACAAGGAGATAAATTTTGAGATTGATCTTCTACAGAATACCCATCCTATTTCCATTCCTCCTTATCGAATGGCTCCGACAGAGTTAAAGAGCAATTAAAAGATCTTCTTGATAAGAGTTTCATATTTCCTAGCGTTTCTCCTTGGGGTTCTCTGATGCTTTTTGCACGAAATAAAGATGGGTCTCTCTAGATGTGTATAGATTATCATTAGTTGAATAAAGTTACAATGAAGAATAAGTATCTTCTTCCTAGGATTGATGATCTCTTTGACCTGCTTCAGGGTGCTAGATATTTCTTTAAGATTAATCTCCATTTGCGTTATCATCAGTTGATTATTAGGGAGGTGGATATTCCCAAGACTACTTTCTATTCTTGGTATGGTCAATATGATTTTTTGGTTTTGTAATTTAGGTTAACTAATGCTCCAGCCGCTTTTATAGATCTCATGAATTAGGTGTTAAGGCAGTTTCTAGATCTATTTATGATAGTATTTATCGATGACATCTTCGTATTCTAAGAGTAAGAAGGATCATGTCAATCACCTCTAGATTGCATTACAGACTCTTAAGGATCAGCGGTTGTATGCGAAGTTTTGTAAATATGAGTTTTGGTTGAATGTAGTGACCTTTCTAGGACATATTAATTCTAGTAGGGGAATAAGGTAGATCCACAGAAGGTTGAGGCGATTAATAAGTTTCCTAGACCTACGACTCCAGCCAATATTTGTAGCTTCTTAGCTTGGTTGGGTAATATAGGACTTTTGTAGAGAGTTTTTCTTCTATTGCTTCTCCATTGATGAAGTTGATCCAGAAAAAAGTTAAGTTCTTATGGACCGATGCTTGTGAGGGTAGTTTTGAGAAGTTGAAGTATAAGTTAATTTTTGCGTCAATTTTGACTGTACCCAAGGGTACTGAGGGTTTTGTAGTGTATTGTGATGCGTCTCGTATGAGGATGGGTTATGTGTAGATGCAACATGGTAAGATTGTGGCCTATGCTTCTAGGCAGCTTAAGGTTCATTAAAGGAATCATCTAACTTTTGATTTGGAGCTGGAAGTTGTGGTTTTTTCTTTAAAGATTTTGTGCCATTATTTGTATGAAGTGCATATGGATATCTTTTTAGATCATAAAATCTTGCAATATGTGTTTACCCATAAGGAGTTACATCTCAAAAAGAAGAGGTGGCTCGAGTTGCTTAAGGACTATCACATGAGTCTTTATTATCACCCAAGTAAACCTAATGTGGTTGTTAATGCTCTTAGGAGGATGTCTATGGGAAGCTTATCTCATATGGATGAGGAGAAGTGAGGATTGGTGAAGGATATTCACCGATTGTTTAACTTGGGAGTTCATCTTTTGAACCCATAAGATCGGGAGAGCGATTATTTAAGAAGTGGTTAAATCATATCTTGGTGCTAAGATAAAGGAGAAACAGGCTTTGGACCCTATTCTTATACAGATTAAAGATGATGTGGGTCAGCAAAAGTTTATTACCTTTGATATTGGTGGTGATGGTATCTTGAGGTACTAAGGAAGAGTGAGATTGGTGGTGATGGTATCTTGAGGTAATAAGGAAGAGTGTGTATTCCAATCGTAGATGGACTGTGGAAAAGGGTTTTGATTGAGTCTCATAAGTCTAGATATACAGTTCATCTGAGTTCGACGAAGATGTATCATAATTTGAAAGAGATCTATTAATGGAATAATATGTAGAGGGATGTGTCAAATTTGGTTGCTAAGTGTATGGTTTGCCAGCAAGTTAAAACTAAACACTTGAGGCCTGGTGGTATGTCTTAAGAGTTAGAGTTGCCCATACGGAAGTGGGAGATGATCAACATGGATTTTTTATCGGACTTATGCGGTCTCACAACTAGTATGATTCGATTTAGGTCATCATGGATAGGATGACTAAGTCTACTAACTTCATACCTATGAGGACTACCTACTTTGGAAAGGATTATGCTAAGTTGTTTATTCAGGAGATAGTCAGATTACATGATGTGCAAGTGTCCATTATTTCAAACCAAGGTAAGCAATTTTATTCTCACTTTTGGCATTCATTTCAGAAAAGTTTGGGTACGCAGGTGAACCTTAGCACTACTTTCCACCCTCAAATGGATGGACAAGAAGAAAGGACTATTCGAACTTTTAAAGATATGCTAAGGGCATATGTGATGGATATTAAGGAAAGTTGGGTGGATTATTTGCCTCTTATTGATTTTGTATCCAATAACAATTATTGCTCGAGCATTCAGATAGCTTTTTTGAGGCTTTCTATGATAGGAGTTGTAGGTCTCAAATTGGGTGGTTTGAGGTTGGTGAGACTAGGTTGTTTGGTTTTGACTTGGCTCACTAAGCCATGGAGAAGGTGAAGGAAATTTTGGAAAGACTTAAGACTGCTCAGAGTCAACAAAAGTCCTATACAAATGTAAGGCAAGGGGAGTTGGAGTTTGTTATTAATGATTGGGTATTCTTGAAGGTATCTCTTATGAAAGAAGTCATGAGGTTTGGGTAGAAGGGGAAGACCAATCCCCGTTATATTGGTACGTATTGGATACTGAGGAGAGTTGGTAATGTTGTATATGAGTTGGATTTTCCCAAAAGTTTATCTTATATTCATTTGATATTCCATGTGTCAATGTTGAAAAAGTGTGTGGGTGATCCTTCTTTGATTATTCTTGTGGAATATATAGGTATTTTGGATTCCTGATCTTATGAAGAAGTCCCGATTGAGATTTTGGATAGGCAAATTTGTAGATTGAGAACTAAGGATGTGGCTACGGTGATAATTCTTTTATGGAATCAAAAGGTAAAGGAAGCTACTTGGGAAGCAAAGGATGATATGAAGTCTAAGTACCCATTTCTGGTCCTGGGGTTGGATGATCACGCTTAAAGTATGTTTTTCTCTTATTCTTATCACTTTACAAATTTATCTTTGAGTTGTGGTTATATTTTGTCTTGTATTTATTCCAATGATGCCCTAACTCCTCATTCATAGATGAATGATCCTGGGGAAGAGGGTAATGCAATACCCCAAGTTTTGGACTCTAAAAATTTCTTGACTCCTGCCATCAGTGCTCAGGCTACGACTAAGGTGACGAGTCATGAAGACCCCTCACGAGTCACATTATGCCAATCGTTGCCTAACTAGTAAGGTTGTCTGGTGTTTCTTTTGGAATTATAATTAGTCTCTCACGAGTCATAGACACTCATCCCGATTCTATAGTGCCATACATAGTTCAACCAATAAGTTTATCCATGGTTTCTATTGTGGTTATAACTTGGAACCCATGAGTCGTAGGGTAGGACTCATGACCATAAAAGTGTGGATGTCCTAAGTTTTTTCCCAAACTATGAGTCATGGTGACGACTCATGACCAGTGACCACGAGTCATTATGAGACCCATAACAATTGGGAGTTATATTTCCTGCCCAATTTTAGTTAGGGCATTATGGTCTTTTTCTCTTATCCCACTACTATTCCACAACATAAAATATTCCCTTAGCCTTATTTCCTCCAACGAACATAACAAACACACTTTTTTCTCTCTTTAATTCTTAAGTAAAGAACAAAGCTAGGTTTTCTAAGGATTGAGAACCTAGGGTTTAAATTGTGGTTCTTATCCAAAATTCTTAGTGTTTTCAAACATATATCTCTTTCCTTAGTTTGTATTGTCATTATGTCATGAAATGGTTTGATATTCACATGGTTTAATGGTTGGTTTTGGAATTTAGGTTAAGGTCTTTGGATTGTTGTTTTTAAAATCGTATCACATGGTTTACATGCATTTGCTTATTCTTTATTGATGGATTTTAAAACCCATTGGGGTGCATGGGCATGGTGGATGGGATGGGGTCATGGATTCCCCTAAATAAATGGATTTTGGTATTGGAATTGGTATTAACCTCAACCCACTTGCATAATTAGTTTTTAAATATGAATAACCATATGGCTTCCCCTACTTTTTTTTCTAAACTAATGCATGCATTAATGGCTAAATGGAATATAAATGATTTTGGAAAGTCCTCCGTGGCCACAGTTTGGTTTTTAAATGATTTTAAAAGGCCTTGGTGTCCATGTAATGGTTTTAAATTGGAACTTTGGAGTCTAATTGGCTTATTTGTTTGGCATAATCGAATTGGCTTACAAGCATAATTAATTGGTATGATGATACCAATGTTTAACGGCCAAATGGATGACTATTTGGTTAATTCGATGGGTTATGTGCAAATTTTTTAATTGGGATTGAAGGGTTTTATGTAGCTCGTCATACGGCTACATGTACTAGGGCCCTTTCATTAGGGGCAGCTAAACATATATAACTCATAGTGACCTTAGGATGGTTAGAGCTACACAGTCCAGGTTATTAGTTTTAAATTTGATGCTTAAACCCTGTACCTTATCTCGGCATCTTATATATATATGTGTGTGTGTGTGTATGTATATGAACATGTACATGGAGTTTTGGATTGATATTGAAATGACATTATTTTATCCCTTCCATAAGTTACATGATAGCGTTCACCTCACTAACTGTCCTAGGATGCTACATCCTTTCATGATATAGGGTTTGAAGACACTTCTTTTACCCCTATGTAGGGTTAGGTGGATTAAAACATCTATTGAGTTGTTGCAAAGTGGTATGCCTTCATCCTCCAAAAGGCCTTATCATTTCCTTGTTATTTCATTATGGATTTAGTACTTATAGGTTCTTTTGGCCATGGTTAGGGGCATGTCTCGACCTATTTGGTATTCATGTTTTGTTAGAGGCTTTAGTGGACAGAGTGTGGGAATGGTTAATGTATTGGCTCTTATTTTCTTTGATATATTTATTCATTATGCTATTGTGTTTTGGTTATTTTCCGCTGTTATTTTGAATATGCTCTATTGGGCAGGCCATGGGGATGGTCTCTGGTCCTTAATGGACTTGTGATACCTATCATTACAAGGACCCTATTGGGGTCGTGACACAAACCCATACAAAAAGAATTTTAACATTTAAATAAAGTAATATTCATATCTTAAGAACAAAATCAAAATCAATTACCCAACACCGTCTACAAAGCCTCTATACTTAAAATATCCACTAAGTCAGGACATGACCCCGACTATGCCAAAGAATATCAAAAGTACTAAAATGATAAATAACTAAAAAGTATGTGATGTACATCAAAGTGACGCTACTTCAAGAAGGCCTTGAAGTCAATCTAAGTACCTTCAACTATTTCTATCTTTATGGATGAAGATGGAATCTTTGGAAGGTTCCAAAATGGATGACTTGAAAATATTTAATATTCTAAGTGTCTACAATTTTAATTAGCTTGTAATTTAAGTGAAGAAAAATTTGGTCTTTGTTTACTTCTTTTAACTCTTAGTATAAATTGTTAGCTATTAGGGTTGAACCACTAGTTTTGAAGATTGGATATTTGTTCCTCCTTTGAGAGCTTGATCACCCTTTGTTGATTTTTATTATTTTCCTACGATTTTCAAGTAAGGTTACTACCTTCTTGAGGATTCAAATAGATTAGGTGTTTTTAGTTCCCAATTGAGTGATGTTTTGGTTAGTTTTAAAATTACATCTTTAATTTCTTGGATCTAACTGTGTCTATCTTTTTATTAATTTTTATCTTACTTCCATTTTCTTGTTTCATATCTAATTGGTATCAAGAGCTTGAATTATATTTGTTTTCACAAATCTAAGTCTTGGGGTTTTTGTATTTTCAAAAAGAATCTTTAAAAAATTAAATTTGATTGAATGTTGTTTGATATTATTCCTTGAGTTACATGTTGTTGTTTCCTTGTTGAAAAAAATGAATCAAAGAATACATGGCTCAAAAAATTGAAAATCATGTTGAAAAAGAAACCTTAAAATGGGTTTCGTTGATTTAGTGTTTGGTTGAAGAATTGTTGATTAGAGGTTGTTGATAGGGTTGTGGGAAAGTTATATCTCAAATTTGAGATCATTTTCTTGGGTATTGAAGAAGATAAATTTGAGAACTACAAAATAGTCCAAATCTTTCAAACTTATTTTCTTTTCTTGTTAATTCTAGCTAGTTTACTTTGAGTATTAATTTATACTTAATGTTAAACAATTTTGTGTCTGTTTAATTTATTCGTGTTAAATTTTTTCGTGCTTTTTTCTTTCATTTCATTTTATGCTTATTTATTTCCTTATCTGTTAGTTTTAATATTCCCTTCTTGATTACATAAACTCCACTCTATCCTGAAGAAGTAGTACCACTTGTGGATTATTTAACGATGTTGACTCTCAACCTTAGGTTATTCAAGAGTGGTAACAAGAAAGACTGAGGTGAGTTCATTTGAGGGTAGACTTAAAAGCCTTCGGCCTTAGAGTGATACACGAGTGCGGGTGACAAAAATAGAGAAACATTATGTTAGTGAGTGGTGAGGAACTCTCTCTACTAACTTTTTATTTATTTTGTAGGTACAATGACTCAATTGGAGGGAGAATCCTCTAGTAAAATGACAACTTTGCTTCAAAATCTATTGGAAGAAATGAAGGAAAATTAGAAGATTGATGTGTGAGCAAATGCTAACACATTTTATGCTTTTAGCCATGAATAATTGTGAAGTCTTATGCAACTTTTTTTGTATTTGATTGGTTTTACTTTAATTTTGCATTAAAAGATAAGCTGCAAGGGAACCAATAATAATGGAAGAAAAAAGGTTGAATTCTGAAGCAAATAAAGAACAGGTGTAGCTGACGAATTCATGATAAGTCGTCAGCCTGGTGATAAGCTATCAAGTCCACCGTCAGAGAATGGGAGTTGAAGAGAAGTTGTGACGACATTTTGTGACAAGGCGTCAGAGTTGAGATAAGGCGTCAGGATCATCATCAACCTTAGGTAGAAATTATAAAAATGAAAGAGGCGCTAACAACATCTATGATACGTCGTCAGACTCCTGACACATCGTCATTCACATCGTCAGCCTTAGGCGAAGCTTGTCAACATTGAAGGAAATCTGACGCCATTCCTGATAAGGCATCAGACCCTTGATAAGGCGTCACCTAATGGCGTCACCTCTCCGAGAAATTTACTTAAGTTGTTATTTTATTTCCTTAATTAGACTCAATTATAAATAGGAGCTTTTAGGGTTTTCTAATTATCATTTACATATCTTGCAATAAATGTGTGCACGATTTTTGTCTCTCTCTCGAGTTCCAATACGCTCTAGAACAATATTGTTGAGGGAAGATTGTCGTCAATATTTTGGGAGTTTTGTATTAAGATTTAGTTCAGGTTATACTTCTTGATTTTCATCATCATTGTAAGTTAATCTGCCCAACTATGAATTCAACTTGTGTACTTGTTTATTGCATCATGAGTGGCTAAACTCCATTAACCTGAATTATGGGATCTAGGGTTAGGTCCTGATAAGGTGCTAAGTATTCAAGATTTAATAGGTGGTAGAATTTCTTGATAATTCTGAAGCTTTAATTAACGTATGTTGGTTGGAAACAGTAGACACACCTGCTTTGATTTGCTTGAAAAAGAAATCAAATAGAGTAGGAAGTAGATTATCAACAGAGACTCAGAAATACGTCGTTTCATAATCAGTACTATAACAAGGTTGGTTAACCTAAGGTAAAATCTGGGCAATGAATAGAAATTCCCTAAGTCCGAGAGGGTTAGGAAATTAAAAGCTTAAGTAGGTCGAGAGACATTTGATCATAACATCGATAAAGATAGCTTGTTATCCTACCCACCATGAGAATCTTGAATCACCTTTAGCATCTGTCATGTACCATTAGCCCTAGTGAAGATAATTCTGGTTATTTCATGAACTCTTGATTACAAATATCAAAATTAAAGTAACAAATAATTATTCGTGAAACTTAAACCCCCCATTACAGGAAACATTAAACTATCAGTGAATTAAATCGCAAATAACTTGGGTACACACCTTATTCCCTATGGGATTCCACCCCAACCTAGTTGGGTTTTATATTGACAATGATCGCTTACACCCATTCAAGAGTGTAATTTGACTGTTATCAAAAATGGCGCCGTTTTCGGGGAATACGGTTGTAAACTGAAAGTTTGTGTGCGCTAATTGACTGTTAGTTAAGTTTTTGTAGATTTACGTTTATTTGTTGTTGTTGTTTATTTGAAGGATTTTATAGTGTATGAAAAGCACCAGAAGTTCTGGAGAAACATTACTACCAATTAATACAGAACCGCAACTGATCGGGATAATGGCAAAATAGCAAGAGGCTGATAGACTGGCAGCCTTGGCCAGGGCTCAAGTGAACGTACAAAACGAGAGTCAACAAGTACGTCATCCAAACCTTGGTGATGAAGACTTGGGTGATGAGGAATTGTTGAATCCTCAAAACCCAAGGTGACCAGAGAAAATTACTACACCACCGCAGCGAAATTTCAATAGAAACCATCCAGTCAGAGGAAGGTATGGTCAACATCCTATCCAATACGAGGTTGATGACGATGATGAAGGAATGGACGTAGCAGGTGCAATGGACGTAGCAGGTGCAATGGGTGCAAAATTTAGCATAACATGTACAGTGATTCAACTCTTGAATATGAAGGGATTGTTTGGTGGCCTACCTGGTGATGATCCAAACATGCACTTGGTGAACTTTATCACCATCTGCAAATCTTTTGATAATCGTAGAGTGAGCCAGAATATGATCCGGTTGAGATTGTTTCCATTGTCTCTGTTTGGAGAGGCAACAATATGGTTAAATGAGCTTATGTCTGATTCCATCACCCACTGGAGGGAGTTGAAAGAAGCATTCCTAGAATGGTTTTTCCACCCTTCAGAAGGGTACAGTTGAGAGACGAGATCAACAACTTTAGATATCTCCCCACAAAAGTTTTGCATAAGACATGGGAGAAGTTTAAAAAGAAGCTGACATAGTGTCTGAACCATAATATGATGGACCTACACTTGATGGAGACTTTGTAAAGGGCTCTCAACTCTGTAGCAAAGCCAAATGTAGATAATGCTGCTAGTGGTTTATTTGTTGATCTGTCTTTTCAAGATGCCTCAGATATGCTAAATAGGATGCCCAAACAGAGTCGGTCTTGGCATACCAGGGATTCTGTGGTAGCTAGCCCAACTATATCTGTTTGTATGACTGCGGAGCAGTAGAAAAGAGATGAGGAGCATGACCAAGACTTGGCCCACCTAAAGACACAAATGGACTTGCTGGCCAAGAACTTGCTGTTAGGCAAGACTGAAAAGGTCAAAGCTATGGAATATCAGTGCACTATGGCTACTAATACAGATGAGAAGGCAAACTATATGAGTAATTAGGGGGGTTTTCGAGGCAGTAGCCAAGGGAATCAAGGTCGTAACTTTTATGACAAGCCTGATCATAAAGACAGGGAGCAAGAAAACTGGAGAAGCAATAATAATAGGAGTGGTTTATATGTTCTTCCTGGAAATCAGGAAGCTTCTCCAACTAGCTCTGGCAAGATGTCCATGGAGGACATAATGGAAAAATTATTGATGGGAGATGAGGCTACCAACTCGGGGGTAACTACTATGAAGAGTGAATTCTCTACCCTAATTCAGTTGGTTAGTTCACACTCTACTTATATCAACCAGTTAGAGTAGAATATGATTCAACTTTCTGCAACACTGAACCAGATAAAAAGTGGTACTTTACCTAGTGATACGGTTCAGAATCCGCAGAATGATGGGTCATGTATGTCGATTACCACTACGAGTGGAAAGATGTTACTTGGCCCATCTATGAGCGAATTTGTAGATGGTGAAGTAGTTGTTGAGGAATTCGAAGAAAGCAGTCCAGTGGAGTCTGAGAAGCTGGATAGTTTTGTTGATGCTTCAGATAAGGTAAAAGAGAAGAAAGAGGAAGTGGTGTTGAAAACTATTCCAAAACCACCACCTTCCTTTCCTCAACGATTGAAAAAAAAAGTTGATGATGTAAAATTCAGCAAATTCATAGCAATGCTCAAGCAACTGACAATAAATGTGCCTATGGTTGAAGCACTTGAGCAAATGCCAGGATACGCGAAGTTCATGAAAGACTTTGTAACCAAGAAATGGAAGGTTATCCATGAGACAGAGGATAATCTTATCCATTGTGGTGCTATATCTACAAGGTCTTTAGTGCAAAAAAAGGCAGATTCGGGAGCATCTACCATCCCGTGTACTATTAGTTCCCTGAAATTCACCAAAGCACTATGCGATCTGGGAGCCAGTATAAATCTAATGCCACTAGATGTGTACAAGAAATTGGGCTTGGGGCATCCTACCCTAAAAAATATGCAACTGGTAATGGAAGATAGGTCTGTGAAGTGGCCTGTGGGTATACTACACGATCTTTTGGTAAAGGTAGACGATTTTATTCTGCCTGCTAATTTTGTGGTCTTAGATTGCGATATGGATTTTGAAGTGCCCATCATCTTGGGTAGGCCATTACTTGCAACTCGGAGAGTGCTAGTAGACATGGAGTTGAACAAGCTAAAGTTCAGGTTCAATGGTAAAGAAGCACGTTTCAAAATACACTCATCCATGATTTAGAAAAAAGAGATGAGTGTTTTCTCAATCGTTGACATCTTCTATGATGATGGCAAAGGGGTATCAACAGGTTGTCTTGGCGAAGTCTGAGTAGTCGAGATAACTAATTCGTGCCGCAAAAGTAAATCAGGCGCTACTGGGAGGAAACCCAAAGTTTTTATGTTTAAGAAAGTGTTTTTACTTTTATAATTAGTATTTATTACAGAGAAAGTGAAAAATGAGGAGGTCAGCTGAAAAGTGATGACAACATCTCTGATAAGTCGTCACAACTATGATAAGCTATTAAAAATGTCGTCAGATAGGCCAAACTTGAGGCAGTTTCTATTAAGGCTAACGACATCAGTGATACGCTATCACACTTGTGATAATCCATCACAAGATGTGGTCAAGAAGACCTTGAACACATTGCTAAACCATTTTGGACCCAGTTCAGAAAACCCAACCCGGCCCATAATCGAACCTCCTCATGTTCCCGCCTATGTTATTTTCTTTACTTCTTTAGTTTATTTCTTTCTTTACTTAGTTTATTTACTTACTCATTCCAACTAATTTCCCTAAGTTAATCAAGAAGAACAAGATCCCTTGTGTGTGGTATTTCCTCTTGTGCGTGTAATCATATTAAGGGCTCCCATCAGGTATGCTCTAAATTTAACTCTTCTTTAATTGTGGTAAGTGATATATGGATGACAACCCAAATTCTCAAGAGGCTTGAACCAAATTCAACTTGAAAAGGGGCTAAAAATCACACCTAGGGTTTGTTGTGTAGGCCCAAGGTTTAAAAGTCAGCTCACAAATTGGAACTCAAGTGGATTGTAAGGAATAATGGGACCAAAAAATTAAGTTAAAGTCAAAAGTGGGGTTTTGATAAGAGCTGACGACATTTTGGATAAGCTATCACAATCGTGATGGCTTATCAGGAATGTCGTCAAAGGCTGCTAAGAGTGAAGTGGATTCTATTTAGAGTTGACAACATTCGTGATAGGCTATCACAATTATGATGGTTTATCAAAAATATCATCAGAATTAAATAAAGATTCGTAGGTTCTGTCTGAGGTTGACAATTATGATAACCTATAACAGTCGTGATGTCTTATCAAGAATTTCATTCACACCTGGAACCTGAAGCAAGAATGAGCCTTCTCAAAGGATGTGAAGCTTAAATGATTAATGTGTTTGTGTTTATGCTCTTAAGGATTGACTAATGTTTTCTATTGCTACAGGAACCTTATAATGGCATCCAAAGGAAAGATTCCTCAGCTTTCCAAGAAGGAACAATAGAAAAGTATACATCGGAAACTCATTGATGAGAAGTTTGATTATGAAAAGGAAAAACCTCTACTTTAGAAGCGAAAGAATAAGCAAAAACCTTAAAAACCTCCACCACCACCACCAGTTGAGGTGGAGGATAGTTAGGACACTGAAATAACAACAGCTTCTGAGCAGGAGGCATCTAAATATTATGAACATGAGCAGCATGAATCTGAACATGCTAAATTTGAAGAAGAGAAGCAAGAAGGGTCTTAGGAGTCTGATTCTAAGAGAACAGTATCCGAATCCCCGTCCACTGAACAATAAGAGAATGAAGAGTCCAGCTCAAGGAACACTTATCAAATGTAAAAACCTTGAAGTTTGAGACAATGCTAGATGGCAAATTCCTAAAGCAGACGGCATCTTCACAACTGGGCTTCGCAGAACTAATATAAGAAGAGCTAAAAGGCTAATTAAGGAAGAAAAGTGTATTATCACCCAAGGGTTGAGTAGGTACCCTGAAGTGGAACAGAAGTTCCAATAGTACGGCTTGGGATGGACCATAAAAGGGGGAGGCTCATTTTGCCCTGCACTGGTCTGAGAGTTTTACGCAAACTACCAAGCTCAGATAGAAAACATATTTAGACCAGGAGAAAGAGTTGCAGACCAGCCCCTGGTGAATATAGTTCAGGTAAGGGGTGTAAAGGTTGATGTCTCAATCAGGACCATTTACATATTCTTTCATGGCCCCAACTTCACTCCTTATGCCACTGCACCATCAGTCTATGCTCAAATTAAGAATCAATCAAAACAACGTCCGTGGTTGGCCAACATCATAGCTGAAGAAGAACCAGCATGGGTGACCAACCCAAATAAGAGAATTTTTAAGTCCTCTTTGACTCAAGAGGCAAAGTTTTGATAGGGTATAGTGCGTATCTGGTTGATGCCCACTAATGCAGACAATATTCTGGGTGATGACCGAGCTATACTAGTAGCAAGCATGGTGCAGAAGCTCCTCCTAAATTTCGGGAAAATCATTGTTGATGAGATGAAGATTAGAATGTCGAGAACCGACACTACTTATCCTTTTCCTTGTCTTATCACAGAGTTGTACTGAGCTGCTAATGTGCCAAAGATTGCAGGGATTGATGATGATATTCCTACCCGAAAGACCCTCAACCCCATATGGTATGATGAAAATTAGCCTGACTGAGACTTGGTAGAGGTGCAGGGATAGCAGCAGACCCTCCAGTTATAGATGCCGATTCAGTACCTAATGTGGAGGTGCAATATTCTGAGACTGTGTACCCAACTTCTTCAGCACATGCAAGATTAGTGCCTGAGAATGAAACCAACTCTTCAGCTCCTACAACAGCAGCAAGATTTGCAGTTCATCCAATTGATATCAAAAAGTGGCTAAACAAGCCAAATGGTGTAAGGCACAGCTACATGCCTTTGCCAAATAGTTTGCTGCTGCAGTAGACAAAAGAATCAAGGCTTCCCTTGAGCCTTTTGTGACATTCCCTGAAAGGGTTGTACATTTGGAGATTCGATTCAATGCACAGGAAAAATAAATATTAGGGGATAATCTTGCTAAATTTAGGGAGACATTGGACAAGGTAAAGGCAAATGTTGGGTATTATATCAGCATCAATTTATGGTGCTGACAGGTCCATCTGTGAATGAATCTGAGGAAGAAATTCCAATACTTGACATCACAAGAGATTCACCAAAGTAAAAAAGGGGGAGAAGAAAGGCTAAGATAATAAAGAAGAACCGAACAGCGAGAAAGAAAGAAGAGTAAAAATGATAGCAAAAAAAAGGCTAAAAAAGAGGAATTGAAGAAAGTAATAATGGAGTGCCTAACAAACAAAGCAAAATGAGAGATAGCTATCCAAGATAGGGATGCAGGTACCTCATCTAGCAAGGCTCCAACCACTTCAAGTCTAGGTGCTCTCGATGGAAAAAAAATAGCAGATGATGCAGCAGTAGGGTCAGAGACCCATAAGCCTCACGCTTGATTTACTCCATGTATTCCCTAAACCCTGAGTTCATTTTATTTTCAATTTTAAGTTGAGAGTGTAGGGCAGAATTTTGTTGTACAAATTTGTGGTAGATAATTAGGAGTAATATGGGTATTTGAGGCAGTTATCTTATTTTGTGCCTGTTGAGTACCTCTCTATTGGTCTGATATATTACTGTGTGAATTGCATCCATTTGTGATTACGGTGTATCTTTTTGTGGCATTAGTCTATCGACTGAATAACCTTTGTTAAACAAGAGCATGAAATGAATAAGTACTGATATGTGAGATACTTGTGTGCCATGTGTGTGCAAGGTCTTACTCAGTTCGTTGTGTGTTAAATCTATAACTTACCCTAGTAGTCTTGCCATGGTCATAGGATAGGAGTTAGGAAAGAATCATAGGCCGTTTTTTATTTTAGCCCACTTTAGCCCAAATGACCTTCCCTATGTGCATAATATCTCTTGATCCCAGTTTTGAGCCTAATTAGACTATTTCTTTCTACGACACCTCCTACCTTCCCGTTTATATCACAATGAACCTATTTTGGTCCTGGACCTCCTTGGATACTGTGCACCTTGACTTCGGAAAACAACCTTAGTTGAGGGTGGCTATCATAGGGGTGCGTAATGAAAAATGAGTACAAAAGGAGGAAGAATAAAAGAAAAGAATAAAAAGTTGGGTGCGATGAAAAAGGAATAAGAAAAGAAAAAGCCGCGTAAAAGATGATAAAAAATAATATGATAATTGAAAAGGTTGCATCCATCTTGAGCATATGTGATTAATAAAAAAGAGGAATAAAAGAAGGTTGGGAGTTGAAACCCCAAGAGTTTAGTGTAGTGTCAAGGAGGCATAGTCACTCTAAAATATCCATGAATATCATACCATCCTCTGACCTATGTTACAAGCTTAAGAAAATTCCTATAGTGATCCTAACTGACCTGTCTAAAGACTTGGGCACCAACTATAAGGGTAAGTCTATGGAATTTGACATGCAATGTTTGGAACTTCATTCTGAGAGTGAGTCTTGTGATTATCCCTATGTTATGTATGTGAATAATGATATGAGTGAAAAGGGGATTTCTTTGTTGCGAGGGCACATCGGGTATGTTGCTAGTCACTGACTTGTTCGGAAAGTGTAATCTGGGTATATGTGTGGTTGTTATTGCTAAATTTTTGCCATATCTTGATCCTTGTGAGTTGCATGGTTGTTTGCAATAATAAACACAATTTCTTTTAAATTGATTGACCTTGGAGATAGTCAATATGTTTTGAGCTTAAGTGAATAACTGACTGCTAAAAGTGCTCTGTATTATCTTGGGTGTGTTTAGTTTCTTGAGGACAAGCAATTGTTCTAAGTTGGGGGTGCTGATGTGTGAGAAAATGCTAAAAAAATTTATGCTTTTATCCATGAATAATTGTAAAGTCTTAAGCAACTTTTGTCGTATTTTATTGGTTATACTTCAGTAAAAGATAAGGTGCAGGGGAACCAATAATAATGAAAGCAAAAAGGATGAATTCTGAAGCAAATAAACGACAAGTGTGGCTGATGACATTCATGATAAGTCGTCAGTCTGGTGATAAGCTATCAAGGCCACCGCCAGACTTAACCAAAGAATAGGAGTTGAAGAGTAGTTGTGACGATATTTTGTGACAAGGCATCAGAGTTGTAATAAGGCATCAGGATCATCGTCATCCTTAGGCAGAAATTATAAAAAGAAAAGAGGATTTGATGACATCCATGATACATCTTCAGACTCCTGACACGTCATCATTAACATCGTCAGCCTTAAGTGGATCTTATCAATATTGAAGGAAATCTGACATCATTTCTGATAAGGCGTCAGACCCTTGATAAGGCGTCACCTAATGGCGTCACCTATCCGAGAAATTTACTTAAGTTTTTATTTTATTTCCTTAATTAGACTCAAGTATAAATAGGAGCTTTTAGGGTTTTCTAATTATCATTGACATATCTTGCAATATACGTGTGCATGATTTTTCTCTCTCTCTCAAGTTCCAATATGCTCTAGATCATTATTGTTGAGAGAAGATTGTTGTCAATATTTTCGGAGTTTTGTATTAAGATTCAGTTCAAGTTAAAATTCTTGATTTTTATCATCGTTGTAAGTTAATCTTCCCAACTCTGAATTCAACTTCTGTACTTGTTTATTCCATCATGAGTGGCTAAACTCCATTAACCTGAATTATGGGATCTAGGGTTAGGTCTTGATAAGGTGCTAAGTATTCAAGATTCAATAGGTGGTAGGATTTCTTGATAATTCTGAAGCTTTAATTGACATCTGTTGGTTGCAAACAGTAGACACACCTTCTTTGATTTGCTTGAGAAATAAATCAAATATAGTAGGAAGTGAATTATCAACAGGGACTCGGAAATACTTCGTTTCATAGTTAGCACTATAACAAGGTTGGTTAACCTGAGGTACAATCTGGGAAATGAATAGAAATTCCCTAAGTTCGAGAGGATTAGGAAATTAAACGCTTAACTAGGTCGAGAGACATTTGAGTATAACATCGATAAAGATAGCTTGTTATCATACCCACCATGAGAATCTTGAATCATCTTTAGCATCTGTCATGTACCATAAGCCCTAGTGAACATAATTCTTGTTATTTCATAAACTCTTGATTACAAACATCAAAATTAAAGTGACAAAAAAAATTCATGAAACTTAAACCCCCCATTTCAGGAAATATTAAACTATCAGTGAGTTAAATCGTAAACAACTTAGGTTCACACCTTATTCCCTGTGGAATTCGACCCCAACCTAGTTGGGTTTTATATTTCCAATGATTGCTTACACCCATTCAAGAGTGTAATTTGAGCGTTATCAAAGATATAGATAAAAGGGTGAGAAATCAAGAAATCACAAAGCAACCACTTGAGGTTTTCAATCCCATCAGTCAACATAATAAGGGATCAAGTAAGACACCTGTTGATACAACTCCATCCCATATGGTAGCGCAAGATACCCTCCTCCTAATGCTACTCTATCAAAAGTTTACAATCAAGAAACACATCCAAGATGGGGGGATCTATAAAGAAATCTTCCATCCTAAACCAATAGAACTCGAATGAGAGCCCTACATAACCTTGAAGGACATGATTATTTAATGGTGATAATTATGCTTGTGGAATCAATGATCAAGTTGAGAAGAGAGGTTAGGTGATATAGGAAAAAGATTAAGTAATGGAGGGTGGACTCCAATTGATGGTAGAGAATACAATATAAGGATTGATGATGAAGATCAGGGATTCAACAACATCAAGGTTACCCTTCTATTTTTCAAAGAAAGTAGTGACTCAAATGAACATCTTGATTGGATTGTGAAACTTAAAAGGCAATATAATCTCAAAAATGTTAGTGACGTTAAAAGGGTGAATTATGGTATAAGTCCTCTTTAGGGTTTTTCTTCAACTTGGTGGGAGAAAATTGAAAGAGATACTTTGATAAATAGAGACTTTGTTACAAGTTGAAATGACATAAAAGGGCATATGAGATAGGTTTGTGGGTCAAGATTATTAGCAAAATACACTAAAGAAGTATTACAATCTTCAACGAGGAAATAATAGTGTGGATGAGTATTATGAAGAGCTATAGCATACTAGGCTTTGAGCTAAAGTCAATGATGAAGAGGTGAAATTCTGGTAAGATTTACCTTGGGCTTAAATAAGGAGGTAAGGAAACCATTGCAAGTTCATCATCTATCTACTTTATATAAACTTATAAAATGGCACTCAAGGTGGAGGGTTATCAAAATAAAAATAGATCAAAGATGCAATCTTCATCTTCTTAATGGGCTAAAAACAAGAAAGTTTGAAAATTATCTCCCACTTGGGATAAATCCAAAGGTGCAAAGCAAGAATTGAAATCCAACTTGGACAAAAGCACATCAAAGATAGACTACAAGGATAGACGTAACAAAGCTAAACTTTAAACTCCATCTAAAGTAAAATGTTTTAAATGTCAAGGAAATGGTCATAAATCAAATGAGTGTCCTAATAGAAGAACTATCATTGCATTGAATGATGGTGATTATCAAATCAAATATGAATCTAAAGATGACCACGTGGAGGATGATAGTAGTAATAAGTTTATGAGAGAAGGTGATGGAGAATAAATTAATAATGGTGGAAAACTTGTTCTTATTGTGAGGAGAAGTATGAGTGCTCTAGCAAATGAGGATGTTGATTAAAGGGGGAACTTGCTTCATAATTGGTGTAGAGTTCTAGAGGAATTACATTTCTTTTTCATTCATAGTGGAAGTTGTGTCAATGTTGATAGTGTATATATGGTAGAACAATTAAAACATCCAATGTGAAGGCATCCAAAACCTTATAGATTGTAATATCTCAATGAATGTGGTAAACTCAAGGTGACCAAGAGAGTGTTGAAAAATTCAAGGTTGAAAGTTTTCATAAAGAAGTGCATTGTGATGTTGTACCAATGCAAGCTTGTCGTTTATTATTTGAGAGGCCATGGGAATATGATGTAGGTCCTAAACATACTGGAAGGTCAAATAAATGTGAATTTTTTAAGATGGTAAAAAGCATATTCTAAACCCATTTTCTCCTTTTCAACTAAGTGAGAAATATAGGAAAATGGGAGAGTTAAAAGAAAAACCTAAGAGAGAAGTAAGGAAGCAAAGAATGATAACCCAAGAGAAGTAAAAGGAGAGGTTGTGAGCTCATGTAAGAATGAGTTATCCCCCAAAAAAAAGAGGTGAGAAAAAAAATTAACAAAGAGAGAAAATGTGCATGATTTTGCAAAATCAAGAGAGCATGAAAGAGCTAAACATTAAGGATACCATTCAAGTCATATTTATTAAACCCAAAGGTTATTCTTTTATTTCTAAAAATGAACTAACCTATTTATCGTTGCCAAGTGTTGTTTCTTCTTTGTTGCAATATTATGAAGATCTATTTCTTAAAGAAATTTCCAAGTGGGTAGCCTCCTTTGAGAGGAATAGAACATGAAATTGACTTTTTACTAGGTTCTCAGATACCCAACAAAGTGGCTTATAGGAGTAAACCTCAAGATACCAAAGAATTACAAAGAAAAGTAGAGGAACTTGGGAATGAAGGTTTGGTGAGAGAAAGTTTAAGTTCATGTGTGGTGACTGTAAATCTAGTACCCAAGAAGGATGGGACATGGAGGATGTGTGTAGATTTCCATGTCATTAATAAAATTATGGTAAAAATATCAATATCCCATTGCTAAACCTGATGGTATGCTAGATGAATTATGTGGTTCTCTCTAAAACTGATTTGAGAAGTGGATACCATCGAATCCAAATAAAATTTGGTGTTAAATGGAAAACCGCTTTCAAAACTATGTTTGGATTATAGGAGTGAATGGTGATGCCTTTTAGGCTAACAATGCACCAAGAACTTTAATACGATTAATGAACCACATGCTTAAGCCATTTATTAATAATTTGTTGTGGTTTATTTCGATGATATTCTGGTTTGTAGAAAATGTTTGGATAATCATGTGCAACATTTGATAATGATATTTGATGTGTTAAGAAATGAAAAGTCTTTTGTGAATTTTAAAAAGTGTTCTTTTTGTTTCTGTGTTTTTTGTCTTGGATTTATTATAAGTTCAAGAGGATTTGTGGTGGATGATAACAAATAGAGGCTATTAGAAGTTGGCCAACTCCTAATTCCATTAGTGATGTTAGAAGCTTCCATCGATTGACAAGTTTCTGTAGGAGATTTGTAAAGGATTTTAGTTTTTTTGCCACCCCTCTAACCGAGTTCATTAAGAAGGATAAGCCTTTCATTTGGAGTAGAAAACAAGAGGAAAACTTTGGAATCTTTAAGGAGAAACTTAGTTCCACATCATTACTTCAATTTCCCGAATTTGAGAAGATGTTTGACATTGAGTGTGATTCTAGTGGAGTAGCTATTGGTGTAGTCTTGATAAGTTCATATCTCATTAGAAATTAAGAGGAGCTCCATTGCAATATTCTACCTATGACAAGGAACTCTATACCCTATTAAGAGCTTTAGCAATATTATTTGTGCATAAAGAGTTTGTACTTAGAACCGATCATGAGGCTTTGAAGAAAATTAGGGTCAAAAATAAGCTTAAAGAGACATGCCAAGTGGATAGAGTTCACTGAATCTTTTCCATATGTGATAAATCATGAGCAAGATAAAGAAAATATCGAATTCTTTATCTAAAAGATATGCATTGATGAATACCTTGACTTCTAAGTTGATGGGTTTTGAGAGTTTGAAAGATTTATATTCTAATGATGATGATTTTAGGAAAGTCTTTGGAGAGTGTCAAGTACGCTTGAACTGTTAGAATTTTTGCGCTGATTTTCTTATCAAGTTTAAATTTTACTTTTCTTGAAAGGAAAATATAAAACTTTCCATATTTGGCTAACATCTTTCTAAGAGGAAAAGTTTTGGAACTCTATAAATAGATGACCCTCCCTTCTTATACAACAACACAATAGTATCCACAATGTAGTCGTTAAAAGAGTCAGGTTTAGGGGGAGATTTCTCCCATAGGTTTATGTTTTTTAATATTAGTTTTATATGTAGGCCAATTGTCCAAATAATATAGTAATATTAAGTTTTTAGTATTATTTTATGTGTCTTTTGAATTGTCACCACAATGGTTTGCAACTAACAGCTTCCGAATGACGCCCTCTTGATTTCGAACCCAACAAGTGGTACCTGAGCCTACGGTTCAAAGATTCAGTGATTTAGTAAAATTAGGTTGACAACAAGTCCAAGGCGGTTTTAATCAATTGGGTGATAATGAAGATTTTTGTCCAACTACATGTGGAGAACAAGTTTCAACCATATTTTCAACATTCCTGTTGCTGCATCTTTAAAAATAAAAACAAAATATTAATTTTTAATCCATTTTTTATTATGATATTTAAAACTTTATCTTTAACCATGTCAAGTTACAGTTATGAAGATTATATCAAGAATGAAGTTCATGCATGTGATGTGAAGAAAGAGGATCAAGTGAAGAAAATCAAGCCAAAAAAGGGGAGATTTGTTAGGGTTTTTGCCCTGATTTTTGGTAATGCCCCATATTTCCCTAACATAATCTAAGTCCCAATATGTGAGTATTCATATATAAACTTTTCAAAATACTCATTATTTTCAGGTCCTAATCAGTGAAGGACCGCAATTTTTCCCACATCATGCCATAGACCAGTTTCCCAGTTGTCCAATTCTAGTGGATTGGCACAATAGTGGCGCGTCGCGCCAAGGCCAAAAATCGGGATCTTCAATTTTTAGCTTCCATTTTTAAATTTGTTCAGGGGTATTTGGGTATTTTTCCACGGTCCTAATTAACATAAACATGAAATTTAACCCCTAAACACCCTAAGTAGTTAATATTATTTCAGTTCCTCTCACAATCAAAAATCCCCATTTCAAGAACAAGAAACCCTAGCTTTCAAATTCAAGGTCAATCCATAACTTCAAGAAATTCACTATCCCAGGTATGTTAGATGTTCATCCATGGATTTATTTCGTCCATGGAGTCCAAGTAACCTATTTAATTTACAAGTTTTGATCTTTTCAAGTTATTATATTTTAAATTATGCTTTCATCCATGAACCTCCATGTACTATTAATTTTATATCATGTTACCATGAGATTATTGATATCATTCAATCTTTCATGTTTTTATATTATTATTTATTGAATTAAACCATGATTTAGAGCTATTATGTTGAATTCATTCTATTCCATAAGTTCCATGACACTCTTATGAATGTTTTAACCATGAACTACAATTGTTTGATAAAATGCCTACAAAAGTCATTTATTTAATAAAAACCTTCATGTTTTGATTTTCAAGCTTTAGTGTCATTTTACTATTATTGTTTCGAGTCCTGGGGGTATTGAGTATCGAAACCCATAGTTGTTTATGTATTCTAGAATCAGTACATTACATAATAGTCTTCAGAACATACTATGAGCATTATCAGAACAGTCAGTTACCAGTCAGATGAACTCTGAATAGTCTAGTATTTCAGTATCTTTCAGTTGGGAGTAGGATTTAGTACCGAGCGTGTATAGGGGTGGCATCTTCCCTGTCAGATAGGAAGAGTCATTAGTAGCAGTCCCTATACTCCAGAACTACGTATCCAGTGTAGGATATGAGAAGTCACCCATCAGATTAGGCTTGACTATCTCGCAGGGGTCACCCATCAGTCCAGGCTTGACACCCTTAGTCCTTTGGATATTATATTAGTTTAGTGGTTCAACACAGCCATCGTTAGTACCTGTGGTACGGTAGTAACACCTTTCAAACTGGGGTTATAGGTTGGACCCCGATTAGCTCAAATTGGGGAATGTCGGTTAGATGATACCTCCAACAGTCTAAGATATAGTCTCAGTTACAATACCAGATCAGTTATACAGTCTTAGTGTTGTTTGACCAAAGCATACAGATTTTAGTTATTTTAGTATTTTAGTTTACAGATTTTACTCAATTCATGTTATATGCTTGGTCATGCATCCTCGGTATTTACAAATTTCATGCATTTTCAGTATCTACAGATTCCATGCTCTTTATTCAATACTCCATGCATTACATGCATACCCAGTTAATTATTAGTTCTATTCATGAAACCATGTATATCACCCTACCTCAATTAGCATACCAGTACATTCAAAGTATTGATCACATACCTTTTTTATGCTATAATGTATTATATTATAGGTTTTGATGCTTAGTTCTCGGCTCGCGATTAAACTTATCGGGTCCTCAGCAGTAGCAGTGGTGAGTCCTAATACTTTGAGGAAAGGCTTACTTTATTTTATGTCTCAGTTAGTGTAACACCTTGAAAATAGGTTCCAAATAATCACTCGGTGCTTAAGGAAACAAGTAGCCCCAAGCTAACCTTTTGAGCCTGCTACTTCACATAATAACTTTCTTAGAGATGAAATAGACAAATCATGCGAACTGTTATATCAAATCATAAGAAATACTGTGAAAATAATTTGTCCGAACAACTATAATACTAGAAATCTCGACATACTAACAATTTGACAACTAGTCTGACAAAGCCTCTACTACTCAAGAACTAGAGAGCCATTGGGACAGATCCCCAACTAACTCATTCTTAACTGAAAAGAAATGAACAACTACTAGATAAACTGAATATCTAAATATAACCGGTCCTCGAACCATGAGGACTCACCACTGTGGAGATATAGATAAAGGTACTCAAGGATCACTGATTAGGCTGGGACGGAGCACCTGAACCTACATTATGAGACAATGTAGCACACAGACGTATATGTGGATTAGTACTTTGGGAATGTACTGAGCATGTGGGGGTGTATGCAAATAAATAATCAGTATCACAAGTCTTAATAGAAAACATGCATGCTATAATAGATGACTCACATAGCTTGAATAAAATTCTCATAAGTTGTGGTTAGGAAATAGATAATAGAAATCACGTGTGTCATTTCACTTTATTCTAGATCTGTATTCTTTCTTTGTTCTCAACTTGTAAATTAGATGAAATCTTAAAATATCAACTTTCAGGATATAAACTATAATCTCATGAAAGCAAGAAACTTCTTGGGAACTTAATAATCATGACACTTGAAAACTTTAGGAATCATAGGGTCATAGCCTTCAAAATCAATATACCTTCAAACTTACACTTTTAGTTTAAAGATAGTAAAACTTCTTTAAAACTCAAGAACTTGATACTTTAGGAACTTTAACACTTGAGACTCTAGAAAATTTAAGAGACTTTGGGACACTTGGGACTCGGTATTATATAACTTTGGGAGTTTCTTCTGACTGACATAAACCATGTGAGCTATATGGAGTCCAACGTCTTGACCACATTGGGGAGAGCTATTCTAACCTTGCCATCGGAGTAGAACCTTTAACTTTTAGTGATCACTAGCTTAACCAACTTGGGATAAATCAGAAACCTATAGGGGCACGTAGTTCTGGGGCATTAGACCTCAGAATTAAGCCCAATTTGGTGATAAATACTACTCCCATTATTAGCTCAGAACTTTAAGAAAGTCCACCTTAAATAATTCAACAATATGTAATGGGAGCCAATATGCTTCCCCTTAATCTCAAATCAAACAAATAATGTGGATTTCTTTCTTAGCTTAGGATCAAAACTCAATTCTTTTCTTAAAATCTTGATAGACTTTTCATCAAAGTTTTAAAATCTCAACAACATAGAAGTATAAATACATTTCTTGGAGTATCTATAATTCATCCTCAAAGACTCACACTTTCACAATAAAGTTCAACTCATGACAACAACTCTTGGAAATTCTTGGAAACATGATATCAATATAGGAATATGCAATTTATATCATGAACTCTCAATTTAGTTCATAATTGAACAAAGTAATCATGCAATTCAAGACTTGAACAATTCCATAATCTCATAAACATGAAATATAGCAAAATAATATGAATTCATCTTGGAAATAAAAAAATCTTTAAGAAAATCTAAAACTTTTGGGCACAAGAATGAAAGTGTGTTCTTGTTCAAACCCCACATACCTTGAAATTAAAAATTTGATTAAGTTATTGACTTTGGGTTGCTATTCTTGAAATTAATGGGTGCTTCTTGTAACCCTTGGAATGGGGATTCCAATTCTCAAAAAATTATTGAAAACTGACGGTTAACTTTTGAGTTCTCTTGAAGTTTGTGTAGAAACCCTAAGCTATGTTCTTAGTGGTTTTTGATGAAAGTATGAATAATATGGTTTTTTTGGGGTGTAATCTCATGTTAAGGATGATAAAGAAGTGGGAAAATTCTAACTTTACCCTTAATGAGACGAAGAAAAGAAGCTGAAAACTGGGCACAAAGGCTATGGCCTTGGCGGCGCCTTTCCCAGAGCCTTTGCTAAGGTGGGTGGCGCCTTACCCAGAGCCTTAGCTAAGCTGGGCAGTGCCCCTTAATAGCCCTTAGCTACTGGTTTGGCACCCCAAACATGCACTAAATGGATTTCAAAAATTCTAAAACTCACCTGAGATACCTTACGACCTTGCCCCATCGCAACGCAACAACAAAGTCAAGAAACGGAGGTCGGAAAGGTCAAAAAATAATTCATCAAAGTTTGAGGGCTCAAAAATGAACTAAGTGTTGGAACACTTAGCTAAAATTCTAAGTGTTAAACTTCTTTTAACTTTCTTCGAAGGCTTTGACGACGAGGAAACTTTATGGGGTCTTACAATATCTTCACCTTGAAAACATTCGTCCTTGAATGTAGATAGACATGTTTAGAACGTAGAGAAAATGAAGGATACACAGATGAAATATTTGGCTAAACTTTAATTCATTCTAAACTTTTGGATACTTCATAGAATACATAAGATTATAATAAGAATGGCTATACAGCTGCAACTTTGATTAGAGGGGACTGAATTAAGAAATAATAGTACCTTTGGCTTGATCTGAACTTGCGGAGAAGAGGTGTGGGTACTTGGATCGCAAATCTGCTTCTGCTTCCCAACTAGCACCCTCAAATGACTGGTTTTGCCACAAAACTTTGACCAAGGGAACTTCTTTGTTCCTTAGTCTCCGGACTTGGTAGTCTAGGATTTCAACTGGAACCTCATCAAAAGAAAGACTATCCTGAACATCAGTGCTTTTCAAAGGATCTATTGCAACAGAATCACCAATACACTTCTTAAGCATAGAGACATGAAAGATACGATGAATAGCTGATAGTTCTATAGGAAACTCTACTTCATAAGCTACTTTCCCATCACGGTTAAGAACTCTGTAAGGGCGGGGAGTAAGCTTCCCCTTTTTCCCAAACCTTTTCACCCCTTTCATGGGTGAAATTTTCAGATACACTAAATCATTAACTTCAAACTCAAGGTCTCTTCTCCTCACATCTGCATATGACTTTTGATGACTCTGAGCTATATTCAACCGTGCTCTATTCAACTTTACCTTCTCCTTAGCCTCAAACACTGCATCAGGTCTAATAATAGCAACTTCGCCCACTTCGAACAAACCTATGGGTGACCTACACCTTCTACCATACAAAGCCTCAAATGGTGCCATCCGGATGCTAGAGTGATAACTATTGCTATAAGAAAACTCAATCAATGGAAGATGCTCATCCCAACTTCCTTTGAAATCAAGATCACATGCTCTCAACATATCTTCTAAAGTTTGGATAGTTTTCTCAACCGACCATCTATCTGCGGATAAAAACCGAAACTCAAATACACTTGGGTACCAATATCTCTCTGAAAAGCTCTCTAAAACTGTGAAGTGAACTAATTACCCTAATCTAAGATAATAGACAAGGGAACTCCATGCAATTTGACTAACTCGTGAATATACAATCTAGCACAGTCCTCATCCACATAAGATATGCGCACAGGAAAGAAATACACTGACTTAGTCAGCCTATCCACAATCACCCAAATAGAATCATGATGATGATGTGAAAGAGGTAAACCAGTCACAAAGTCCATATTTATCTCTTCCCACTTCCAAGTGGGGATACTATACTCTTGAATCACACCACTAGGCCTTTGATACTCTATCTTAACCTATTGAAAAGTTTCACACTTTAACACAAGATCCGCTATATCCTTCTTTATACCACTCCAATAGATTTCCTGCAAGTAACGGTACATCTTGGTAGCACTGGTTTGACTAAAATATCGCACACCATGCGCCTCTGCCATGATCCTCTGTCTCAAATCATCAACACAAGAAACACATAATATTTCCTGCAATCTCAACACACCATCTCCCCCTTGGAAGAAAACCTATACTCTTTGGTCCTTAACTAACTTCTTCAGTTTGACCAAACTAGCATCTAAGTCTTGCTTTTCCTTCACTTCTGAAACTAAAGAGGATTCAGAACTACTCTGTACCAAGATATTCCCCTCAACGAAATCAAGCAGTCTAACCCCCAATCTTGCCAAACGATACACATCACGTGCTAACTCTTCTTTACCCTTCTTTACATGAGCAACACTGCACATAGACAACCTTCTAAGGGCGTCTGCCACTATATTGGCCTTACCCGAGTGATACAACACACTCATATCATAATCTTTTAGCAACTCTAACCATCGTCTCTTCCTAATATTCAACTCCCTCTGAGAAAACACATACTGCAGGCTTTTATGATCAGTGAACACATCAGCATGAACACCATACGTATAGTGTCTCCAGATTTTTAAAGAGAAGACCACAGTAGCTAATTTAAGATCATGGGTTGGGTAATTCTTTTCATGTGGTTTTTACTGTCTAGAGGCATAGGCTATAACCTTACCTCTCTGCATCAATCCATAACCCAAGCCAACTCTAGAAGCATCACAATACACCACAAAATCATCAACACCATCAAGCAAAGTAAACACAGGGGCTGAGGTGAGTAGAGTCTTCACCTCCAGAAAACTCTTCTCACAGGAATCTGACCAAAGAAACTTAACTTTATTTTAGGTCAACCGGGTTATGGGAGATGCAATAGAAGAGAAACCCTCAACAAAACAGTGGTAATAGCCAGGAAGAGCCAAGAAACTCCTAATGACAGATGGAGAGATAGTTCTAGGACAATGTTTTACAGCTTCTGTCTTTTGGGGATCAACTCTAATGCCTTTGGCTGAAAAAATATAACCCAGAAAATCTCCGGACCTTAGCCTGAACTCACATTTGCTGAAATTGGTAAACAACTGGTGATCCCTAACAGTTTGTAAGACAATTCTAAGATGATCTATATGGTCAACCTCACTTCGGGAATACACAAAAATATCATCTATGAAAACAATGGTAAATATATCAAGAAACTACTTGAACACTTGATTCATGAGGTCCATAAAGGTTGCAGGAGCATTGGTTAGTCCAAAAGACATGACAAGAAACTCAAAGTGGCCATAACGGGTTCTAAAGGCTGTCTTCGGGATGTCACACTCCCTTACTTTGAGTTGGTGATAACCGAATCTAAGGATATCTTGGAAAATAACTTGCACCTGGAGTTGGTCAAATAAGTCATCACTTCTAGGAAGAGGCAACTTGCTCTTGATTGTGACTTTATTAATCTAATGATAGTTAATGCACATACACAAAGAACCATCTTTCTTCCATATGAATAGGACGGGTGAGCCCTAAGGGGATACACTAGGCCATACGAAACCTTTGTCTAAAAGATCTTTGAGTTGTTTTTTCAAATCCTTAAGCTCTGTGGGTGCCACAAGGTAAGGATAAATATAAATAGGTTGAGTGTCAGGAAGACGATCAATCCCAAATTCTATCTCTCTATCGGGAGATAAACTTGGGAGATCTTCCAGAAAAACATCAGGAAATTAACAATGTTGACAGACTGAATAGTAGAAATCTCGAACTTAGTGTCTATAACTCTGACTAAATGATAGATGTAACCTTTGGATATAAGCTTTCTGGCTTTTAGATAAGAAATAAATTGACTTTTGGGAGATACTGAGCTTTTGGAGCACTCAAAGACTAGCTCATCAGGAAACTGAAACTTAACCACAGGGGTACGACAGTCTATAGATTCATAACAAGAGTGAAGCCAATCTATGCCCAGAATGAGATCAAAATAAACTATATCAAATTCTTTTAAATCAACAAATATGACTCTATAAAGGATAATAATAGGACACTTTTTATACACTTGCCTAGCAACAATGGACTCCCCTAATGGATTAGAAACTAGAATAGGCTCAGGGATATTTTTAGGACTTATTTCAAAATTCACAGCAACCAATAGTGTCACATAACAAAAACTTGACCCGGGGTCCAACAGCACATAAACATCAAAGTGAAATATGTGGAGCATACCATTAACAACGTTTGGAGAATTCTCCTGCTCATGATGGGAAGGTAAGGCATAGAATATATTTTGGAACAGACCGCCAGCAATGCAAGAAGAAGCGCCATGTGGAGGAGCTGGATGGGCTACGGGAGCTGGTGCACTAGTGGCCTGCACCTGTGGTCTGGTAGCTTTGCTCCCCTGTCTGGAATTTTCGACACTCTCTAAGTCTGTGGCCTATCTTTCCACAACTAAAACATCCTCTCTGCTCAACCAAACACTCACCAGGATGGGTCCTATAACACTTATCAGAAGGAGGAAAATTACGTATGTTACTCACACTATTTTGGGATCTAGACACACCAGGCATGTTCCCTTGCTCCTGCTTGCCTTTGGGTGTGGGAGAACTAGTGGATGACGGTGCTGGCATGGACGGATGGATCTGGAACTAAGGACAATTCCCTCCATAGGACCTATCCTGACCATACTCATGCTGCTCAGATCTAGCTCTCTTGTTTCCCCTTACCATATCTATTTCCCTTATCTTATTCGTCTCTATCTGTTGTGCACGTATCATCAATTTGGACAAATCCATATCCCTATTTAACATAGCAGTCCTACACTCTTTCAACACCAAACAAGAAACACCTATCATGAACTTGGTCATGCTAGAGCGAGCGCCAGCAATTAAGTCAGGAGCATAGTTTTCTAACTAGTTGAACTTCAGGCCATACTCCTTAACAATCATGGATCCCTGCCTTGAGTTCATAAACTTCTCTAGTTTTTCCTCTCTCATCTCTAATGGGAAGAACTTATCCAAGAATGCATCTCGGAATGCCTTCCAAGTAATAGGGGCATCATCTTCTTCTGTACTCTTCTTCCATATAACAACCCAGTCATAAGCAATGTCCTTCAACTTGTAAGACGCCAACTCTACACTTTCTTCCTCAGACACATGCTTTACCTGCGTGATCTTTCTCACCTCTTCAAGATTTAACTGTAGGTCCTTACCTACCCTTGACCCATAGACTTTGGTGGATTCATCCGCATGAAATCACAAATCCTGGCAGCAGCTATATCACCTCCGTGCTGATGTAGAGTTGCGACCTAGTTATTGTCCTGAACATTCGCAGTAACTGCTTGGAGTAGCACCTAAAAAGCTGCTCGAAACTCAACAAATGACACATTTTTGTTCAAAGGATCAGTAGGCTATGGTTGCTGATCATTGTTGTTTTTACAGGCTCAACGAGGAGGCATTTTCTGGAAAAAAAAAGCATGAATTAATAGCTGAGAAAGACATCTTTAAGCATGATAGACTCTGAAAGAAATAAATGACTTTCTCCTAAACATTTTGTAGCCCCTTTCTCATACATGTGGCACGCTACACACCAAAGATCAAGACTCTACTTAACGCAGCTTGTCAAACTCTCTAGGACTCCTTAAACCTTAGGCTCTGATACCAAGTTTATAACACCCCGAAAATGGGTCTTGAAGCGTCACACAATTCTTAAGGCTACAAGTAACCCCAAGCTAACCCTTTGAGCCTGCTACTTCACATAATAACTTGCTTAGAGATGAAATAGACAAATCATAAGCACTGTTATATCAAATCATAAGAAATACAATGAAAATACTTTGTTCAAACAACCATAATACTAGAAATCTCGACCTACTAACAATCTGACAACTAGTCTGACAAAGCCTCTACTACTCAAGAACTAGAGAGCCATTGGAACAGCTCCCCAACTTACTCATACTCAACTAAAAAAAATGAACAACTACTAGATAAACTGAATATCTGAATATAACTGGTCCTCAAACCATAAGGACTCACCACTGTGGAGAAGTAGATAAAGGCACTCGGGAATCACTGATGAGGCTGGGATAGAGCACCTGAACCAATATATGAGATAATGTAGCACACAGAAATATATGTGGATTAGTACTTTGGGAATGTACTGAGCAAGTGGGGGTGTATGAAAACAAATAATCAGTATCACAAGTCTTAATAGAAGACATGCATGCTATAATAAATGACTCACATAGCTAGAATAAAATTCTCATAATCTGTGGTTAGGAAATAGATAATAGAAATTGCGTGAGTCATTTCACTTTATTCTGGATCTGTATTCTTTCTTTGTTTTTACCCTGTAAATTAGATAAAATCTTAAAATATCAACTTTCAGGATATAAACTATAATCTCATGAAAGCAAGAAACTTCTCGGGAATTTAATAATCATGACACTTGAAAACTTTAGGAATCACAGGGTCATAGTCTTTAAAATCAATGTACCTTCAAACTTACACTTTTAGCTTAAAGATAGTAAAACTTCTTTAAAACTCAAGAACTTGATACTTTGGAAAATTTAAGACTTGAGACTCTATAAAACTTTAGAGACTTTGTGACACTTGGGACTCGATATTATATAACTTTAGGATTTTCTTCTAATCGACATAAACTATGTGAGCTACATGGATTCCAACATCTTGCCCACGTTGGGGAGAGTTGTTCTATCCTTTCCATCGGAGTAGAACCTTTAAATTTTAGTGATCACTAGCTTAACCCACTTTGGGTAAATCAAAAACCAACGGGGGCACGTAGTTCTGGGGCATGAGACCTCAGAATCAAGCCCAACTCGGTGCTCAATACTACTCCCTTAATTAACTCAGAACTTTAATACAATCCACCTTAAACAATTCAACATTATGTAATGGGATTCAATATGCTTTCCCTTTATGTCAAATCAAACAAATAATGTGGATTTCTTTCTTAGCTTAGGATCAAAACTCAATTCTTTTCTTAAAATCTTGATAGACTTTTCATCAAAGTTTTAAAATCTCAAAAACATGGATTTATAAGTACACTTCTTGGAGTATCAATAATTTATCCTTAATGACTCACAATTTCACAATAAAGTTCAACTCATGACAACAACTCTTGGAAATTCTTGGATGCATCATCTAAATATAGGAATGTGAAATTTATTTAATGAACTCTCATTTAGATCATAATTGAACAAAATAATCATGAAATTCAAGACTTAAACAATTCCATAATCTCATAAAGTTGAAATATAGAAAAATAATATGAATTCATCTTGGAAATACAAAATTCTTTAAGAAAATCTAAAATTTTTGGGCACAAGAACGAAAGAGTGTTCTTGTTCAAACCCCACATACCTTGACATTAAAAATTGGAGTGAGTTCTTGACTTTGGGTTACTATTCTTGAAACTAATGGGTGCTTCTTGTATCACTCAGAATGGTGATTCTAATTCTCAAAAAATTATTGAAAACTGACGGTTAACTTTTGAGTTCTCTGGAAGTTTGTGTAGAAACCCTAAGCTATGTTCTTGGCGATTTTTGATGAAAGTATGAATAATATGGTATTTTTGGGGTGTAATATCGTGTTAAGGATGATAAAGGAGTGGGAAAATACCAACTTTACCCTTAATGAGACGGAGAAAAAAAGCTGAAAACTGGGCACAAAGGCTATGGCCTGGGCGGCGCCTTGCCCATAGCCTTTGCTAAGGTGGCCAGCGCCTTGCCCAGAGACTCAGTGAAGCTGGGCGGCGCCTCTTAATAGCTGTTACCTACTAGTTTGGCACCCCAAACATGTCCTAAATGGATTCCAAAAATTCCAAAACTCTGCCAAGATACCTTACGACCTTGCCCCTTCGCAACGCAACAACAAAATCAAGAAACGAAGGTCAGGAAGGTCCCAAAATAATTCATCGAATTTTGAGTTCTCAAAAATGAACACAGTTTTGGAAAACTTAGCTAAAATTCCAAGTGTTAAGCTTCTTTTAACTTGCTTCGAAGGCTTTGACGATGAGGAAACTTTATGGGGTCTTACAGTTAGTAGTTAGTTGAAGTTAGTTAGGGCCTATACCATCCACTCATATTCACTCAATTAATTTTATAGGTTTTTCATACATTAGATTCAGTTATTCAGTATTTAGATATTACAGTTACTTATCCATTTTATCATTATTTTATTATATTCAGTTAGTTTTCTCTATAGAATCATATGTCAATTTTAAATTCAGTTATTAAAACCTTATGGCATGTCAGTATTCTTTCATATTTTTTATCATGTTATACAGTGCTCACAGCAGGTACTAGTTCATGGGTTAGCTTGAGGTCCCTTGGGACGATAAGCACCGTGTGATGACAAAGGGGTAGTCCTGGGTCGTTACAAACTTAGTAACAGAGTGTAAAGTTTTAAAGTGCCCTACAAAGTCTAAAAGAAGCATCGAGTAGAGTCTTGTGCATAGCTGTGCAGCACGCCACACTTATGGATGAGAAGCTACAAGGCATTTAGGAAAAAGTTTCCCTTCTTTCAGTATTTATGTCGTGCAAGTAAGCTTGAGCTCAAGTTAAACTCCCTATCTAATCAATTTCTTCCTTCTGTTTTCTGAACATACCTCCCAAGAAGAATGAAAGAAGAACAGGAAACCATCCTACCCCTCAGCCCATCCAGGTAGATCCTCTAGATGAGAACGTCTCTCATGTAGAATTTAGGGTTGTGTTCACTACTCTAGCCAATTCTATAGCAGCACAAAATGAATGGCCAGCTATTTCTCTGTCCAACCTAATGGCCAATACTTCTGCGACTAGAATTCAGGATTTCACCTGTATGAATCCTCCTTCTTTCACGAGATCTAAGTCAGAAGAGGATCCACAGAAATTCTTAGATATGGTGCAAAAGGTAACGGATATTATAGGGGTGACATCTAGTTAGATTACTGAGTTGGATACATATCAATTGCAGGATGAAACCCATACTTGGTTTAACCAATGAAAAGTTGATAGGGGTGTAAATGCAGGGCCTGTAGAATGGTATGAGTTTGCCATAGCTTTCATAGTCAGATTCTTCCCATTGGTGTAGAGGGAGGCTCAGATTCTTCCTATTGGTGTAGGGGGAGGCCAAAGTGTTAAGAGTTCATTAATTTAAGGTAGGACAGTTGAGTGTGAGGGAGTTTTCCCTCAAGTTTACTCAGTTATCTAGATATGCTCCTCATATGGTAGCGGACAATAGGTCCAAGATGAGTAAGTTTGTGTTTGACATATTTGATAGTGTGGTCAAGGAGTGTAGAACCACAATGTTGATTAGTGAGATGGAATTGTCTAGGTTGATGGTCCATGATCAACAGAAAGAGGAGTAGAAGATTAAGGAGAGAGAGAGAGGAAACAAGAGAGCTAGGATGAGTAGTTTTAATTTTAATTAGCCAAAGTCAGAAGGTGGCAACCGCCCCCAATTTCATCAGAGGTCTACAGCCCCAGCACCCTCTTTATCCAGTGCCCCATACCCAAATTTAGAATTGAAAATAGGGATAGGGCACTAGGCTATAAGTCCTAGGTCAGTGTTAGCAATGCTCATACAAATCCTCTATGTCAGAAATGTGGCAGACACCATCAGGGTGAGTGCAAAGCAGGTAGTGATGTGTGCTTCAGATGTGTAAAGCCAGGCCACCAGATTCGGGAGTGTCGGTAGTTGCTCAGAAAGGTAAGGATGTCCATCAACAGGGCCAGTCCCATCAGTCGTCAGTTTTATTCGGTCGCCCGACTTAGCAGACTGCCACTTCTAGTGCTAGCAGTGGTGAGCATCTGAATAGATTATATGATCTTTAGTCCTGCCAAGATCAGGAAAATTCTCCTGACGCAGTTACCGGTACGTTGTAGGTCTTTCTCTTACATGTTTATGCTTTATTAGACCCTGGATCTTCTTTTTCTTTTGAACTCCATATATAGCCGTCAACTTCAGAGTCAGTCCCGAAACTCTAGCAGAGCTCTTTGTAGTGTCTACCCTAGCAGGCATTCCATTATAACCAGACAGGTATACAGGAACTGTCCGGTCATAATATCTTAGAAAGTTACATTAGTTGATCTCGTGGAGTTAGAGATGAAGGATTTTCACTTCATTCTCAGCATGGATTGGCTCCAATCATGCTATGCCACAGTTGATTGTAGAAACAAAATAGTTCATTTTCACTTCCCAAATGAACCAGTCGTTGAATGGAGGGGTATTACCACAGCTCTTAGGGGTTAATTAATTTTGTACCTTAGAGCGAGAAAGATGATATCGAAGGGGTGTATTTTCCATCATGTATATGTCAAAGACTCTAACTCAGAAACTCCAACTCTTAAGTCAGTTCCAGTAGTAAATGAATGAATTCTCCGATGTATTTCTGGAAAATCTGCCTGGATTTCCTCCCCAAAGGAAAATCGACTTCAAAATAAACCTTCTCCTAGATACTCAGCCTATATATATTCCACCAAAAAAAATGGCTCCAGCTGAACTCAAAGAATTGAAAAAACAGTTGAAGGATCTCTTAGATAAGGGGTTCCTCAAACCCAACGTCTCCCCATAGGGCGCACTTATTATATTCGAGCGTAAGAAAGATGGTTCTCTCAAAATATGCATAGACCACCATCATCTGAACAAAGTCATAGTCAAGAATAAATAGCCACTTCCTAGAATTGATGACTTATTTGATCAACTCCAAGGTGCCAGGTATTTTTCAAAGATAGACCTCAGATCAGGCTATCATCAACTCAAGGTCAGAAAATATAACATTCCAAAAATAGCTTTCCAAACCCTGTATAGTCACTTTGAATTTCTAGTCATGTTCTTTGGTCTGATCAATTCCCCAACAACCTACATGGACCTGATGAACCGAGTGTTCAAACAGTACTTGGACATATTCGTCATAGTCTTCATTGATAACATTCTCATTTACTCTTGTAGTGAAAATGATTATGGAGACGACCTCAAAATAGTACTTTAGACTCTTAAAGCTTACCAGTTGTTCACTAAATTCAGTAAGTATGAATTCTAGCTAAGATCAGTAGCTTTCCTTGGTCATATTATTTTCGATAATGGCATTAGAGTTGATCCTCAAAAAACCGACGAGGTGAAAAACTATCCTGGACCCATCTCTCCATCATATATCAGGAGTTTCTTGGTTTTAGCTATCTATTACCGTTGGTTTATTGAAGGGTTTTCTATTGCATCCTGCATGTTTAGAATGAATCAGAAGAAAGTTAAGTTTCAGTGGTCAGATTCATACGAGAAGAGTTTTCAGGAGTTGAAGACTCGACTCACCTCAGCCTCAGTCTTGACTCTACCATATGGTTCAAATAGTTTTATAGTGTACTGTGATGCATCCAAAGTAGGTTTAGGTTGTGTCCTCATGCAGTGAGGTAAGGTCATAGCCTATGCCTCTAGACAGCTTAAACCCCATGAAAATAATTACCCTACTCATGATCTTGAGTTAGCAGCTGTAGTGTTTGCCTTAAAGATTTGGAGGCATTACTTGTATGGGGTGCATATAGATGTGTTCACAGATCACAAAAGACTTCAGCATGTGTTCTCTCAAAAAGATTTAAATTTGCATCAGAGAAGGTGGTTAGAGTTATTGAAGGATTATGACATGATTTTTCTGTATCATCCGGGTAAGGCCAATGTAGTGGTTCATGCTCTAAGTAGATTGTCTATGGGAAGTGTTGCTCATGTTGAGGATGGTAAGAAGAAGTTAGCTCAGGAAGTTCATCATCTTGCCCGACTAGGTGTCCACTTAGTTGACTCAACAGAGGGTAGTGTGTGGGTATAGAATAGCGCTAAATTATCTCTAGTTTCTAAGGTGTAGGAAAAACAAGATAGAGAGCCCAGTCTAGTTAAGTTGAAAGAATCAGTTAGAGATCAGAAACCTAGTAGGTCTATGCAGGAGTTCAATATTCCCACTTGGAAGTGGGAGAAAGTGAACATAAATTTTATGATAGGTTTGCCTCGTACCCATCATCATCATGATTCTATTTGGGTTATCGTAGACAAGGTGACCAAATTAGCTTATTTCTTGCCAGTACATACCTCTTATTTAGCTGAGGACTATGCCAAACTCTATATCAGAGAGTTGGTCAGGTTGCACGGTGTTACCTTATCCATCATCTCTGATAGAGGTACCCAATTTACCTCACACTTCTGGAAGGTATTCTAAAAGGGTCTATGTAACCAAGTCCACCTCAGTATAGATTTTCACCCTCAAACAGATGATCAAGCAGAAAGGACCATTCATACTCTTGATATACTGAGAGCATGCGTTTTTAATTTCAAGGGTAGTTCAGATATTTTCCTTTAATTGAATTCACATAAATAACAGCAATCATTCCAGTATTCGTATAGCTCCGTTTGAGGCTCTCTCTGGTAGGAGATGTAGATCTCCAATTGGTTGGTTTGAAGTAGGTGAGGTCGCAGTAGTAGGGTTTGACTTTGTGTTTGATACGTTAGAGAAGGTTTAGTTGATCAAAGAAAGGCTTAAGGCTTCCCAGAGCCAACAAAAGTCATATACAGATGTGAGGAGAAAGGATCTCAAGTTTGAGATCAGTGATTTCATATACTTAAAAATCTCTCCCATAAAAGGAGTGTAGAGATTCGGCAAGAAAGAAAAACTCAGTCCCGTAATGTCGGTCCCTTTATAATTCTCAGTCATTTTGGGCAGGTAGCTTACGAGCTTGAGTTGCCTTTAGATTTAGCCTCAGTACACCTAGTGTTCCATGTCTTGTTATCGAAAAAGTGTATTGGTGATCCAGCAGTAGTTGTTCCCTTAGAAAGTATAGAGATTGAGAACAATCTTTCCTTTGAGAAAGTTCCAGTTGAAATTCTTGATCATCAACTTCGTAGACTAAGGAACAAAGAAATTCCACTAGTTAAAGTTCTTTGGAAGAATCAGTCCATTGAGGGAGCCACTAGAGAAGTAGAGGCATATATGCGGACCAAGTACCCTCATCTTTTCTCCGCAAATCCAGATTTAGTATAAGGTACTAATCTTCTTAAGATTTCTCTCTATCATGCTCAGTTTCAGTTGCACATCATGTCCATGTCAGTCATGCATTCATGAATCAGTTCAACCATGCATTCTATGCATCATATATTTATGTTCAATGTGTAAGCTTAGTCCATCAGTTTCCTCAGCTTAACCAGTTTCATTCGAGGACGAATGATCCCAAGGGGGAGATATTGTAACAACTCATATTTCTCGAGCATAATCTAAGTCCAAATACGTTAGTATTCATATATAAATTTTTGAAATACTTATTATTTTTAGGTATAGAGCCTACATGGTGTAGGAAATTCAATTAGCTTTCAAACGATATAAATTTGTCAAAATTCGATAACTAGGTAAGAAGTTATCGTGATTTTAACTTTCAGTCGTTAGACCCCGACATTTTAACCCTTAGCGCATTTGGATCTAGTCTAAGTGACGATTGGAAATTTCTAGTGGAGGTGCGTGATCTTGGCGCGTAACGCTAAAGGCCAAATTGGCATTTGGCAGTTTCTAGTGTCTCTTCATGATTCCACCGCATCGCAGTGAACTTCCAGGTCCTAATCAGTGAAAGACCGTGATTTTTCCCACGTCGCACCACAAACCAGTTTCCCAGTTGTCTAATTCCAGTGGATTGGAGCGCTAGTGGCGCGTCGTGCCAAGGCCCAAAATTGGGATCTTCAGTTTTTAGCTTCCATTTTTAAATTTGTTCAGGGGTATTTGGGTCTTTTTCCACGGCCATAATTAACCTAAAATACGAAATTTAAACCCTAAACACCCTAAGTAGTCATCATTATTTAAGTTCCTCTCACAATCAAAAATATCCCTTTCAAGAACAAGAAACCCTAGCTTTCAAATTCAAGACCAATCCTCAAAATCTCACCCAAAACTTCAAGAAATTCAGTATCCTAGGTATGTTAGATGTTTATCCATGGATTCCGTTTGTCCATGGAGTCCAAGTAACCTATTCATTTACAAGTTTTGATCTTTTCAAGTTATTATATTTTAAATTATGATTTCATCCATGAACCTCCATGTACTATTTATTTTGTACGATGTTACCATGAGATTATTGATATCATTCAATCCTTCATGTTTTTATATTATTGTTTATTGAATTAAACCATAATTTAGATCTATTATGTTGAATTCATGCTATTCCATATGTTTCATGACATTCTTATTATTGTTTTAACCATGAACTACAAGTGTTTGATAAAATTCTTACAAGAGTGATTTATTTAATAAAAGCATTCATGTTTTGATCTTCAAACTTTAGTGTCATTTTACTATTATTGTTTTTAGTCTTAGGGGTATTGACTACCCAAAACCATAGATATTTATGTAGTCTAATATCAGTACATTACAGAATAATCTTCAGAACATACTATGAGCATTATTAAAATAGTCAGTTACCAGTCCGATGAACTCAGAAAAGACTAGTATTTCGATGTTTTTTAGTTGGGAGTAGTATTTAGCACTGAGCGAGCGTAGGGATAGCGGCTTCCCCTTCAGATAGTAAGAGTCGTTAGTAGCAGTCCCTATACTCCAGAACTACGTAGCTAGCATAGGATATGAGAGCCACCCCTCAGATTAGGCATGACTATTTTGCAGGGGCCACCCATCAGTCCAGGCTTGACACTCTTAGTCTTTCAGATATTATATCAGTTTAGTGGATCTACGTAGCCATCGTCAGTACCCGTGGCATGGTATTAACACCCTTCTAACTGTGGTTACAGGTTAGACCCCGATTAGCTCAAATTGGAGAATGTCGGTTAGATGATACCACCCACAGTCTCAAATATAGACTCAGTTACAGTCCCATCTCAATTATTCACTTTTAGTATTGTTCGACCAAAGCATACAGATTTTAGTTATTTCAGTTTACATATTTTACTCAAGTCATGTTATACGATTCCTCATGCATCCTCAGTATTTATAGATTTTGATACATTTTTAGTATCTACATATTCCATGCTCTTTATTCAGTACTCCATGCTTTACATGCATACCCAGTTAATTATTAGTTCTGTTCATGAAACCATGCATATCAGTCAACCTCATTTAGCATACCAGTACATTCAAAGTACTGATTGCATACCTTTTTTTTTTGCGCTAAGATGTATTATATCTTAGGTTCTGATGCTTAGTTCTCAGCTCACATTAGACTTATCAAGTCCTCAACAGTTGCAGTGGTGAGTCCTTATACTTTGAGGACAAGGTTAATTTATTTTATGTCTCAGTTAGTAGTTAGTTGGAGTTAGTTGGGGCCTGTCCCATCAACTCCTATTCAGTCAGTCAGTTTTAGAGGCTTTTAAGACATTAGAGTCAGTTATTCAATATTCAAATATTACAGTTAGTTATCCAGTTTATCATTATTTTATTAGATTCAATCAGTTGTCTCTATAAACTCATATTTTAGTTTTAAATTTAGTTATTAAAACCTTATGGCATGTCAGTATTATTCTGCATTTATGATCATGTTATCCAGTGCTCACAACAGGTACCAGCTCATGGGTTAGCTTGTGATCCCTCGAGACTGTAAGCACCTTATGACGACTAGGGGGTAGTCCCAGGTCGTTACATTTTCTTACCAAGTTTAAGTTTTACTTTTCTTTGAAGAAAAATAAAAGTAATACCATAATTACTTTACTTTTCCTGAAAGGAAAATATATAACTTTTCCATATTTGGATAACCTCTTTCTAAGAGGAAAGTTTTTGGAACTCTATAAATAGAAAACCCTCCCTTCTCATATAATAGTACAATAGCATTCACAATGTAGTCGTTAAAAGAGTCTGGTTTAGGGGGAGATTTCTCCCATAGGTTTATAATTTTCAATATTAGTTTTATATATAGGCCAATTGGCTAAATAATATTAAGTTCTTAGTATTATTTTATGTGTCTTCTAAATTGTCATCACAATGATTTGCGACTAATAGCTTCCGCATAACGCCCTCTCGATTTCGAACCTAACATGAATAGGTGTGTGCAAGTTGTTAAAAAGGGATATGAAGTTAGAACTCCTAAATTTGAATTTACAGAGGGCTACTTGTATATAAATGGAAAACTTTGTTTGCCTTTGTCTTTATGGAGAGAGTTATTAGTGATAGAGGCATATAATGGAGGTTTGATGGGTCATTTTGGAGTGCCAAAAACCTTAGCTATTTTTAATGAACATTTATTTTGGCCAAAAATAATAAGAAATGTGGAAAGAATTTGTGCTAGGTATTTGGATCGCAAGTATGCTAAATCTTGTACCCAACCCCATAGCTTGTCTACCCTTTTTCCTATTCCTATTGGTCCTTGGCTAGATATTTCCATAGATTTTATTGTAGGTCTCCATAGGACTAGGAATGGCAAAGATAGCATCTTTGTTGTTTTAGATAGATTTTCAAAAATAGCTCATTTTATTGCTTTTCATAGAAGTGATGGTACATCTTATGTTGTTACTTTATTTGTTCACATGTGATGAAATTGCATGGTGTTTCCCAAACAATTGTTAGTGATAGAGATTCAAAAATTCTTAGTCATTTTTTGTGGTATTTGTGGGGAAATTTGGGAATTAAATTTCTTTTTGCTACTTCTTGTCATCCTCAAATGGATGGTCAAATCGAGGTGGTTGATAGAAATTTAGGTAACATGCTTAGAGCTATGGTTAAAGGAAAGTTAAATTCTGGGGAGGATCTACTGCCATTAATTAAGTTTGCATAAAATAGAATTATCCATAGATCTATTGGTATAAATCCTTTTGAGTGTATTCATGGCTTTAATCCCCTGACTCCATTGGATTTAACTCATTTTTTACAAAGATGTTATTGTGAGTGTATATGCAAAAGTTAAGGCAAAAGATATGAAGAAAATCCATGGAAAAGTATAATCATTGAGAAGGCCAGAAAACATGCAACCAAAATAGCCAACAAAGGATGAAAAAAGTCACCTTTGTACTCGATGATTGGGTATGGGTTCACTTTAGAAAAGAGAGGTTTCTGAGAAAAAGAAAGAATAAGCTTATGCCAAGAGGAATGGACCTTTTCAAGTGCTTGAGAAGATTGGAGATAATGCTTACAAAGTGGACTTTCCAAGGGAGTATTTGGTCCATGATGTTTTTAATGTTAGTGATTTATATTTTCCTGATATAGGATTGACGAACTCTAGGATGAATTCTTTTGAAGAAGAATAAGAGAGTGATGTACATCAAAGTGACGCTACTTTAAGAAGACATTTAACAAGAAGTTAAGTTAAGGACCTTCAAGCATTTCAAGTTTTATGGATGAATATGGAATCTCTGAAAGGTTTCAATATGTATGACTTGAAGATATTTAATATTCTAAGTGTCTACCATTTAAATTAGCTTCTAATTTAAATGAAGGGAAATTTGTTCTTTCTTTACTTTTTTTGGCCCTTAGTATAAATAGTTAGTGATTAGGGTTGAACTACTAGTTTTGAAGATTGTATATTTGGGCCTCCTTTGAGAGCTTGATAAACCTATGTTGATTTTTAACACTTTCCTAGTATTTGCAAGTAATGTTACTACCTTATTGAGGATTCTAATAAATTAGGTGCTTTTAGTTCCCAATTGAGTGGTATTTTAGTTAGTTTCACCATTACATCTTTTAATTGTATGAATCTAATTGTGTCTCTCATTACATCAGTATGAATGCTTTTCAAATGGTAGAGGGTTCAACACTTCTCACCAACTTTCTAGTAGAAGAAAGAAACAACCTAACTCTACATAGGGTCATAAGAAAAGGCCTCTAACCTACATTATAAAATAATGTAGCATCCAGGGATGTTTAGTGCGGCGAGTACTGGCATGCAATCCAAGGAAAGAGATAAAATACACATTTACTAAATCAGCTATAAAACACAAGTTCGTCATCCTTTATATTTATAATAATATATTACGAGACTGGGGATGATAAACATAAAGGCATGACCATTTCAAATTTAGTCCTGAACTATGTAGCTTTCACAGACCTTTAGTCACCCACGGGCTATATGGGTCTGGTTCCCACCCACCAGAGGAGCCCCAATCCATGTTGACCATATGGAACAAGGATTAGGCTAAAGTCACCAATAGACAATATCCTCCCAAAAGTATAATAGTGTACTATTTTGTGAATAAAGCACACCGTGGTCATCGACCCACAACGTCGGCAAACATGATTCCAAGTATTCGTCATACCAAGACTTGTAAACCATTTCAATTATGTCATACCATATTTATTAATCATTTTAGACTTCAAATTTCATTTTAAAAATCCATAGCCAATTTCCCCAAGGGAATTTGAAAAGCCTTTTTACTCTTTCCATCCAATGTCATGCAATAATTTAAAGGATAGACTAAACACTATAAATTCCTCCTAAGAAAACTAAATTATGATAGGGGTTGAGGTTCATGTTTCTATCATGCAAAACTATAATCATTATGAAACCTTGTTACCACCTACCACCCCTTTTTAATACCAAGATTTAGTTTACAAATAACCATTTACACATGAACAACCATTAGGACAAGAGAAAACCAACATAAGTAGGTGACAACCCTAAATCCCTCAATTCTAGTTTTTAAATAACCGATAAGAACATGTAAATTTTAATCAATAACACAATATAATGGTAATTAAAGTAAGAGATTATTCAACATGTCTTTTTGAGAAAAGAAATTTTAGAAAAACTTGAATTTTGAAGCCTTGAAAGGTTGAATTTTGGAGAAGAACCCTTATTTGGTGTTCTTAAGAAATAGGGGGGAGATAAATTATGTATTTGGGTTATGAGAAGAGGGAAAATATGTTACTATTAGTTATATGATGATTTAAGACGTAAATTACTAGTTTTTCTTCAAAAAACTGAAGAAAAATGTGAATTTTTGCGTCTCTGGGGCCATGGGCGTGCCATACTCTTATCGTAGACCCTCACTGGCTCGCTTGCAAAAATGCTCATAACTTGTTTTTAGGTATCAGATTAAGGAAAAATTAGATGTGTTGAAAAGAAGACCCAAAGGGCTTTAATTTGGTATATATTAAGCCACCCAATCATTTCTATTCTAAGAGTAACTATCATTGGATGTTGACCCAAGAAAAATTGTATACTAAAACTCAATCAGAAGGAAAGTTCTCAACTAAACTTTGACCTAGGAGATTTGTGTGACTTTAATTAATATCCGAAGATTTTTTCATAGTAAATAATTGATTATACCACTTCTATTAGATAGAAATCATTGGGTTTGGGTCTATCCACATATGAGAAATAGTTCAAATTCTAGCTCAAAAATGTGGGGTGTTATATGTTTTGTATGTCGAGCACCGATATTAGTGTTATATTTAATATGATAAAATTATGGTTATGGGTTCTAATTCTATTTATATTGTAGCTTTTATTATCAATTTTGTCATGACCCAATTTTGTCATGAGTAACTATCATACTACTCATCCAGTAGGAGAATAAACTACCCCTAAACTAGATCCATGATCAACGCTTAGAGAAAATAAATAGAACTAACCATCAATAAAATATCAATTCTAAAGAAATAAAATATAAGTACAACTTAAGGAGAAACATTGCACTTAACCAAAACCATCCCTGGGATCCATAAGTCATCTGTGCCAAAACTACTAAAGATTTCCAAGAAGAGGATGCAACCCCAAAAACTAAAATGAAAGCATAAGACCAGAAATAAACACTCTATCGTCCAAGAAGGATTCATGGTATCTCAAAAATATATTGTTCACCCTTGAATCCAAAGTCCAATGCTAGAATCACAAGTGAGGTCTTGCAGGAGCCACTGAAATATGTATTTCACTCACAAAAATAAGAGCAGATGTAGTATCAGCACACAAGAAAATAATAATCTACCGGTAGGGTCATTTTCCAACCTAAGATCAGAATATGAGCACTTGACTAAAACATAGTATAACAAGTTAAGACATGTGCAACAACCTCCACCTAGAACAAATTCATCACTAAACTCCCTCCGTCCCTCGAACTCCATAAATTAATAATTCTAAGGTTAAATTATCAATTACTAGCTAATGGAGAAGATATCGTTATCCTTACAAAGACAAACAATGAAAATCTGATGAAAATCGACTATTTCTTACCCAAAAATGTGTTTTAAAAAATAAACCATTTTGGAGAATTTTAAAAGAAATCTATGACTTTCATCACTTTAACAAGCATTAACCGGGTTGACCGTCGCTATAGCAGGATTTTTTTCGCTATAGGGACATCGGTGGGACAGAAAGTCCAAAGTCACCTGAAAATCTCAATTTTTACAATACACTTTTAATATGGAATATTTCAAACAATGTTATTTGCACTAAGATTGATTTTGGGAGTTCTACTTATCTAAATTTAATTTCGTTAATTTCTATGAGTTCCTTACTTCTTATCTAACTAGAAATAACATCAAACACCATCAAAATTTCCAAAATCATTCTCGAATTTTCATAGACTACACGTCGCTCAAATTTTATTCAAAACTAACCTAGGCTGAAATTTATATCTTCAAATTCAAAAAATAATTAACATGAAATTTTAACTAAAGGTTTATACATAATGGAAGAGATGATCATTACACCACAAATTAATTTTATTGTTAGAGAGTTGATAAAATTATCTTATTTCAATTACACATTCAAGCCAATTGGACACGTGACGGGTTACATTTATCAGAAGGTATGTTACAGACCTGCTTAATCATATGCAAATAGGTTCATGTGGTCCTATCTCCACACTAATTTCATTCTCATCCAAGATCTAATACTGATGGATGTTCATTTCATGATCAAACTCTGTAAAAGATAATTGTTAGAGCTTTACAAAATTTGATGTTTACTAGACCTGGTATACATTATGTGGTAAATAAAGTATCATAATTTATGCATTACCTTATGGATTCTAACTGCATTTTCGTCAAACATATTCTCCATTATGTCAAGTCAACTACTTCTCATATATTTTTTTCTCGCGGGACATCCACCTTACGTCATGGTTAAAGTGATTTGGGCTGGAGAGGTGATGTTGATGATCGCGAGTCTATCACTAGGTTCACTATTTTTTCTTAGTTCTTATTTAATTTCCTAGGCTTCTCTAAAAATAATGATCTGTATCACAGTTAATCACAAAGGAGGCACCTTGGATTAGTTGCGACTACCTCTGAAATGGCATGAGTCGAGCTTCTCCTTCGAGAGTTTGGATCATTTCACTAACTTTCTTCTCATTCACTAGTGTGATAATCTTAGTGCCCCCTATTGGATTCTAATCCCATTTTTCATTTCCTAGTGAAACATATGAAAATCAATTTTATTTTTCCGTGATAAGGTTTGTAAGAAGACCTTATCAGTCAGATATGTAAGCTCTCATGATCAAATGAGTGATGCTCTTATCAAGCCTTTGTCCAAGGACTAATTTTTGTATTTGAAGCTCCAATGGACAGTTGTTCCACACCCTCATCAACCTGAGGTGTCTGGGGGGGGAGTGCAATTAGGATAATGTCATGTAGGAGTTTGAATGAAAGTCTATTTGTATATGTTTGCTGATTGTTTTTACTTAACTTTACGAAGTTGTGCAATTATTTTCAGACTAGGAGTCCTTAACAGTGAAAACTTTCACTACGAGAACAACAACCTCTAGGGAAGGAAATTCCCGTTCCTAAAAGTCCAATTTTGGTCGCAAATGATCTTTTAGGATGGGAAAATTCTGGGCGTGGCTCATCCGAATAGCCTCTTTCTCTAAAGGTCTACTGCGACGAGGTGCTCTAACTAATCGTTAAATGTCATTAGAGATAATAACATATTCGGTCTCAAAAATACTTTTAAAGACTGTATATCTCACCCCTAAAAGATGATTTTCATATTTAAAAAATATTTATTTTCTAGTCGCTAAATATTTTTTTGCTATGAGTAACTATCTTATCCTAAATTAATCTGTCACGACGAGCACCTAACTCATTTGGGATTAATATTTAGAGAGAAGCAACTGCTCACCCTAAATTAACCTTTAGAGATGAGAAACTAACTCGTCCTTGATTAACCTTTAGAGACGAGCAACTAACTCGCCCTAGATTGCTACTAAAAATGTCGAAGGATAATAAATATAGTTTTAATATTTGCTAAACAGAAAAAACCAAATCAATTAAGATCCCTAGCTAGAATATGATGTCAATAGTTTCAATATTTGCTAAATAAAAAAAAAACATAACCAATTAACATCCCGAGCTAGAATTTGATGTCAAGTTTACATAATGTTCTTAGCAAAATAATAATGATCTTCTGCATTTTCTGAACTTGCATCTTCACTTATAACTTCAATCTTCAGAAATCTATAAGAACAAAATTTAGGAAAGAAAATTAATAACTTTTGGTATATAATTTAATATACATAAGAAGAAAGGAATTGGAACACAGTATAGCAATGGATAACTGACTTAGTCAATGGATAAAACAAGTACGAAGAGTTTAAAACTAAGTCCAACTATGAGATGAATTTGAAAAAAGTAATCGCTTTCATTCAATTTGCAATGTTTGATTCACGAAAAAGGAGAAAAGAATTAACTAAATCAACGAAACTACTTAGATATTCTTTTGGGATGAAGTGAGAACTAGTGTAAAATGTTAACACAGGTAAAAATCCTACATAAGTCTGAAAGCATTATTGTGTATGATTTAAGAAAAACTGAAGCTTGACAGTTGAATAAGCATTAAGCAACTTGCCTAGGATACACATTAAAAACAAAGTCAGAGTCAAAGAATTGTAGCTTTACCAAAATTGTTCTTACATAATGAGGGGTACTATGTAGTGAAATTTCAGAACCAAAAGGATAGAGACAAAATCTTATATTCTGGACCTTATACAGTGGTAGATAATTTGGGAGGGCCAATAGAATAGAAGATGTTGTCTCGCTGGTAGATAATTTGGAAAGAAAGCTGTTACGGATGGAACTTTAGATGATGATCAAGATGGTGTTCATGCTCTTGATCGATCCATGATTGTGTTGCCTGAGCTCAATAAATCTGGACAGCAAATTGGAATATAGTTGATGGGATGTCAAATTAGAATATAGTTTCTGGGAAGTAAATTGGAATATAGTTTTTGGGCAACAAATCTTGATCTAAGTGGAACTACAGCTATAGAAAAAGTGTAAAAATTTGTCTAAGAATATAGTTTCTGGGAAGCATTTTTCTGATGAAAAAGGCAACAGCATTGCAAAAAATTCTAGTCATGAATGGCTTGTGGTTTCGCACAAGAAAATTGGTGGTTCTAAGTCTAAACAACCAGATTTGCACCATAAAAATGATATACGGGTTGGGTTTGATGCAAGTAATTGTATAGCTAAAGGTACATAGTTTGACTTGCTTTGAGATGAAAATTTTGGACAACAGTTGATGGGCAATGCATCTAGAGTAATGAGTGGAAATAAGGGTGTTTCTTAATGTGTCCAAGGGAAATATTATTGAAATGGGAGCAACGGGGGTTGTATACAATATTGAAATGCAACACTAGAATAAATGGCTGTTGGAGTAAAAAAGCTACGAAAACATTCAACACCATAATATGTACAGTTATGGCTGTTCTAGAATTTGGTCAATGAGACTTGTATGTACAGATTAACCATGTACTCCTTATTCTAGATTTTATTAAAACGGTCTCAACGAGGATTCCTATATTAAAAGAGGAAGGTTATCGATGCATTAAGCTTGTACTTGTGATTTTAGGAAAAAAGAAAGGTTAAAATCTTTGTGTGCAATAGGACATATCCATTTCAGTTTATAATAGTGTTTGATTGGGCACAATATTTAAGATTTTTATTTTGACTTGTGTATGTTAGTGATAGTGAAAGAAAATAGCAAAGTAATAGTTTAAAAGTTAGTTGGCCGAGAAAAAGATCATATTGAAGTTTAAAGCTTGAGAAGTTTAATGATTTTGTATTTTTGAAAGTTGTGGAAGTTGGAGAAATAGTTATGAGAACAACCACAAATATCTCAAACACTCAAACAAAATTTCATTATACCGTCCAAATTTTTGAATTAAATTGTGGTGTTCAAAATGGTTATGATTTGTGTTCTCCAATTCTTTTGTTTGTGTTGAATTCAGGTGTGTATTGTCACACCCCTTTTTCGCTCGAGGGATCGAGTCGAAGGGTTTTTCCCATTAAAGTAACAATATTGAATAGGGATTAAATTATTTACAGAGTCGCCACTTGGAATTGAGTTTTGGTGTTCCAAGTCACCCTTTTTTTTTTTTTTTTTTGAATCCCTAATCAAAAGGAAATGACTCTTATTTGGTCTGCAAAAACAGAAAATGGGTAAGAAATTCTGTTGATCGAGGGGAAGGTGTGAGGCACCCCTCGAATCCCGTGGTTCTAGCACGGTAGCTTTTATTGACTTATCTCGACTTAAATTATTTTAATAAATTGTGTTAAGGCCTAAATCGCTCATTTTATATATCTAAAATCTCGTTTATTATTAAATAAATCGATGACGAGTTGAAAAATATTTGTCAAGTAAATTTTAGAAAAATATTTACTAAGGTGTATTTTTACATCCTTGAATTATTTTAAAATGTCTCAGGAAGATGCGTGCGCCACATTCTTAGTTGAAACAAAAATTTTAAACGTGCCTAAATTTTGTCTAGCGTTAAAGGAATTTGTTTTGTCTCTTGTAAACTTGAGACAATTCTATCTTATCCATTTTTATTCTTTTTCACATTTTTATTTTTTTTTGCAACGAGTTTTGAATTATTTTGTAACTCGCCTCGCTCCTTTACAAAATGGGTTTTTCCTCTCTTTTCTTTTCCTTTATGAATTATGGATATTATATATCCATATAAATAAATCTTCCTAAACAGATTAATCTTATGCTTGGTGAACAAAATTATATATAGGCTAAACAAAACTAATGAAAAGCAAAATAACATAATCACATGATAAAGTTAATTAATAAAGTTATATTTAACAAAATTATCATAACGAAATTAACAACAACAACAAAGAAGAAAAATAAAAAAATAAAAAATAAAAATTAAAAAAATCACGTGTTACATTTAACAAAATTTTCATAATTAAACTAACCTGAAATATATATATATAATCATGCCAGTTTTCTTTTTAAAATTATACTACTGTTTTTTTTTTTTTTTGACCTACTTTGTTATTTCTCAAAAATTCCGTTCTTTTGTTTTTTTAACTCTCTTGGTCGTTTTTTTTTTTTTTTTTTTTTTTTTTTAGAAAACTGCAAATCATTACTCTAAATCCATGAACAAAAAATAAAAAAAAAAAAAAAAAAACCTTTATTCTTAACATGTTATGTTTTCCATTTCATTTTTTTTTTTTTTGTTCTTGCATGCATGCATTCATGAATCATTAATTGTGAGCTTTAACATAATTACATACTAAATGCATGTCAATTAACACAATTTTACATATTAAAACACAAATAACTTTAAAAATCATTTCATTTAAAATTCAAAATCAATCTAACTAACATTATTTCGAAAACAACGTACGAATTACAAATAAAGACATAAAGCGTGAATTACAAAATAATAATAATAATAATAATAATAATAATAAATTAAACATACTAAATAATATAAGAAGCCATTGAAATAAATTCATTCACAATTCGATTTATAACAAAACTTATAAAATAAATAATACGAAATTTGATATGAACCTGTGTGATGAATTAAAACCGGAAAAAAAAAATATATCGTCATCGGAAACTCAAACGGGGACCCGGCGCCAACTATTTGGAACACTTTTCTTTTCTTACTTTTTTTTTTTTCTTTTTGGTTTTGCTCGCTTTTCCCTCACTATTTCTTGTTTTCGATCTTTTTTTTTTCTAATTTTTTTTTTTTTTTTAGTGTTGTTTCTTTGTGAATCCTTACAACACTCTATTATTATTTCAATATTTGCATCAGAAAGACCCAAAGCCTTACATGCAAACAAACCCCACAAATCAAAAGTTAATCAACAAAAGATAAATATTAAAATATACCCCATAAAAATAAAAAAGAAAAAGTCTAATACACTCTTCTAGTGCTCCTTCTACTAACTCTTTTTTTTTACTACCTAATAGTGAGTTTTTGTCCTCTTTCTCAACCCACTACACTTTTATTCCCTTTTTTCTCCCTTTTCTCCACACTTTGCTCTTGTTTCAATTTCTTGAAACACCCCATAAAATTTTATTTATTACTATAGAAAGAAATCGTGAATGAAAGATATAAAGGGTGCATAAATAATACATTTTTAACTCTTTTTCCTTTTTTTTTTATACATGCATGCATGAGTCTTAAGTTATAGCTTGTAATACAATTACACACATAAAAATATTATGATGAATAAACGCATACTCATTTCCAAAGCCTCACGTTTAAATAATTAAATTTACATGCTAAATAATGTATGAAGACATTTAAATAATTTCATTCATATTTTGATTCCTGATACAACTTTATAAAATAATAGTACAAGATGGAATAAAACCTGTATAATAATCGAGTATTGAAATAAGGACGTCGTCACCAGAAACTCGAATGGATTGTGAAAAAATCCGGAAGTACCTATCAATTTGGCTTCTAATTCCCCTTTTGCTTTCTTTTTTTTCTGCCTTTTCCTTTGATTTTTTTTTTTTAAAGTTTCTAAAAAATGTTCCCTCTTAATCCCTTCTGTTCGTTCTCCTCCTTTTTTTTCTTTTTTTGTTTATATAATGGTATATATGTATGGTGTTTGTGTGTGTTGTCATGGGGACGTGGGGAGGTGTTGAGGGAAAATGGGGAATGTGGGGGGGTTAGGGTAGTTTTAAGATTCTTTTTTTTTTTTTTTAAATAACGAAAAATAATAAATAAATAAATAGATAATAGCAACAAAATAAATAATAATAATAATAATAATAATTAGTTTATTTTTATATTTCAAAAAAAAAAAATACAATAACAGTCTAAAAATAGTCAAAAACAAATTATATAATTAAGATAGTCCAAAAACTATTATTATTATTATTTTTTAATTATTATTATTATTAAAAAAAATCCTAAAATTAAATTCATTTAATTATTTATATTATATTAACCATAAAATAATAGTCAAAATAATATATTATTAAATATAAATATAAATATTTAGTATCGATAAACAAGTTAAAATTTAGGGAGGATCAAAAATCACGTGTCTACATTTTTGCCCCTCTTTGTGTGAAATCTCGAAGAGTTTTCATACAAAGAAGTAGACAGTATATGATTTTTGACCCTCCAATTATTTGAAAGGTAAAAATAAGAATAAAAAGATAAATATGACCGAGTCCTGTTTTTGGACATCCTACCTATCCCGGGTTATGAGGGAATCAGGTCATGAGTAGTTCAAAAGGTAATTTGGTGAAAGAGAAAGTAAAAGTCGAGTGAGATTTCGTCGAGTTTCTGGTTGACGACTTCTGCTTTTACATTCAACTGACTAATAAAAATCAAAAATGAAAAAAATCCAAGTAAAAATTGCAATCTCCAGAATCTTGATTCAAATCTTCATGACTTGAACTTGAAAATTTGCCCTATTCTTCAGGCGGGCTCCTGAACTTTCTTTTCTTCACCCTGTTCTTCAGGCGGGCTCCTGAACTTTCTTTTTCTTCACCCTGTTCTTCAGGCGAGCTCCTGGACTTATAATTTCTTCACCCTGTTCTTCAGGCGGGCTCCTGGATTTATAATTTCTTCACCCTGTTCTTCAGGCGGGCTCCTGGACTTACAATTCTTCACCCTGTTCTTCAGGCGGGCTCCTGGACTTACAATTCTTCACCCTGTTCTTCAGGAGGGCTCCTGGACTTTTTTTTTCTTCACCCTTCTCTTCAGGCGGGCTCCTGAACTTTCTTTTCTTCACCCTGTTCTTCAGGCGGGCTCCTGGACTTACAATTCTTCACCCTGTTCTTCAGGCGGGCTCCTGGACTTACAATTCTTCACCCTATTCTTCAGGCGGGCTCCTGGACTTACAATTCTTCACCCTGTTCTTCAGGCGGGCTCCTGGACTTTTTTTTTCACCCTGTTCTTCAGGCGGGCTCCTAGACTCAAAGCAAATAGTGAAACAGAAAAATAACATCCTATTCTTCAAGAGGGTCCTCTATATAAAATATATTCCCATTCTTTAGGAGGGTCCTGAGCATAAAAAATAAATTCCCATTCTTCAGGAGGGTCCTGAGCATAAAGTAAATTCCCATTATTCAGGAGGGTCCTGAGCATAGAATAAATTTCCATTATTCAGGAGGGTCCTGATCATAAAATAAATTCCCATTATTCAGGAGGGTCCTGAGCATAAAATAAATTCCCATTATTCAGGGGGGTCCTGATCATAAAATAAATTCCCATTATTCAGGAGGGTCCTGAGCATAAAATAAATTTCCATTATTCAGGGGGGTCCTGATCATAAAATAAATTCCCATTATTCAGGAGGGTCCTGAGCATAAAATAGATTCCCATTATTCAGGAGGGTCCTGAGCATAAAATATATTTCATACAACACACATAAAATTTTGCCCCGGTTTGTACTGAAAAAATTTATGTGTTACTGGATCTTAATATATCTCGCAAAGAATAAAGTTTATCATGACCGAGATCCAGTATCGGATATTGTAATCATGCTTCCTGCATTGAATGAAGTGTCAAAAGTGCATCCTTTAGCTGAAAACATTATTTCTTCTCTGTTCCAAACAAAGAAAAATTGTGAGTTTTAAAACATGTGGTGGTTAGTTTGTGGCATGTGGCTTTTGAAATGACCGCTCTCGCACTTGCCATGCTCGACTCTTTCCCAATTCATGATAATCTTCTTTGAATTGTCATATTTCTGAATCAGAATTCTGACTACTGAGATCTTCAACTCAAATCATATTTCTGTTGTATGATGCTTCTGATTTTAGCTTCCAATACATCCCGTAGATTTCCTCAAGTTTTAAAATGGTCAAATCACAATCATCTTGAGTACTTTACTTTTACTTTGAAATGTTGTCTCTGTACATCGACTCTTTGTCTTGCTTTGTACCCTTAAAGGAGTTGGTAGCGAGTTTGGAGTCTTTTCTCAGTTGACTTGACGTGAATTTGACTCAAAAGACAACAAAAATTTTTGTTTGATGACAAAGACACAAAAATCAAAAAAAAAATAAAAATAAAACAAAATAAAAAGACAATAGATATCTTCTTTTCAAAACGAAGAGGAAGCTTATCTGAATGTGGAAGTCGATTCTGGTGATTATGACATGCATTTTGAATAAAATAACCAGATCTACCCACACCAATCATTACAACTTTTGTCCCCATATTGAGCTTGAAATTAAGCCAATCTTGAATTTGTTCCTTCTTGATAACAACCTTTCTTAAACTAGTGGCACCTCAATGGGTTTTGCCAACGAGTCTATCTCCTTTTATTGCTGCCTTAGCTCACAGTCGTCTTACGGTGCCCGAAAGGGTTTTCACCAATAAGACTCTCTCGTTTTCATTTTTTCATCACACTTTTTTTTTTGAGACAAACACCCAAAATATGAAATATCATGCACTCATAATATGTTTAGCCTTGACATTCTCAAAGATTAATCCGAAGGTCTTTCTTTGGTTGTAACTTGGCTTTTGGATAGGGTTAGAAAGAAAGGTAGGCATGAGGCTCAAAAAATTTATAACATTGGGTGAAACATACAACTTTTGGAATCTATCCTTTTAATAAAATAATTTTATTTTTTTTTTGGCCCCAGTTTCATTTCATTCTGGGTAATTTGAATTTTCTTCTGGTTAGACCGAACCCCAGAGTAAGGCTTCCTACGTATCTTGTCATAACAAGAATCAGGTCAAACGTAGTTCATGAAACATCATTCTTTTGTTTGATTTTGAATTTTTGATTGATTTTTTTTTTTTTTTTGAGATTCCAAAAGAGGGGTTCGAAGAAAAAATAAAAGCTCAAAGGGGTATGCAAAGGTTTATATATCATTTAGATAGTAGAACAAAATGCTTTCATCATTTCAATCTTTAAAAATATAAGTACAAAACATACATAACATAATTGTACATGAATATCATACATAATATCTTTTAACTGCATCAGCATTGACCGGCATTCCTTTCATTTTTCCTTCCACATCAGTCAGATATAACGCGCCACTAGGTAACACTTTCTTTACCATGAATGGCCCATGCCAATTAGGAGAAAATTTGCCTTTGGCTTCAATCTGATGAGGAAGGATGCGTCTTAGTACTAACTGACCAACTTCAAAATGTCTGTGACGCACCTTTTTATTATATGCTCGTGCCATTCTCTTCTGATATAGTTGTCCATGACATACTGACGTCAATCTTTTTTCATCAATCAAACTTAATTGCTCCAAACGATTCTTGACCCATTGGTCTTCATCAATTTCAGCTTCCACAACTACTCGAAGAGATGGAATCTCAATCTCTGCAGGTATAACTGCTTCAGTTCCATACACTAACAAGTAAGGAGTTGCACCAATTGCAGTCCGAACTGTAGTACGATAACCCAACAAAGCAAAAGGTAACTTTTCATGCCATTGTCGGGAACTTTGCACCATCCTACGGAGTATTTTCTTTAAGTTCTTGTTGGCAGCTTCCACAGCTCCATTCGCCTTTGGACGATAAGGAGTTGAATTTCAATGCATAATCTTAAATTGCTGGCACACTTCTCACATCAGATGGCTATTGAGATTCGCAGCATTATCCGTGACAATTATCTTTGGAATGCCGAAACGACAAATGATGTTGGAGTGAATAAAATCAACCACAACTTTCTTGGTCACTGACTTGAAAGTCACTGCTTCTACCCATTTCGTGAAATAATCAATGGCTACCAAGATGAACCTATGTCCATTCGAGGCTTTTGGTTCAATTGGTCCAATTACGTTCATTCCCCAAGCCATAAAAGGTCATGGAGCAGTCATTGTATGCAACTCGGATGGAGGGGAATGTATCAAGTCTCCATGTACTTGGCATTCATGACATTTACGAACGAAATTGATGGAATCTCGCTCCATGATGAGCCAATAGTAACCTGCTCGGAGTATTTTCTTTGCCAAAACATACCCACTCATGTGTGGTCCACAAATCCCAGAATGCACTTCAGTCATGATTTTTGAAGCTTCTTCAGCATTTACACACCTCAAAAGTCCCAAATCAGGAGTCCTCTTATACAAGATTCCTCCACTTAAGAAAAATCCACTAGACAAACGTCGAATGGTTCTCTTTTGATTACCATCAGCATGTACAGGATACTTCCCAGTCTGAATATATTCTTTGATATCGTAGAACCAAGGCTCCCCATCAAATTCTTCTTCAACCACATTACAATATGCATGTTGATCATGAATCTGTATATGCAAAGGGTCAATATAAGTTTTATCGGGATATTGAAGCATCGAAGATAATGTCGCCAAAGCATCAGCAATCTCATTATGAGCTCTGGGAATGTGTTTGAACTTTACTAATACAAATCATTGACAAAGATCTTGCAGACAACTTCTATATGGTAGGAGTTTCGAATCACGAGTCTCCCAATCTCCTTGGATTTGGTGGACTAATAAATCTGAATCTCCGAATACCAACAATTCTTGGACCCCCATGTCAATGGCTAATCTCAATCCCAGAATGCAAGCTTCGTATTCTGCCATATTATTGGTACAGTAGAATCGAAGTTGGGCTGTTATGGGATAATATTGTCCTGATTCAGAAATAAGAACCGCTCCTATCCCCACTCCTTTTATATTAGCAGCTCCATCAAAGAACAACTTCCATCCTAAATGACAATCTTCTGAAACAAACTCATCAGCATACAATACCTCTTCATCTGGAAAATAAGTCTTCAATGGCTCATACTCCTCATCAATAGGATTTTCAGCCAAATGATCCGCCAAGGCTTGAGCTTTCATTGCAGTTCGTGTCACATAAACAATATCAAACTCTGTGAGCAACATCTGCCATTTCGCGAGTCTGCCTGTGGGCATAGGCTTCTGAAAGATATACTTTAAAGGATCCATACGAGATATGAGGTAAGTAGTATAAGATGACAAGTAATGTTTCAACTTTTGAGCTACCCAAGTTAAGGCACAGCACGTTTTCTCAAGAAGAGTGTACTTAGCCTCATAAGTGGTAAACTTTTTGCTGAGGTAGTAGATGGCTTGTTCTTTCCTTCCTGTGACATCATGTTGACCCAATACACAGCCAAAAGAATTATCTAAAACAGACATGTACAATATCAAAGGTCGGCCTGGCTCTGGAGGAACCAAAATAGGCGGATTCGACAAGTGTCTCTTAATTCTGTCAAATGCCTCTTGACATTCTTCAGTCCATTCAACTTTAACATTCTTCTTCAACAACTTGAATATTGGCTCACAAGTTGTCGTAAGCTGAGCAATGAATCTACTGATATAATTCAACCTTCCAAGTAAACCCATCACCTCCGTTTTATTTTTTGGTGGAGGTAGATCTTGGATATCTTTTATTTTTGAAGGACCTAACTCAATGCCACGTCGACTGACTATAAAACCCAAAAGTTTTCCTGACGGAACTCCAAATACACATTTTGCTGGATTAAGTTTGAGATCATACCTCCGAAGCCTTTCAAAGAATTTTCTCAAATCTTTGATATGATCAGATTGTTCTCTCGACTTAATGATCACATCATCCACATAAACTTCAATTTCTTTGTGCATCATGTCATGAAACATTGTGGTCATCTCCCTCATGTAAGTTGCCCCAGCATTCTTTAATCCAAAAGGCATAACTCTATAACAATATGTTCCCCATGGAGTAATAAATGATGTCTTTTCCGCATCTTCTGGATCCATAATGATCTGGTGATACCCCGCATAACAATCCACAAAAGAAGCAAGATCATGTTTGGCACAATTGTCCAATAAAATATGAATATTAGGAAGTGGAAAATTATCTTTCGGACTTGCTTTGTTTAAATCGCGATAATCAACACACATCCGAACTTTACCGTCCTTCTTTGGAACAGGGACAATATTTGCCAACCAAGTAGGATACTGGGCCACTCGAATGACTTTAGCCTCAAGTTGCTTTGTGATTTCCTCTTTAATTTTTACACTTATGTCAGTTTTGAACTTTCTCAGCTTTTGCTTGACAGGAGGAAAAACAAGATCAATTGGCAATTTGTGAACTACCAAATCAGTGCTTAAACCGAGCATATCATTATAAGACCACGCAAAGATGTCCTTATACTCATGCAAAGCTTCAATTATAGCTTTCTTTTGTTGTGGTTGGACATGTACACTTATCTTAGTCTCCCTAATATTTTCAAGATCTCCTAAATTGATCGCCTCAGTTTCTTCCAAATTGGGATTTGTCTTATTTTCGAACTGTTTGAAATCTTCGCCTATATCCTCAAATGCTTCTCCTTCATCGTATTCAACCTCCTTATTCATTATTTCAAAATTAGATTGGGTTTTTAAATCTGGTGAACAATTCTTCATGCATGTCATATCATTAGAATCGACATAGAAAGAACTGTATGATAGAAAATAAATAAATAAAATTAGACTTAAAATAAAACAAAGGGAAACTGCGCTTAATTAGAAACATAGATAGAAAGAGTTTTAAACTAACATACCAAATCTAAAGTTCTGAATTGTAATCCTAGGATAATTTAAATTACAGAAGTAAAAACAAGCAAACTACTAAGACTGTAAGAAAACAAACAAACTACTAAGACTGTAAGAAAACAAACAAACTACCAAGACTCTTTTATAATAGGGAGAGGAGTGGCCTCCCAATTGTTAAGCTGGACATCAGGGCCGACAAACTGCATATCTGCATTACTGGTACCTTCCCCAATTTCAACCATATCAGCTTCAATGAACGCATTCTGAAAAAGATCAATCAACTCTGTACCATCATCATTCATTGATTCTGCAGCAAGTAACTTGGAGGATCCTATATCACTGAATTTTATAAAAGACTCATGAAGTGGCGGTATCGGCTTGGTAAGTGACCATGACTCTTTCTTACGCTTTTTAGCCTTCTTTATATCTTCAGCAGTAGGCTCGTATCCCAAACCAAAAGTACCAAAGTTCTCATAAAGTTTTACTGGATGAACTATGCCTTGCAAAAACATCCCTAGACCTTTTCCTGGTTCGAAACCATGTTTCAACATTTCATTCACTACCATAACAGATGTAGAGGACAATTGTGGTCTTGCGATGAGATTCCCCTCGAGTATATGCTCAACAACCATTACCTCAGAAGCTTGATGAATTAACACATTGGCAGTATTTGCTTCGATGGAAGAAACAGAATAGTCTTTGTACATTGATAAATCTCCTTCACCATGAACCACTATCTCTTGCCTGTCACATTCGAATTTGACCATTTGATGCAACGTTGATGCGACTGTTTTAGCCCTATGAATCCATGGCCTTCCCAATAACATATTGTATGAAGCATCAATGTTCAGTACTTGAAAATCCATAGCAAAATCCACAGGCCCAATTGTCAATATGAGTTCTATTTCACCAATGGCATCAGTTTTCGACCCGTCAAATCCTTTGACACACACATTGTTAGATCGGATTCTTTCTCCATTAACATTCAACTTTTGTAAAGTTGACATAGGACAAATGTTAGCACCTGATCCTCCATCAATTAACACTCGAGTGATGATGAAATGTTCGCATTTGGCAGAAATATACAGACCTTTGTTATGCTCCGTACCTTCTATAGGCAATTCATCATCTGAAAAAGTAATTTTATTTGCTTCAAGGATTCTTCCAACAACTTTTTCCAGCTGATTTACTCTAATCTCTCTAGGAACACATGCCTCATTAAGAATCTTCATTACAGCCTTGCGGTGTTCTTCTGAATGTATCAATAAGGATAACAAAGAAATCTGTGCTGGTGTCTTTTTCAATTGTTCTATAACAGAATATTCTGGCAATTTCATTTTCTTTAAGAATTCTTCAGCTTCTTCATCAGTGACAGGCTTCTTGACTGTCATTCGTTCTTCACCACCTTGTTTATTCTTTCTTAACTCTACTGTAGCATAACATCTTCCAGATCGAGTTAATCCCCCTACTTCATCTACCTCTTCAGTCACTTCTTTCCCTTTGTGCATCACCACAACGCGATCATAATTCCAAGGGACTGCCTTGGTATCGACCATAGGCAGCTGTGACACTGGTTTGATAACAATAGGAGCTATAGGAGCTCCTTTTATGATTAAAAGAGGCATATTGGCTCTTCCAGGAATAATGAGTTTCGGCTTTATTTGACTTGACCCAATATTTTGTGAAATCTCTTTCCCCATTACCAAGGGATCATTTGATGATTCGGGTTTTGCTATCACCATCTCTGCTTCTGCAAGCTTTTCTTTCGTTATATCTACAGCATTTGCCGATTTTTCCAAATCAGTTTTAATTTTAATGATCGGCTTAAAGGGAATTGTAACATCTTCACCACTGAGTATCACATCGAGCATGTTTGTTTCATTATGATCTGGCAGCGGATTTTGATTGACATTTGGAGTGCCTGGACTTTCTACCATGATCTGTTGGGTATCAATCAACTCTTGAATGGCTCTTTTCAGATGCCAACATTTCTCTGTGTCGTGCCCTGGGGCATCAGAACAGTATTCACATCTTCTAGAATAGTCCAAATTCTTCGGAGGAGGATTCGGGATCCTTCTCTCAATTGGGTTTAGAACATTCATTTTTCTTAGCCTATGAAATAAACTGGTGTAAGATATTCCAATAGGAGTGAAATTATCTTTTACCATGTTATCTCTTTTGAATTCTGTTCTAGGCCGAAAATTAGACCTCGGAGGGCCTCTTTGAACTTGCGGGGCCATTGGACGATTTTGGATTGCTGGTGCACGCCACTGCGGGTAAGAAGGACCTCGAGCATATGATTGTGTATTATAAATAGGATATTGGGGAGATGGAACAAAATATAATGGATTCTGTGCATATGGTTGACGCGCACCTCTCCAATTTTGTCGTGGACCTGTCATGACCGTTGCTACATCCTCTTTTCTTTTCTTTCCCCCAAAACTTCCTATACCACTTTGAATTGCCTATGTTGTTGCTTTCAAAGCGTCCTGGCTGATGATCTTTCCTGATTTGATTCCGTTTTCTACCATCTCTCCAACTTTGATAACTTCTACAAATGTGTTTCCGATAGTAGAAAGCAAATGATGGAAATAATCAGGTTCTTGTGCTTGCAGAAAAATATCAATCATTTCGGATTCTTTTATCGATGGTCTAACTCTTGAAGCCTGCTCTCTCCATCTGATGGCATATTCTCGAAAACTTTCAGTCATCTTTTTTCTCAAGTTGGCAAGCGTAGTGCGATCTGGCACTATCTCAATGTTATACTGAAATTGTTGAACGAAATCTCGAGCCATGTCGTCCCACACGTGCCAACGGGAAATGTCTTGGTCAATGAACCATTCAGAAGCTATCCCTGTAAGGCTTTCTCCAAAGTACGCCATCAATAATTCTTCTTTTCCTCCTGCTCCCCTTAATTGATTGCAAAACTTTTTCAAATGAGCTACAGGATCGCCGTGTCCTTCATATTTGTCAAATTTTGGCATTTTGAACCCTATCGGTAAATGGACATCAGGAAACATACATAAATCCTTATATGAAACACTTTTGGGTCCACCTACTCCTTGCATATTTCTCATACTTTGTTCCAGGCTTCTAACTTTTCTAGCCATCTCCTCCTGTTCCTCATTCTTAGCAATCTTCTCAATCACGATAGGAGTATCACGTTGATGAACATGATAATGTGGATTTTGTGACTTGAAAGACATTTCAGGAGGATATAACATATCATGATTTGGTTTTCCCATATTCTTTGGTATTGTCGGTGGAATACCTGCAGTAGCTGGCGCTACAGAAGCAAAAAGTGGGTTATTTACGACAGATGGATTTGGTGGGCGCACGGTAGAAGTATCAGCAACTCCAGGCATATTAGTAAATGGGCCAAATCCTGGTGGGTAAAATGGATCACTAGTTTGAGCTGGGTCAGAATTTGGATCATTTGAAGTTGAAAGTCCAGGGATTGAAGAAGGAGGAGCTTGTCCATTCAACCAAGCTTTGTACATCTCCGCCATCTGTTGTTTTAATGACTTTATTTCTTCCATTGATGTTAATTCCTGCGAAATCAACTGATTCTGCTCTTCTTCACTATCAGACCCAATATCTTCTCTGCGAGTCATTCTTCTTTTACCCTTATATCTGGTGTTATACGGATGCGATGCCAGTTTAAACCACAAACCAACCACCAATTATTTTATCTTTCTGTGAACAAGTAGCAAACGGGTGAGTGTTATGTATTTAACACATTATAATGCCACGTTATATGTCATGTTTATATATGCATTTCCCAACCTATCATGGAAGCTTTGTGTTTCATCCCGGCTTTTCTAGGCATATTTTCAAAAATTCTGATCGAACCCTTTGGAGGGTTGCCTACGTATCATGTCAAGACATGAATCAGATCTTGCGTAGTTCGGGTGGAACTTAACAATTTTTTTTTATTATTATTATTATTAAAGAAAATAAATAAAGTAAGTGAAGTAAAACATATGTAATATATATAGAAAATAAACGGTCAACTTCATTACATTCTATGATAAAAGAACTGACCCAACTCCTAAAATAAAACCTACTAACTTACACCTGAAAACTAAAAGACATAATATCTAAATTTTTTTTTTTTTTCAAAAAAAAAAAAAAAAAAAAAACTGAAAAATAAAAATAAAAACTATGACAAAGAAAACGACGATCCTTTCAAGGAGATTTTGATTTAATATGTCCTCCCAAACTCAAATATATGTCCTCCAATGAAGCAGTGAGTCGCTATGCGAAAGCGGGTACTTGTGCCAAAAAATCCCCACAATCCAACTGCTGATAATCTAAGCCCATTCTGGCAGTATCCTGTGCTACACGGTGGACCTTCCCTCGAAGAGAACTGAAAGCCTGATCCCATTCCTGAGCCTGTCGATCTCGTAAATCAACCATCTCTCTTGCACGTTGTTCACGAGCAGAAACAACCTCTAACTGTTCTCGCAATATTCCTCTTTCACGAATCCATTGAGATCTCTCTCGATCAAATTCTTCTTGCATATTCTTTTCGACTTCTTGAAGTTGTTGTCGGCGAGATGCGGCAAGCTCTGCAACGTGTGACCCCCTAGTGGTAGCAAACTTGATTTGTCCCCGAAGTGCAACCTCAATAGATGCCGACTTAGCTTTCTCTTCAGAAAATTCCCTTTGTTGTTCGTCTATTTTTGCCCTGGCATGCTCTAATTCTTTTCTCAAAGCTTGGTTGGCTTCATGGTGATCTCGCATGGCTCTTTCAATTCCTATCCTGATTGCAGCTTCCTGATCTATAGGTCCCTTGACCGATTTTTCTGGTTTGACTGGAGGACTCGACTGTTCTTCAAACCATTTCTGGTAATCTGGGTGCACTTCTCCTTTCTCGCGCTCTATGACCATCGTTCCAACTCCCATAGTACGGCGACCCTCCCAAATCTGCTGGGCCAAATCTTCTGGAAGTGAAATCTCTGGTCTGACCTCAAATACGAACTCTGTCATGTCTTCCGTTACGGGAATTATTTGACGCCTGCCTAGCTGACGTAGAACTCTCAATGGAACATACGGTTGAACACCTCTAATACCCATTAGTAACAAGAACGGACGAATGACAGAACTGAATATGACTTGCCTCCAAGGGAACCAATGGAGATTCCAAGTGATTTTATCGGTTGTCAAAGAATGAAAAAGTTTAATCCAATTTCCAATTTCTTTTGGACACTTATATTTCTCCATCCTTTCCTCGTAATCGTTGATTCGATTAAATCGCTCGGGATTGAATTTTGTCAATGTAGGGCGTTGATAAAGATGCTCTACAATCCACATCTGTAACAAGATATTACATCCCTCGAAAAAACTTTTTCCTTTCTGACAAACAGTCAGAGCACGGTAAATATCAGCTAGGATCATTGGTATCATGGTGTAATCTTTCTTAATCAGTATCTGTACCACTCCCGCTAAACGAATATTAATTTTTTCTTCTCTTCTTGGGAAGACCATAGTGCCCAAAAAGGCTACCATGAATGCAAATCGTCTATGAACTTTCCAAGTCTCAAAACTTCCCTTATTATAAAGTTCTTTACCGTACTTCTGAAACCCTTCTTGCTTTCCATATCTGTCATATAAAAACTGCAAGGAAACCCAACCTTTTTTCATTGACTCTTCTTTTGTGTTTCTTATGTTCATGAGCTTGCAAAATTTATTTATCGAAATAGGTCTTGGGGCTATAAGTTTCTTCCGATGCATATCACCATATCCAACATAGCCTGCTACCTCTTCTAAAGTAGGTGTCAACTCAAAATCTGAAAAGCGGAATACATTATTCTTTGGGTCCCAGAAATTCAGTAATGCGTCAATCACCTCCCTATTAGGGTTAATCATCATGATACTGGTCAAAAAACCCAAATACTTATGTATTTCGCCGTAATCAAACGTATCCATAGCATTCCACCATAACCAAAGTTGCAGAGGGGTACAATCCACAACCTGAAGCGGTATATTCTCATCTCTCTTTCTCTTTGTACGCTCTCCACGAACAGGGGGGGACATTTTATACCTATTGAAAGGATCATAAAATAATAAATATCTAGACTTAGACAAAACTGAATTTATTAGTTTTGAAAAGAATTTATAATTTAACTTGTAAAACTTAGTGCAACCATTATTTAAACTTAGTTGCAAAGAATAATTTCATCAAAAATTAAAGTGAGAAAAACAAGATTGATAATATATATATATATATATATATATATATATATATATATATATATATATATATATTTTTATTTATTTTTTTTATTATTTTTTTTAAATTGACTCTATCAAAAACTTTGTTGTAACAGACTTTTAGACAATTTTATCCATGTGTTTGAAGACAATATTCCCCAAGTACAAAAATAAAGTAAAAGGACTCAGAAATAAAGAAAAATAGAATGACAGTTTTATGTATGAGGTTGTATAAAATTTTTATTCTCACGACCATAAAGGTTCAGGACTTGTTAAAAAATTGATATATATTTTTTGTAAAAACTTAGCCTCATGATCCCTAAAGATTCCGGGCTGTTGAAATATATATATAAAATTGGACTTGAAAATTAGAAAAAATAATTACAAAAATAATCATATTTTGAAAATATTTTTCTTTTTTTTTTTTTTTTTTTTTAATAAAGTCGTATCCTGGGAAGGACTTCCTACGTATCTCACAAAGATGTGAGAATCAGACCCTCGTAGTTCATAAAGATTGTAAAAATTATGCTGCCGTATATATAAAGAATTTCTTTATTTTATTTTATTTTCAAAGATGATTAACTAAATTTGAGAATAAATTAATCTCTCGTATTTTAAAATTGCCTAAAGCCGGTCAACACACAAATAGCCTCCCAAACAAATATCAAAGAGCACGTAGGATGCACATGTTGGTCTTTATAAATTAGGTCACCTGTCCTAGACAGACCCGACCCCTGTGTCGAGTCCCGCTAAGTCAAATGCATATGATGCAAATAAAGCGGTACCTAATAGGGATAACCAGATTCTGAGTTTTCAGTTCTTCTAAGTTAAAACCTAATAGGGACAAGTGTCTAGACTGGCTTACCCGAGCGGACACTCGAGCCGGGGAGGGACAACTTGGTCGGTAGCAGGGCAACACCGCCTTCGTTGTCGATCCGAACCCCGCTTAACATGTGTGACTATATCCTTCACCAGGTGCCTTGACACTCCGGTTATCTCAAAAAGAAGGTGGGATGCATATGCTGCATTCCCTCTATCCTATTTCAGAGACTCAGAGGGGGTACGCGAGAGAAGACAATATATAATACAGTTCAAATAATATCAAAGCAGTAAATGAGCAACAAGTAGCACATAAGGCCAACAAACAAACACAATATTAAAATAATTAAAGCAAGTAAAAGTCAATATCTAAAGCTCGAATTCTAGTAAATCCCCAGCAGAGTCGCCAGAGATGTCACACCCCTTTTTTCGCTCGAGGGATCGAGTCGAAGGGTTTTTCCCATTAAAGTGACAATATTGAATAGGGATTAAATTATTTACAGAGTCGCCACTTGGAATTGAGTTTTGGTGTTCCAAGTCACCTTTTTTTTTTTTTTTTTTTTTGAATCCCTAATCAAAAGGAAATGACTCTTATTTGGTCTGCAAAAACAGAAAATGGGTAAGAAATTCTGTTGATCGAGGGGAAGGTGTGAGGCACCCCTCGAATCCCGTGGTTCTAGCACGGTAGCTTTTATTAACTTATCTCGACTTAAATTATTTTAATAAATTGTGTTAAGGCCTAAATCGCTCATTTTATATATCTAAAATCTCGTTTATTATTAAATAAATCGGTGACGAGTTGAAAAATATTTGTCAAGTAAATTTTAGAAAAATATTTACCAAGGTGTATTTTTACATCCTTGAATTATTTTAAAATGTCTCAGGAAGATGCGTGCGTCACATTCTTAGTTGAAACAAAAATTTTAAACGTGCCTAAATTTTGTCTAGCGTTAAAGGAATTTGTTTTGTCTCTTGTAAACTTGAGACAATTCTATCTTATCCATTTTTATTCTTTTTCACATTTTTATTTTTTTTTGCAACGAGTTTTGAATTATTTTGTGACTCGCCTCGCTCCTTTACAAAATGGGTTTTTCCTCTCTTTTCTTTTCCTTTATGAATTATGGATATTATATATCCATATAAATAAATCTTCCTAAACAGATTAATCTTATGCTTGGTGAACAAAATTATATATAGGCTAAACAAAACTAATGAAAAGCAAAATAACATAATCACATGATAAAGTTAATTAATAAAGTTATATTTAACAAAATTATCATAACGAAATTAACAACAACAACAAAGAAGAAAAATAAAAAAACAAAAAATAAAAATTAAAAAAATCACGTGTTACATTTAACAAAATTTTCATAATTAAACTAACATGAAATATATATATAATCATGCCAGTTTTCTTTTTAAAATTATACTACTGCTTTTTTTTTTTTTTTTTGACCTACTTTGTTATTTCTCAAAAATTCCGTTCTTTTGTTTTTTTAACTCTCTTGGTCGTTTTTTTTTTTTTTTTTTTAGAAAACTGCAAATCATTACTCTAAATCCATGAAGAAAAAAAAAATAAAAAAAAAACCTTTATTCTTAACATGTTATGTTTTCCATTTCATTTTTTTTTTTTTTGTTCTTGCATGCATGCATTCATGAATCATTAATTGTGATCTTTAACATAATTACATACTAAATGCATGTCAATTAACACAATTTTACATATTAAAACACAAATAACTTTAAAGATCATTTCATTTAAAATTCAAAATCAATCTAACTAACATTATTTCGAAAACAACGTACGAATTACAAATAAAGACATAAAGCGTGAATTACAAAATAATAATAATAATAATAAATTAAACATACTAAATAATATAAGAAGCCATTGAAATAAATTCATTCACAATTCGATTTATAACAAAACTTATAAAATAAATAATACGAAATTTGATATGAACCTGTGTGATGAATTAAAACCGGAAAAAAAAAAATATATCGTCATCGGAAACTCAAACGGGGACCCGGCGTCAACTATTTGGAACACTTTTCTTTTCTTACTTTTTTTTTTCTTTTTGGTTTTGCTCGCTTTTCCCTCACTATTTCTTGTTTTCGATCTTTTTTTTTTTCTAAGTTTTTTTTTTTTTTTAGTGTTGTTTCTTTGTGAATCCTTACAACACTCTATTATTATTTCAATATTTGCATCAGAAAGACCCAAAGCCTTACATGCAAACAAACCCCACAAATCAAAAGTTAATCAACAAAAGATAAATATTAAAATATACCCCATAAAAATAAAAAAGAAAAAGTCTAATACACTCTTCTAGTGCTCCTTCTACTAACTCTTTTTTTTTACTACCTAATAGTGAGTTTTTGTCCTCTTTCTCAACCCACTACACTTTTACTCCCTTTTTTCTCCCTTTTCTCCACACTTTGCTCTTGTTTCAATTTCTTGAAACACCCCATAAAATTTTATTTATTACTATAGAAAGAAATCGTGAATGAAAGATATAAAGGGTGCATAAATAATACATTTTTAACTCTTTTTCCTTTTTTTTTTATACATGCATGCATGAGTCTTAAGTTATAGCTTGTAATACAATTACACACATAAAAATATTATGATGAATAAACGCATACTCATGTCCAAAGCCTCACGTTTAAATAATTAAATTTACATGCTAAATAATGTATGAAGACATTTAAATAATTTCATTCATATTTTGATTCCTGATACAACTTTATAAAATAATAGTACAAGATGGAATAAAACCTGTATAATAATCGAGTATTGAAATAAGGACGTCGTCACCAGAAACTCGAATGGATTGTGAACAAATCCGGAAGTACCTATCAATTTGGCTTCTAATTCCCCTTTTGTTTTCTTTTTTGTCTGCCTTTTCCTTTGATTTTTTTTTTTTAAAGTTTCTAAAAAATGTTCCCTCTTAATCCCTTCTGTCCGTTCTCCTCCTTTTTTTTCTTTTTTTTGTTTATATAATGGTATATATGTATGGTGTTTGTGTGTGTTGTCATGGGGACGTGGGGAGGTGTTGAGGGAAAATGGGGAATGTGGGGGGGGTTAGGGTAGTTTTAAGATTCTTTTTTTTTTTTTTAAATAACGAAAAATAATAAATAAATAAATAGATAATAGCAACAAAATAAATAATAATAATAATAATTAGTTTATTTTTATATTTCAAAAAAAAAAAAAATACAATAACAGTCTAAAAATAGTCAAAAACAAATTATATAATTAAGATAGTACAAAAACTATTATTATTATTATTTTTTAATTATTATTATTATTAAAAAAAAATCCAAAAATTAAATTCATTTAATTATTTATATTATATTAACCATAAAATAATAGTCAAAATAATATATTATTAAATATAAATATAAATATTTAGTATCGATAAACAAGTTAAAATTTAGGGAGGATCAAAAATCACGTGTCTACATGTATGTGAGGGGGTAAGTAGATATTGAGTGCTTCTGAACTTTGAAATTTTTTTTCTCAATTGCATGTAAATACTTAAGCACCATCTAATATACTGATTATAGTGATCGTAACAATTCAAAGTACTATATCATTGTTGTACGGGTAACTATTATGCAACTTCAGTTCTGTTTCGGGGTCTAGAAACAATATCTATGAATAACATAAAACTCTTCTTATATGGTATTAATTGCAGTATTCTGCCTGATTCAATGCTGAGACTATGAAGAATTTTCTACACACTCTCAACGATGTCAAGATAGCCAAAGAGAAATTCAACAGTAAGTTCCTTCTCCATATAGCATGATCATTAGGTAAGGCAATTGAAGTGATTGAATGACAATAGAATTGGAGAATCTTCATGTTGTCCGAAATTTAATTATACTGAGAAGCAAATATGAGACAACTGCTCGAAGATGGACTCAAAAATTTGTAACAAAAGGGTCCAACTCTTCCAGAGATAGTCACAGCAATTAAACCATGGCAAGTTTGAGTCCAGCTTGAAGCAGTTGTCTCATATTTGCTTCTATCACCCAATGTCTTATTCTCTACTATACACTATCAAACCTTCATTAAACCACCACCACCATCATTGGAAAAATCTCATCTCCACCACTATAGGTTTCACCATCCATAATCAAATTCACCATCGAAATCATCCATAATATTGTCACCACCAATCCACCGTTAAACTACTATTATTACAACTATTATTACTAAACCTACATCTCCTACATAGAAAAATGATATCAAAGTAGGACGGGGGAAAGACATACTGATGTGAAGCCACAACAAAATACTAAAGACAACATGACAAAGAAAAATAACTGAAATCGAGAAGTCACAACAATATACTAAAGACAACACGAAAAAGCAAAATAATGGAGTGAAAAAGTCGTGACCATATACTATAGAAAACATGAAAAATAAATCATAACAGTAACTACAACAATATAGTCAAATAAGACAAGAACACCACAATGATTTACAGACACCATCTTTTGATGAAGTTCCTCCTAATTAACTTGAGTTTTATTTATTTAGTTGCACTATAATTAGTTAAAGTGTTCACCACAAAAGAAGTGGCTAATGTTAAAAATATAATGAAAAACTATAAAAACTAAGGTGTATTATTACTTACTTGGTCAGCAAAATAAGTCAGTGTGTCATTCAGTTGAAGCGGGCGAGGTCGTATGAGGGAGATGTGAATGTTGAGCAGTAAAGAATTATTGTTTTTTTCTTATTTTTTCCATCTCATCTTTTAAGATTGACAAGCGATCATTAAAGGATTTATTTTTCTCAATCAAGGATTTATTTTTCTCTCGAGTTGAACGTGGAGCCGACAGTAATTCAGTCTTTGAAGAAGTGTCCCCTTTCATGTCTTTCGCCTTTATACCAACGCCAAAGCAAAATACATGGCTATAATTTTGAGGTCCAAGATATTTTTCTACAATCTCTATGCTAGGTAGATATGGCTCGGCTTTCATAATATCTTTGATCTAAGCCAGCAAAATATATAAAAGGACATATTTTATTAGAACCCATAATAACTTTAAGAAATTTACATATTCAATTTAGCAAACGCACATGTTTTTCAATTGCTTCAGGTTCAACAAGCTTGTTTTCATTCTTACGAGTTTCATAAAAAAAATAGTCCCCAAATCTGGAGGATTGCCATCTATTTCACCCTTTACATCAAAGAGAAACATGTCAAATACTATCTCATAAGTATTTTCTTTAGGAAATAATTTTTGATACTACCTGCTGATAAATTATCTCTCGAATAGGCTTGCTACCAATATGAAGAAGCATTGTCAAATTAGCTCGATTTGTTGTATTCCTTCTTCTTCTTGCCTGTATTCTTAAACAATAAGCTTAGCATCTATTGAAATAGTGTATTCCTTCTGCTTCTCGACAATATTCTTAAATAATAAGCTTAGCATTTATTGAAATAAAAATTCTGAAAGTGCATCAACAAATAAAGTTTATAGGGCAACACTAGCAGGTAATACATAGCAACATATATAGAACTATTGGATTTTTTAGAAAACAGAAGTCACTCCACACACAATTGTAAAGCAAGTAATACAGAGCTACGAAATGAAAGCTTAAAGACAAAAGCTGAAATGCAAGTTTTCGAACTAAAGTTTCATATTCTTCACTAAGAATACATGAAAACTTTTGGAACAAAAAATGTTCCTTGAGTAACCACTCCTAGTCCTTCTTCTCTATTCTCTCTAGTTTAAACTTAAGAGTTTGTACCATTGACTTATTCTTCATGTACTTATTATGCAAGTGTCCTCTCCATTTTTTCCACAACTCATTCATCCATACAAAGAAATGATCACGATGATCATTCATGTAATCACTCTCAAATTTATCCTACAATAATCAATACACAAAATCAACTAGAACAAAATATAAAAAGGTCCAAATTCCCATTCATACTATCGACTATATTTTTTACCTCAATAGTTTCCCACATGTGATCAAATTTTATTTCTTAATATGACTCCACAATGATGCCACCAATGAAAACATGTTAATGTCACGCATTAATTTTTCCAAGTGTCTCAAAAATAGATTTCTATTTTTTCAACCATCCGATTATTGTAAAAGGTTACTTTCAACTTCTGACCGACTTGAACTGATGCAACTTACTTGCACTTGTTGCTCCCTCAAACTCTTTTTACCTTTCTAAGGTTAGATGATCCTACAGTAGCATAATTTGGTAAGAACTATACTAATAAAATTTAATTCTATAAATTTAATTATGCATAAATTCTAAAATATCATACCTATTTCAACAGTTTAGGAGAGTTTCATAACTTGATCAATAGACGAAGGCAATGAAATATTGGTTTCATGTTCTCTTTCTCAAGAATCAGAGGATTATTATTCATTGATTGCATTCCTTGGTTAGATCTGACATTATTCTTAAAAACCCTAACAAGGAGCACAAAGATCTAGGTATTAGATCCCACGTTATTCTTAGAAACCCCTAACAAGGAGAAAACATTTGTATGATGTGATGAAAGTGGACAAAAATTGCGCATATTTGAAAAAACTTTTAGAAACCCCTACATTGAGCATGATGTGATAAATGTGGACAAATACTCTATAGATTTGGAAAAACTTACTTTTTTCAACCTTTTTGATGCATTGCTTAACTTGATTAGTATATGGAAGAAATGGAGTATGAACCTGCATATACGCTTTCTCAAGAACCATAGAGTTCTTACGTATCGCTCCTATTCCTTGACTAGAAGGCATGATAAAGCTTTTGAGTCCTTTTTCTGGACCCTTCCCAATAGCACCTAGAGAAATCAAATCATATTACTAATACATAAGTTATATGTGCAATCAAAAACTCAAAAAGTATGAAAAAAAAGTTACTTGTTTCAATCTCTTTGGTGCATTGCTTAACTTGATTAGTCGATGGAGAAAATAGAGTATGAACTTGCCTATACTCATTCACAAGAATCATGAAGTTCTTAGTATCGTTCTTATTCCATGACTAGAAGACTTGGTAAAGTTTTTAAGTCCTTCTTTTGGTCCCATCTCAATAGCACCTAGAGAAAGCAAATCATATTACTAGACTTAAGTTATATATGCAATCAAAAACTCAACAAATTTGAAAAAAAACTTACTTTTTTTAACCTCTTTGGAACATTTCTTAACTTGATTAGTCGATGAATAAAATAGAGTATGAACTTGCTATACTCGTTCTCAAGAACCATGGAGTTCTTACGTATTATTCACATTCCTTGACTAGAAGATATGGTAAAGTTTTTAAATCCTTTTGGTCCCTTCCTAATAGCACCTAGAGAAAGCAAGTCATATTACTAATACTTAAGTTATATATGCAATTAAATACTCAACAAGTTTGAAAAGAACCTACTTGTTTCAACCTCTTTGGAGCATTGCTTGACTTGATTAGTCAATGGAGAAAATGGATTATGAACTTGCATATAAACGTTCTAAAGAACCATGGAGTTCTTACGTATCGTTCCTATTACTTGACTAGAACGCATGGTAGAATTTGTAAGTCATTTTTCTCGCCCTTTTCCAATAGAACCTGTAGTAACAAATGTGCAGTTGTATAAGCTTAACATTTTAAGGCTAATATGACAAGTGTAACAGGACCATATAGTTTCACTCCTAAAGCTATATGGTTAACCATAATCTTCCAGATATAAGAGGAGAACACCTCTATTTTTTTCCTTTTGGTACTATTAACTAATGTGGATTTTTGAAGTCTTTTGATGCTTGATGCATCAATGTAGTTAGGCGCCTAAGCAGTGTTCTCTAGGTTGATATGTTGTGTATATCATGCAGGTAGCATGAAATGAATAACTTATTAAAGAAAGGGTTGTAAATAGGAGGATTTTTTGCATGAAGTAGATATCATCTATGCTTTGGAGAGAAGGAGAAGGATAACCTCCTAGCTATCTCTGACCACATCAGTAGAAACTTACTGAAGGAACTAGCATCACCTAATGCATGGTCGAATGTGAATATTATAAATATGCCTCACATTTGTAATTTGTGAGTTGGACCTGTACCGAAAACTCCTGATTTATTGGAACTAATTTTCCCTCCAGACAGTCGTTGAGTTTAAGACAAGTGTTGGCTTGTGCTTCCAAAAACAAAGCACCAGTGTTATCACATACAATTTCAGTCTCATTAGTATCTAGATTTAGAATAATTCAATCAGCAAATGGATAGAAATATGAAAGGCAATCAGTAAGAGACTTTCTTAATTTATCTACAGTGGATGTTAATGATTTTTTATGTTTTACTTTGTGGTAGACATAAAATTAAGTCACTAAAAAGCGTCCAAAGAGAAAGTCCAGGTTTGAAAGGATGAGAACATGTAACTCAGGAATTGGACCAATGGTTTTTAGTACAGACTTTCTGATAAAATTAAACTATTGTATACTCACCATCTCTTCCATCTATCATGCCATAAGATTGCCTACAAAATCTTAACTTTAGGTTGTGATTGATTTGAGATATTCTATACTAATTCATAGATACCTTCTTTATAGAAAAATTAGTTAAGACACAATGATGTCTATTGCCATTATGAATCAACATAGAAAAAAAGGACGATCAAACAGAGTGTAAGTGAAATGCTTAGTGAAGATTGCATCATGAATTTGGACTAGTCGGATCATTTGGTTGAAAAAAGCTATCTCTTGAGATTAGTTTTCAGCCCTCAATGTGGAATAGAAATAATACTAAAATCTCGATATAACTAATTACAAGATGAGTTATCCAATGAATTTCATCCCAATCAAACTAGCAAACTTTATCCAGAAAACATTATCATTTTAGGTCATTTGAATTCTTATACAAAGGTACACACACTTTAGATGGAGTATTTGTTGTAGTTGAGGTATTAACACCGGGAGTGTGCACAAAGTTTCATGGCTGAATGCCAAGCTAAAATAGACTCAAACTATAATCTTCTCAAGGTATGAACTGCTAAAGGATTTTGAGTCCAATGATTTCAATAAAAAGTTAAGACAGTTGGTTGCACATAAAGATAAAGAGGGTCAAATCAATCAATCAACTGTACTCAATCCCAAACTAGTTGAGAGCAACCCAAGAATCCCTTATTACATAGAAGGGTTGATGCAACTGACACGTTCAAAAGAGAATGAACACAACTAAAAATTACTTTGAATTGTTGATAATTATTAAGATCTATAAGTTAAGAAATTTTTACCCGGTAGGAAAACCATTGCTATGTAAGTATTCATTTGCAAGAACAGGATCTATTGCTCTAGTGATATTAAGGGAACTACAGGGCATGCAGCTCCGAAAAAACATTATGAGTTGGTTCAGTTACTAGTATTAAAGGAACCAAAGGACAAGCAGCTCCAGCTACACACCACGAATCAGTTCATCTCTACTGATATTTAGGGAATCAAAGGACATGTAGTTCTAGGTACACAACTAAGTACAATCAGATGGTGCTCGAGGAAATATATCCATAACTGTCAATAAGTCTGTATAAAAACTCTTTACTTCTCACAGAAAAAACATGAAGTAAGAAAAAGAGCACCATGTACATTTTAATAGGTTGTAACATGTTTCCTAATAAATCAGACATAATCCCTTTTCACTTTTATTTAATAATCACAGGTAGACAATCCTCAATAGGAATTGGATTTAAAAACTTACTTGTTTTATCTTCTTGTGTGTATTGCTTAACTTTATTAGTAGACGGAGGTAATAAAGTATTAACTATCATATGCTCTTTGTCAAGAATCATGGAGTTCTTATGTATCGTTCCCATTCGTTGATTAGAAGACATGGTAAAGTTTTTACGTCCATTTTTTGGTTCCTTTCCAATAGCACCTGCAGAAAGAAAATCATATTACTAATACTTGAGGAATTATATTTTGTAGCACAAGGGCGACCAAAAATAAGTTGGAAGAATAAGCTATTTTGGTTGACCAAAAATAAGGCTATGGTGTTTAATTCAAGTTATTTATGCAATTAAAAACTCTAATAAATTTGAAAAATTTCACTTGTTTCAACTTTCATGTATTGCTTAACTTGATCACTAGGTTGATAAAATGAACTCTTAGTTAGAGTTTTCCCTTTTGCTGTCAAAGATCTGAGCCCTCGTCCTCGTCCCTTTCCAATTACACCAGGTGCGTAGAAAGTATATCTGATAGTACTCTTCATAGTTGATCCATCCTCAATTTCAATCTTTATATTGAACCTACAAAAAGAGCCAAAAGTAAAATAAATAGTAAGAAAACCTCTTATCCAGTAAACTAAATTTTACAGTCAACGTAGTCTTTGTGCTTTGCAAAACTCAAAATCTATACAAAAAGTATTATAAGTTAAATTTTAATGCCAAAAGAATAGAAATTTTTAGTAGTAAGTAATAATCAGATACTTCACCTCATCAGTTCTTTTACATTTCTTTTATGAAGGACTTTCTAAGTCATATACAATATCTGAAGGACTTTCTAAGTCATCTGCATCATCATTCATTTATTTCACAATCTCATAGGAATCACGAGGTTGAGTCTTCCTCACTACGTGTCAGCCTTTGTTGGAATTATCATTATCATAAAACACTTTAGATGCTTGATTCACTCAAATAAAAGGTTCATTTATTTTCAAAAATCTACTCGAATTCACACTTACATAGTCATACTAGTCTCTTTTATTTTTTTTATTTTATCATGCACATCAAATCAATTACACTGAAATAAAATCACTCTTCTATTTGGGATAATTGCAATTCAATTACATATGTTAAAACTCCATAGTAATTAAATGTCTCTCTATCTTTATCATTCTTGCTAGCTACAACAACAATACAATTTTGAGTCCTTAAAGTTCGATCATAATCTTCTGCATGAAATCTATATTCATTTATAATGTAACCATTACAATGTGTTGAATATTTGGTTGGACGACATGAAAGTGAGAGAAGATCTTCAATGAGCTGAATATTATCTACTTTATGCAATTGTATGACCTAAAAATAAGATTACATTTAATACTTTAGAATGATTAATACAACATTAAGACGTCATATATAATATTTATGTGTTGCTCATATTACTTACCCTATCTTTAACTTATTTAATAAATTCTCGGCCCCATTTTGTATTTATCAAGTCCTGAGCAATATCCATATTTGCAAACTCTCTAAAAAATTGAGGTTAACCATAAATGTCATCTAGAAATAATATTACCTTAAATAAAATTGGAAAAACACGATGATACAAAAGATCTCTCCATACTCGAGATATGGTAAGACTTTATCACACTTCTTCAAAATATATATATATATATATATATATATATATATATATATATGTGTGTGTGTTTTTTCAATTTCATTTTCTTCAAGATCACATGGACCGTTAGCTCCTAGAATTTTTTCAGGTTGACAAAATATAGATAAACCTCTACTTAGATTTTTTAAACTGTCATCATAATTTTGTTTAGGCCGATTGAATTTTATGTCAGTTCTATGCAGATACCTTGAACATAAGGTCATATATTCATTTGCAAGGTAGCCCTCTACAATAGAGCCTTCTAGACATGCCCTATTGCCAATGAGAGATTTCAAAAAATATAACTATCACTCAATAGGATACATCCACTGATAATGAATAAGCCTAACAATCTTAGCTTCACCAGCTAAATGAATAGGCGAGTGGACCATGACATCAAAAAAATGAAAGAGGGAAGACCTTTTCTAACTTGCTAAGTATAATGGGAATTTGCTTTTCAATATGTTTCAACTCATCAATCCTCAACTCCTTCGATCCAAGAATACAAAAAGATAAAAATAACTCAATAAGAGGTTCACACACTTCTTTCGACAATATACCACAAAGTGCAAGAGGAAGTATATGCTACAAAAGAATATGATAATCATGACTTTTCAAATCAGATATCTTGTGTTCTTTCAAATTCACACATTGAGAAATATTAGATGAAAATTCATCCGGAGCCTTTAAATTCTTAAAGAAAATACATAATTTATGCTTTTCTTCAGGAGACAATGTGTAGCATATAGTTGAAACTTCAACTTCATTCTCTCTTTGGATATGGTGTAATTTTGGACTAATGTTTATTACCTGTAAGTCTAACCGAGTTTTAATTGTATCTTTGGTCTTTCCTTTGACATTCATGAATGTCCCCAACAAACTATCACATATATTTTTCCAATATGTATAGCATCTAAATTATGTCACCACAAAAGATATTTTCAAAAAGAAAATTTAAAAAAGATACTCTTCTAGTTCAAATTATCCTTTCGCTTTTAATGTGATATCTTCCTCCTCTTCTTAGGATCCTTTATTAATGGTTGCCCTTCATGATCTTACATTGATTAAATATCTCAATTCCAAAATGTATTTTTGGTGGGTCCCTTTTCTCTATTGTACCATCAAATAACTTCTTGTCATTTCTCCATTTGTGACTCAAAGAAAGGTAACGTCATTGACTAATAAACACTCCTTCTTACAATTAGCTAGTCCAATTGAGGAATTATTTTTATTAAAAGATGGACATGACCGCTTTCCTTTTGTACTCCATCAAGATAAATTTTCATATGCTGGAAAGACACTGATAGTCCATAACAAAGAAGAATGCAACAAAAAAAAATTTAGTTGATGCATCAAAGATTTCAATACCAACTTCCCACAAGTCATTCAATTTCTCTATTAGAGGTTGAAGTTATGTATCAATTGCATCTTCGGGACTGCTTGAACCAGTAATAAGCATTGCTAAAATTAAATTTTTCTATTTTATACACAATTAAGATGATAAATTATAAGGAATAAAAACCACGGGTCAAATGCTATATGAGGTTTTGAAATTTTGGAATGGTTGAAATCTATCACTAGAAAGTCCAAGTCGAACGTTATGAGGCTTAATTGGAAATGAAGGATGTATTTTATCAATTGACTTTTATGCCATTGAATCAGCTGGGTGCCTCATTATTCTATCATCAGTTCTTTGATTCATATGCCATGTCATTAGAGAAGTTGTCTTTGAAGACATAAACAACCTCTGAAGCCTACGCTTTAAGGAAAAATAGCATAAAAAATTTAGGTTATTTTTTTATCTTTTCTATTCTTTTTCTCCCCATTATGTGTATCTAATTTTCATCTGAACGCACTACAAATTTTGCAAGAATCGAGTAGCTACCCTTCTTCCAATATAACATGTAATCATTAGTACAAGCATCAATCTTGTTGTAAGAAAGCCCAAGCTCTTGAATTACCTTTTTTGCTTCATAATATGAATTTGGAAAATTAGCTTCATTTGGCAAAAACTCCTCTTTTAACATTTTCAATAGCATGAAAAATGATTCATTGCTCCAATGATCCATACTTTTGATGTGAAGCAATTTAATCAAAGATGAAAGCTTTGAAGCCTTTTAGTTTTGATACAATAGTTGCTCAAAATTCTTCAAAAGGCTATAAAACTTTTTAGCTTTAGCATTTGGTACCTCCTCAAGTTTATTATCAAAATTAGTGTGTGTATCTCCTCCATTTTCAATATTAGGATATAAATCTCTCTATAGTTCTTTTACTTTATCTTCATCTTCACTCTCAAAATCTTCTGCTTTATCATCATTCTCATCTTTAGAGTCTGATAGTGCCTCACCTAACTATTCCCCGTGTGTTAAATCAAAAGGTGTAATTTTCAATTATTCCATGGACTTTCAAATGTATCTCAACCGTTTTATGAGTTCCTAATATTGTATTACAACACTCATAACACGGACACCGTATTTCATATTCGTCTTTTTTTCCATGAGAAGCACAATTCACAGACTTTTTCACCCCATCTAAGTAGATTTTATCGATTTGATTATGAAGAGAATGTTTCATTCATTGCTTACTAGGTGCCATAACCTTGGAGAATACATAAATATTATATTAAAAAAATATAAAGAATAAGAAAAATAATTAGATTCACATAACGTGTTACCATCAGATGATTATATCATACTATATTGGGTATTTCTACTTTAAACATAACATGACCTCTTCCTCGGATTAGAACTATATTATTTTGTGAAATTTACAGACATGTTTGAAAGTGCTGGCTTACTATCCCAAAAAGCATATAATTATCGTAGAATAACAACATTTAAAGATCTCATGTGCTTTGAGAATAACACATCAAAAAGAAAAAGGATCAAATACCTAAAATTAAAAAAAAATCAAAAATTAATAAGGAACATTCAATATTTAGAGGAAGGCGGAATGTCTACCACATGGGAATACGAAATCTTTATGGTTTGGATTGTTACATAGGACTAGAAATTTTATTTTCGAGTTCCATACTGCAAAGAGTTAAGCATTCTGAATGTCTTATTTCATTTATAGGTTGTAATATATTTATTACGGAAGTTTGAAAGAGACACTTTTTCATTAGCATTAGTGATTTAAAGATCCTTTACATTATGTTCACACCCTTTCTTTTTTTATACCAATATATGTTTGTATCATTAACTGTCCTGAATTTGTAGTTCATCTATCATCCTCTGGTATTATCATCCTTCCAGTTTTTTAATTGGATGAAACACAATTTGATGAAGCCTTATCTATTAGAGATGTTTTTAGCACTTCTTTATTTTCATTCAAGCATGGGTATTGCATCATAAGTCATGATATAGATGATTTCCTTTAATAGTATATCTTTTTTTTCCTTATTCAAATAAACGTCTTACTTACAAACTTTTCAGTGTTCTTGTTTCATGACATGTACTGCTTGTCATTGAAATATTTTCAAAATGGCTAGATTTGATATGACTGGGATCAGAGTTAACCTTAGGGATGTTCCAGATTGCAATAGAGGTTCAAAAACTGAAGGTTTTAGGGATCCAATTGGATGGCCCAGACTATAATGTCGGTGTACGATAGGTATTTCATATATGGTCTGTTTACTAAAAAAATCACTTCTAGTATTTCTTTTGCTTGGCTTTATGTTGTGGTTCTTTTGTTTTCCCTAATGATGAAATACTAAATATCTTGATTATTATAGTCATGCTTACTAGATAATGGAAACATCATGGAATTTGTCGCGGTTATTTATGAATACAATTGAAAAGGGGGAAATAAGGTTTAAACTACCAAACCAATGGCCTCTGGCTTAATTTACTTTTCCTCAAGGTGTCCAGTCCTTCTCACCATATGTGCTTGGGACCTTGCTTATTTGTTTGATATGTGTTTTTTATTGCTTATTGGCTTATGCTATTGCTACGTTGCCAATGGAAGATATCTATCAGCGCAGCGTGTTGGATAAGGCCATGAACAACTATACTATATCAACTTTAATTGTATTAGACACACCACATATACTATAACAACAGTGTAGCAAAAAAAACTATTCTAGAATTTACCCCGACTCAGATAAAGTCGCTATTACAATAACAATAACAACATCCCTAGTGAAATCCCACAAGTCGCTACCTATAACTTAGATAACTCGCTGTAAAGAAACTAGCAGCAAAGCTGTAACCAATAGCCCCTATGTGGTGATTACCTATGTTTCTTTGTTCTCTTTTCATCTTGAAACAGTGATGATCCACTATCTTGGACTAGTTTAAAATAATTTATTGTTAGTTTTGTTGTCAAGATATTTTCTCCTTCTGCTCTCTTTGGTATAAGCAGCGAGACGGTATAAGCAGCTAAGTAAAAATGCTAATTGGGCATCTATTTCCTGGTTGGCCATTTGGTATTAGTAGAAGAGTTTTGTAGTGCACCTAAGGGTGTGGTCTAGTGGTCAATAAAGTGGGAGTAAATCTTGAAGACTAGGCTTTTCAATTCCTACGAAAGCATAAACACTAGGCCATTTATTTTCCATTTGTCTTAAGCACACTAGTTTATCCAAGTTCTTCAACAAAAGTACAAGCTTCAACAAGATAGTGGTGGCTGTGCTAACTTGCGTGCACCTTGACTATTCAATTAGAAATGTGCTGCACTATTTAGTTTTGGCAGTAAAAAACTGTTGTAAACATAAAGTTAATAATGTTGTACAAGGAAAACAAAGGCAAGGTTTAGTGATTTAGGTAGAATTCTTTAAACAACAATTATAGGAAGGAATCACAGTCCTTGGTACTGGATCAATAAATTACCATCTCCCCTCAAATGATATGTGATAGCTCAAAAGGGTTACATACAAGAACAACTAGAGAAAAGTAGTAGAAGATGACAAGTGAAAACAGTATTGCCTTATTACAAGAAAGTGAAAACACTACTGAATGGTGGACACATCAGTTTCCATACAATGATAATTTGATGATATTTATGGAACAAAGTAGGGTCTAGGTAGAGTAGGTGTACACAGACCTTACCTCTACCTAAGAGGTAGAAAGGATGCTTCTAAAAAAAACCTCGGCTCAAGAAAATAAATAATTCAAAGAAACCCGGAAAAGGAAATAACAAAAACACAGAAACCACAGCAAAATACTCTAGAAAATATGAGCAAACATTCTCAAAAGTAACTACAAAAAAAATACGACAATCAAATTTAAAAAAGCAGTAGATAGTAATAAAAATCTAGTAACACGAAATCAGAGGAGTGATGCTACGACTACTAATAGAGAAGTGGATAAGAAAAACCACCATGGCTCTACTACCATTACTTGTCAATCTATCTGTGTCCTCCACAACCTCCTATCTAAAATCATATTCTCGATAAGCTCCTTGGAAAACTGAATGTACATTGCATGTCACATTAAAAAAAAATAAAGATGTACAACATCCAAAATGCAATAGGAAAAACATCATAATCTTGATATTTGTTCTTTGGAATACACAATATATTACGCGAATTAACAAGGAGAATGCAATGCCCCATTACACAATTACAAGTATTTAGTATTATTAATATTCTTCTAATTTCAATACTAATATAAACAAGCAAAAGTTAGAATACAATTCAATACATTTGTTCATCATATTTTGAAGCATCAACAACAAATGCAGTCAAGTAATGCTAAGACAACTAATAACGAAGGATGTGAAATCACACTCTACTACCACTACCTACTCACCTACTACCCTAATCGTATCCTCCACAACCTCCTATCAAAGGTCATATACTCGGTGAGCAGAAAGTACATTGCACATCATATTAACAGAAAAAAAAAATGTACAATATCTGAAATGCAATAGGGATATCCAAAGTACATAACACATCATATTAACAGAAAATAAAAATGTACAGCAAGAGTAAACGAACATGACCGCCCAGCCCCGCACCCCTTAGAGACTGCCCCGCCCTTCCCGCATAGCAATAAACCCACCCCACTTCGCTCCCGCTAAATCCTATTGATATTCCTAGCAGCTAGATGATAGAGAGACGATAATTGACCATCCACAAATTGATAAATTTTATAGTAAATTATTGAGTTGTACAAATAGAAAAAAATGACAGATTCTAATCGAATAAAGTAGAAAGAATAAAAGTAGCTCGAACAACCAAGTAATAAAACGAATTTAGAATAATTTTGAAAGAAAAAGAGCAACTAGATAGAACGGAAATCATACGTCGAATTCGCGAGAGATATAAAACAGAGATTAGGGCAAATTAGTTGCAATAACCCGAGGAATTGAAGAAGCAATTGGCAAAGTTGCTCCCTCACTCATTGTGCATCTGCAAAATTGGTGCGTATACTGATCGGAGCTCTAGGGTAAATTTGTGACCAGCCGTACTGTTATTTGAGGATATGAAAACGATGTACAGTACGTACTAGAGAGCTGATCTTTTAATTAATTACGTTTTCAGAAAATTAAACTAAAAAATAAAAAAGCATGTATTGTATATTTAGTGAAATAAAAATAAATTATTAAAATTTTAATATCATATTTTGGCGTTAGTTTTTTCCATTCAAAACTCTAAATTACAATTTGGGACCACTTAAAAAATTTTGTAGGGATCAGATTTGTATCTTCGCAGTAAAATACAGTATTAAGGATCGACATATAATCTCGTTCTAATACATATACTTTTAAAGACGAGATTATTAATTCATCCCTAAATATTGGTCATAAATAAAATAATTTCTTGTAGTGTTTAGAATCTTATTCTATAAGAAGCTCATGTGTGTGTATATTGATTGATGTACCAACCTAATAAATGTAAGGATTAAGAATCCTATTCTTAACACTATTATATGTCCAAGTGAGTTCTTTTCTTTTTCTACTTGAAATTGTTTTCATAAAAGCAAAAAAAAAAAGTTTGTTTTGTTGGCAGATAAATAAGTAAGCACTATCCGAAGTTAAATTAGTTGCTAGAGAAAGCTGACAGCTAACTCCATTTACGTAAAAAGCTATATGCACCATTAGAATGATTTTAAATTAAACCGTCAAGTTCAATTAATATTATGGTCCAATGGTCACCATTAGCCACCCAAAAATTAAATAAATTAAAAATTGCATTCCTTGGTTGCAAAGGCTTGAAATTACTTACATAAATTCCCTAGTTTATGATTTTGTAAACATCAAGCAATTTAGCAAACACACATTTCAAACTCTTAGCGACATTTCTCCGAGGACCAAAATTCCAAATATGGCATTCATGGGAGTAAACTATGTCATCTTCAGGTACAACTAAAACGCTTAAAAGAGAAGTCGGAGAAAATAGAGGAAAATACTCGAAGTAATAATAATGAAAGTGGCATGGTGAAAAAAGTAACAGTTGATGATAAATTAGGATTGAACAAAATTGAATCGAAAATTGAACAAAACCACAAACTGAATCAAGCAAAAAAAAAAAAAAAAAAATCTGACTAATGGTTTGATTTGATTTTGAAAAAAAAAAAACAAATATAATTGATTTGGTTTGGTTTTAACTAAAAAAAAAAAAAAAAGACAAATCTACTTGAACAAATCTCTTTATAAATATTTTTAAAAAACTTTCATTGCTTTTATCTTTCAACCTATTATTTCAAGTTTAAACTTAGAATTTTGAATGATATATCCAATAAGTTGTATAGTTCATAGATATTCGTAACTCAAAGAAAGCCCAACTCAATACTAATACGAACAAATATATTCAATTAAAAAACTACGAATAATAATAATGTTGAATATTTGTTCTTTAATTTTGCATAAATACATAATCTAAATTTATTTTTCTATTTAATATTTAGTCATGTATATTAATACTTACTAGACTTAATTTAGCGTGACTAATATGTAATATTTATTTTATATGATTTTATTACTATTTTTTATTGAATATTTTATAGTCATACCTCATTTTATGTTGTGTTGTTTTCTTAAGGAATACCTAAGATAATCGATTTAACATCATTATGAGAGTATTTACTTAAGCAAATATAATACATAATACAAGTAGATTAACATCAATTGATGAGTATCACATAATACGTCATTTAACACTTATAACAATGTCAAATAATCCCTAGCATGTGTCATGTTAATGAAAAATTATGATAATCATGCTCAGTTTATCATAAAACATGTTAATTTAGATTTTACATCTCAACATCATGCTAGTCATAAGTTAACAGAGTATAACGTAGAGTACTAGCTCGGAAAGACATACATTCCCTTGTAAGTGTTTGCCCCACTAGATAGTTTTAAGCCCAAACACGGCAGTGTGCTAACTTGACACCAACCTTCATTTTGATATTTCAAGTAGCCATTATTTATTTTAAACATCTAAAGTTCTAAACAAATATCTTACCATGTCATTTTGACACATTTTGCAAGAAGTTTTAACAACTCCAGACGCATGGAACAAATGTTTTTAATATAAACTAATTGACTAATTAAATCATGTCAACTCATTTTAACTGTTCACCTCATTATATATATATACAAACAAATTAAAGAGAAAAATAATGATTAAACACGTGACAAAGTGATCAATAAATTGATGGTACACGTCATTTTTTTCAAATAAATACAAGACTACTTAAAAATATAATTTACAAACCTTCACCCCCAAGTTGCCTTCTCCAACACACCTATCCAACCCGCACTCCCCCAATAAATCCTCTCCAACATACCCAACCTCTAACCCCCACAAATTGTTTTCCCACACACGCACACCCCTCTCTCCCCCTTGACGTCCTGCATTGTCTTCTCCGTCAAACCATCAAGCTCTCTCCATCTCATACAGGAAAACTCCTGTGAAGTTATTTTCAAAATCATTTCTTATAATAACTCAAGAAATAAAGAAAATGACGGTTAAAAAAATTGAAGATTCAAAAATTCTAACCACCATCATTCTTCAATTTTTTTTCAATTCAAAACACATCAAAAAAAACTACAAAATCATAGCAGGGAGGGTTTTTTTTTGCTAAAAATAAAATATGGTATGAAAGTGCTAACCGAATGGACAACGAGAATTTTGTATGTCTCCTCAATCTTTAACATCAAAATTTCTTAAGATTTAACTTTTGAGTATATAGCTCTTTTCTTTTTATGCTGAAAAGATGGTTGGATTAGTTCTGATCAATAAAATAAATTATAGTGTGAGAAGAAAGGGGCTACGTACTGCTACTGAGAGATCATTGAAGAGCAGATTTAAATTTACGCTTGGTGCAACAATGGGAGAAAGAAGGAGGAGCAGGAGGAGGAGGAGGAAAATAGAATTAAGATTAACTAAATTAGTCTTTCACGCGTTATTAGTGAGTGAGATTCACTCACTTTGTCAAGTAAGTAAAACGTATCAAAATGAAACATGAGACACTAGTTTAGGTATTTAAAATGAACAATGGCTAGTTGAGGTGTCAAAATGAAAATTGGTGTCAAATCTAACGAGTTGCCAATGTGTTTGACCTAGTTTAAAATCAATTATGCAACTTATATGTCATGATTTTGAAAAACAAGCAATTTATTTAGTCCAACATACTCTAAAATCGGCTAGCTTCCTAGATATATATGTTCACGGCCACGAGTTATGCAAAATATCAATGAAGGGAGTCAATTATACTGGTCGTGGTCAATTCCATAATTTTAGATCAGTGAAACATGATTTTGACTCAAATTGCTAGATCAATTACTTAAATTGCCGAATTAAGAAGCAAGAATTAATTCAATGATTTCAATTTCAACATCCAAATGTCATGATCTACAACAAAAAAATCCTTTAAAATTGATTATAATTATCCAGAAGTATTAGAGAATCATTACGTTAATGCTCTAGGTCGAAACTAATCGATTGACAATCAACCACAAGATCCTCTTTTTCTCAAAATGGAAAAAAAAATGGAATCTAGTTTTGTTACTGTTGAATACTCCCTCAGTTCTATTTTAATTGTGTCCTATTTTAATTGTTCATCTTATTAGTGGTCAAATCTTTTAGACGATTGCAGAAAGGCTCATGTGATCATTAAGGTCAACCTAGGCTTCATTATATCAATCACAAACCACTGCACGCATTCGTGATGGTCAAAATTTTTTCTCTCTTCATCCTTGTCAAGTCTCATGCGATTGGAAACGTTTATCGAAAGTATTCTTTTACTAATTTATCCTTAACATTTTCAATATAATTGATATTGTTTAGTTTAAAAAATAATTAATTTTAAGGGAAAAATGTAGAGAAGTTAATTAATTCTTTCTTGATTTTATATATTGACAAATATTTTAACAAATACTTTTAGTAATGTTGACAACTTATATGAGACGGGCGGAGTATTAATAAGAGTCCTTGATGTCTATGGAAACTACTTCCTCCGTTTCATATTAGTTGGCACATATGGATTTGACACATCCATTAAGAAAAAATTACTAGAGGTTTATTTTACTAAATTAACCTTATTAATTATATTTTGAAAATATAAATTTAAGTTTATACATTTTATTTAGTCATTAATGATAGGGGTAGTATCAGAAGAACATAATAACATTCTCTGAATTTTATAAAAGCGACAACTAAATTAAAACATATATTTTTAAAAAGAAGACCAACTAATATGAAACGGGGAAAGTAATTTCATTGGTTCCAAATAAAGGGAAAAGGATCAAAAATATCCCTGTACTTTCATAAATTGACTAAGCTTGCCCTTGATTAAATTATGGGGTCAAATATACTCCTACTTTTATCAAAGTGTATAAATATACCCCTTTTTAAAATGGTTTTCCACATAGACTAACAATTAGGTGAAGTGGGTGTCATGTGGCATGCCACTTCAGCCCTAAATATATAATTTTTATTTAATTTTTCTTTTCTTATTTACTGTTCACATATATGCCTTCCATAGCCATCCTTTTTTTTCAAACTAAAACTATCTTTAGGTCGACATAACAATTCACTTTCAGGAGCTAACATAAATCAAAATTATCCCTGTTGTTATGTATGATTCATGTTGAAATCAATGGGCTCAGATATGACAAAAAGCATCTGCCTCTTTTTTTATCAAGATTTTCAGGTGTGCAAACGAGAGATTCCAGCGGGATGCGTATCTGTATGCCTATGTGGCACCTTTCATTAGGTAAAATTCTTATTTATCTTTTTTTCTCAAATTTTTTGGACTTTTTCTTATTTTCTTATATTATGTAATATGTTAAAAAAATTCAAAAATTATCTCATTTATTAGACATGAAACTGTCAAATGCATTTGTGTGAATTAAACATGCAACCTAGCATGTACGATTCTTTATTATTGACATCCATCCCTCTTCCTGATGTTACTTTCTTTTTAAATGCCTTTTATATTTAAGAGAGTATTTTATTTTTATATATATAAATTTGATCATAATTGAACCACTAATTTTTGAATTAAAATTATAATTTTCTTCTAATATTATTTTTTAGTTACAGATTTATGCTTCAAAATTTTATAATTCTCACAAGCAATTCTCAAGGTTAGCAGATGTATTCTTTTCTCACGTTTTTTGTTTATATTTTATAGGAAAAACTTATTACACTCATAAAATCCTAATAAACATTTCTTTCTATATTTCTTAGTTGCGAGCGAATTTATGGTCTGAAATTTTGTGATTTTTACAAGCAATTCTTAAGGTAAGCAAAGATATTCTTTTTCATGTTTTTTGTTTATATTTTATATGAAAAACTTATTACACTCATAAAATCTTAATAAAAATATTTTTTGATATTGTGATTGAATAATTTAATATATTTTTTATTTATATTTTGTAAGAAAAAATTATTACACTCATAAAATCTTAATAAAAAAATCTTTCTATAGGGTTACTTTTCAAAATATAAATCTTTCGTGAAGAATTGAGATTATAATTTTCTTCTAATATTATTTTTGTCATAGATTTATTCTCAACACTTGTCACGACCCAAAAATGAGGGTCATGATGACACTTGTCGCGGCATACCTTGACAAGTAAGCCTATCACCCAAACTGATACGAATAGAGAAAAAATACAGAAACACCCAAGGTGAGGCTTCTAGAATGTAGCTGAAACCATATAAATAATCATAACAATGCGGAAAAAATTTATCCAAAACACCAATCATGTCCAAAATCAGGTGTCAATAGTGTAAGAACTACTAATACAATCCAAGAGTCAAATACATTGAAAAAATAAGCACAAAGGAAAAATAACTGTCTCTGAACACTAATAAAGTCATAACTAGTATAGAAAGATAGAGGTGAACTTCGGACGCATGAATGTCCAACCGCTACCTTGGAAGCTCTAACAACCGCCCAAATCAAGTAAGCTGAGGCGCACTCGAGCTAGGACCTGCACCGAAAGGGCGCAGTAGGCATGAGTACGGTCCACTTGTATTCAGTAGGTATCATAGGCCGACTAAGAAAACTAGTAAATAAGGCATACAAAATATACATTAAGGGCACGTCACCTGCAATCAGAAAATGTCCCACAATGGTAGCCTACACTGCTTGCACTAACAATTCTAATATATCTCACATATATTGCAAAAACACATCAAGATATAGAACACAAGTATAGATTATGTCACATATAAAATAGAGCAAGAGAGAACATGTAGATACAAGATCATCAAATACAAGTAAAGAAAGATAAGACAAATACATAGATGACAAGTAAATAAGGCAATACAACATAACGTAAACACAATAAAGTAAGTACAATGTATATGATAATGATGATGATGATGATGATGCACGAGGTTGTCGCACAACCTCCGGGATCATCGCACAATCCCCGTATACACCTACGGAGCCAAAGTTTCCCGACGTAGGACCCATGGGGGGTTCGTCAACCCATATACAATTCACATATCTCATATCTCCTTTCCAGAACATTCCTCGAAAAGGGTTTTATAAGGTGTTACAATATTTTTAAAAAGGTGTTGTCAATGTTTCTCAGATGTTTCCACAGTGGTACCAATGTTTCATGAATGATTATGATATGAAGATGTAATGCTCACACTCAATCACAATAAGTATTTCCACAACCAACCACATGATATATTTCCACAACTAACCACAATGATACATTTTCACAACCACATGAGCCAATATTCACTCGTTATTTTTATTTCATCCATGAATTTTCACATGTCTCATATGCCAGTAAAGTATGAATATAATCACAATACACCCATGGTACCATGTTAAACAATACAATACAATTACTGACATGTATTCAAGGCTAGCAACGTCACACAGGACCCCACACGGTTAAACATATCACATAATATTTAAATTTCGACAATTATATCACATATAGTCCTTCCCACCCTTAACATGCATTTATTACTATCATTTACTACCCAATCCAGTCTGAAGAGTTAAGCCATAACCTACCTCGAAAGCCGAAACCGGTCCGCTACACTTGAACCCGCAACCTTACTTTTCACGAACAATCCCTAACTCTACTAAAAACATCAAATATGAAATCTACACGTAAAAATAAAACCAACGACACCCATATTGACTACTTTTGGTTCGGGGTCAAAACGGACCCCCAAAATAGGTTTTCAAAAAAGAAGGGCAAAATTGGAAATTTACTTCAAAAATATGTTCTGCATATTTTTAGGAACCTACATATGAAAACTCAAGTTAAATCGAGTGAAAAATAGGGTTCAAATCGAAGAACAATTATTTTTGAGCTTTACCGGGTAAAATCCTTGAAATCCGCATTAAAATCAAGAATCGGAGTTGTTTTGAAGGTTAAATTGATGAAAAACTAGTAATTATAATATAAAAATATTATTCAAGTGAAAGGGGATGAAATTTGGGTTTAAAATCATGCCTTAAGATTTTTGGGGTTTTGAGAAATTTATCAAGAAATTTCTAAGAAAAGGGTAAATTCTTACCTTAAATCCGTAATTAAAATCAAGAAATAGGTGTTAATCTAGCTTTCCAAGCTCTCATAAACTTCACTTTTAATCTCCCAAAATATTTAGGGTTTAACTCTCAAGAGATAAGATGAAAAATGAGCAAAATGGGTCAAAAATATCAAAAAGTTGCTATATATATTGCAGATTTTTCTACATAATTGTGCAGTTTTTTTATTCTAACTCTGAAATGGACTTCGACGGGTAGGGGTGGGCATATTTTGGTTTAAACCAAAAAAAAAACAAAAAAACAAACCGAAATTTATTTTTGGTTTCGATTTTTCGGTTTTTTGGATCGATTCGGTTTGTAATTTTAGAATTTCGGTTTTCGATTTTAAAAAAAAAAATCGGCTTAAACCGAAAAACTAAAATTTTATAAATAAATAATATAATATTATATTATATATATATTATACAATTAACAGTTAATAGCAAATTCGCATACGCCGCACGCTGTTTATGGATTGTTTTAGTAACTCAAATATTTTATGGACTATTTTGGTGACTTTGGACTTTTTTTGGACTATTTATGCAGAAAGTATGGTGTTTCATTGACTATTTTTACGAGTTTTGTGTTGTTTTGTAGACTATTTATGCAAGGTTATATTATATGTAATGATTAATGACGTTATGTATTATGTTAAGCTTATGATTACTTCATTTCGTTTCATCCATGTTGAGTTATTTATAATTATTTATATTTGGAAATGAAAACAGGTTTGAAAAAAAAATTCTAAAAAAATCCATCAATTTTAAATGTTCAGTTATGAAAAAGAGAGGCTAACTAATTTAATATTTCAAACCGAAATAAAAATCCAAAATAACCGAACTGAATTTGTTAAAACCGAACCAAACCAAATTTAATTCGGTTTGGTTGTGGATGTCATTTTTGTCAATCCAAAAACTGATAAACCGAACCGATATCAAACAATCAGACAGAACCGACTGAACGCCCACCCCTATCGACGAGGTGCTCGGGATTCGTTCGGAGTCCGATTTATGCAAACAAACTATGCAACCACACTAAATTCAACATTACGGACGCAATGGCGATACCAAATTTTCCAGAAAAATTCATCTTCACAAAATTGACCCTCGAGATCCGAAATAACAATTTTCCAAATCGAGGGTCGAAATGAGATTTAAAAGCCATAAATCATACCAAACATGCTAACACACTAAAATAGAAATTACGGAACTGTTGGAGAATTCGGATTTTCCATACGAAGTCATTTAAACCAAAAGTGGGTCCCACACGCAACTTTTAAATTTTTCAACTTTCCAATCGATAGGTCGAAATGAGCTTGGGGTGAACCAGGACCCGAACCAAAGGTATACCTAATCTAAGATCGATATTTCGGAGCTCCTGGCTCAGTCCGTTCGGTCATCCGTCGCACGGATCAAAATATAACTACATAAGTCCAAAATAAGGCTCTCGAAGCCATCAAAAATCACAATATTGCATAAATGATGCCAAAATGCATCAAAAATCATGTGAACCACTCCCACACCCCAGAAATACCATAATACAACTACGGGGAGGGGTAAAACAGTTAAATCACACAAAATCACAAATTTAACATATTTCATCAAATTTTTAGGTCGTTACATCATCCACCATTAAAAATCTAGTTCGTCCTCGAACTAAGGCAAGGAAATACCCGAATCAATGAAAATCTAGGGATAGGAACTACGCATATCAGACTCAATCTCCCAAGTAGTCACATCTACAGGTCAAAGTTGCCACTGGACCTGAACCACAAGGATCACTTTAGAGCGCAACTACCTAACATCCCTAGCCAAAATGGAAACTGGCTCCTCAACAAAGGGCAACCGCTCATCTAACTGAACTGAATCCCAACGAATGACATGAGACTTGTCAAGAATATAGCAACGAAGCATAAAAACATGAAAACTGGATGAACAACAGATAGATCAAAGGACAAAGCCAACTCATAAGTCACATCACCAATAGTCCGAAGAATCTCAAATCGATCAATATACCTAGGGCTAAGCTTGCCCCTCTTTCCAAACTTATCACACCCTTCATGGGTGAAACTCGAAGAAAAACACGATCACCAACACCAAAACTCAAGACACGAAGTCTACGATCATCATAACACTTCTGCCTTCTTTGGGCCACTCTAAGTCTATCCTGAATGACTCGGACCCTATCCAAAGACTCACGAAGTAAGTCTGTACCTCGAGGTCTCGCTTCCAAAACAACGAACCAACCTACTGGAGAGCGACAATTCCTACCATACAACTCCTCAAAAGGAGCCATATCAATACTAGAATGATAGCTATTACTATGTGCAAACTATGCTAAAGCCAAATGTTGCTCCCACTAGCCACCAAAATCCATCACGCACGCGTGGAGCATACTCCAAAACCTGGATAGTCCATTCTGACTGGCCATCAGTTTGAGGTGAAACGTTGAACTAAGATCCACTCAAGTACCTAACTCATCCTAAAAAGTCTTCCAAAAGTAAGATGTAAACACAGGACCTTGATCTGAAATAATGGACATCGATACACAATGCAGATGCACAATCTCATGAATGTAGATACAGGCCAACCTCTCAGCACTAAATGAGACCTGAACCGGAATAAAATGAGCTGACTTAGTCTATCAATCCATGATAACCCAAACACTGTCAGAACCATAAGATGTACGCGGCAAACCAGTCACAAAGTCCATAGTGATGTGTTCCCACTTTTACTCAGGAATGGGTAATCTCTGAAGTAAACCACCAAATCTCATATGCTCGACCTTCACCTGCTAACAACATAGGCAACGAGATACAAAATATGCTATATCTAGCCTTATACCACCCCACCAGTAGTGCTGTCTAAAATCACGATACATCTTAGTCACACCTGGATGGATGGAATATCTGGAACAATGGGCCTCCTCCAAGATCAACCTAATTCAATCACCACTCTCGGCATACAAACTCAACCCTCAATCCTCAAAATTTCATCTGAATTATGTGAGGCTTCCTCAGACTCTCCACTCAACATCTTATCTCGAATTAACCTTAACCCAATATCGTCAAACTAATGAGCTCGAATATGCTCCATAAAATAGGGTCTAGCATCCACAAGTGCCAAAACACGCCCTGGTGTTGAAATATCAAGTCTGACCATCAGATTAGCTAAAGACTGAACCTCCAAGGCCAACGACCTCTCCTGGGTCAAAAGATGCACTAAGCTACTCATTCTAGCTCAAGGTATCCACAACCACATTAGCCTTTCCCTAATGGTAGAGAATAGTCAAGTCATATTCCTTAAGCAACTCAAGCCAATGACGCTGCCTCCTAAGAAGATCTCATTGATAAAGAAGTACAAAAAGGCTACGATGATCTGAGAAGATCTCACAATGGAATCCATAAAAGTAGTGCCTCCAAAACTTCAAGGCAAACACAACTGCGCACAACTCCAAATCATGGGTAGTATAATTCCTCTCATGAGGATTCAATTGACGAGATGCATAAGAAATTACCTTGCCCTCATGCATCAACACAGCACCTAACCCAACACCTGAAGCATCACAAAAGACAGTAAAGTCCACGCCCTCCTTAGGAAAATCTAATATAGGAGCTAAAGTCAACAAATCCTTGAGCTTCAGGAAGCTCGCCTCACAAGCTTCGGAATACTAAAAAGAAATCTTTTTCTGGGTCAACTTGGTCAATGGAGCTGCAATGGATGAAAAACCCTCAATAAAACGTGGATAATACTCAACCAAGCCAATAAAACTCCGAATCTCGATGGGCAAAGTAGGTTTAGCCCAAATCACGAACTGCTACATCCTTAGCTGGATCAACCATAATACCTTTCTTAGCCACCACATGACCTAAGAAAGAAAATAGATACTGACCAAAACTCACACTTAGAGAACTTAGCATACAACTTCTCATCCCTCAATCTCTAAAGCACAATCCATAAATGCTTCTCTTGCTCAACCTCACTCTTGGAATAAACCAAGATATTATCTATAAATAACATAATAAAGGAGTCAATATATGGTCGAAACACTTATTCATCAACTCCATGAACGAGGTAGGAGAATCGGTCAACCCAAAAGACATGACCAAGAACTTATAATGACCATATCGAGTCCGAAAAACTATTTTCAAAATATCCAAAGATCTAATCCTTAACTGGTGATAGCCGAAGAACAATTCAATCTTCAAAAACACCACAGTGCCCTGAAGCTGATCAAATAAATCATCAATGCTAGGAAGGGGATGCTTATTCTTAACCATCACCTTGTTCAACTATCGATAATCAATACATATCTGTATAGACCCATCCTTTCTCTTTATATACAAGACAGACGTACCCCAAGGTGAAACACTAGGTCGAATAAATCCCTTATCCAACAACTCCTATAATTGATCCTTCAGTTTCTTTCAACTCTGTTGCGGACATCCTATAAGGAGGAATAGAAATAGGCTCGATGCCCGACTCAACATTAATAATAAAATCAATATCTCAATTCGAAGGCATACTGGGAAAGTTCGTAGGGAACACCTCCATAAACTCACAGGCAACACAGATAGAATCCAAAAAAAGGTGAAACAACACTTGTGTCACGAATATGGGCCAAGTAAGATAAACATCCCTTCTCAACCAATTTATAAGCCTGAACATAAGATATAACCCTCTTAGGACCTGAATTAAGTGTACCCTTTCCAAGCTATACTTGTCACACCAACTAAAGCTAAAGTCACAGTCCTAGAAAAATAATCTAAGACAACATGATAAGGAGCCAAACAATCCATATCCAAAATAACATCAAAATTGACCATATCTAACACAAGCAAGTCTACCAAAGTTTCATGTCCGACAAAAGTCACAACACAAGATCGGTACACCCGATCCACCACTAAAGAATCACCTACTGAGGTTGATACACAAATAGGCATGGTAAAAGGCTCCCTAACAGAATCAAAACCCAAAGAAAAATATACAGACACATAGAAGAAAGTCGATCTAGGATCAAATAATAACATGCAGGTATGAAATAAACGAAACGGTATCTGCGATCACAACATCTGAAGCATCTGCCTCAGATCTGACTGATATAGCGTAGCACTATCCATGACTACCATCTGGCTGAGTGGCCCCATAATCACCAACACAGGCTCTACCATCTCTACCTCTAGCACTTTTGGTAGAACACCTACCTCTCACAGCTGAAATAAGGTTATCTCTAAACACGCGGCAAGAACAATCCTTGGCCACATGGCCAATCTCATCACATATAACAATCTTTGCGACTAGTCTCAATAGAAGAAGGTACAACTGGGCCTGAACGGCCACCCTGAACTGCTAGACTAGAAGGTCCACCACCTGAACTTTATAATGCCGCCTGTACTGGCCTACCATAGTATCCACGAGAACCTATAAAATTTCTGCCTCGAGAGGTCTGACTCCTGAACTCACCAAAATATCGTTCCTTCTTAGCGCCTCCTTGAGATTCACTAAGAATATCCTCTTTCATCTTAGCATGATCCATAATACTCTAAAAAGAATCCCCAAACACAACTATATGAAATGTAGCCAACAGAAGGAAGACAACCCAACCCTTCACAAACTTTTGAATCTTCTCAAACTCAGTGGAAATGCTATCTTAGAAATATCAAGACAGGGTATGGAAGCATGTCTTATACTCAAAAACTGTCATGGAGCCCCGCTCTAAATTATCAAACTCGTCCCACATATGATCTCTCAAACTAAAAGGCACAAATCTCTCCAGAAAGGCATCAACAAACTGATCCCATGACAACTCAGCAACATTAACAAGCCTACAACCAACAAATGATATCCAATAATCTCTCGCTGCTTCTCTCAACTGAGAAGAGGTATAAGAAACTCCATTCGCGTAGAAACAGTGAAACACAACTCAGAATACAGGGTATGAAAGAATTTCGCATGATAAAGAATGAAACAAGGAAATTTTCCTAAAGACATCCTATAGCCTCTCGAAGATAGATGCGGACTTCTACATACCAATCCACGAGACTTTATTAGACATCCCGTTCTTACACCGTTGAGAACAATGAAACCTGGCTGCTTTGATACTAATTTATCACGACCCAAAAATGAGGGTCATGATGGCACTTGTTGCGGCGTACCTTGATAAGTAAGTCAATCATCTAAACTGATAGGAATAGAGAAAAAATAGAAATACCCAAGGTAAGGCTTCTAGAATGAATCCAAACCATATAAATAATTATAACAATGCAGAAAGAACTTATCCAAAACACCAATCATGTCCAAAACCAGGTGTCAATAGTGTAAGAACTACTAATACAATCCAAGAGTCAAATACATAAGAAAAATAACCACAAAGGAATAATAACTGTCTCCGAACACTAATAAAGACATAACTAGTATAGAAATATAAAGGTGAACTTCGGACGCATGAATGTCCAACCGCTACCTTGAAAGCTCCAATAACCGCCCGAATCAAGTAAGTTGAGGCGCACTCACGCTAAGACCTGCACCGAAAGGGCGTAATAAGCATGAGTACGGTCCACTTGTACTCAGTAGGTATCATATGCCGACTAAGCAAAGTAGTAAATAAGGCATACAAAATATACATTAAGGGCACATCACCTGCAATTAGAAAATATCCCACAACGGTAGCCCACACCGCTTGCACTAACAGTTCTAATATGTCTCAAATATATTGCAAAAACACATCAAGATATAGAACACAAGTATAGATTATGTCACATATAAAATAGAGCAAGAGAGAACATGTAGATACAAGATCATCAAATACAAGTAAAGGAAGGTAAGACAAATACATAGATGATAAGTCAATAAGACAATACAACATAACATAAACATAATAAAGTAAGTGCAATGTATATGATAATGATGATGATGATGCAAGAGGTTGTCGCACAACCTCCGGGATCGTCGCATAATCCCCGTATACACCTACAGAGCCAAAGCTTCCCAACTTAGGACCCATGGGGGGTTCGTCAACCCATATACAATCCACATATCTCATATCCCCTTTCTAGCACATCCCTCGAAAAGGTTTTTATAAGGTGTTACAATATTTTTAAAAAGGTGTTGTCAGTGTTTCTCAGATGTTGCCACGATGGTACCAATGTTTCATGAATGAGTATGATATGAAGATGTAATGCTTACACCCAATCATAATAAGTATTTCCACAACCAACCACATGATATATTTCCATAACCAACCACAATGATACATTTTCACAACTACATGAGCCAATATTCACTCGTTATTTTCATTTCATCCATGAATTTCCACATGTCTCATATGCTAGTAAAGTATGAATATATTCACAATACACCCATGGTACCACATTAAACAATATAATATAATTATTTACATGTATTCAAGGCTAGCAATGTAACATAGGACCCCACACGACTAAATATATCACATAATATTTTAATTTCGACAATTACATCACATATAGGCCCCACACGGGCACAACACGTAGAGAGCCATTTTTAATGATTAGTTCCCACCCTTAACATGCATTTTATACCACCTTTTACTACCCAGCCTAGTCTAAAGAGTTAAGCCATAACCTACCTCGAAAGTCGAAACTGGTTCGCTAAACTTGAACCCGCGACCTTACTTTTCACGAATAATCCCGAACTCTACTAAAAATATCAAATATGAAATCTACACGTCAAAAAAAAACCAACGACACTCATATTGACTACTTTTTATTCGGGGTCAAAACGGACCCCCAAAATAGGTTTCCGAAAAAGAAGCGCAAAATTGGAATTTTACTTCAAAATATGTTCCCCATATTTTTAGGAACCTACAGCTAAAAACCCAAGTTAAATCAAGTGAAAAACGGGGTTCAAATCAAAGAAAAATCATTTTTGAGCTTTACCGGGTAAAATCCTTGAAATCCGGGTTAAAATCAAGAATCAGAGTTGTTTTGAAAGTTAAATTGATGAAAAACTAGTAATTATAAGATAAAAATATTATTCAAGTAAAAGGGGATGAAATTTGGACTTAAAATTATGCCCTAAGATTTTTGGGGTTTTGAGAAATTTATCAAGAAATTTCTAAGAAAATGGTGAATTCTTACCTTATATCCGTAATTAAAATCAAGAAATAGGTGTTAATCTCTCTTCCCAGGCTGTCACAAACTTCACTTTTAAGATCCCAAAATATTTAGGATTTAACTGTCAAGAGATGAAAAATGAGCAAAATGGGTCAAAAATGTGAAAAAGTTTCTATATATATATATATATATATATATATATATTGCAGATTTTTCTGCATAACTGTGCAGTTTTTTATTCTAACTCGAAATGGACTTCGACGGGGTGCTTGGGATTCATTCGGAGTCCGATTTATGCAAATGAACTATGCAACCACACTAAATTTGACGTTCCGGACGTGATGGCAATACCAGATTTTCCATAAAAATTCGTTTTCACAAAATTGACCCCCGAGACCCGAAATCACAACTTTCTAAATCGAAGGTTGAAATGAGATTTAAAAGCCGTAAAATCATGCCAAACATGCTAAAATACTAAAATCGACATTCTGGATCAGTTGGCGAAGTCGTATTTTCCATACGAGGTCGTTTCAACCAAAAGTGGGCCAAATTTTTCAACTTTCCGACCAATAGATCAAAATGAGCTCGGGTGAACCAGGACTCGAACCAAAGGTCTACCTAGACAAAAATCGATATTCCGGAGCTGTTGGCATAGTCCGTTCGGTCATCCGTTGCACAGATCAAAATATAACCACATAAGTCCCAAATAAGGCTCTCGAAGCCATAAAAAACCACAATATTGCATAAATGATACCAAAATACATCAAAAATCATGTCAACCACTCTCACTCCCCATAAATACCATAGCAACTACGGAAAGGGGTAAAACAGTCAAATCACACAAAATCATAAATTTCACATATTTCATCAAATTTTTAGGTCGTTACAACACTTATGTAATTCTCATGAGTAATTTTCTCGTATTTTTTGTTTAAATTTTATAAGAAAAACTTATTACACTCATAAAATTTTTAAACATATTTTTATGATATTTTGTAATATGTAGAATATAGAAGTATAATGTGATGAAATTGAAAAAAATTGAGTAAAATAATTAACTGGCCTAAGTTTATCAAATTAATAATAGTTTTTTTCCTCTGAGATGAGAATGATACACAAAACATCTTTCATTTGAAATATCCAAGTTTGATCCTAAAAATTGACTCTCCTCTCTTAAGCAATTCTTAAGACAAGTAAATATACATTTGCTTTTTGGTATTTTATTTTCAAGTTTATAAAATAAATTGATTTACTCATAAAATCTTAAATACCTATTTTCTATCTCTTTTAATATTTTTATCAAATAGTTTAATATCTAATTCAAAAGAGGGGGGGGGGGGGGGGGGGATTTTGCTAGAAGATTTTGAAGATTGGGTTATTGAACAAGTAATTTACGTTTTAATAATCAATATATATATATATATATATATATATATATATATATATATATATATATATATATATATATATATATATATATATATATATATATATATATATAAGAATAAAATTTAAAAGTTGAAAAGTGAAAATTTTAAAGAGTTAATTACATTTAATAATTTAACATACCACATTCATATTACAATTGTACAAATACGTTGAAGAATCGTCCACACTAAATAATAATATTAACTCCTACAATAAAGAAGCCAAAAGTTTACTGCTAAATGTTAAATAATGGCTACAAAATGACAATTATTATTAATATATTTTATCATTTGATGGTATAAACGAATATACTCTATAAGAAGAAAAAAATGTCTTGAGATGCTAGACTTCATAGTGTTAGTCTTTAATTGTAAGCAATTTATTGTAGAAACGTTTTGTAGTTATATTTTCTCTGCTAATGTCATGTGCATTCTCTTGATCTTCTAATTAAGCAATCATTTATACTTCATTATTCCTCTACATTTATAGTTTTGTTTCTTATTAACTCCCCACCTGACTTTTCATTTCCTATGTGTTCTTAAAGTGATCATGCAATATAATTTTTCACTTATAAATAGAATTCATCGGATATCATTCATTCGTGTAATCAAACCCCTTGTGCTTAATGAATCAAATAGCTAGGGGATGAAGCTGGTCAAGACTCAAAGAAAAGGTATTAGAATCTGTATTAAAATTTTATAGTCGTATTTTAAATTGTAAAAACTAATAAACATGTATTTTTGTTCCTTTTTTAATCAGTATTTGTAAGCAGCAACATTAATAGCACCCGCGGAGAAATCCAAAAAAAATTCGGGTGTAGATTTCAAACGCCGAAAGCAGAATATGTTCTTCTATTTGACGAATTTATGTCTTCAGAGGTTCATCTTTGAAGATGCTCCAAAATTGCCCGAAGATACCACTACTAGAAAAAATAGGAAAACCGACCATATGTGGTCGATAAAAATCTGGTAGTTTTTTTTAAAATGGACCACGTGTGGTCAGTTTTTTAAAATATATATATATATATATATATATATATATATATATATATATATATATATATATATATATATATATTTAAAATTCAATATTATTTTAAAAAATAAATAAATAAATGACCACAAATGGTCCATTTTTTATTTGAATTAAATAATTAATTTTAAAAAAACCAACCACATGTGGTCGGTCTTTTTATTTGAATTAAATAATTAATTTCTAAAAAATCGACCACATGCGGTCGGTTTTATATAAATTATTTAATTAATTATAAAAAAATTGACCACAAGTGGTCATTTTTTTATTTAAATTAATTATTTAATTTGTAAAAAAACCGACCACATGTGGTCGATTTTGTATTTAAATTAAATAATTAATTTAAATAAACCGATCATATGTGGCCGTTTTTTTATAAATTAATTATTTAATTTAAATAAAAAATCGACCACTTGTGGTCAATTTTTTAATTTAATAATGTATTTAATAATTTATTTAATAAAATATTTTGTAATTAATTATAGTAAACCGACCACATGTGGTCGGTAATTAAAAAGAATTACCAGAGAAACCGACCACATGGAAATATTTTTAAAAATCAACCACATGTGGTCAATTTTTCAGGAAATTTTGTAAAAAAAAATAACAACATATAGCTATGCTACATTCCATTGTATAATACAACCACCAATCATTTAATATACAATCAACCACCATAAGAATACAAACATTAAAAACTAAATTATTTACAAAATTTATGAAGGTTCCAAATCCAAACTACAAAACAAACAAAAGACTAAAAATTAAGACACAAGTTCACATTTCAAGTACCTAAATTCAAAACAAAAGTCACTAATTCATAATTCAAGTAACTACACTTAGACATTTCAAGTCACTAATTCACTTCACAAGTTATCAAACTAAACTAAGTTCAAAATGAAAAGTTCACATTTCAAGTACCTACAATTAAAAAATTTCAAGTCGCTAACTCATTTCTCAAGTGACCACACTTAACTATATTCAAAACACAAGTTCACCTTTCAAGTAACTAAAACGTTTTCGACTCACTAATGCACTTCTCAAGTGACCACACTTAACTAAATTCAAAACACAAGTTCACATTTCAAGTACCTACACTTAAACATTTTCAAGTCACTTATTCACTTCTCAAGTGACTACACTTAAGTAAATTCAAAACACAAGTCCACATTTCAAGTATCTACACTTAAATATTTTCAAGTCACTAACTCACTACTCAAGTGACCACCCTTAACTATATTCAAAACACAAGTCCACATTTCAAGTACCTAGACTTAAATATTTTTGACTCACTAACTCACTTCTCTAGTGACCACACTTAACTATATTCAAAACACAAGTCCACCTTTCAAGTAACTACACTTAAATATTTTTGACTCACTAATTCTTCTCAAATGACCACACTTAATTAAATTCAAAACACAAGTCCACATTTCAAGTACCTGCACTTAAACATTTTCAAGTCACTTATTCACTTCTCTAGTGACCACACTTAGCTATATTCAAAACACAAGTTCACCTTTTAAATAACTACACTTAAACATTTTTGACTCACTAATTCACTTCTCAAGTAACCACAATTTAGTAAATTCTACACATTCGTGATAATTTATATGTCAAAAGTAAAAACTTTATTTACCTAAAACCTTTTAGGTCTAAAAAACTAATGTTACTTCCTATTTTGTGTGACTCTCTCATTACAACATCTTATATGACATCTTAAAGGGATATTTTGATACGTTATCATAAAAGAAAAACTAAATAATATATCGACCATATAATATCCAACTTGATCAAAACTTATCATGGGGTGGAAGATAGTAGATACTTTTAATTAAGGAAAGAAGATTAATAAATGGGGGAGTCAGAATAAATTACCAAAATTATAAATCAAAGACTGCCGTAAATAATCAAGTATCAAGGTTGTCCAAAATTCCACACAAGGCAATTAAGGCAGAGATATTAGTCAAATCATAATAAAAAAATTACCATGCTTAAATCAAGCCATAAGTATATCTGTTCTGATTTTAAAGAGAGAATCACTAGTAAAAATTGATCATAGAATCCAAGTTCACTAAAATAACATAAAATGGACCTTATTCAAACGAAATGAGTAGTGAAATCCTAAAAGGGGGATACATCAGTAACCAATTGGGAAATTAGGGATAAATCATAATTCGAACAAATTGGGGATTTTTATACATGACACTCTAGGAAAGGTGAGGAATACGAATTACGGAGAAAATTAAAGAAATTCTCAATCAAACTTTGTCAATTTCAAATCACAGAATGTAATAAAATATGTTTGATAGAAAAAGAAATGAAGGAGTAGAGGACAACTAACATTTGAACATAAAATTAACATGAAAGCAAACCTGGATGAGTTCTCAAGAACCCATCAATTTCCGACGAAGATGGGTCTGTGGCAGCGACGGTGTTGAGTTGCTGATTGAGGAGAAGAGTGGCGTTGGTATAGCTGCCTCGCCGGTGGCGATAAGAGACCAGGTGGCGTGTAGAGGGACCCTCATCAACAGTGGTGAATTTCATCGGTAGGGCTGGTTTTGCGACTCAAAAGAGAAGGGGGCGCCAGCGACAATTGCATGGGTGGAATGGTCATCATCGGCAGTTGGTTTGGGGCTTTCTTTGGAGGTTGGTGACATTGAGAGGCGGTGTTGGTGCTTTTCCGGCTGAAACAATGGCGGCGTCGGTGGTTCGGTTAGTTGGCTCGCTGGCTGCATGGCTTCTTGCAGGAGCAGCTTATGCAGTGGTCGCCATTGATAGAGTCTTAGAGAGAAAAAGAAGAGCTTTATGTGGCTATTGTTTGAGAGAATAGGATTAGGGTTAGGGTGTTGTTTGTTTAAAAAGGAAAGGAAAAAGAAACGTAATTTTAGTCGTTGGATCAATTTGATCAATGATTGAGATCTAAATATTAAGAAATTGATCAAAATTGGATAAAAATTTAAATTGAGTCTAATTAGACACAATTTGACTAGAATTGTAATAATTGTGTAAAATTAGGCTAAACTATTGGATTAAAAAATGCTAGAATTTAAATGAATAGGGAACTTGAATTGAATTAGGCTACTATGTAGTAATGACGAGAAGAAAATAATAAGACGCATGTGAAATTAATGTTATATAAAATTATCGATAACAGTAATAATAAAGACAGTGCATTGTAAATTGTGAGTGTGCACATTTACGTAAAAATAAATAAATATTAATAAAAATTATGTAAAATATCGGATTTGAATTAATGAATAGTTAAAAATGATACTAAAAAGTAATAAAATAATTTATACATTTTTAAGTCATGAATGTGACTTGTCAAAAATTATTTGATATCGAAATAATACGTAAAATATTAATATTAAAAGTTAAATAATTTTGACAAAAAATAGTAGCCTAAGAGATTATCGGGAGGTCAAAATTGGGTGTCAACCTTGATCGATCACATGATATCAGTATATTCAATATATAACTGGATATGTTTTGTTAGCTTTTATTTTGATTACGTATTACGTACATCACTACACAAGAGATATACATACATATTTATAAATGTAAGCTTCGAGCTACGCACTATGTACATCACTGCATAGTATATATATATACACACACACACACACAAATACACACTATCGACTATTAAGTTTTAAATACGTATTATATACATCACATACGTACACGAGTATATTACCCCGTAATATAATGCGACGTATTTTATATACATACTTTAACGAGTTATCAATTAATTTAATTAATAGCTTACATTAATGTAACTTCAACATACAGTATATTATTACTTCGATCGTTTTAAATCAAGGTATTTAATATGTTTGGATAGATTCTTCTAGTTTTTGACTACATAGTTCATCAATCACTACATCACACACACACACACACATATATATGTGTGTATGTATGTATGTATGTATGTATGTATATATACTCTTGAATACATACTACATACATCACATACATGATTTTATTATCCCATAATAATATACAACGTATTTCACATATACTCAGTTGAACTATCGGTTAGTTTATCTTATGTTATTATACCTTCACTACATAATATATATATACTATATATATATATATAGATACACACACACACACTATCGACTATATCAAGTTCTAAATACGTACTATATACATCACATGCGTACACGAGTATATTATCCTATAATATAATGCGACGTATTTTATATACATACTTTGATGAGTTATCGATTAATTTAATTACCTTACATTAATATAACTTCAGCGTATAGTATATTATTACTTCTGTCGAGTCAAATCAAGGTATTCAATATGTTTGAATAGATTCTACTACTTTTTGACTACATCATTCATCGATCGATCACTACATCACACACGAACGCACGCACACACACACATATATATATATATATTACCTCATAATAGAACATATTCATTATATTCTAATGAATTATCAGTTATACATGCCTCAACTGTATGATATAGACATAATCATTATATAAAAATTACGTTTAACGTCATTTAACGTATATACAAAGGAAAATATTTATTTTATATATTGAAGCATAAGTAAAAGATAAAGATTACGATTAACGTAATTTATTTATTTTATCTGATATAATTTTTAGTATAATTTTTTAAAAATATTTAAGCTTGATTGATATTTATTTATTATATTGGTTATCGAATACGTGTGATCAGTGTAATTTTAAAAAATTATATATTTGATTTTACATATAACTATTTTTTAATAAAAGACGACCACAAGTGGTCTCTTTTTTTAAATATTTTTTTTAATGCAAAAGCGACCACAAGTGGTCGATTTTTTAAAATTATTTTCTCTTTTGTTTTTTTCAATTCCAAAACTGACCACTTGTGGTCGCTTTTATCAAATATTTTAAATTTAATTTTTAAAATAAAACCGACCACAAGTGGTCACTTTTAAAAAATATTTTTTAATTATATTTTAAAAATAAAACCGACCACAGGTGGTTGATATTTAAAAATTATTTTATTTTTTATTTTTTCGAATTTCCAAACCAACCACTTGTGGTTTCTTTTATAAAATATTTTAAATTTAATTTTTAAGATAAAACCGACCACATGTGGTCGCTTTTTAAAAATAATTTTTAATTATAATTTTTAAATAAAGTCGACCACAAATGGTCGGTTTTTTAAAATTATTTTCCTTTTTTTTTAAATTAAAAACTGACCACTTGTGGTCGATTTTATTTAAAAATATAATTAAAAACTAGTTTTAAAAACTGACCACCTGTGGTCGGTTTTAAAAAATAATTTTTAATTATAATTTGGTGTTTGCAGTGGACTAATTTTGGTGTGTTTTGGGTTTGTTTTACGCTTTAATTGTACACACCAAGTCTTGGACCCAACATGCACTCCCATAAGTCTATATCTATGTTTATTCTTGTATAATCCTAGCCATCTTGAGAGGAATTTTCCCACAAATTCATAGCTTCACCTCGTTCAATTAGCAACTTCAAAAGAAACCACTCAAACCAACTCGCAAAACATGAGATGGCACAAACCAGTCCACAAAAACATGAGGAAACCGAGAGATCAATAACACAAGTCTGGACCAACATCTTCATCTTAAACCTCGGCTTCTTCTCCATCTCGAGCCTTATCTTCAATCTAATCCAAAACATATCCCACCTCTTTTCTTGGTGGCGGGTTCCTTGTAGATCTCTATATTTTCTCCTCAACTTATCTTCCATCATATAAGCATCATTGTAGACTCCATGTTTTTTATTTTTCTTTCTACCATACTCTTCTACATGGATATATCGATTTTGAAAAAATAGAGTTTCGGTTGAGAGGAATGATTTGGAAAGGTAGAGCTTTAGTTGTGGAGCTTGGATGGGAGAAAATTGGCTTCCAAGTCCTTCTTGTTGGACTTGATCAAATTGAGGGAGAAGTGACTTATTTAAGTCTCGGGTTTGAGGAAATTTGGTGCTTAGCTTATGTCTATGTCATTTCGTGGTGGACTTGGAGGATTGATCGTTTGAGGTAAAGTTTTGGGAGTAGAAACATGAGAGTTTATTTGAATCTCCACTCAATCCAACCTCTCAATTATAGTAGATATATCCGAGCCTAATTTTTTTAAGTCTCGTATTCGCCCTAGCCATGTCTCAGAAAATAACATTAAGATGGAACAAAATGGTTTCCATTATGGCCAAGAATTTACGTACAAAACAAAAAAAATACGTTAGTTGTACAAAAATATCCTCACTCTCTCTTTTTATTTCTTGTCTCTCGGATCCCTCACACTCAATCTCACAAGTGTTGTAAGCTTTGTTGCACTCTGAGAGGTATTGAGTAGTGAATCCAATATTTACAATGACTCCAAAGAGTAAGGAAAACACAAGAACGTATTACAATGACTCAAAATAATTAAGACACACAAAGGAAAGTTAACATGAAGAATGGTTTCTAAACTAACTTACAATCTAGTAAACGGTCACTAGGTTGTAAATTAGTATTGGAATCAACAAACGAAACTGAGAAAACAACAATTTAAAAGTACAAGATCAAAATTTAAACTTAAAATTTGTCGTGTGAACAGTAATTGGTGATATGGTAGTCCGTGATTGGCCTCGGTTCTCAATATTCACAATTTGGACTTTAGTGGAAATTATTCAATGGAGGGAGATGTTAGGTCTGATGAATCCCTTATCTAAGAGATCCTTCAACTGTTCTTTCAGTTCTTTGAGTTCAACTGGAGCCATTTTGTATGGTGGAATAGATATAGGTTGAGTATCTGGGAGAAGGTCTATTTCAAAGTCGATTTCCCTTTCGGGAGGAACTCTGGGAAGATCTTCAGGAAATACATTTGAGAATTCATTTACTATTGGAACTGACTCAAGAGTAGGAGTTTCTGATTTAGAGTCTTTGACTCTTACAAGATGATAGACACACCCCTTGGATATCATCTTTCTGGATCTAAGGTAAGAAATCAACTGACCCCTAAGAGCTATAGTACTACCCCTCCATTCAAGGACTGGTTCATTTGTAAACTGAAAGTGAACTATTCTATTTCTACAATCAACTAAGGCATAGCATGAGTAGAGCCAATCCATGTCGAGAATGACGTCAAAATCGCCATCTCTAACTCTATGAGATCAATTGAAGTAACTTTTTGAGCTATTGTAATCAGACAATTCCTGTATACCTGTCTAGCTACAATGGAAATGCCTACTGGGGTAGACACTGAAAAGGGCTCTGCTAGATTTTCAAGACTGACTCCAAAATTGAAGGCTATATATGGAGTTACAAAAGAAATAGAAGATCCAGGGTCTAGTAAAGCATGAACATGTAAGTGAAATACCTACAACATACTAGTAACTATGTTAGGAGAATTTTCTTAATATTGGTGGGACTGAAGAGCATATAATCTGTTCGGACACTGACCACTGGTAGTACTGGAAGCAGCACCCTACTGAGTCGGGCGACCAGATTGAACTGACGACTGATGGGACTGGCTCTGTTGGCGTGCATCCCTAAATTTCTGAGCAACTACCTGATACTTCTGAATCCGATGTCCTGGCTTACCACACACAAATCAACTACCCGCTCTACACTCACCCTGATGGTGTCTGCCACACTTCTGATATAAAGGATTGGTACGAGCACTGCTAACACTGACCTAGGACTTAGAGCTTGGTGCCCTATCCCTATTGTCATTTTTGAATTTGGGTACTGGGGCACTGGATGAAGAAGGTACTGGGGATGAAGACCCCTGATGAAACAGAGGACAATTACCACCTTCTGAATTTGGCTGATTGAAATTAAAACTACTCGTCCTAGCTCTCTGGTTTTCTCTCTCCTTCTTTTTAATATTCTGCTCCTCTATCTGTTGAGCATGAACCATCAGCCTAGACAAGTCCATCTCACTAATCAGCATTACGGTCCTACACTCCTTGAACATACTATCAGACACGCCAGAAATAAACTTACTCATCTTGGACCTACTGTTGGCCACCATATGAGGAACATATCTAGCTAACTGGGTGAAATTGAGAGAATACTCCCTTACACTCATGCTGCCTTATCTTAAATTAATAAATTCTAATACTTTCGTCTCTCTCAACTCCAATGGAGAGAATCCATCCAAGAAAGTCATAGCCAACTCTTCCCATTCCTTAGGCCCTGCATCAACACCTCTATCAACTTTCCACTGCTTAAACTAAGTATAGGCTACATCCTACAATTTATAAGTAGCCAACTTGGTACTCTGACTAGACGTCACCCCCATAGCATTCGTTACCTTCTGAACCATATATAAGAATTCCTGTGGATCTTCTTCAGACTTGGATCCCGTAAAAGAAGGAGGATTCATCCAGGTGAAATCCCAAATTTTTGTTGCAGCAGTATTGGCCACTAGGTTGGCTAGACAGCGGCTAGCCATTCATTCTGTGATGCTACACAGTTTGGTAGAGTAGTGAACGTAGCCCTAAATTTTGCGTGAGAGACATGCTCATACAGAGGATCTGCCTGGATGGGCTGAGGGGCTGGCTGAGTTCCTATTCTTTTTTTTTTCTTGGGAGGCATGTTCTGTAAACGGAAGGAAAAAGTGGATTAGACTGAGAGTTTAACTTAAGCTCATGCTCAATCGCATGACATGAACACTTGAAAGAAGGGAAAGTTTTCCTAAAAGCCTTGTAGCCTCTCGTCCATAAGTGTGGCGTGCTATACACCCATGCACAAGACTATACTCGATGCGGCTTATAGACTTTCTAGGACACTTTAAAACCTTAGTCTCTGATACCAAGTTTTTAACAACCCAAGACTACCCCCTAGTCGTTACACAGTGCTTACGGTCCCGAGAGACTACAAGCTAACGCATGAGCTGGTACCTGCTGTGAGCACTGAATAATATAATCATAAATTTGAAAGAATACTGACATACCATAAGGTTTTAATAACTAAATTTAAAACTGAAATATAAGTCTATAGAAACAACTGGCTGAATCTGAATAAATAGTGATAAATTGGATAACTATTGTAATATCTGAATACTGAATAACTAACTCTAATGTCTAAAAAGCCTCTATAACTGACTGACTGAATATGAGTTGATGGGACAGGCCCCAACTAACTCCAACTAACTACTAACTCAGAAATGAAATAAAGTAAGTCTATCCTCGAAGTATGAGGAATCACCACTGCTACTGCTGAGGTTCTGATAAGTATACTCACAAACCGGGAACTGGGCATCAGAACCTATGATATAAGACATCATAGCATAAAATAAAAGGGTATACGATCAGTACTTTGAATGTACTGGTATGCTAAATAAGGTAGGCTGATATGCATGATTTCATGAATAGGAATAATAAACTATCTGAATATACATGTAAAGCATGAGATACTGAATAGAGAATATCAAATCTATAGGCACTGGAGATACGTGAAGCATGTAAATACTGTGTATGCATGAGAATCTATAAATACTGAAAATACGTAAAAATCAGTAAACACTAAGGATGCATGACCAAGCATATAACATGAACTGAGTAAAATCTATAAACTATAACATGAACTGAGTAAAATCTATAAACTAAAGTACTAAAATGATTGAAATTTGTATTCTTTGGTCAAACAACACTAAGACTAAATAACTACACTGAGACTGTAACTGAGACTATATCTGAGACTTGGGAGGTATTATCTAACTGACATTTCCCAATTCAAGCTAATTGGGGTCCAACCTGTAACCCCAGATGGAAGGGTGTTAATATCGTGCCACGAGTACTAACAATGGTTTTGTGGATCCACTAAAATAATATAATATCCAAAGGACTAAGGGTGTCAAGCCTGAACTGACGGGTGACCCCTACGAGATAGTCAAGCTTAATCTGATAGGTGACTACTCATATCCTATGCTGGATATGTAGTTCTGGAGTATAGGGACTCCTACTAACTACTCTGCCTATCTTACGGGGAAGTCGTCATACCTACACTCGCTCGGTGATAAATCCTATTCCCAACTGAAAGGCACTGAGACACTAGACTGTTCTGAGTTTAACTAACTGGTATTTAACTATTCTGAAGTGCTCATAGTATATTCTGAAGACTGTTCTGTAATGTACTGAGACTAGACTAAATAAATAGTTATGGATTCCGGGTATTCAATACCCCCAGGACTCAAAACAATTATAGTAAAATGACACTAACACTTGAAGATCAAAACATGAAGGCTCTTAATAATTAAATCACTCTTGTAGGCATTTTATCAAATACTTATAGTTCATGGTTTAAAACAATCATAGGAATGTCATGAAATTTGTAGGAATTGCATGAATTCATCATAATAGCATTAAACCATGGTTTAATTTAGTAAATAATAGTATTAAAACATGAAAGATTGAATAATAACAATAACTTCATGGTAACTTGGTATAAAATCAATAGTACATGGAGATTCATGGATCGAATCATAATTTAAAACATGATAACTTGAAAAAATCACAACTTTATGATTTAAAAGTTTTGCTTGGACTCCATGGATGAAAGAGATCCATGGATGAACATCTAACATACCTGGGATGATGAATTTGGAAGGATGGATGGAGAGTTTTTGAGAAATTACCTTAAATTTGACAGCTAGGGTTTCTTGTACTTGAAAAGGAGATCTTTAATTTTGAAGAGGAATTGAATAATGATGACTACTTAGGGTTTTTAAGGGTTGAATTTTAGGTCAATTAGGGCCATGGAAAAAGACCCAAATACCCTTAAACGAATTTAAAATCGAAAGTTGAAAACTGACCATCCCAATTTTTGCCCTTGGCACGACTCACCACTATCGCGCCAAGCCACTAAAAAAGGGACAACCGGGAACTGAGGGCATGGCGCTATGCGGAAGAATCATGATGCCCTTTTGATTCTAAAATTCACCCTTGGCGTGACGCGCTATTATCGCGACAGGACACTAGAAAATGATAATTGGGATTTTGGCTGACGGCGTGATGTGGTGGTTTTACAGAGCTTCACTAGAATTGATAATCATCATTTATGTTGGCTCCGCGATGCGCTAAGGTTTAAAATAGCGATACTTTATGACTGAAGCTTAAAATCGCCATAACTTCTTACCCGGTTATCAGATTTAGGAGAATTTTATATTGTTAGAAAGCTAACTGAATTTTCTACGTAATGGAAGGCTATAAAATAAAAAATAATGAGTGTTTAAAAAATTTCATATAATACTCATGTATGGGACTTAGATAATGCTAGAAAAATAAGGGGTGTTACATGAATGGGTGCACCTTTCTGAACCATTACTTCTCTTCATAAAGCAATACCTTGATGGCTATAAGTACCTAAATTTTCATCAGGTAAAGACAATAATTTTGATTAGAAAAACAACCTTCTTCTTCTTCTTCTAAAAAACTCTTGTGTGATCATCAAATCATTGTGTATGTTCGAAGTTTCTCAAAATTTGAGGCACCGCTATTTTCATAAAGAGAATTATTTTATCCTGGGAAAAAAGATTTCATAACCTTGGATACTTGAGGGGAATAAATTCCTTAAGGACACTTTATTTGATAGTTCATTTGATTATTTATTTGGACTAGTGTTTGAAGTTGATAAACACTTTATTTGATAGTTCATTTGATTATTTATTTGGACTAGTGTTTGAAGTTGTTGTAACTTTATTGTAGTGATTTAAAGTTGTTCTTGAACTAAGTATTGAAGTTTGGGTTGAAACATGCAGATTTTCATACCCGTAACAACAGAGAGTTGGTCAAATATTATTCCCAATTAACAATTGGCGTGTAGAGGTGTTAGGTCAACTCAATATCAGGGTGTATTTTATATAAAGGAAGTGATAGTTAGGTAGGTAAATAACTAAACATTACCATGTATAGTTGAGATATGAAACTCGCGAAGAAATGATAGTTTAAATATAATGTTTTTTTTTTGCAATTATCTCTATATATACACATATTAAACTGACCCTGAAATAAAGTTTCTATGGTTAGATTTTGTTAAAGGAAAATATGTTATTGGAAATTGTCACTAGAGAAAAGGAACAACAACTAATGGTTTATATAACTTTTTAGGAAAGGTTTAGCTGTTGGAAAAATTACTACAATATTGATATGGACATGAAATTAACAATAATAGTTGAATAGTAACAAATACTGTATCGTGGCAAGCCACTTCCTTGAAAGCGATTTCGGCATGACTCTGGTGGAAATCCTTCTAGCCAGCTACTCCCCAAGGTTCCATAACTATTTCCAAATACGTGCACTCGTGGCTGGAAGTTTGGAGGTTGCCTAAACCAATTGCCCAAAATAATTCAAGAAGAGGAAAGGAGAAAGACTTTTTTTCTTTTCCTTTCTATTTATTGTATATTTTATTCTCTTTAGGTGCTTTTTATATAGCATATTGAAATAGAAAAGACGAATGAACTTTGAGATATTAATAGTGAGCATTAATGACATTAAAGAGATATTACTATAATGTTATTGAATTTACATTCCGAGGAGGTATATTTATTTTAATTGTAACGTATGAGTGTATGTTCAACTCTCTTAAATGTACTTTATTTATTTTTCTTTATTCATTGCATTATACAAATACTTTAAGGAGCATTAACTCCACAATCTCCTACTAATGCAAAGATAAAGAATATAAATAAATTCTAGGAAAGAGGAAGGAACATGTACTCAAGTGTCACTATCTTTCGATTTGAATTGACACGTAGTGATATGAGGTAACAACTAAAATCCAAAAAGTGAAGTACTCTTGAACTAGATGGACATAAGTTGAGACTCCCACAACACATACCATATCCTTGATTTTAAGCAATCTCCGTGATACTACAAAATATTTTTTATGGTCATGCACACAAATATTGGGTCTCATGAGTGCTTTAGAAAAACAACTCAAGTCTTTTATAAAAAGGTGACCAATCTTTTACACTCACTTAGGTGATCCATCAAGTCTATCTCATTGACCACCTTAAGGCTATAGATTATTGAGAGAAAAACTAGGATCAACTTTATAATAAAATACCTCACGCTATAGGAATAAGATATGTAGTGTTTATTGAAGGATTATATGGCTTTGTTTGACCACAAATGGGTATCCATCATATTATATCAATCCATGGGCTTTAGCTCCATTCCCTCGACGATTCAAGGACCATTTTTCTGTTAAACCCTTGGTCATAGGATCAGACAAATTTCTTTCGGACCTTAGATATTCCAAGGAGATAATACCATATTTCAGTAATTATTTAACTGCACCATGTTTGATGCGAATATATATCTTTTTACCATTGTATACATTATTTTTAGCAATTTTAATTGCCGCCTATGAGTTACAATGTAAAGTTACTGGTGATATTTGTCTTCCCCATAAAGGCACATCTGTCAAAAGATTTCTTAGCCACTCAGCTTCTTACCCTGCCAACTAAAAAACAATGAATTCAGATCCCATGGTAGAACGTGCTATACAAGTTTGCTTCAAAGACTTCTATGAAATAGCACATGCACCCAATGTAAACACATAGACAGTGGTAGAGCTAGCTTCACCATTGTCAGCTACCTAGTTTGCATCACAAAAATCTTCTAAAATGGCAGAAAATTTATTAAAATGCAAAAACCACTCCATAGTATCTCTCAGATATCTTAACAAGCGATGAAGAACATTTCAGTGTTCATTACTGGGTTTATAAGTATATCTACTTAATCTACTAACAGTATAAGCTATATCAGGCCGAGTATAGTTCATGATAATAATTACACTCTCGATTATTTTAGCATATTCAGTTTGAGAAACACTAGAATCTCCATTCCTTTTTAAGTGTATGCTAGGATCATAAGAGTTCTCACTGAAACTACATCAAAACAATCAAAACTTTTAAACATTTTTTCAATATAATGAGACTGACACAAAGAGAAATCATTAACAGTTCTTTTGATTTTTATCCTTAAAATCACATCAGCTTCTCCAAGGTCTTTCATTTCAAATTTAGAATAATAAAATTTCTTAGTCTTATTTACAACATTCACATTAGAACCGAAGATTAACATGTCATCCACATATAAATATATAATCACACAATTTGATCCTATGATTTTAGAATAAACACAAGTATCGGATGAATTAACAACAAAGTAATTATTCATTAATATGAAATTAAAATTTTCATACCACTGCTTAGGTGCTTGATTAAGTCCATATAAGGACTTTCTCAATTTTCATACTTTATCCTCTTGTCCTGAGACCACAAAACCCTTAGGTTGGGTCATATAGATCTCTTCCTCTAAATCACCATTTTAAAATGTAGTTTTGACATTCATTTGATGTACCACTAAACTATGAATAACGGCTAGAGTAATAAGAGTCCTAATGGTCGCTATTTTAGTCACGGAAGAATAAGTATCAAAATAGTCAATACCTTTCTTTTGGTTAAAACCCCTAATCATAAGTCTAGCCTTCTATTTATCAATTGTACCATCAGGCCTCAATTTCTTCTTAAATATCCACTTGCTAATTTTGATTTTACAACCTTTAGGCAAATTATACAAGTCTCAGGTGTGATTAGAGACTGTAGAGTCTAATTCACTTTTAATAGCCTCTTTCCAAAATATTGCATCTATTGAACTCACTGTTTTATCATAAGTTTTAGGGTCTTCTTCTATTAAGTAGATAGACACTAATTCATCATTTAAAGTATCAATATCAAAACCCTCAGTTAAGAAGGTGGTGATAAAATCAAAACCAAAACTAGTCTTAATTCTACGTCTTTTACTCTTTCTAAGTTTATTTTAATGCCCATTAGCAATAACATCAAAAGAAAGCATAACATATGAGTTAATAGACACAGATATAGTAGTATTATTGAACACATCACTAGGCACATCATTTTTCAAAGGAAAAACATGCTCAAGAAATTCTGCATCTCTAGATTCACAAATAGAATAATCAATTAATGACCTAAATCTATATGCAACACTATTTTGAGAATAAACAATAAAGACAGTTTCAAAGGTCATAGAGCCTACATTTACCCATCTAAAATCAGGTAGACCAACCTTATCCAAACACCCTCACACTTTCAAAAATTTCAAGTTAGGAGCAAACCCTTTCCATAACTCATATGAGGTCTTGTCTAACTTTTTATGAGGGATTCTATTAAGAATATAACATGCATACAAGGAAGATTCCCCCCACATATAGTCAAGTAGACCTGAGCTTAAAATCATAGAATTCATCATTTCCTTAAGAGTTCTATTTTTTCGTTCGGCTACACCATTTTGTTGGGGAGTATAAGGAGCACTAAACTTATGGATAATATCATTTTTTTTTCACAAAAATCATCTAGAGTTTTAGTACTATATTCACCGCCCCTATTAGATCCAAATCTCTTGATTTTTTTATCTAACTGATTTTCTACTTCTGCTTTGAATTTTAAAAATATGCTTTCAGCCTCATCTTTAGACTTAAGGAGGTATACCTTAGTGTACCTAGAAAAGTCATCAACAAACATAATGTAATACTTCTTTTCACCTTTACTAATAGTGTTCTTAAAATCTGCTAAGTCTAAATGTACTAGTTCAAGCAATTTGGTCTTTCTACTAGTAACATATTTAAAAGGTTTCTTGGCATGCTTTGCTTCTACACACACGGGACATTTAGAAATATCATCAATGTTTACTGCAGGGATTAATCTCATTTTTCTAAGTCTTTTAATAGAAGCAATATTAACCTGACCTAGTCTACTATGTCATAAACTAATAGACTCAACAATATAAGCAGAATTAGGAATATTTGCATTATTGGCAATCTCTTGATCAATGTTCAGTACAAATAAGTCCCCATTAAGGTATCCCTTCCCAAAAAAGTCTCTGCCATGAGAAATAATTATTTTATCAGCTTCAAAAATAAGTTTAAGACCTACTTTATTGAGAAGTGCTTCAGAAACTAAGTTTCTATAGAGCGAGGGAACATGCAGGACATTGTTCAAGACTAAAGTTTTTTCAGAAGTTAATTTAAGTAAAAATTTTCCTTTACTCAAAACGCCAGCAGTAGTGGAGTTACCCATTTAGACACACTCGCCATTGGTGGATTCCTCAAAGTCATGGAATAACTCTTTATTGGCCCAAAGCCTGTGTCCAGCACCCAATCATTTTTGTTAGCTACCAGATTTGCCTCGAGGATTACTGCAACAATTACTTCATCACCCTCAGTAAGATGAGATTGAACATCATCTTGTCCTCCCTGTTTTGAGTTTTGCAAACTATCCCAAATTTCTTTAGTAGATTTTAAGTAACAAATAAATCAAACAAAGTATTAGTCATATGACTTAATAAATGTCCTCTAACATTTTTGCTATCCTTTTCAAAAAAAATTTTAGCCACATCATCAACCATAATAGTGTTAGATCCATCAATAGAAGGTTTATTAAATAAAACATAATCAACTTCTAATAGTTCAAAGAAAATCAGAAGTTTTTGAGACCAACGTTTAAAATTATTTTCATTCAATTACTAAAGTTTTGATAAATCAGAAAAATTTTTGTTCAAAGAAATAGCTATTTATCAATATTATATGTAAGGAAATCACTTTCAAATTGTTGAAAAATTACTACAATATTGATATGGACATGAAATTAGCAATAGTATTAAAATAGTCACAAATACTGTGTCGTGGCAAGCCACTTCCTTAAAAGCAATTTCGGTCCGACTCCAATACAAATCCTTCTAGCCGGTCACTCCCCAAGGTTCCACAACTACTTTCAAACACGTGCATTCGTGGCTAGAAGTTTGGAGATTGCCTAAATCAATTGCCCAAAATAATTCAAGAAGAGGAAAGGAAGATGACTCTTTTTCTTTTCCTTTCTATTTGTTGTATATTTTCTTCTCTTTAGGTGCTCCTTATATGGCATATTGAAAAAGAAAAGACGAATGAACCTTGAGATATTGTTGATAAGCATTAATGATATTAAAAAGCCATTACTATAATGTTATTGAATTTATATTCGAAGGAGGTATGTTTATTTTCATTGTAACGTAGGAGTGTATGTTCAATTCCTCCTAAATTTACTTAAGGAGCATTAACTCCACATTGGAAAGTAGGAAAAGTTTTAGGTTAACCTATATGACTTTAAAAGCTAATTAATCTGATACATCAGGCAAGCATAAAAAAAATGTTTATATATATCTAAATGTTGTCATATGAAGGAACATTTTGTCTTAGTGGAGATATAATTAATTGAGTTGTGGATAAAATTCTTAATTAGAGGCTCATATATAATGAATACTATATAAAAGAGATTACAAGCCTTTGGAAGAAGCAATGCTATTTTTTTCCTTTTTATTCGGTGGTTAATGAATGATGACCATTAGGCTATAATATTAATTAAACAGCATGGTTTAATTAACAACATGGACAAGGAAGTGGATGGTTACTTAACATAAAAAGTGGTTATCTTTGTTAATTATGGTGGCTTAACCACTAATATTAACAAAAGAAGGAATTATGACAATGAAGAGAATGTGCTAATGGTGCAAATTGCTTTTGACATTAATGGAGTTAACTGTCAGCCTTCTCTAGCAACTAATTAACAATTTAGATAATGTTTGTGACTAATTTTAATTTTCTTCAAAAAGAATAAAATTAAACAACTTAATCAGAAGAGAAGAATTAAAACGAATCATGTCCAAAATTTGGTTATCATTTCGGTAGTCAATATAAATCATCTCAAAGTAGTTCACGCTAGTAATATAATTGTATTTTATTCATGGTCATTTAACTTTGTGTGTATTATAAAAAAAATTATAAAAAAATTATTTTGTGTAATGAAAGAAAAAAAATAACTTTTGTGTAATGAACATAAAGCTAAGGCTGGGTAGCTCTACCTCATAAAAAAATAGGCGGTCGTCTTAGGCTCCCAAATTTGATGGGCCTTATTTTTTATGATAATTTATTATAAATAGTTTTAAAAAATATCATTTGTTGAATAAATAATATTTTTTATATAAAAAGAACGAATTATTATAAGAAGTTCATATATCCAAAGTATTATGTCTTAAGAAAAATTAAATGCATTGATTATAATATTATTTAAAAAAATAATTACAACAAATTGATTATATAGTTTTGAAAATAAATTTTATTGAAAAAAGTTATTTAAAAAAAAATAAATTAAGATTTTCATGTGATTTTGCCTTAAACCACAAATATACTTAGCCGCGCGTGAGCTAAGGAATCATGTCAATGATGTAAATTTTGGCCATTTTGGCGTAACCGAAGAAGTTCTTAACTTGTCTACTTCAAATATTTTTGTCAGACCGTCCAATAGAATGTAAAACTACACCTTCTGTATCCGAAGTGGATAAGTATATCTCCACTAAGACAAAATGTCCCTTCAATAAATAATATTAACGGGTCGTTTGATAGAGTGTATTGTAAAATATAATGTATGCATTAGTTAATATGTACTATTACTAATACACTTTATTTTCTATGTATTAGTAATACAATGACTTTAAACACATACATTAACTTATTAAATGACCTTAATATTCCTCAATTTCCCTCTCAAAATATTTCACCATTCCTTTTTCCATCATTTTAATTTGCAATAGTGAATCTTTTTAAAATATTTGACAATTTCTTTTCCCACCATTTTAATTTACAACAATGAATAGTTGATTTAAATAACTATATAGCATATTTTTGCGTTGCTTAGAGAGTCTTTAAAAAGATAAAAAAAAATTGATACAATTTCTTAATTCTATATCTTGTATTGTATTTTTGTTTGACTATATTAATCCGGCGGCGTAATATTTATTCGCAAAGATGAAGGTTGCAATTAATCCTAAATATTTATATACTAGTTCAACAATACTAATTTTGATTGAGATGGCAAAAGAACTTTGTAGCAAAAAAGTGTACAAAATCAAAGAAGGGTATTTTTGTAAACAAAAATTTCTTTTATAGAAATTATGTAAGATGTATTATTTCTTATACATCAAACCAAACAATGTATAAGAAATAATACATGCATAACTAATACAAGAATTACTAATACAAGCATTAGTAATACACTATATTTTGTATTGTTATTATATAATCTACCAAACCACCTCTAAGTTACACATACTTTATGCTTGTCTAATTGTCTTGTGGTTGTAAAAACTAACTATAGTATAAGTGCATAAATATTTTAATCTTGAAGGTCAACCTAAAGTATCCCTATGGCTTTTCGAAATATGTCCACCAAGTAACATGCATGTTTTCCTAATTTAAATAATTAATCTGCTTAGTGATAGCTGCATTCTATCATTTTTTAAGGGATAAATAATCATTATGTTGTCTTTGATGGAATGAATGAAAAAATAATTATTTTAGTGAAAGCAAAGTCTCCACTAACTTAAATAACTATGTTTTCTAAGTGTGTTACTTCTGGTCTTTAGCGAATCAGTTGAGACTTACGGAGAGCCTAAACCGGCCAAATAGGAAAAGCAAATTGCGTTACATTTTATGAAATTTATTTATGGTAATAGATATTGGTGGTCTTTGTTTAGTTTAGACTTTTAGGGTGTGTTCTGTATGGAATTTTTTTTCAGTTTCTCATATTTTGATTGGTTGAAATTTTTGAAAAATATTTTTTCCAAGCAAATTAAAACAAGTTCCATGCACAAGTGACCGGTATTCCACGTTAATTGTGTCATCTCTATTCTCCAACACACCTCATCTCTACGTCACTCCTTTCTCATAGTATATACAAATATTTTTAGAATAATATTTTATTTACATACCAAACGTAAGAAAATAAATAAGAAATTTATTTATTTTTCTAAAATACATTTTCCAGAAAAATTTTCCTCCGCACTCACACCCTTATACTAATTAAGAGGATATAAAGGTAACTGAGGGAAACATAAATTAGAGAAGCTTGCTAAGATGTGTTTACTATTTTAATGCATTCCAGAAAGATAGAGAAAAGAAATTTCATATTGCCTTTTTTTTTTTGATCTGGTAAATTCATATTGCTAAGGTACTGCGCTTCTAACAATGGTTCCATGCACATCCTCAAGATAATTTATTAGTAAATTTTAACCTAACAATTTACTTTTCGAAAGTCGTAACAACTTTATCCTCAAGTTCCTAAACATCTTGGAGCCAATGGTTATAGCTTCCAAACATATTGAGGAGAAATATGCGTATTGACTGAGACAACTTATCCAATTATACATGCTGGATTCTTCTTGTTGTGTAGGTTGAATATTCCAATTCTCCTATATTAGAAGTCACGCTGAGCAGGAGGAGACCGTGAACTTTCCTGCTTGCTGACTTTTTCGTAATCTTAATATATCACCTCTAATTAATTATTATACATTATTTACGTATTAAAAAAATTAATAATATTTAATAAAAAATAAAATAGACTTTTACGATATGTCTGATTCAACTACTTCAATCGTAACTTTATTATATTACTCATAATTAAATATTATAAATCATCTAAATATTAAAAAATTAATAATATTTAGTATTAAATTAACTTGACGTCTTATAGGAGGCTCACTTAAATCTTTTTAACAAGTATTTTTACAGTAATTTTTCTATATCACTTCTAATTAATTATTATAAATTATTTAAGACATGCCTACTTCGCTGATTCAATCATGAATTTATTATATTACCCGTAATTAATTATTAAGACCATCTAAGTATTGTGTCACTTAAATTGGAATACAGAAAAAAAATTATAAATCACAATAATTAAAAAATAAAATTATTTTAAAAATATAATTGACTATTGATACCACAAAAGTTTGGACAAGGAGAGTAACATATATTATTTGTAAATTATATAAAAACTATTATAAATTATAATAGTTAACAATTTAAAATATCCAAAAAATAATTAATCTATTGTATATTCCCAAAAAACACATAAAAAATATATCAATCACAATAATTAACAACTTAAAAAATTTAAAAAATATAAAATTTTTAGTTGACTCTCAAAATTATATTAGTAGCATTTAAATTGAAATAGAAAAAATAAAATTATAAATCTCAATAATTATCAACTTAAATTATTTTACAAATAATTGACTATCAGTGGCACAAGAGTTTGGACAAGAAAAGTAACATGTATTATTTAAAAATTATATAAAAGATATTCTAAATTACAATAATTAACAAACTTAAAATATTTTATTATATATGTGATAATTACTATGTGAAAATTAATATAAATCACAATAATTAACAATTGTAAATATTTTTTGAAAAATATATAAAAATTTGATTGTCTCTCGAAATTATATGGGTGTCATATTAACAACTTAAAATATTCTTATACAAATTTCATTAATCTAAATATAATAATATATGCCTAACTAAGAATTTATCAACCAAATAAATAAATGTTTTAATTAAATGATAGAATTATACATTACATAAATTTTTCAAGTATCAACATTGGGCCGCACAGCATAGCCACCGAGTATATAGAGAAGAGTGAAGGAAGCAGGTGAAGGTTGTCATGTCTGCTTCCTCCGTGATTTTACTATATTACCCTTAATTAATTATTATATGTCATTTAAGTATTAAAATAATTAATAATATTTAATAAAAATATAAAATAGACATTTATGACATGTCTACTTCAACTGGTCCAACCGTAATTTTACTATTTTATTCCTAATTAATTATTATAAGTCATTTAAGTATTAAAAAAATTAATAATATTTAATAAAAAAAGATAAAATAAACAAAAAATGATAAATTAACTATTGATATTTTAAATTAACTTGACATCTTATATTAGGCCCGTCTAAATTTAATTAATCTCCTTAATAAGAATAACATGTATTTATATCTTTTAATGTAAAATTTTTGTAATCATATAAATATATACTTCAACCATCGTGTTTACTGACATGGCTTTTTGTAAGATAAATCATTAGACAAACATGAAGAATGCATAGCTAAATGTTGTAATATATGAAGGGATATTTTATCTGCATTTTGTTTGGTGGACAGAAAAACGGCAGTTCACCCTTGACTTTTGAGCATCACAATTTAAAATTATTAAAAGAAATTCAATATAATGAAGAAATAAAAGGTAACAAGTAACCATACAAGGGCTCAAACTATAATATTTACAATGTACCATATATATTACTCCCCTCATTTAAAAAAGAATGACATATCTTTCTTTTTAATCCATTTAAAAAGGAATGATCTTTTTTCCTTTTTCACAATTATTTAATTTTAACTTTCCACATGACATGTTTAAGACCACAAGATTGAAGGACATTTTGGTACATTTGACATATCTTTAATTTAACACCACAAGATTCAAAAGTTTCTTTATTTTCTTAAACTCCGTGCCAACTCAAAGTAGGTCATTCTTTTTAAAATGGAGGGAGTATAAGTTGTTATTTTATTTGTACTTCGGGTACACAGAATCTGTATATTCAGAACAATAACTTCAACTAGAGTTCAAGTATAAACAAGAACACAAAGAAGTATATCAAATACCCTCAACACAAGATCAAAATATCTTTTCCAATAGGTGTATTTTATTCTTTCAAAAAATAGATGAAACAGAAATGAATAAGGCCAAGTCGTCTGAATTCACGGAGTTTCCTTAAGGAAATAATTCCCCTCACTATACCCGAGGTTGTGGAATTCTTCCTCCCAGGATAAAATGGCCAAACAGATCAATTGTAACGGTACCTCAAACAATTGGAATATCTTCGAACGCACAGAACGTTTTGATTGATCACATAGAGTAATTTGTAAGACAGGAAATATTTTGTATTCTAAAAATTTTCGTTCCAAAACCTGTGGAAGAAAGCAGTTTTTTTATAGCCATAACATGACTCTTTTGAAAAGAGACAATGGTTCACTTCAAAGGTTGCACCTTTTCTATAAATTTATGTCTGTTCATCAAAGAGTGTGTATGTTCCGAAACAGTCATGTCATTTCATGCGAATCAGTGTGTTTGTTTTAAAACAGTCATGTCAGTTCACGAAACACTGTGTCATTTTCAGAAGGATTGCAGCATCCTTCTGAAACTAAATATCAATTCGAAACATTTCTTGTTCTGCATGCTACATGTATAGATCTCATCGAGAGATCATTTTCCAAATCCAAAGCCGAGCGAGCGACGACGACGGTGCGAGACATCTCTTATTTCTTGCCTCACTTACCATGTGGAGTAAGTGTTCTTATTATAAACACTTCAAAGTTCTCTTCTCCCACCAATGTGGGAGAATTAGTGAACTTTCCAATTTGGAGTACACTTTCTAAATTGGGTGCCTCCTTTCCTCCACTATTTTCCATTTTCCATTCACACTTCATACTAACTTTTAACCCAACATAAGTTAGGTGAAATCTTCACCACAGTTTGGGTGACAGGAAAATACATAACTAGTGACTAACCGTAAACCGTAATTAAAAGGAGGAGGAGGAGAAAAAAAAGTTCACGACCTAGCTACGTGGACTAGCACATTATTTGTAACATACCCTATGTTTAACAATGCCCTTGTTGCTATGTTCTGCAGGGTCCAAATTGCTATTCTCAATTTTCACCTAAATTCTCATTAGAAGCAAAGCCACCAGGGTAAATTTTCTTACCCTTATTACGTTTACCATCCGTGGTGGATTTTTTCACCTTGCCACCCTCATTATAATTACTATTCCGAGCATTTTCCTCCTCCATTTTCTTCGACTTCTCTTTGAGGCGTTTTTGTTGTACGTGAAGATGGACATAGTTAACTCCCATGGATGCCATAATTTGAACTTTTATCCTAAAGAAATTTATAGAGAAAAGACATGTTTTCCCCCTGCACTTGTCCTCCAAACTCACTTTAGCACTTACACTTAACTTTCGTTTATTCACCCCCCTTAACATCTTTAAAGTGTATTAATTTCACCCTTTGAAACTGAATACCACTCTCACAACGGAGAGTGTGCACACACGCCGACAAATATATATATATATATATATATATATATATATTTTAGGAAAAATAGTAATGATATATATATTAAAATGTAATTAAAAAAAACATCCCTACGTGAAACAAAAAAAAAATAACTTTTTTTAAAAAAACATTCTCCCTTAGAAGACTTTACAATAGATAAAATCATTTAATTTTTTTTCTTTAATTTTTATTTTATTAAATAAATATATAAAATGAAATTAAGAGCCCTAAAATATATAAATATGAAACCCAAAACATATAGGAAAATTAAGAGTCCTAAAATATATGGAAGGAAATTAAGATCCTAAAATAGAAAAAATATATTTCTTGAAAAAACAAAAATTATCATAAATATAGCTATTATGATGTACCATAAATTACTTGATAACTTGGTACCAACTCAAAACTAAACAAATAATAATTAAAAAAAAATCACCCCTGACGTAAAGCCCACAAAAACTATATAATAATAAAAAATTATAATTAAAAAAACTCAGAAATAGTATAATAATAAAAAGTTATAATTAAAAAAACCTCAAAATAATATAATAATAAAATAAATTGTAGCTAAAAAAAACCCACCACTACGTGAAACCAAAAAAAATAATATACTAATTAATGCATATCTATTCCACCAAAAAATATATAATATCATAATTAAAAAATTGTAATTACAAAAAAAGTTACCCTTACGTGAAACCAAAAAAAAAATAATATAATATAAAGGAGGAGACATTTTTGGACTTAAATTTAATGTTAAGGATATTTTTGAACCAAATAGGTGGATGGAGGCGTATTTTTGAACCAATAGAGGAAGAAGGACATTTTTGAGTCATTTCTAATACATTAAAGGTATTTTTGAGCCAAATAGATGGATGAAAGGATATTTTTGAGCCTAAAGATGAAAGAACGGTATTTGTGTACCATTTTTAATAGTTAAAGGGTATATTAGACCCTTTTCTGATTTATTTTTGGGATGTGAATGGTGACCATTAGGATATGATATTAATTAAACAGGACGGTTTAGACAAGGAAGTGGAGGGTTACTTAACATATATAAAGTGGTTAATTATCTTTTAATTGTTAAGGTGGCTTAACCATTAGTTTTAACAAAAGAATTGTGCCATTATGGCTAATGATGCATATAGTGGGACGAATGGAGTTAGGTGTCAGCCTTCTCTAGCAAAAAACTTTAGCCATTTGAATAATGTCTAATTAATTTCGAACCCAAAAGTTTTTACTTAGTTATTAAACATACTATGAAACATAGTGGTTGAACTATATATGTAGAAATAAAATACAGTAACTTTTACTGAAAATTTTTGAATTTAGTTTGACTATTCACTTTGTTAAGTCAACTAAAAAAAATTAACCTCACCTATATAAGTTGGGTGGACTTGTGTAGAAATCACAAAATGTGAGGGGAGCGTAATACCTGGCCTCACAGCGTAACATGAGGAGAATCAACTTGCTACAAAGATATGGTGGATTGATTTATTTTCTATATTTCAGATACTAGTCCAAACGTCGATACAAAAAATTCGATTTGTCATATATAAGTCTTATGCTAGACATTTGGCATTTGCTCATTTGGAATGAACCTTTAGTATGCATCTCCAATGAGGTTATGGAAGTGTGAATACGACTGATTCATTAACAATTGCTACTTACTTGGCTAGTTGATCCTCTATCTGGTTGGCCTCCCTATAATACTGTGAAGATTTCGCATGAGTTTGTCTCAAAATATCTCTTCCTCTTCTATTAGGGAAAGAGCTACAATCTCAATAATGAATTTTAGAAAAAGATGAATACTGACTGCTGACATAATAACTGATTTCTGACTGAAATATAAGTTGAATTGACTCATGAAACATGTATGCATACTAAGACATGATTGTCTTCATCTTGAGATTGTCCTTTGTCTTTAATTCCTTCTATACTAACTAGTTCTTTGATGATCATGGAGTCCAAATCGAAAAATCAGCATGGTCAATTCAACCAATTTTCACATTAGTGATTTGGTTCACTAAACTATTAGGAATAATGTGACAACGGTTGTAATTTGTAAGCATTCCATACACCATTGGTGATGAAATGCTTCACATTGAGCTTACCAGATCTAGTGGTATTAGGGACTATTTGAGCTAAAATGCTCTTTACTAGCTCAATTGTCCCACCAAAAACTTAAATCCCCATTGTAAAGCTGGATCAAACGTTCATCAATAATCCATTGTTGCATTTTCCAAGCATACATATATCACTGAAGTTAATGAATTATTTATTATGAGCAAGGAAATATTGATTAACTTGTCTAGATGATGTTGCATATCGGAGAAATTGTTAGAGAACATTATGAAGGTAAACCTAAAACTATTTTGTACTCCCTCCGTCCCAAATTAATCGTTCCAAATTTTTTAATTTGATTTCCCATTTTACTTGTCTTTTTTCATTAATCAAGAAGAGATAATTTTTTTTTTCATGTTTACCCTTTACATTAATTACTTTTTCTTCGAATTAAAATGTAAACACCATTTAATAGGGTACTATGGTAAATTGGGCATGTTATTAATTATTTTTCTTAATCAATGTGTCATCTCAATTTGCGACTATGAGGGGACATTTTGTCTCGGGGGAGATATAATTATTTGCATTTTGTGGACAAAAAAAAAGAAGGCAGGAGATATAATTATCTGCATTTTGTGGACCAAAAAAGAAGGCGGCATGGTTACAATTTGAAATCGTTAAAAGAAATTCAACATGATTTCTGCAATTATTTATTTTTATGCACTCAGATTTAACAGCGATACATGACTTAGTTTTAGTAGGTCGTGATAACAATTGTGTTGTTATAGGAAATTTCATTAAAAATAAAACAAAAAACATTGAAATTAAACTATTTTTAAGTTTTAACATTCTTCTTTAAGAAAAAAAACTGCTAAAAAAAAATCATCATAAATATACAAGGACTCAAAATTATTATAATAGTAACTATACCACCATATATTACAAGATTGGTGAAATCTTCACCACATTATACGTTTGGCTGACAGAGAAATACATACTGTAACAAGTGAAACTTTTTTACAAGAAAGTAAAGAGAAATATGACTATCCAATGACCCCCCCCCCCCCCCCCCCACCCCTCAAAAGAAAAAAAGAAAGAAATTCACAAGCCATGTGAACAAGCACATTATTTGGCATATCTATGCTCTACAGTGCCCTTGTTGCTATGTTGAGCAGGGTCCAAATTACTGCTCTCAATTTTCACCAAAGTTCTCATTAGAAGCAAAGCCGCCAGGGTAAATTTTCTTACCTTTATTACGTTTAGCATCCATGGTGGATTTTTTCACCGTGCCACTCTCATTATTATTATTACTTCGAATATTTTCATCCTTCATTTTCTTCGACTTCTCTTTAAGGCGTTTTTGTTTTACGTGAAGATGTGCATAGTTTACTCCCATGGATGCCATAACTTGAACTTTTATCCGAAGAGAAATTAATATTGCTAAGTATTTGAATGTGTGTGTGCTTAACTGATTGGCGTTTGAGAAAACCATAAACGAAGGGAATTTATAGAAGGAACTTCAAGCCTTTGCAAGCAAGCAATGCACTAATTCTTTTTATTGTATTTATTTTTGGGTTGTGAATGGTGACCATTAGGATATGATATTAATTAAACAGGACGGTTTAGACAAGGCAGTGGTGGGTAACTTAACATATATAAAGTGGTTAATTATCTTTTAATTGTTAAAGTGGCTTAACCACTAGTATTAACAAAAGAATTGTGCCATTAATGCTAATGGTGCATATAGTTGGACAAATGGAGTTAGCTGTCAGCCTTCTCTAGCAAAAAGCTTTAGCCATTTGAATAATGTCTAGTTAATTTCGAACCCAAAAGTTTCTACTTAGTTATTATACATACTATGAAGCATAGTAGTTGAACTATATATGTAGAAATGAAATACAGTAACTTTTACTGAAAATGTTCGAATTTAGTTTGACTAGTCACGTTGTTAAGTTAATTAAAAAAAAATTAACCTCACCCAAATAAGTTGGGTGCACTTGTATAGAAATCACAAAAAGTGAAGGGAGCTTAATGCCTGATCTCACAACACAAGCTGAGGAGAATCAACTTGTTACAAAAATATGGTTGATTGATTTATGTTCTACACTTAACATACTAGTCTAAACGTCGGATACAAAATGTTAGCAATCAAGATGGCTCAACCAGCTCCAACATGGGTCAATAATTGGGCTTTATAAAAAAGTACATGGCCAACAATAGAAGGTTCTTTCATCATTAGCTTAGAATAGAAGACACTTGCTTAGCTTAGAATAGAAGGCTCTTGTTTAGCTTAGAATAAAAGATTTATTTCATTAGCTTGTATAAATAAATGTGATTGACAAAGAATATACAGAGAAGAAAATTCCCAAATATTGTCTCTTATTTTTACATAGTATCAGAGAGTAAGGTATTTGCATAGAAATCATCTTCTCGATCATCAATTTTCTTCATCTGACCTATCTCTACAATGGCGGATGGAGTCACTACTTCATCAGCATCCTCTGGTTCTACTGCCAGAACTCCACTATCTATGGATCCCACTCATGTTTATTACCTTCACTTTTCAGATTCACCTGGAATGGCCTTGGTTAATACTCCATTTGATGAAAAAAGTTATCAAGGATGGAAGAGATTAGTGCTTGTAGCACTATTAGCAAGAATAAGCTTGATTTTATCACTGGTGTTGATGCTTCCCCAGATGCCCAATCTTCAGATCTGCAATCTTGGAGCAGATGCAATGACATGGTAACGTCTTGGCTCCTTAACTCTCTTTCCAAGGATATTGCTGATAGTGTGATATACTCTAGGACTGCTAAAGATTTATGGATGAGTCTAGAGCATAGATTTGGACAATCTCATGGAGCTAAACTATTTCACCTACAAAAAGAACTGAATAGGTTAGTTCAAGGAAATAATGACATTGCAGGACATTTTACTAAACTTAAGAGACTCTGGGATGAGCTGGAATCTCTCAAGTCTGATAAGTGCACCTGTGTGTGTAGTTGTGAAGGTAAATTGAAGCTGGAAAAGTCTCTCGAAGATGAGGAACTTATACAATTTTTGATGGGTCTAAATGATATGTATGTTCAAGAGAGAGAAAACATCTTAATGATGAATCCTCTGCCCAACATAAATATTGCTTACTCTCTGATTTTACAAGATAAAAATAAGAGAGAAACCTATATTAGTGGCTTGATCCCAACTGATTATTCTTCCTTTATGGTAAGCAACGTGAATCAAAATAAATTTGGCAAGAAAGTACAGAAAGTCTTGGTGCTATGCCTAATTTTGGACTAGATCATTCAATTATCCAAGATTTAACAATCATCAGCAGTTACCCAAATACACAGGAACAAACCAACCACAACAAAAGCTTAGGGTTAAGAATAGGTATAATCCTAATATGTCTTGTGATTTTTGTGGTAAGACCAGGCATGTTGATGATGATTGTTTCAGGTACATGATTTTCTAGTAGATTTTCAGTTCACAAATAATAGAGATGGATAGGTTCATATCAGAGAAAATGCAATTATATCTGGAGAATAAGGTAACAATGGGTATATGATTGACGTGAATTTAGTCAATCAACACTTCACCAAAGAACAATTCAAGCATTTCATTCAAATGGCAAAGCAGAAATCAACAAAGGGATCATCTATGAACAAAGGATCTGGGATAAATGTTAATACAGTTGCTGGTTCTGTGTTTAAATATATTGGAACTTGTCTTTCAATTTTTAATTCTGAAACGTGGATAATAGACTCAGGTGCTTCTGAGCACATGTGTTATAACTCTATTTCTTTTCTTTTCATAAAAACTCTAAAAACTCCTGTTAACATTAACTTACCCAACTCTTAGTCCATCCTTGTGACTCACATAGGAAGTGTTCTAATTTCTAATAACCTCACATTGCATAGTGTTCTTTATGTTCTAAGTTTCAGATACAATCTACTCTCAGTTCATAAATTTAATCTCCAATACAGTTATACTCTATCCTTCAATTCTAATAGTTGTGTCTTGCAGGGCCCTTTAATGAAGAGGCCTTAATCTTTTGGTGAAGTAAAGGAAGGTCTATACCTGATTCAAATCATTCTTAAGGAGTCTAGTAGGAACCAAGAGATTTATAAGGATTCTAAAGTCTTTTCTAACTTTAACAGTGCTATTTCTAGTCCAAGTTCAGATTCACATTATTTTCCCATATATTTCAATGCTAATTCTGATGTAAGGTTATGGCATGTAAGACTTGGGCATTTGCCTTATTCATTAATGAAAAATGCCTATTTCTATATACTTCCTTCTAATTATGATTGTCATTGTAAAATCTGTCCTTTAGCTAGGCAAACTAGATTACCTTTTCCTATCAGTCAAGTTACTTCTCAATCCATTTTTGATCTGGTTCATGTAGACACTTGGGGCCCCTACAAGTTACCTACTCATAATATTTATAGGTATTTCTTGACTATAGTAGATGACTAAGTAGAGGGACTTGGACATACTTGATAGTAACTAAAAGTAATGTATTTTCTATTATTCAATGTTTCTTGAAAATGGCTGAAAGATAGTTTCACAAAAAGGTGAAGATTATCATATCTGATAATGCAATGGAGTTGGGTAGGAGTACAGAGGCATTAAATTTTTTAACATCTCAAGGTATCATACATCAGACATCTTGTGTTGCTACCCCATAGCAAAATGAGGTAGCTGAGAGGAAGCACAGATACTTACTTGAAATTGCTAGGGCTTTAATATGTAATCTAAGGTTTCTATGATCTATTGGGGTGAGTGTATACTCACTGCCATATTTCTAATAAACAGGCTTCCTTCCAGAGTTCTTAAAGGTAAAACAACTAATGAAATTCTATTTGGCAGAATACCTTCTTATCCCTTATTAAGATGTTTTGGTTGCCTATGTTTTGCTAACACTTTATCTCATAGAAGGAGTAAATTTGATCCTAGATGTACTAGGTGTGTCTTCTTAGGATACCCAATGATCAAAATGGGTACAAACTCCTTGATCTGACTTCTAAGAAATTCTTTGTGTCAAGAGATGTTCATTTTGTAGAACATGTGTTTTCTTTTGCTTCTGACCATTCAAATATTCCTACTCCTACTGTTCCAATCCACATAGAATAAGAACGTTATTTCACTCCACCATTTTTCATTTCTTCTAACCCTGTTGAACCAGATTCCACCTTACTACTTTCTAACCTTTTTGAATCAATTTCTGATCATTCTAATTCTTCTGGTACAATCATCACACCATTTGTTTCTTCAGTACAGGATGTTTCACAACCCTACCTCCTTCTATAAGGTCCTAAAGGAGAAATATTAGTGAGCTACCTTCACATCTCAAGGACTATATCTGCAATACTATTTATCTTAGTGATGTGACTGAATCTTGTTTTGCTACTCCTAGCACACTCACATGTCTATCAGTTTCTACTCTTTCCATGAATAACCAAGCTATTTTACACTCCACTTCCTCCATCATTGAACCCAGAAGTTACTCTCAAGCATGTACATATCCAGGTTGGGTGCAGGCAATGTAGGATGTGATTGATGCTTTAATACTCAATCAGACTTGGAAAGTTATGCATTTGACATAAGGTGGAAAGGCATTACCTTGTAAGTGGGTCTACAAAGTGAAGCAACATGTAGATGGATCTCTTGAAAGGCTAAAGGCACGGTTAGTAATCAGAGGTAACATTCAGCAAGAGAGAATTGATTTTAATGAGACTTTTCCCCCAGTAGTCAAAATGAACACCATCAGATATTTACTAGCAATTGCAGACAAAATACAATGGGAAACATAATTTGATATAAATAATGTCTTCTTGCAAGGAACTTTACAAGAAGAGGTCTATATAAAACTCCCTGCAGGAATGGAACCCCCTAAACCTAATATGGTTTGTCTTCTTAAAAAATCACTCGATGGCTTAAAGAATGCATCAAGGAAATGGTATGCCAGGCTTGCCGGAGCCCTAAACTTTAAAGGTTCTACAACCTCCCTCAATGATTATTCCTTATTTTTTAAATAATCAGGAGGGCTTGTCTCTATCATAGCTATTTATGTCGATCATATTTTAATTACAGGGGATGCTACAGATGAGATACATAACCTTAAGAAGTTTCTTCATACTGAGTTTAAAATTAAGGATCTCGGCTCGCTGCATTATTTTTTGGGAATGAAAATTTTATATGAAGAACAGGGAATTATAATGAGTCAACGAAAATATACCTTTGATTTAATCAATGAATTTGATGTTTCACACTTTCCTCCATCTTCTTCTCCGTTAGATCCTTCAGTCAAGTTCTCTACAGATTCAGAAAATTATATGTAAGATCCTACACTTTACAGGCATCTCATTGGTAAACTCAATTATTTGACTCACACTAGATCGGATCTGTGTTTTGTTGTATTGACTCTCAGTCAATTTATGTAAAATCCTGGCATCGAACATTTGAAAGTCAGATTACGGGTTATAAGTTACCTAAGAGCATATCTAAATTAGGGCATCTTTCTCTCTGCTTCACCCTCATTCTCTCTTGCTGTTTATTGTGATGCTGACCGGGCCTCTTGTTGTACTACATGAAGGTCCATCAGTGGATTTTTTATAAGCTTGGGAGGTTCACCAGTCTCCTGGAAATCAAAGAAACAATCTTTAGTTTCCCTTTCATCCGCAGAAGTTGAATATCGGTTAATGAGGAGATTAGTTGTAGAATTGTACCGGATGACAAAATTGCTTACTAATCTATCCGTTCCTCCCCCTCTTTCTGTTCTAGTTCACTCCGACAGTCAAACAACTTTCCATATAGCTCGAAATCAGATTTTCCATGAGCGAACGAAGCACATCGAGCTTGACTGCTATTTTGTTCGTCAACAATATCTCTTAGGCTTAATATCTCTTTTTTTTGTTCTATCTAAGGATCAACTCGCCGATATCTTCACCAAGTCCCTTGATGGTCTTCCTCACCATCAAAATTTATGCAAGTTGGGTGTCCTTATTTCCTCTCCAACTTAAAGAGGGATGTTAGCAATCAAGATGGCTCAACCAGCTCCAACATGGATCAACAATTGGGCTTTATAAACAAGAACATGGCCCAACAATAGAAGGTTCTTTCACCATTAGCTTAGAATAGAAGACACTTGCTTATCTTGGAATAAAAAGATCTTGTTTATCTTAGAATAGAAGGTTTATTTAATTATCTTGTATAAATAAATGTGATTCACAAAAAATATACAGAGAAAAAAATTCTCAAATATTGTCTCTTATTTTTATACAAAAAGTTCGCTATGTCACATCTAAATCTTATACTAGATATTTGGCACGTAATTTCTCATTTGGAATGGACCTTTAGTATATATTTTATCAAATGAGGTTATGGAAGTGTGAATACATAACTGATCCATTAACAATTTCTACTTGTTTGGCTATTTGATCCACTACTTGGTTGGCCTTCCTATAACAGTGCGAAGATTTCTCACGAGTTTGCCTCAAAAACTTCTATATGTGATTGTCTTCATCTTGAGATTGTCCTTTGTCTTTCCATCTATACAAGTTAGCTTTTTGATGATCATGGAGACCAAATAGCAAAATCAGCATGGTCAATTCTACCAATCTTCACATTAGAGATTTAGTTCACTAAAATATTAGGAATAATGTGACAAAGGTTGTAAACATTCCATACACCATTGGTGCTGAAATGTTTCACCTTGAGCTTACCAGATCTAGTGGTATTAATGACTATTTGAGCTAAAATTCTCTATACTAGCTCAATTGTCCCACCAAAAACTTGTATCATTATGTAAAGATGGATCAAACATCCATCAATAATCCATTTTTGCATTTTCCAAGCATACATATATCACTTGACGTTCATTTGGAAAAATAACATAAAGATACATTTTAGATTTGGAGAAATGTAAGAGAGATTGTATGGAAAATTTCTTGTATTTCCTTGTCTTCAATGTACGAAATCCTACCACTATTTATACATGTATATGCTGAAAAAGAAATGTAATAACACAATAAATGTATTTGCTCTAATTGCTCTAATCTTGGCTGATTTTATTCTTTACCATGTATACAATCAATCTTTGTACATCTGTAGATCTTGTAAGTTATCCAGAATATTCAGTTTTAAGGAGTCCTTTCTCTTTTTTCTTATCATCATTGATTACCTTATCTCCAACATCCCCCTCAAATTGGAGGAAAAAGAGGAGATCGAGTCCTAACTTGCTAAAAACCGAATGCAGTGATGGATCAGATAAAGGTTTGGTAAAGAGGTAGACAAGCTGAGATTTTGAAGGGACAAAATATAGAGATATCAACCCTGAAAGAAGTTGTTGGCGGACAAAGTGACAATCCAGTTCAACATACTCTGTCCTTTCATGAAAGATCGGATTTTGGCTAATGTGGATTGTAGCTTGGCTATCAGAGTATACGGGTACTGGTAATGAGGGATAAATCAGTAAGAAAATGGGTGATTCAGATTAGTTCTACAACAAGATGTCTCATTAAATGATATTCAGCTTCAACTTAAGAAAGAGATATGGAGGTTTGTTTTTTCGATTTCCAACTAATAGGAGAACCACCTAAACTTATAAATAAACCACTAAAAAATCTGCAAGAGTCACGGAAAACCGCCTAATCTACATCAAAAAAGGATAAAAGAGAAAATTTTGGGTTTGAATTGAGAAAGAGACCTTGAATGGAGTTTGATTTAAGGTATTGAAGGACACAGAGATCTACTGTAAAAGGGGAAATAAATCGTTTTTGCATATATAAACTAAGGGTCAAGACAGTGAAATAAAGTTCAGGTCTTGTGTGGGTAAGGTAATTAAGTTTGCCAGTCAAACGTCGATAGATGGTTGGATCCAGCAAAGGAGTTTCAAACGCAGTAATTAATTTGATGGAAGGATCGAGTGGAGACGATACTATGGGGAGACTGGAGCAATCAAATTCATTAAGTAAGTCCCTCATTAACTTGCTTTGTGTAATGATAAAACCTATTGGTTCTCGCATGATTTTTATTCTCAAGAAATAATAAATCTGACCAAGATCCTTTATTTAAAATTTTAAATGTAGAAAAGGCTTAAGATCTGAAAGTTCTTGAGCATCATCACCGCTGAGTAATAAATCATCAATATAAACTACCACAATGGAGATAGGGCTTCCTGCGTTTTTGAAAAATAATGAATAATCATTAAGAGATGAGGAAAAACCATTAAAATTAAGAGCCCCTACAAGCCTTGCATACCATTGTCTGAAGGCTTGTTTCAAACCATAGAGAGATTTCTTGAGTTTACAAATATGGTAAGGACTGGGTGGACACATTTCTAAAGAAAATTTCATGTAAACCTCTTCTTGGAGGTCTCCATGAAAAAAGACATTACTTATATTAAACTCAGAAATAGGCCAATTTTTCTTGATTGCAATAGATAATAGGCATCTGATAGTTGTCATCTTAACTACAGGGGAAAAGGTTTTGCTGTAGTCTATGCCTTCCTTTTGTTTATCACCTCTGATAACCAATCTTTCTTTAAGTGTTTCTATACTTCCAGCAGCCTTTTGCTTAACCTTATATACCCACTTACAAGGTAAAGATTTCCTTACAGAAGGGAGAGGCACCACATCCCATATTTTATTAATGATCAATGTCTGTAATTCAGAATCCATAGCAGTTTGTCATCCAAGATATTGACAAGCTTAAGAATAATGAGTCGGTTCTGAAATTTGTGAAACAGAATATAGTAAAGCCTGATTTTGATAGAAAAGAGAAGAAAATGGATATGTTGGTGGTGAGGAAACAATGGCTAGACAAGTAGTTGTAAGATCAGTGGAAAAAATATTGCAAACAAAGTCATGTAAATGACTAGGTAAAGTGTCGTTATTTTCTCTACTAGATCTTCTAAGGGGTGGGATAGTGGGAGGAGGTAAAGGTTCTTGAATAGTGAAGGTAGATAGAGGATTAGTAGTTTGAGGATGGGAAGTGGAAATAGTATCCATAGTAGAAGGTAAAAATGATGAGGATTGGTTTGCAATTATAGGAGAAGGAAAGAACATAAAGTCATCTGTTATGTAATAAAAATAAATTGAAGATATAGGTGGGAAAATGGTAGATAAAATAGTATTAGGAAATGAGGCGAATGGAAAAATGTGCTCATAAAATGAACATCCCTTGATGTACATACCTTCTTAGAATCCAGAATAAGATTTTTCTATCTTTTTTTATCCAATAGGGTATCATAAAAAGACACAAGCAGTTGTTCTGAGCTTGAATTTTCTTCTAGCATGTGATAATGTATAAGCATAACACAAACATCCAAAGATTCTTAAATGATGATATGAAGATTCTTGATGAAACAATAGTTCATAAGATGTGTTACCTTGTAATACTCTAGATTTAAATCGATTGATCGAATATATTTCTCTGAGTATGCACTCTCCCCAATAAGGAATAAGAACTTTAGAATAGAACATTAAGGCTTTTGTAATTTCTAATGCCTATGTTTCCTTTCCATAATTTCATTCTGTTGAGGTATGGCTATGCAAGTATTTTGATGTGAAATCCCTTGAGATTGTAAAAAAGAAAATGTTTCAGCACTCTTCCCTAGTTTCAAGGCATTGTCAGATCTTATCATTCTAACTTTACCATTGAAATGTCTTTCTATCGTGCACAAGAAACTCTTTAGTACTGAAAAAGCTTTTGATTTTGTAGTCAACAAATAGGTCTAAGTCTCTCTACTAAAATCATCCACAATTACTAGAAACTGTTTATATCCATTATAAGTAGGAACCTTATATGGACCCAGAAATCAATGTGAAGAAGATAAAAAAATTCTTTGCTCTTGATATTATTGGAAACAGTAATCTAGACTATCTTGCTAAGGGGTACACAGTGCAAGGACAATCAAAATTTGAAGAAAAAAAAATAAAATTGATATATTTCATTGCGTTAAAAGGAAAATACCCCAATCATACATGCCATAACATTACATCAGATTGTGATTTGGCCGAAATAGGGAAAGAAACTGAAGATAGAATAGAATGAGAATTAAATCTATTAGGAAATGAAATTACTAAATATAAAACAAAATGAGAAGTAGATCTCTTATTGAACGAAAAAACTTTTGATACAATGTTTTTGTAGAAAGAGGTTGAGTGGGAGTAGGCTTTAATATGAATAGTCCGTCTTTGGCTATACCAAAAACTTGAGGGCTCTTCAGTAAAGGGTTCTGAAAAATACAACCAGTAGATATGAACATGACGACACACTTGAAAGATATACATAATTTATCAATCGAGAATAAATTATATCTAAAATATGGGATATGAAGGACATTTGTGACTATAAAATCAGGCAAACGAGAAATAGTTCCTGCATGAGTAACCTTTACTCTAGATGAATTAGAAAACTTGATCATTATAGGCTTAGGTAAAGGTATGAGAGATAAGAAAGAGTTAGGATCAAAGCACATATGCTCAGAGGCCCCTAAATCAATAATCCATGACGTAGAATTTGCATTATCTACTGAATAACAAGACGGTGAATGTTCAAAATATAGACCAGCAGTTGAGTTGGAATTCACTTCTGATGTAATAGTTTTTCCATCCTGAATATATTTTAAGAGATGAACAAGCTGATTGAATTGACTTGGGGAGAGTTGCTGAACAAAATTAGGATTCTCAGAGACAACAAAAATGAATTGATTCTTTTTGGTTCTTCCATTGACTTGCAGAGTTACTTCTCACGGTTTCTTATAATTTCTTGAATTTGGTGAACTTAAAAGCTGCTGGAAAACCTATTAGTCTGTAACAATTGTCTATAGTGTGATTAGTCATCTTGCAATAATTACATAATAGGTTGCTTTTCTTTCCTTTGTTAGAAGTATTTCCTTTGAAATAAGTATCCCCAGCTTTGTGATTAAGTTAAATACAAACTCAAATTCAGTTTTCTGTTGAGTATTGAGTTGATTTTCTGAGATAGCTGATTTTTCTACCTTGAAGGAAAAGCTATCTCTGGAAAACTAAGAAGAGAGATGAGTTTCTCTCTGATTTTCATCCTGCATCAAAAGAGAATAAGCATGATTCACAGAGGATAAATGATTAAGCATAAGAATATTATTTTTTGCTGGTGCATAAATATCATTCAATCCCATGAGGAAATGAATGAGCCTCTCATCTTCTTTGAATTGAAACATCTTCTTTTTTCCTTCACATGAACACACGCAAGTTCAAAGCATATTAACATTTAACATGTCCAACTCATCTCATACCCTTTTCATGTATTCAACAATATCACTAGATCCCTGGACTAACTCTATTAATTCTCTCTGCAGATGATACAATTTTGCCCCATTGGGCTAGCCAAATCTGTGTTCTAGATTTGATCAAAGATCTTTGATCGTTTTGGAATAAAGAACACTGGAAGCAATATCTTTAGAAAGAGAATTTAAAAGCTAAGATGTTACCATGTCGTTGCAGCGACTCTAGAGTTTAAAAGTTAGATCATCCATGTCTAGAGCAGGACAAGTTTCATCGATGAAGCCCAATTTATTTTTTTCTGAAAGAGAGATACGAATAGACCTTATCCACCCTGGATATCCTTTGCCATCAAAGGGAGTATTGACCAAAATCATTCCCGGTGCATCAGATGGATGAAGAAAGTAGGGATGAGAATTGTCGATGGTAATTTTATTGTCTTGTTGAGTAGTGGTATTAGGAGTGCTTTTAGAGCTCTCAGTAGGAGAATTTGACATCCTTTAAAGAACGAACAAAGAAAAAATATTGAAGGAATTAAAAGAGATGAGCTAGCAGATATTACTGCTCTGATACCATGAAGAAACGTAAGAGAGATTGTATGGAAAAAATTTTATACTTCCTGATCTTTAATGTACAGAATCCTATCAAAATATATATATATATATATATATATATATGCTTAAAAAAGGAAATGTAATAACAAAATAAATATATTTACTCTAGTTGCTCTAATCCTGGCTGATTTTATTCTCTACCATATATACAATCAATCTTTGTACAGCTGTAGATCTTGTGAGTTGTGTGTATCTCTTGTGAGCTATCTAGAATATTCAATTTTAAGGAGTCCATTCTCCCCCTTTTTATTGTCATTAATTATCTTATCTCAAACAAACTTACCATATTTACACAAATTCTCACCCCTATAAAGTAATTACAAATATCTCAACTAATATGTATCTTCATTGGATGTATCGAGAACTAATTATGTATCTCAACAGACCCAAAATTAAAAAAATATATCCGGAGCTAATTATATATGTTTACAAAGGAAAAAATATATCTTCGTTGGATGTATCGAGATCTAATTATATATCTCGACAGACTCAAAATTGAGATTTTCAGTAATTATTGTCTAGATGATGTTACATATAGGGGAAACTGTTAGAGCACATTACGAGCTTAGAAAGCCAGTTCCAATTTCTTCAACTTTTCTATTGTAGAAGGTACATTCTAGATAGTATCACATGGGAAGATTCGATCAAATTTGAATGGGTTAAAATATATGAATGACAAAAAATTACTTAGTTTCATATCTAAATAATGGATCCTAGTCAATCCGCCAACTCTGATCATTTACTCATCCAAATGTTAACAGACTAGACGAATCATATTTTCATTAGCTAATTTTACCCCTAATTGCCTTCTCCATTAATTTTTTTATAGATCAAATTATAATGAATGAAAGTTAGTTCATTTCTAGCTTTTCATCCAAATTGCTTGGCTTTAGTTCCTTCTAGGTATCTTTTGACTTGTTAGTAATAATGTAATGTTATATGCTTTTCACGTGGCCCTTTTACTTTAGAATTCATGACTAGTAACGTTAATGATACTACCAAATTCCCCCTATGAAAAATAAAGTCAATAACAACATGATTTTAGTAAGCTTTTTTCTTTATCTTTATTTGTATACCACTAATGATGAGTTGTGTATAGTATATATAACTAATCATAAGGATAAGAAAGTCACCCAAAAGTCTAAAAAAAGGCCATTAGCCCTTGGTTGCGGTCATTTCTAATCTTCCATATTATTGGAGTGATATGATTAAATTAGGATGTTAAATAGGTGGATTGGGCTGAAATTGGAGACATATTAGGCAAAACATTATATATAAGTAATTTTTCGTCTATAATTATAAGGGTATGATTAAAATTGCATATTCGCAAAATATAGATATACCTTAAATCCCTTCCTTTCTCTCCCTTTCTCTCACCTCCCTCCTCCTTCTCTCTCTCATCTCTTTCGCCTCCCTCGATCCCCGGCCCCCTCCTCTATCTCGTCTTCGTCTCTCTATCTCTATCTATCTATCTCTCGTTCTCATCTTTTCTTTTCTTTTTTTACAACTTCAGGAATTATATATTTGTATATACATTCTGCAAAACGCATATGTAAAAATTTAATATACAATCTGCAAATATATGTACAAATATATAATTATTTAGTATATATATAATATGATAATATACAAATTACATCCAGACACACATTTGAAAAAGGAAGATCATATATATATAAAATTACATTCACATATACATCTGAAAAATGCATTTACATATACATTTGAATTATGCAATATACAATTAAAATAGTGATTTAATATTCAACTTATATATACAATTGACACATAATATATAATTAATCACAGATTATTTGAATTAAAAAAAAAATGATTGAATTTTAAAAGATAATGACTAAATAAAAAATAATACTTTGTATACGAATATATAATTGAAATGTAATACATAATTAATAATAATTTTTATGAACTTAAAAGAAAATAACGACTAAGTAAACAAAATAAACACACAATTAAAAAAAGATAAATTTGTATATGAACATACAACTGAAACATAATATGCCATTAATAACAATTTGTATTAATTAAAAAAATAACGACGGAATTTCTTTTAACTGCATTTAAAAAAAAGTGAATTAAAGAAAAAGGAACGAGAGAGGGCCGGCAGAGAGTGAGTGAGTGTGTGAGGGAGAGAGAGAGAGAGGGGAGGGTGGGGAGCTAGAGAATGAGGAGATAGGGAGAAATATAGTTAAACTTATGGAAATTTATGTAAAGATTGTAATTATTTTAAACATTGACTATATCACAGTTAATTATGGACTGATGTTTACTATGTAACATAATTTTTTATCTAAAAATTACATAAATACACAACTTATGTTTCCAATATTACAAAAAATCCTAACTCCCTAAACATATTACAAAAATTACAACATATACACAGAATGTTATGTATATGTAGGTTATATTATGTATATTAATAGGGAGAGAGAGTAAAGTAATTAAAAAGGTGGGAGAGAGTGTAATTTGTTTCAAAAGGGTTGATATTTATATTATTTATACTTTTTTTATACGGAAAAGGGCCTGAAATACCCTTCAAACTATATGAAATGGTGCAAAAATGTCCTCCATCTATCTATTGTGCATAAAATGTTCTTCATGTCTACCTATTGGACCTAAAATACCCTTTTCCTCTACCTATTGAGGCTATTTTGCCCTTTTATTTAAGAAAAATTATTTAATGCCACAACTTATCTTTATTAAACTACATAAAATCCCTATCATTTTTCTTAATATTAACCAAATAAATAATGCACAATATCAATTTTTCGTCATTCTAAATTGATCTGATAAACAAAAAGAAAAACAACATAAATAGCCATTTTTAAAAAATTATTGCATATACATAAACGTGTTAGTTGGTTGTCAGATATAGCATATAAAATATTTACTTTTATAACAGATTCTAATATATAAAAAAATAATTATATATTAATTTTTCATATTTCTTATTTATTGCCTATTTTTATGGAAGTCTTTTTTGATTCACTTTTTATATATTAATATCAAAATTTTATGTTTTTCATTTTTATTGCCTTCTTTCACGATGCCTCCACAAAAACATATGGTATATTTATACCATAAAAAATCATGGTATATTTATATATTATACAAATTATATTTATGTCATAAAAACACATGATATATTTATATCATACAAATTATATTTATACCATATAAATTATATTTATAACATAAACATACATGATATATTTTAGAAATAAAAAGTTTATACCATGTAATACCGGAAATACATATTTATATTTAATAAATAATTTTCTAACAAGAAAGTACTTCTGACATAATGAGATATACCATGAATACTTATCTCATAAATTATATCAAAAATATAATAATAATCTGAGTTTGATATAAATTATATCTATTACAACAAAAATACATGGTATATCTGTACTTCCAACTAGGGGCGGATCTATTTAGAAGGTATGGGGTGGCACGGTACCCACACTTCTCGAATGAAACTCTGTATATTTATGTGTATATGTATCAGTTAATGTATAAATATTATGCTTGGCACCCACAATATCAAAGGGACTAGTGGTGTAAGTGGTCGAAATTGTTGGGCTTAACTCCAGCAATGTGGGTTCGAAACCCGCTCTGCACTGTATTTTTAGAATGATTTTTAGCACTTTTCTGTTTTCTCTTAAAAAAACACATAGTGTGGCTATGAAGAATAAAACCCGTGACTTCTTCTTTACAAAGCACTTGACAAAATCAACTAGGCAAGCAATTCTAACACTTGTAAGATATATATAATTATAGTTTACTCTTTGAATATTGATTCCACTATCCTAAAATATCATACGGAGTATACGTTATTGTTCAAAATAAGGTGGCACCCGGAGCTTTCGAATCTTGGATCCGCCTCTGCTTCCAACATAATGATTTTTATTCCATAAAAAATTATGGTTAATCCATTACATTAGAACTAAAATACATGATAATAAAATAATACTAGATGATTAACAAACATGAAAACAAAACAAACATACATGAGCAAATCATGGAATACTTAGTTTATTAAAAAATATTTGAATTTTGAATATAAGAGAGAGAAAGATTTGAAAACAGTGATTATCTTTTCCACTTTTAATTTGAAGATTGAAAATATATATCTTAAATTAAGGTAAATTGATAATTAGTTATAGAATTAAATTAGAAATTATAATTATCTTTTCTGATTTTTTTAAATGACTCTATATGTAAAAAAAAAAATTTAATTTTTTAATATCGAAAAAGTACTATTATTTATGTAATTAAGTTTTAAGAATGATCTTTTCATGTAATTTGTCTAAATAAAAGGGCAAAATAGGTTCAATAGGTAGATATAGAGAGCATTTTGGGCCCAATAGATAGGTGAAAAGGGTATTTTTAAAAGGAAAATGACAGAAACGACACTTCAAATTAAACTATTTTCATGAAAATGGTCATGAAATTTATATTTTACTTTCTAGCCATTTTAATTTACTGGCTTGTTCTATACCGTTTCTACACACCTTCTATACAATTCTATACAAATTTTATGCATATAAATATTCTATACGAAAATTATACAATTTTGATACAAAATTTATACAATTACTGTACATTTTTTGTTACACGTTTTATACAAAAATTATATAATTTTCAAACACTTTCTATATATATTTTATACATATACATATTTGATAGAACTATACAATTTCTATACATATATCTTATATAGATACATATTCTATTTAACAATTATATTATTTTTATATAATTTTAATTATTATTTCTAAACAATAAAAAATAGAATATTTGATCAGTTAAAAAATTTATAGAAAAAAAATAATTGAAATATTTTTAAAAGGGCTGAATTGTCCAAGTTGAATATTGTATCAGTATTGTACAGTATTGTATATAGATTGTGTCAGTATTATACATGGACTACTTATGGACTACGTAGGCCAAAATGACTCAAATTAGGAAATGACTATAAAGCGGAAATAGTATATCCGACTGAACACTTTTTGAAAAGTTTTCAAATTTAGCTTATTTGTTTTAAAAAATGCGATAGAGTGTTCTTTTTCCTATTTTAAACACAATAGGTAGACGGAAATGACATTTTATGCCCAATAGGTAGATGGAGGGCATTTTTGCAATATTTTACAAAATTGAAGGACATTTTAGGTCCTTTTTTATTTTTTATATTATTCATATAAAATGAGTTGGATCATGACCAACTCAAATTTACTTTGGGTTCAAATGGGTTGACGCAAAAGTTGAATTGGGTCTTGACCCATCTAATTTGACTCGCTTAAGCTGAAGAATATTAATATATTAATATTTATCTTTTAGTTGTAACTCAAAAAAAAATTAAAAAAAAATTTGTAATTTAAAAATGAAAATCACCAAATATTATACCAATGAAATAAAATATACTATGAGTGTATTCGTGGTGAAGAAAAAAATATTTTTCAAGAAAATGTAGAAAATATTATTCACAATTTTTTTTTAAGAAATAAGAAAGAATTAATCTTTTTTTTTTTGTGGGTTGGATTGGGGCAGGAGTATGAGGGTAGAGGGGGGGGGGGGCTATATTTAGGATGAGAAAGGTATTATTCTTTTTTTGGAAAACAAAAAATATACGAGGGAGAAAGAGGGTGGGTAGGGGTTGAGGTAAGCAAATAATTTTTAATATTTTTTATAAATAATATAAAAAATAATTTATTTTTTATTTTATGTGTGTGTGGGGAGGGGGTTGGGGTGAGGTGAGGTGAGGATAGGCGTAGGATTGGTTGGGGCGAATGATTTTGATTTTCGAATGTGATAGGAGATTGTCTGTTGTTTTCTCCTCTTTTATTGAGGAAATCATTTTCCTTATTAAGTGAGTTGAAATAGAGATTGAATGGTTAAAGTGGAGATTGGATTGAACTCAGTTGAAAATCTATTTAAGATGGATTGAGGTTTAATGAATTGAGATTGAACTTATTTGTAAATTATCTTGAGTATACCCCATAAATATTGAATTGAGTTAGGTGGGTTCACTTAATTTGGGCTCATTTTGACACCCTTAGATTAAAGAAAAAAATTAAAATATACATCCTTAGATTGCATATTGTAAGTCATAGCAATACTTCTTAGATTGCAACTAATATCAACTACTAAAATAAAACAAAAAAGAAAAAAAATTAATAGCAATTTTAAAACCAAAAATAGAATATCAATTAACCTCATATTTCTCTCAAAACGGTTAAATACTTAAAAAAGGTAAATCATTTTTAAAAATATAGGATATCAATCACCTAATTTTTCTCTCAAAATAGTTACTTCATTATTCTACTCTTTCACAATTACAACAAATTCTTCTTTTTTTTGTTTGAATTTTACTTCACCTACGTCGATCAGATCAAAATTAAGATCGAAAAGTAACTCAAATTCTTTCAAATTGTTAGTCTTATTCATTGAAAATTTTGTTTTCATTAAAATACAGATTTACTGCAATGGATCATTGTTTCATATCCATAAAATGATTGGTGTTGTTTATAGATTTAATGGGCTTCGTATGATTCATCATTTTCACTTTGAAAATTTGTTGTATATATAAACAAGTTGTTTTACTATTTTCATACATCTTTTGATACACTATTTTGGATATGAAATGTATATAATTGATTTCATACTAATATGTTAAGCTATTTATGGACTCCATATGATTTCACTATTTTTTGTACATTATTTTATAAATTGATTTATCATTTTCATATACTTTTTTTGTGTATATAAACTGATTTACCGTTTGCATATATTTTTGTGTTTGTGCGTATGCAATGTGTATGCAAATTGATTTTATACTGTTAAGTTTACCTATTGTGTGAATTTCATATGATTTATGATTTTTATATATAGAAAATAAATTTATTATTATATCGCCGTTGTCTACGTCAAAAATCAGATAGTTGATTAGAAAATATCGTCGGCCAAAAACGAAAAATAAATGAATTGTATATAAAACTAGGAGAGAAATTTCATCACAAATCCCGATGAAATGAGATGTAGAGTCAAGAAATCTATAAACTAAAGTCACAAAATTTAAAAATCTAATGGAGATTACACTTGATTTGTATATTTTTTAGAAAAGAGAAAAGATAGATAAAAAGAATGGAGAGGAGTAGAGAGAAAAGTAAAAGGATGAAATACAAAGAAAAGTAGATAAATGGAGGAATAAAAAGAGAAAAAAAAATCTGATTAAAAGGTATAAATACCCACTTTTTACTCTTCTAATGAATATCTACACGTTAATTTATGATTAAAAAATTAACACAACAAGAAAATTATTAGTATAATTTATAAAATTTGTTATAACTTGTAATTAAAAACACAAGTCAATAATTATAAAAAAATATATAGTTAAAACTTACAATAAATAATATAAAAAGGACATATAATATAATTTTCGCTAGATTAAATTATCAATAGATGGTATAGAAATAGTAAACCAGTTAACAGGGCCGGGCCGGGTCAACCAGAAACTTGCCCATCAAATTTAAATGGGCTGTGGGCCGGTTCGATTTCGGTCCAGGTTAAACGGGTCGGTCCGATTTCGGGGCCAATAGTAAAATTTCAAGAAATAATCTGGGACCAACCCACTACACCTAACCCAGTCCAATCCGCCTAAACCCGATCAAAACCGATCCAAAATAAAAAAAATAAAAAAATTAAAAGGTTTTTCTCTAAAATACACTATGTATACCCACTTATATACATTTTAAATACGTCAAACAATATATATACACTGTATATATAGTATATACTACGTTAGAATTTAAAAAATATATACACATATGCACAATTACGCATGTAATCGTGTATATGACTATATGTTAGTTAAATATATATAATACTTTAAATAAAACGCATACTACAACATTCCAATTGGATTGACTGGGATGATAGTTTTTCCTTCCTGTTCTCTCCACTCCTGATAGTCGAGTGGCTTTATGCTTCAGGGACAAAAGAAAGACAGTCGATTTCTCTTCTATCCCTTCCTAACTCTGCTGACATCCTGCCTTAATATTTCTTAGGGTTGAAAGAAGAAATGAGATGCCCTTGTTCTCTTCTATCCTTTTTCTATACATATAGTAGCACCCGCTGGCCAGTCATAGATAGTAGGCACTTATTTTATTTCTGGCTTCTTTTCTGTTTGTTTTTGTTTTTAGAGATCAGGTTCAAACTATTAAAGCTTGTAGGAAGAGTCAAAGAGAATAGGACTTTTCCATATTCGTAGAGGTAGCTCAATTCCCGACCTCTTTCTTGTCTATTTGCGTTGCTAAGCTGACACAGGGCTGGAAGAGGCATGCCTCTATGTTCGAAAAAAAATCACTCCTGGCTAATGGTCGAATGACGGCTCAGCCTATTTAAAAGAATTGTCTTCACACTTTAGGTAATGTGTAAGTGGCTTGAGCCTACCTAAGCTTGATGAAGGGCAGACGGACCTGGCGTTGAATGCCCTTTCTGCTCATCTTCCTATAAAAGGGGTTGAGGATTTGACTTGACTTAATCATATTGGGACTTATGATACCTCTCTTTCCTTTTTTGATAATTGAATAGATTTTTTTCTTTAGTGGTTTTGCCCAATCTTCTATCCGAAAGAAAGGGGAATGGCTCGGCTATCCCACCTAGCCAAGCCAGAAAAATAGATTCGATATAAAGTTGCATAAAGCCCAGTTCAAATTATTAAGAATTCAAACAATACAAAGAAAAGAAGAACGAAAATCACAAATACAAACAACAGTAACAAGTACAGACATTAAAGTGCAAGATGATCCATACACACTCGATCGTGAAAAGGAGAAAACGGCCTTAATCTCTACAATTTCTGATTAAGAACAATATATTTTTCTCCTTTCCTTGCCCTTCTTGATGACGTGCAGCAGCAACCTGCGCTCTTTTTCTCATTAATCATAAACCATATACCATACCACGACCAAAGTTTAGGAAAAAGTGTTGTTAAAGGTTTCAATCTGGAAAAGGGAAAGTAACATAACTAAGGATGAACTACTGATTATCCATTTGTGTGCACCAATAAGAATGCATTTGTAATGCAGCCTGTGTTGGCACCACCACCATTGATAACACAAGCGTGCTGTCAGGTTCCAACATACATGAAGTCTTCAGCTTCCTGTATGGTAGCACCCATGTGAAAAGGGAAGCCAGAGACTCTGAACTCTGGCTGCTGGAACATGTCATCGCCATTGAAGATACTTGTCGCATCAGAACCAGATTGGGTGGAATTCTCCCAACTACCACTCTCTGAGTGTTGAACCATGTAACTAGATATGTTGCCACCTGCTTGATGATTAAAGATATTTCTATTATGCTTTGGAGATGAAGACTTGGATTACTGCATATTCTTTGTGTTCAAAAAGTGCCCTCCAGAACCCCTGGCTCTCTTCATTGTGTGATGATGTCAAGACTCGTGAAGATATGGCTTTCTATTTTTGACAAGATTATTTTGAGCCTGACGCTTGGCACAGACCTGTCGCCTTTTAAGGATAGCACTGTATTGTTTTGCATTCACATAAATGGGCAAACTCTCTGTTCATTCAAGAGGAAGTGCAACCCTTGTGGATGTGACACCCACCATTTGAGGATAAATGATGGCATTTGATCCATAAGTAGCTATGACCCTTCCAAAGTAAGTGTCAGCCCAAGGGTAGGATAGGCAAGCCGTTGGATGATCATGATGCACTTGCGACTGAGGACAAGTGTTGGTGGCACTTTCGCCTGATAGGGATGCCTTTGTTCCACTCTCTACTTGCACATCTAAAATTCCACCCTAACCTGGATAAGATATCAATTTTTGTAGAACGGTCTTACTTTTTCCCATTGCGGCCTCCACATGATTAGATTGACCAGTTGACAGAGTAGAAGTTGAATCCTAATCTTGGAACTCGAATTCTGATTTCTTGATATCGGAGTGATGTTTCAATGCAGATTCCACTCCAGTCTTCTTAAAGGGAGCATGTTCTAGTTGGTCACTGGATTTCTACATAGATGAGCAACTAACGAATAAAGGAGCAAAAGATTGACCTTCTTTTTCATAGCCACCTTTCTTCGAGAAACGTCAGCATCCTCTTTGAAACCGGTGCTCTAGAATCTTTAGACCAAATATATGGAAAACCTCTATGCTACTGTAATACACTAGAGCTCTCTAGACTGGAGTTGCATTTTTCTTTAGGTAATGAATGACTTCAGAAACATCTGGTGAGCTTTAGCCCTTGTGCTATTTTCTCTCACCAGAAAACTATTACTGTATTACCTATGAAGTACTATATACTAGTATTTCCTATGCTTTCCCCAATTCTCATATACAAAGTTTTCTAGAAAACAGAAAAGGAAAAAACAAGACCGTCCCTTCAGTCATCACATATAATACAAACCCTCTCTTCTCTCACCATATCCACCTTCTTTTGTTTTCTTCTTGGAATGTTCTTGATTTTTTATCAGCCACCTAACCTAATTATTATTACCATTTATGACTTTGAAGTAGGATTTTGGAATAATTCTACTCCTCTTCTTCTATATATATAAGTGAATAGATCTTTGTGATTCAATCGATTCGATTCTCGTTCTCACCCTCGGCGAACTCCCTTTAAGGACAGAAGCGCATCCAAACCTAGTTCTTTTGTATTATTTGTTGGAATAGATAATACATATATGATCAGATGCATATGTAGGTAAGGACTGCTTAGAGTTGGACAAAGAGAAAAAAATGAAATAGATCCACTTTCTGAATTATTGCTGATGTAATCATAATAAGCAAATTTTTCACGGACCGGATAAACTTTGATTTTTGGCTAACCCAGCACTAAGTCTTCAATAGATTTCTTGCTGGAGTTCCGTCCTTTAAGCCAGGAAAGCTGCATCTACTTTAATTGATGATTTCTCGCCTTCAGCCTCTATACTATATTACATCACATAGAAGCATTGGTACAGATATTGACCTAACCAAGCTAGTATGAATCATCTCAATTTAGATCATGGTGGGTGACTATGGGAGATTAGTTTCAAGCCAATGCCTCGAGAGCTGCCTACGAAAGAATTCCGACTATGCCGGGCCATCATAACATTCATAAACAAGATTGATAGATGAATATAGGAGTCCAGCCACAATCATTATTGATTCACCTGGGAGGAGTTCAACCGCTCGAAATTAGAGAGATAAGCCTAACAGTGCCCCAAGACAAAATAGAGAGTGGAGAAGAATGCAACTATCTAATCGGGATCACAGTTCTGACCATTCCTTTAAACGCCGAAAGGTGAAGAAGTGCACACTCTCTGCGGAACAGTCTTATCAAAGCGCTCTCTTTAACCAATCAATTAAGATAGATGGAATGAAAGAAAGAAAAAGTAGCTCCGCAACTCGCCCAGAAGAAGATAGACCGGCCACTATAGATTTGTCGATCCCTATGCTTGGCCAAAGATATACTCGGCATACTAAGACTAAGATGAATCATCTCAGTCCCTCAACAGGCCTAGTCCCTAAATCCCTAAACTAAATAGGACACTTATAATTGTGATCATGCTGCATCAGCTCTTTCAGTCACTACTACCTGTGTTGCACCTACAGTGGCAGAAAGTTTGATAAGACTCTCAAATAAGAAAGATCAATCCTGAATAAGCTTCAGCTGATTCTCAAACTAAATCTTTTTATAAGCAAGGAGATAACTATAGAAAGATAATTGCCAGGTCAGTCTAAATAGAAGTAGACCAACGTAGGAAGAAATGTGAAAGTAGGGGCTGCTAAGCGCCCAGGCCCAGAATTTAGTGAAAATGGAGTTCTTGGTACTGGTCAAGCAGAAATAATATGAATAGCGAGCCAGTACTATATTTATAGATTGGAAAGAAGGGACTCTCCAAAGAGAGGCCCGAGCGAAGTGAAGTTATGCTAAATGAACGAGTTGTCCTAAATGCCCGTTGTTAACTGTCGTAGGAAGTGGTGAGGGCTCGGGAAGTGAAGAAAACTCGACCAAAGGACAAATCTGTTCCTACTTTGTTTTTGGTTCCTGATTCAATCTTCACCTTTTCTAAATAAAGAAATAGAGCGAAGGAGAAGATATCAGTGTAATAGGTACAGAGATAGGAGAAACTGTCTTCATTCGATTCGGCAGAAGAAAGCCGAGAAAATAAACAAATAGGAAGAGCACTATGCAAGCTTATAATTAAGCAAATATATAAAATCTATCACCACCTTATGTAGTAAAACAAAGTCGTTATGGCTATGTTACTAACATAGACAACTATGAATGCTATTCATTGACAGGAGTGACCGCTTTCTAAAGAAAGCAAGCAATTAATACAGAATGTTGACGGCTTGAAAGAATAAGATACATAGAGCGAGAACCAAGGTTCATAGGCGGATCAAAGTCGAAAGTTAAAGTTTTTGGTTAGACGTAGACGAATCCAAAGTATAGTTAGACGAAGCCACAGGAACTCTTGCAACGCAATCCCAACTACAGGAAGCTAACTCCCTAAGATGAATAAGTCACTTTCTGATCCTTACTCCTAGAAGTAACTCTTATTCTCATAGCTACATGAGCTACATTACGTTCCATAGGGTTAGCAATACAAGAATCTCAATTTGAAAATACCTGAGGTAGGATTACTCAACGATCCTTGTTACCTTAACTCCCTTCTCCCGGGATGAAGCCTTAGAAGAAAAAGTATAGGCCAAAAACTCTTTAGCTTTAGATGTTATATGAACCCCTAACAAGGAACCATAGGCATAGAGCTATCGGGTCATAACTCTTCTCACTCTGGCCTTAGGGTTCTTTTTTCAACAATCTAAAATCCTTTCTTCATTTACAAACACTTATGTGATAATATTCCTAACAAAGATTCCATTTGACTTGACCGTAGGACATCTCCTTCCTCAATGCAATGGAAAACTAGGAACATGGAAGTAATGAAAGCATGCCCACTTTTGCCGGCTAACACAATAGATCAATACAGGGGAAACTGGCCAAGAAGCCTAAGCTAGCTATCAGCTGCCCTAGAAAATAAAGTCTAGTCTTCTTATCGAGATGAGCATGAGTGGTCAAGTCCTGCAATGAGATCATGCGCCCTAACCTAAGCCTGGGCTACTATTGCGTGTTCCGATCCTTCTAGTGAGAGCTTATGACTATCGCAGTGACTGCAAGTTAGCAACAACAAAAGAATGAGCGAGAGTAGCTCGAACCGCTTTAAACATTAAGCATTAAGCATTAAGCATTAAGCAAGAGCCTACCTATACTCGAAAGCAGCTGCGAGGCAGACATTGATTTTGCAGAAAGGCTGGCTGCCTTGCAGGGTCGCTTACCTAGTTCACCGGTACTAGGCTTTGAGAGTATGAACATCGGGTCCAATGCAAATCAAGCCTTGCGAATGATGGTGTCTCCATACGGGTAGACATAGGCCCTGAAACCATAACAAACAAAAGACAATTATAGGGAGGATGTACGTGTTCTCGGGAGAGTGCAGACTCGGTGAGTACACAAGATCATCAACATAGTAATAGGATGCATCTGCTAAAGTTAAGACTCATGTAACAATAACCTGGACCGAAGCTCAGCCATAGTTGGTTTTGGTTGTTAAAGCTTCGCCGTAGTGACAAAGCTTTCATACTCCGAAGGCAGGCCAGAAGGAAGGAATGTAAACATATCAGATTGGGACATCGGTGCATTGATAGATGCCAAGGATTCACAACTGTTCTTAGATGTATGAAGTTAAGCCTCCATAAACGGATTTCCTTTCTTCTCTCTTTCACTATCATGTTCCTCACTAACCCGCAAGGCTTTCTTTAAACCATACTTTGGGGAGGGCATCTTTGAACCTTGTTTGAGCTCCTCTTCCCCTTTTTAGACAAGAAAGGAGTTCCCCTTCTCCTTTCTTTTCGTTTTCCCTTACATACAGGAATCTAGGTCCAGCCTCGCTTGCATTCAGTTATCAAGGGGAATGTCTACTCTTTTGTTTACATACGCAAGCTCCCGATTAGTCACAATCGCACTTCTGTACAATATCCAGCATATATTAAAGCACTTACCAACCAAGCATCAACAGAGTAGCCTGTGGATTGGTGCCTGGTGACATGGTAAAGGTTGAACCATCAATAACTCTGAGTGCCCCAAAAAGTATTAAGTTCCTATCAACCACTTTCCCAACAAGGCAGCTGTTATGGTAATGCGATATTATGGTCACAACGACAGAACTATCTCATCAGAAAATTATTGGATAGATTAGCAGGCAATGAAGGTCCAACATACTTGAAATATATAGGACCAAACTCTTGTTGGTACTTAAATTCCTACATGGAGCGGCTTTGTTGTATATCATGAATATTTTTGTTCACATATCTCTCCACATCCATTCCCAGGATTTCAGAAGTAATAAAACTTGACTATTGGGTTAACCTTCACATCAGTTGATGCTATTCTGAGAGAACCAGTAGGGAGGGGGCCAACAATCTTCTCCATCAGTGTTGCCACAGTAAAATATACCAGAGAGGGGAAATCCTAACAAAAGCACCATGAGACGGGGCTTTTATCCTAAATATCTCCTTCTGCACGAGTGGTAATCACGCCTAACCTGTGAAATTGAGTTGCTTCTCTCTTTTGTTCCTTATCTGGTTCCTGCCAGTAGCTTAGAAGCAAGTTGCCCATGCTATATAGAGGGAGAAGAGCAGTAGGATTGTAGAAGTGAAGACAACTCAAAGAGGGAGAGGCCAAAGGGGGAAATGGGGATGCACCTATAACCCTTGAATTAGAAGGAATTCAAGTAAGCGGGGGGAAGTTCAATTAGAAAAGAATGGCCCCCTTTTTGACTTTCCACTTGCTAACAAACTTCTACCTTATCTAAATGCAAACCTTGACCCAGAAAACGAAGTCTTTCCTAATCTATCTCATAGTATTACTGAAAGAATATGGGCTCTTCTCGAAGGAGATGCTGCTAATTTACCTTCCTTAGGTCTCAAATGTGATTGATCCGGCAGAGTGGATAAATAATTACCTAGATTTTGTATTTCTGCTTAGTGTTGCCTGCTATCCTATGAATCCTAAACATTAGATGACTGGACATATTGCTTCTTTGCTAATACTCTTGAGTTGGTATAAAACTTCCTTATTCTAGGTTATTTGGTACTGCCTTCTTTTGTGGACTCCTAGGAATTCCGTATAGAGAAAAAGAGAGTCTTCAAGTTGAACTAGCTCTAGGGTTGCTGAAAACCTCTTTGCCTTCAATGAAGTACATGTTTTTGAAGTGGGTAAAACCTCAGCCTTAAGGAAAAGTGTATAACCTAAGGCTACGAACCAAAAGAGAGAGGCTAGGTCTTAATCAATAGAAAGAAAATGAATAGATCCACTTCATTTATCATAATGAATTTTATTTGTTCGATACACTATTGTCAATATAAATATTGAATATTGAAAAAATTGATTTCAAAAGAAATTTCATAAGAGAAGAAGATGAGGCAAAGAAGGAATTGATAGAGGTGCATCGAGAAGTTCACTACCTTCTTGATCGAGAAAATGTCCTTGCTTGTACTTCTCTTTATTTTTTGAGATTGGGTTGGAGTTCAGTATACCGTTTATGATGCCTATGCTTTGCATGAAAATCTCAATGTCCAAGATAAAAGGAATGAGGGAAAGAATCGACAAGGCAAGTATTGTCGAAGAGAAAATTATGATGGAAAAGCGTGAGAAGAATTCTCAAGTCGAGATGTTAGAAGGTGCAAAATCAATGGGTACAAGAGCTGCTACAATTATTTCAGTGGGAGCTTCTATTCGTATTGGAAACATCATTAGTTCCTTGATTCATTCCATGGCGCGAAATCCATCATTGGCAAAATAATTATTTGGTTATGCTATTTTGGTCTTTGCTCTATCCGAAGCTATTGCATCATTTGAACCAATGATGGCCTTTTTTATCTTATTCGTATTCCAAGTCCTTTAGTAATCGTTTACGGTGGGTGGATAAGAAGGAAGGGTTCCTTAGCTAAAAATCAATAACTGTCCAAGAAGGTCAGTGAGGTTCCTGCTATGGTGAAAGATCTTTCACTATAGTGGGAAGAAGACAGGTAGGAGCGAGCGGAGCGAGAGCAAATCAAGTTCCAGTAGTGGGTTATCTTCGCGGTCCCAACACATAGTAAGAAGAGTGGCAATGCTAGGTAAATCCCTAAGCATTGAGCTTACGTGGACCAAGCTGCAAAAAAAACTTTTTGGGTAGCCGTCCTTCCATGCCAAGCAATCACGATAGGGTTCCCCTTCCTCAGACCAAGATTCTTGGACTATGATCCCGCTTACCAAATGAGGCTCAGGATAGGGTGGATGGTTATGGTAGATCGTAGATCAAACTCTTCTTTTCTAGGCTCCAGGCTAGAGAAGGGCTATTCCATATCAGCTGCTATGCTAGCTCAAAAAGGACTGAAAGAACTTACATTAGGTCCTGACTTGAGGGTGAGGGGAAGGAGTGGTACAAAAGTAAGTAGGTCGACTAGTTCTTATCTTTATTAAACTCAGCATAGTTAGAGATTAGAGGAGATACCCTTTCTTTCTATTACCTGAGTGGAATCAGTTAACAAAAAGCTCAAAGGTAATTGACTTCTTTCTTAACAACAATAAAGGAAGAGATGATTTAGAGAAGAATTCATTCCTCTCTGAGCAATGAAGTGCCATATCCTAGAGAGAGGGCTTTACCGTTCGTTAAGATAAAGTTAGTGTTGATAGCAGTTCTTGCTTAGCGGGATCAGGTCACCACTTGGTGACATAGTTTAGGAATGAATATTCGTAACTCCCATTCTAGTACTTAAACTGACAAAATGGAATAAACAATCAAGACCTGGCTCAAGGCTAACCCCTCCACACTCAGGGTCAGGAACGGGAAAAAGAGAATGAGTAGGACAGGCTCAAGGTCAATTCTTTATTTTAGGAGAGATCCCACCCCCTTCTTTAGCGCTTGTTCGTTCTATAAGACTTTCTTCTCATTCTCGGTGAAGGAATTAGAGCTGCTATAGAATCACCATCTTTCTCTTTAACGGTAAGTTCAGCAATGAGAAGTTTTCCTCTGCTGGAAAGCTGTCCTCCTCGGATATGGGAGCTTACTCTGCTGTTGCTGGTTTAGTAAGCTAAGCATTTCCATCCTTTATGATTATGAAAAAGGAATGGATAGAGAGGAAGGCTCCAAGGTTTCTTTCTCTTGGTGTCAATATAGGAATGAGAGCTGTTTGAATGGTTGTCTTTTTCCCTTGTTGAATCAGCCAAGTCAGTAGCCTTTCTTTTATACGGGATTGCCTGTTGATGCAAGGAATAAGGGATGGCTTGATGCCAAGAAGAAGATGGTAGAGGAATAAGAGCAGCTAAATCATCTGCTGCACAGTAGTACGTATTAGGCAAATGGGATTTTTCTTTCCTAAGATGAGGAGCGTAGTCCGAGGTCTTTGGTGTGTGAATGATTGACTTAGAGCTTGAAATAGGGGCAATCCAGCAACCATTTCAACTAGATACCATCAAGAGGGCAAAAGAAGAGGAGCCGCTGAAATTTTTTCCGGAGTTCTTCCCGGTTGACGTCTAATCTCTCAAGGACTCGAATTTGTCAACAATAATGAAATCTAAGAAAGATGGTAGCTCAAGCTAGGAGCGAAGCCTAGCCCTATAGCTATAGGTTATATAATATTATATTTTCTCTACTTTTCATAGTATGAATCAAACTCATTGCTCATTTATTAAGAGCTCTTGTCGGTAAAGTAGATCTAGATCGAGAGAGAGAATTGGCTTCTCGAGAATCCGCTGGAGTCAGATCAGTAGGGGAGTTCACACTGGGACTTTCAAACATAGAGAAAGAATCCATCCCCTAAACCGGGGAAAGGCGATAAGGACCCAGGAAATGGCGAAGTACATGAATCGACTCCCTCTTAGAGTCCAGGTTTTTTAACATAAAATAAAGAATAAGAGACTTACTTCTTTCTTGACAAAGATCCCCAATAAAACCAGTTTTGAATTCCAAAAAGATCCCCACGCTAGGGGCTGAACCTCGCCAAATGATCTTATGGATCACCCATCCCATCTTTTAGGTTCTATTTGGGCAATTTATATGTCGTTGGGTATGGCTCGTAGTAAACCTCTATAAGATAAGGAGGATCATAGGGTAGGTAACCTTTTAACCATTCTTTGTGAATGGCACCTTTCAGTAAGTAGGTCTCTTCAGGAACTCCCAAAAGAAAAAAGATAATGAATTTTAGCCTCTGAGCGAGGATACTCCAACAAGAAGAGCCTAACCAGGCCCTTGAGATAACAACCCATACCATAGGGTAGTTATCCCTACAGAGCCAAAATAAAAGGCCTTCATCTATTATAGGCTAGCATAGCAGACAATAAGGCGAAATCCAGGAAGGGGAAGGGGAATGAATGCCAAATCTGAAGAAAACCGAAAAGCGAGTTCCCGTGGAGCAAGTCTAGTGCTTTCCTGTAACCTAGAAGCACTCAGTGAGCCTTCAATAATATCCTTCCTGGCCATTTGTTTGAGTTGACCGAAGGTGGCGGGTGGTCACGTCAAAGTGTGCCAATCATGGTGATTAAACCCTCTTTATATTAGAGCTACCAACCTATCTAAGCTGACGAAAGATGCCCTTCATCCTAATTTCTTCCCTTTACCCTTTCTCCTCTCTAGATTCCTAGGTATCCACCGTAAGTCTTTCCTCCTTTTAACCCCGCCCTTCACTTTTAAGGCTATGCCATCCTAAGGTTATGCCAAATGGATGGATCTTATCAACGTCCATGAATTATAAATAATAGATAGAACCGTCGAATCAGAAAAATTAGGTGCTATCATAAAGCTTTGTATCGGCTAAGTTCATGAGTTGGAGATAAGCGGACTTGAACCGCTGACATCCGCCGCAGGGTAAACCACCACCTCTTAGGTCCCCCGACTGATTCTACCATAGAGGCCAATAATAGATAATAACTCCCCCCCCTCCCCCGAACATAGCTTACAACTTTCATCATACTGCGTTCTCTAAAGAGCAACTCTTCTCAAAATCTCACTCAAAAGGTGCTGAGTTTGAATCCCATTCTAACTAAGAATTCTTGTGGTCCTGGAGGATCCAAATATAGGAGAACCAGGAATGGAGGGCTTTCCCCCCTTTCCGCCTGATTGTTTGGTTTTAAGAATACTGGTTTTAAGAATGAGTAATTGCCCTTCACCGACCCTGACTGCCCAACCTGAGAGCGAACAGCTAATGTGCTCCACTTATTGAACAGGGTTCTATGGTCGGTCCATGACCCCTGGATGCCGAAGGTGTCCTCGGGTTGATCTCATAGTTCCTACGGGATGGAGATAATGGGGTCGGTCCATGGATTTTCCTTCCTTTTTTTTAACGCATTTCGCTCAAAAGGTTGAAGGGAGATAGTACATCAAGCTATTCACAAGGGCCAACTTGATCCTCTTCCCCAGAGATCTTAGATGAGGGAAACCTGGGAGAGCCGCCGACTCTAACTAACGTCCATTTATGATCCATACTAGATCTGACCAACTACTCAGCCTACCTCATCTACGTTCTTGACAGCCTATCTTTGTCTCAGTAGAGTCTTTCAGTGGCATATTTCGGTCCTTTTCACCATTACTTAGAAAAAGTGAGCCACCGGTTTAGGTACAAGATACTATTATTACCACCTAGATAATTAGACATCCAACCCGTAATCACAATGACCCAATTACAAGAGCGAAGCTCTACCAACCGAGCTATATCCCCCGAGCCAAATGGAGCATGCATAAAGTAGTCAGATGTTTCTTCTATTCTTTTCCCTGGCGCAGCTAGGTCATCCTGGACTTGAAACAGAGACCTCGCCCGTGAAGTAAATCATCGCACCTACGGTCCAACAAATTAGGGGAGAATCAATAGATTCCTTTTCAGGAGTGATTCATCCTTTCCGAATGCAGCATACAATTCTCTGTTGTACTGCGATCTCCCAGTGTTTTCCCTCTTTCTTCCTTACCCTGGCAAGTCTTTATGAAATAACTCCGATGAGAAGAAAAAATAAGGCATTAAGAGACCCTCCTAGCCCAACCCCAGACACTCTAAGATCCTTTTTCAAACCTACTTCCATTTTGATTTCGAGTCAAGAAAAAAATGGCTCGAATGGTACGATCCCTCTGTCACCCTAGAATAAAAGGGGTGATCTCGTAGTTCTTGGTCTATCAAGATGCATTGTTAGGTGCTCCATTTTATTTTCCCATTGAGGACGAAACTAAACTTGTGTTCGAGAGATAGCTGTCCATACACTAATAAGGGATGTATGGATTCTCAAGAAAAGAGGAGTCGTAGTGGTCCCCCTCGGACCTCCCGGATCCCACGAGTGAATCAAAAGTTGGATCTACATTGGATCTCACCCGAATCGGCCCATCTATCCTCCTAAGAAGGAATTTAGTTTCAAACCCCTGTTCGAACAAGTGGAGTACAGCATGCTAATGTTCCTTGGATGATCCACATCTCAGGGTCAGGCACCAATGAGCACATTGAACTATCCATGTGCCTGAGAGCCCTCACAGCCCAGGCACAACAACACAATTATCAAGGGTGCGCTCTACCACTAAGCTAATAGCCCATCATGCGAGCCTCCTACTAGGGGCCCACTATGCCAAAAGTGAGAGAAATCCCATCCCTCTCTTTCCTTTTTTCTCCCCCTATCACCACATGGGGAAAGCATGGGGACGTAAAAAAGGGGGTCCTATCAAATTGTTCCGACCGAGGATAATAAGCTCATGAGCTTGGTCTTACTTCACCATCGAGAAAGGAAAGAAGACTTCCATCTCCAAGTTTAACTCAGACGTAGCTTCCTTCTTTTTTTGAGGGGTGTGAAGCAGTGTCAAACCAAAATACCCAACAAGCATTAGCTCTCCTTGAAAAGGAGGTGGTCCAGCTACACCTTCCAGTATGGCTACCTTGTTATGACTTCACTCCTGTCACTAGCCCTGCTTCGGCATCCCCCTCCTTGCGGTTAAGGTAAGGACTTCGGGCATGGCCAGCTAAGGCTAAAGTTCCATTAAAGAGCGTTTCCACGTGCTTGACCCATCTTATCTATCTGATGTCTACTCTAACCTTTTAGAGTATGGATTTTATAGTTTATATTGGGAGCAGGCTTTCGTATATATAAAACTCATTTATGGTTTTCAATAATTAGTTCCAAGATAGCCATGTACTAATATCGGTCATACAATTATTTTTTAATTGTCTTTTTTTTTCTATACCTGCGGGCCACCTAATATTTTGGATCGTCCTGCTGATCCGGCTTCGCAGTTGTAGGTGGGATTTACCTAAATGCATCACCAAATAAACTCCTCATGACAGGAGAGAAAGAAATTAGGGGAATTTAGAATGGATTCCACTTTTCTATATGCTAATTCAAATCTAGCGGGTCGCTCCTTTCTTTGTATGGGGAGTCTCGTGAGCTCTTTAAAGAAAACTTATTCTTATTATTCTCCTCTCTTTTTTCCTATCCTATGGATCAAAAGCTATGATTAACTCAGCTCTGACCTAGACTATTGTTCCCCTAGGGAATGCACATTCTCTATCCTATCCAAAAAATAGGGACGCTTATTAATAGAAAATTTTTAAATGAAATCTCAAACTTTTTTACCTTGCACCAATGTCTGCCTTCTCGTACTGATGTGGCAAAGTGAAAGTATAATTAATAAAGATTGACCATCCTTTCAGTAGTAGTAGTGTCTACTTCCTGTCAGAATGGCTACTGACATATTGCACGAGGTAGCTAACCCGCGGAATAGCTTTTGGGTCGGCAGAATCTAAATAACCCCAATGGTGATTCCGAGACTTATCCTACCTACTCAAGCGGTAATCAATACACATTCAGTGATTTTGAATATCACTTACGACATTTTGAAATCAGGGTTTGGGGGCTCAAGCTATATATTCATTGATATTGAGGAAGTAGAGGAAGATTAAATCCGCGCCATCAACTTGACTACATGGAACTATCAATGACGCATTCAAAGGAATCCTTTCTATCCTGTGAGCTCGAACCAGAAGTTTAAGCCCTGCTCTTTCCTAGTCTTTCTTTATACACTGCCTGCTTTCTTCTCCTGATCCTCCTTCTGATGCTGATCCAACTCTCTATTTTATATAAACCAGTTAAACTCTCTATCTATGTCTACATCCGAGGGAGAAGAGAATTCGAGTTCATCTTTGTCTCCACTCAACCCTAGCTCGCTAAGCCGTTGATTTCTATGGGTACTTAGAAACTTTGAGTCATGATGGAAAATGTACCCTCACAAGAGATTGAGATAAAATAAAGGATGGTTTAGATATGAGGAAGAGGGGAACGATATGGCTAGCTAAGCTGCTCCACCAGGTCTCATTTTCGGCCGGGAGATAGTTTGTATAGATGGTTCGAGCAGCCGATTTCGGAACCAAAAGCTTCCTGAGAGAGTTTGAGTTAGATTCATTATTTGAAAATGCAGATTTGGTTCACTGTCAGTCGATTGACCGGTGGTTTGGTTGTTCTTAAGGCTAAGGGATGGAGGCAAAGATAAGAAGGGCTAAGTCCTAAAAATTCCACTGATTGATTCTTTGATCCTGTCCATAGGTTAAATCGTAGGTGGTTCCCCTTGACCTAGCTTTTTATCTGCAGAGAAAGAAAGAGATCAAAAGCAATAAAACCTATGATGTATCCTCAATCTTCTGAGGGGTACGGAGCAGCATCGGAGGAGCCAATAAGCTAATCCATTCCCAGTGACCCATCTAATTGAGTCGATCCAGTGTACAAAGAAGTGAGTGAGCGGCAAATGTCGCTCAATCTCGAGATTCCAATCCAAATTATGCATTTCCTGACCATACTAGATTTCTTGATTCACTGGGAGATAGTAGAGAGTCAAGGTTCATTGGAAAGTACTTCCTTTCTATTAGTGCCACCAAAAAGAATGAAAAGAGATAAGATACTGGTGGTTAGCCTGAACCATACTAGTGATTGATAGTTTCTAATGAATGGAGATGGATTTGAGCCTTCACTAAACGATGGGAATACCAATTGAGACTAGGAGAGGTGGCCTCATATCCCATCCCTAGTTTCGGCTCTCCGAAAGCAGAGTACACGGGGGCGACAGATTGATTTAAAGTTGAGGTAAACCTAAAGGACAAAAGAAAGAGATTCATTTTAAGATGTGAATTCACGCTTCTGAGCTTCGATGACCAGTAGGGCTTGATAGCTTCTATCCAGTGAAGGGTAGGAGAGAAAGAAATAAATAAAGAACTGGGTGCCCCTTCAGATAGGAGTTGATGGCGGCCTTCAATGGTTCCCAAAATGGACAGTTCCCTTCTCTTGGCAGTCATAGATGGGCTTCCACACTCCTCTATGTAAGATCGATAGCTTGAACAAGACAGTTGCACTGGGGTACTCAGAAATAAGTAAAGCGCATCCACAATAGCCGTAGAAAGAATAGGAGAATCTATACTATCTTTAGCAACTTTTGAAAGAGACACATCAAGAACAAGAGCTAGTACCACATGTGCCATAGGACAGGAAGGAATGGGATATATATTTGAAACAACAATAGCAAGGAGATTCACCAACAGGAGAGGGAGGGCCCCCTACGCTATTAGTATCTTCTATATAAGAAGAGAGTCAAGTTTGATGATTGTTGACTGAGGTTGCACAGAGCAAGAAAGGTGAGTTACTTGCAATTGTTGCTTACGTGTGAGGTAAGGTAGCACAATCAAGGAAATGGTATAATCAAGGTAGCTCACAAGTCCTACCTCGGGCAACAGGTTACCTAAAAACAAATCAAATTAGAGTCCTTGGTTCATTGTTCAATTATTGAGATCGAATCCGACGATAGCCGAAGGCTACTACAATGTTTTGTAAGCTCGTTATCAGAAGAAAATGTGGTGCAAGCGGAATTCTCGCCAGACGATGTCATGCAGCCCAAATGAGTAGAGACAAGCATCTAGAAAATCTGAGTGAGGGATAGGCGAGCAAGCACAAGGCCAACCGAAGGAAGAAATTCAGCTGAATGCGAGTTCAATCACGAGGAGATGGGTAATTTAAGCCTGCTGGTAGCCAATATTCAAACTAGGGGCAGAAGTCATCAAGTTGCTTTCAGTCGTCCTTCTCCTTATGTATAAGGCACTAAACTAGTGATATTAAGTATTTGCCCTTGAGTGAAGTTCAACTCAGTTGATTCTCAGATAAATCCCACATGAAGTGAAAGTCTACGCACCACTACATGAAAGATCTAACTGTCTAGTCAGAAAGGGTCTTTCTAGAAGCTTTAATTTAGGAGCGTTTCATCAAACTAGAAAGATATGAATCTCAGACAGATGGTCACGTAACTAGTGGATCTCACGTCCTATCCTCAAGTCTTCTTAGTGATAGGCTGCTCTCAATGAATCAATACCCGGTGGCTTTGAATTCAATAGAAATCCCATGAGTGAAACTCTGAGTTGAAAATGACTATGCTTTATGCCTTGACCTTGATATTAGTTTGAGCTTTTCCTAGTGTACCTTGCCTTCTTTTCTTTGCTTGGCGGGACACAGAAATGATTCTTTGCTATTTAAAGGGAGTTTTGATTCTACAAAACCTATAGGAGCACTAGATGGAGTGGAGTGTGGTTGTGAGTCAGGCGCAGTATCATCACTGTTCTTGTTACAAAATCAATCTGAATGTTGTTCATGGTTAGCCGTAAGAAAGAATAGTGATTATTGAAGAAGTTTACTTTTTTGATGACTCTTATTGCTCTAAATAAGCTCTCGGCCTTTAGGAGTACAGGAACGACTAGCTAAATCCAACCTTCTTGTGTGACCGCATATTGGATAAAAGAGTTCTACATCTTACTCTAACAGAAATGTCAAGATCTCAGTCTATCTCTTTCTCACATCTGGCACTCTCTTCTATAGACCGCTAAGTCACATCCAACTACTTGTACTCTAAGAATGAAGGTTGTAAACTACCTTAACAAGCGATCACTGGACTTGTGAAAGAGAGCTCTTCTTCGCATCGAGAATCGACTGTTTACCCTCTCTTCTTGTATTTGTGCATTTTGGGCCTTGGGTAAGCTCCCGACATTCCTGGATTAGGACCCTCTTTGCCACTGTCCAATCCAATGTCTTCTTCATTAAAGTCCCTGTCTACCGAAAATGGATAAACCTATCCACAGGGATTTTGAGCATCACTTTTTTTTTCTTCGAATCCGAAAGGTATTTTTATACAGCCGATGAGTTAATGGAAAGGATTATGGATGAATCCCAAGAGCTACCTTTCCATTCGGCTTTGTAAATGACCCCTAGTCACTTTGACCCCAAGGATTTTCCTTATCTCTTCTACTATTATATCTGAAAAAGATAGGATTAGTAAGCTGGCTTAGGTCCCTGCTTCTTCGCCGTGCATGTCACAATGGGTTTTGTCCCTCAATAAGAATGCCAACCTTTAATTGGGAGCGAAACTCAATCTCCTATCAGTAGGTAACTATAACCCATTACAGTTTACTCTGGAGTCGTTGTTGGCTGATCACCAACCTAATAAAAAATAGGACACAATTCAGTTTTTCTAGTAAAGGATTAGATCTCACGAGCTCTGTTCAGTCGTTCCCACAGTGATTCAGCGACACACTCTTTGTGAACGATCGATGCCACATATGATTCTCTCATCACTGTTGGATAGAGACCTTTGGCAGCCTATTTTGGTAATGCACGGAATCACTCGTTCTGCCTTTTCACTTTAAAAGATAGCTACAAAGGCACTTCGATCATTGAGATGAAAGAAGGTAGTCTGACCGCATCAATGTCAGGGATGGCGTAGTTCATTCATGAGTGCTTTCCTAAGGATGTTTGTGTCTCCCTTAGTCTTTCTCGACGTCAACCATTCCTATACCTGACCTTGTCTTATTGCGTTGTATGTTCTTCGCCTTCTAGCTAGCAAGAAAAATTCATGGTGGGATAGAGCTCAAAGACAGGCTGAGGGCAATGGAAACTCAAATCATTAAGATATGTAAAAAAATATAGGGAGAAAGAGATCTCTCGTCAGGTATTGGGAATGTCGCATTGATCACAGCAAATATCTCACCGAAAGGTGGAAAGGGTGCTGAGATCCTGGGCAACGGGATCTTCCCATCACGATCGACTAAAGGGAAAGTCGAAAAAGAGATCTTGGTTTGAATCCAATTCATAATTCAAGTTTGGATCATAAGGAATTCATTCAATCAAAGAAAATAAAGAAGCGTTACGAACAGATAGCCAAAGCAGCCAAGGTAACAAGATGTGACAATCAGAAGGAATCCGTTTCGCTTTCTCCAACAACGAATTTGAAAGTCAGCAAAATCTTATAGGCTTAGGGGAGAACTCTCTTTCATCTGTCTTCTCGATCACCTTAACTTGATGGAAATCTCACTTACTTTATTAAAAAACTCAACCAGAACGGCAGAGATTCTTAAATTGACTAGGAATTCCGCTCTCATTTTACTGACAAATAATTCTGTCGTACAAATGGGTTTCCCCTCCCCTAATTCATGAGATAAGAATGATCAGTAACCAGAATGAGTATTTAATTATAAGAATGGGGTCACCGATATCGAGGGGGTAGTTAAGGTCAGAGGGTGGATAATTGTGAGGGGGAGGGAACTAGCCCAAGGCATTGGCGAGCAAGTAAGAAAATACCTATGCCAAGGAGGCTGGCTACCAAAATTATGCCAATTTTCTATCGGAGTAAGCGTACTCATGACATCTTACAGAAGACTTTAGGGCTGGAGTGAAGATACACAAAATAACCTATCAAGAACTGTATAAAAATGACCAAGAACTACATAAAGAGGTCTGAGACTCACTTTCTTGAAAAGAGGAAGAGGGATAACGAGTCATGTAGGCAGTGAACATTTAATAAATGTAGTGGTTGACCAACCTTTGAGGTTAAAATGTCAAAGACTAAAGAGTAGCTAAATGAAAGGCAGCGAAGGGGATCCCCATATATGACCGGGGAGGCACGAGTGGGGAATCTCATAAACTCAAAGAAGACCAGGGCCAGTCGACCTAGAATAAGACACAGATAGAGTTGGTTTAATAGACTTTCAGAGGCTGAATTACTTTCAATTGAGTGGATTGAATTCATCTTCTTTGAGTCTTCTTGCTCTGTACTTCTATTTTATTTGCCAAGAGATGCAAAAAAGGTACATGAGGAATCACATCATCACCTCCTTTTGTATCTGTCTCCCAAGCTCCGCTTCCCAATCAGTTAGTCAAACACCACTCAAGGTTCTCTTACTATGGTTCTTTCAGTCTCATTTGATGCTTATCAAAATCAGCGAGTTCTCATCCCATACTAAAGTCTGACTTCGATCATCATCTCCAGTCTGTCCAAATTTTTATGTCACCAGACCTCAGACTTTTTATTCTCCCTCACCTTGTCTAAGCTTGATCTTATAACTTAAGATGAGCCACTCGAGACGAGGCCATTTTAGATAGGCCTTAGGCATCTAAGTCAGCTTGAGCTAGATCTTATCCTATTCGATCCGTTTGTTCCACTGTGAATGTTATTATTCTCGTATGAAGTGGTTTTCCTGGCGTACCTTCTTCAACATCTTCAACTTTCACTTTAAAGAGAGAGAAGCTGAGGATCTCACTACTATCCCAAAAATGTCAAACTGGGGACTGAGATCCTTCTATTTCAAGCATTTGACTTTTTAAGGCCTGAACATCCTACTTTAAACTTAGGAAACCATGCTTACTTTCATCCGGGGATGGGATGGATAGGAAGCTTATCTCCCACTCCTACTTTGTCAGTAAGTTTAAGGGGAGAGCATTGCTACTGACTTTGCTAGCACTTTTTGTTATTCGGGTCTTCTATCATTAATAATCATATCGATACCATACTTTAGCTATCTTACGTGAAACTTAATTAGGTTTTTTTGGTGGTCTTGTTTAAAGAGAAGTCAGATTCCTCCTGGAGTCCATAGTTTCTAAGCACAATGAGACTAACCAAGCAATTGGTGAGATCAAAAGAGTAGCCTCGAATGCAGACTAGAGATCTGACTGGGAAAGAAATCGAATGAACCTTAGAACTAGGGCACCCCCAAAGGACCCTAGGTACCTATAGATAATGAATTATCAATCCTTAGGGATAACCCTTTGTTTGAACAAGGGATGGCAGGGTGCCCCATTAGGATAACCAACACAAATACAGACTAGGGGTTCGCCTAAAAATAGGTCTTTGTCTTGTAGTGCAATATCGAGAATAAGGTAAAAATTATCAGCGGGGATTGTTATGCCATTCAAATGTCTTTGTTTAAGAAGTGATTTTTAAAAGCTAAAGTAGGGAGTACTGCCCAAGAGCTTGCATCATCATATATGCTCTATAAGGACATCCGTTACCTAGGAAAACAAGAGCTGACAGCCCAGCCCTTCCTATCCCCAGGGCGAACACTCATGATAGAAGGAAGCTCACACGCATCACTATACAGTAATCACCTACTCGTTTCTATGTTATTGCTGAAATTCTCTATCTTGGTGAATTTCTAGTATTGTGCCCTTGAAGAAATGAGAGATAAAAGCCTATATCTGTGATTCTTTACAGAGGGACCCAATGTTTGAGTCTCTTACTTTTATTTGTATGACATTGACTCAAAAGGATGCTCTCTTCCAAGTTATATATTTATTCTTTTCTTATTTGTTCAATTTTATTTTCCTTTTTTACTTTTGTTCTTTTTTATGGGTGATTCTGTTGTCTTCTAAGGAGTCGAGATCGTAAGCATAGGAGTTTTCTTTCTTTTCAGATGCTAGCAACCAACAATGTCCGAGTAGGCGGGTCCTATAACAATGGCTAAGTGATTGCATACTTTCTATGTCCGGAGACTAAACCCCTTCTTCTATCAAGAAAGGCAGATAAAGTGAATTGAGTGAAGGTATGAGTCAAAAAATAGAATCTTGATTTGAGCTATCCCGGTAAAATACAAAGAGAAATATGTGTGTGATGACTTCGAAGGATTATAACCTTATAAGGCACTTTGGCCTATTCAAGACTACCTATCACCCTAAGTTTTTTAGGGAAAATACGAATGCGGTAACCCATGTAGGATCCGCTTTAAGGCTAGAAGTCTCGCCTAAACATTCGATCGGATTGAAGCTTCCTAAAATAGATCTTCAAGGATAAACCTAAGATGGAAGAAAGATTTGGATGAGTTTGGGCATGATATTTAAACGGACTGATTGTAATGGAATTGAGCTTTTGTGGTCATTGATGTAGCTTCAGCCAATCGTTTATCTTCTTCGATTTCATTAACTAGTTAAACTAGCATGTGTGAAGCAGATCTACTTTGATCACAAAACGACACACTCCAGTCATGTCTTCTTCGCACTTTGATGACTCTTTCCTATTCCTGGAATGACTTATATATATATGTATGTAATTTTGGTACGCAAATAAGGTTCAATAGTAACTACAGAAGGTGTGTGATTCTTACAAGTTAAGTAAGGTGAGTAAAAAGATGTACTTTAAGTAATGTAAGGAATTCATGAAAAAAATCTTTTGATGTTGTTGGCTGTGATGTGTCTTGGGCGCTTCCTCTACTCTCGTCTATGCCCTTGGTGGATCTGACATTGGATATTGATTTGACTTGACTTTCGGATCTGTAAGAGATGCTGTTAGCACTGGCTCTGTCTTCGCTCTACGAAGTTCTGCAGGTAGGGAAACTGCTCGATCTCAATATCAACATCAAGTAGGCTCTCTTTTTGGACTGGATATGGGTATGTATTTGAATATGGCCTCTCGTTTGGAAACCTTTGCTCCTTCCTTTGTTGGAATTTGTATATGCATTGATTTCATGGTGGTGGTGAAACTACTGATGCTACCATTGCTTCTTCTATGGGTGCTTCAGGTAAACTAAGTCAACTTCAACCCTAAACGAAAGAGGAAATAAGTGAAACCGCTTTCCCGAGGGACAAGAGAACATTGTCTGAGCCCTTAGATATGTTATTTGATGATAGAGATTTTGAAATAACCAAAACCAACAACCCTATGTATATTATATATATATATATATACATATATATATATATATATATTATGTATATGTAGAAAAGATAGCTCCGTGACTTCCGGGCTTAGCTCTTTTCTGGTGCAGATGAATAAACCGGTTTGGTCTTGCTGCTCTGGGTAAAGAAGTTGAATTTGCTAAAGAAGAAAATTCCCGCTTGAGAGAAATTCTTTTTATTACGTTCCTGGCTCTAGGCTCTCTCTTTCCCTTTATCCCGTGCCTGGGGATATATGAATGTTTTTTACTATGATTTTTGGGTGGGAAGAAAGTTATTGCCAGCTTTTTGAATGAATAGGCTGCTAGAATAAGTTGTTTGAGAATAGGTTGTTCAAGTATATCCTTCTATCTAATAAGATAAATTAGTTAACTACCTGTCCTCCAAGAAGCGTCATCTCTTAGGCACTTTGTTTCCCTTTTTTGCCAAGTCATACTCATTCCGTATGATGAAGGATTGGGCCTCCTCAGTAATGAAAGGGATTGGAACTCATCACATTACTGGGTAGATCAGTAAAGGTGATTATCGAGGCCAGTAGTGCTCCAGCGATGGTCATTCTAACCCTTTTCCTGGTAGTAGAGAGAGATCCACATAAGCAAGCCGTGCTGGTGGGGAATACCCGCTGACGTAACTCAAAACTGCTAACTATAGCCCAACGCTATGAAGCTCGCCTACCCGGGTCAATTATAGGTGCCCCTACTACTAGTGGGTGCCTTCGGTTCGAGACAAGACTTTTGAAGAAAAAAAAAACTCCTCTGCAAAGGGTGGAGAGAATTGAGTTGGCCATTGCTTTGGGTCATCGATAAACTTTGTTTGAATGGAAAAACATAGAAAGATTGTTGCCTCTCTTCTAACCACATCTCATGTAATGTTAGCGTGAATTGTCACTGAACACTAACTTGCCTTCATCCCAATAGAATTCCCCTCTATTTTCACACCAAGTGTAAAGCTGCCTTAGTCATATCAAGGGTCACCATCACCATACCAACTCTTTCTGCCAGTTCCCCTTCTTCCTCTTGTATGACCCCAACTTCAAAAAGGCATTTTTAGGGTAATAGTGACCAGGAAAGAGGGAAGCTTCAGTCAACCTTAAGGCATGGAATCGTCATTCTCCTTAGCTTTTTTTGTTGAGGTAAGGTATAAGGTAAGGCCTGCAAGTTCGTTCCTTGAAGTATTCTCCTCTTAGTTTAAGCTCTTGGATGATGTAATCCATCTAATCAAAAAGAAGAAAGGATAGACAGTCCAGCAGGTGTATAAGGATGAAGTGAAGATAAATTAAGGATGGCTTGGGCGCCTCTAGAATTATGAAATCCTCTTCTAGGAATGTTTACGATACTATACTAGTGAAAGAAGTTCCTTGCCTTTTGTTTTGCTAGTGGGCTGGTGCAGACTTCCTTCTTTATGCTCATAGGCTTAACCAACCTATAGCACGGTGTGCTTGTATACCATTAGGCTATTACGATGCACCGGATACCTTCGGCCATAAGACTTTAGGCACAACAACGCAACTATTATATGACCACTTACGCATTGATACGTGAATATGATAAGATACGACCGACCGTAATGGATTTTTGTTGGTATGTGGTTAGATCGATGCTTCGCCTCATCCGTGCTCCTTGGAAAACTTGACTCTTCACTAATTATATTTATCAACACTTAAGAAAAGTGGTACTTTCTCTTTGCCTTACAATCTTTTCTCAGCGGATCAGCCACGTAGTCCGAAGTAAGGTTAGTGACGGGAACATCAGCTATCTTTTGGTCAATTTTTCCGGGGTTGGTTCCTCTACTAGAATAGGTCCCGAATGCCTCACTTCTCTTACTTTCGGTGTTTATCTTCAATTAGAAGATGGTCACCCTCCCTAAGCAAGATCGGTTCAGCAGGCCAATTCATGCATCTTCCGCAGAGTACCAGCACTAGCCCTATCAGCTAACTTTCCATTTGACAGCAAAAGAAGAGTAATCGACCCTGTGAAAGTCACATCTTTGACTAATATACATGGGCTTCTGAGAGGATTTTTTAATCAAGACAAGAGGAATTGATTTAGCAGTACATACCAGGTAGATTTAGGAGTGACTGGCAGTGAATGCCCGGTAGCAAAGGTACAAACCAAACTCGGCTTAACTTCACTTGAGTTTAGTTTCCCCTAGAAATGATGAAATAAGCTTTTCTTCCTCTTAGCAACTATGAGCTCATAGGGAGCTGGAATGAACTTGGTTAGCTGGGACTAAGAAGGGATAGGATTTGATTAGCACGCTTTCTGCTTGTCCTTTCCTTACTCTGTCGATGGTATACCTGAGATGGCAGTCTTTGTCCTTGGCTTGTACTCGAGATCCGATGTTCGAAAGACAACCAATCCTTGTCCAGTAACCATTCTGAGTGGGAGTTCGGGTCGATGTTCAAAGGAGGGGGTCTATTAGCAGAGCATTAATAATCGGGTTATGGGTGTTTGTAATCGAAGTTAACCAGACTCCAATTACAACTACCCTTTTGGCCACCCTCCCATTTTTGGGATTTTACCAAATGGGACTACGTGCTTAGATGCACCTAAATTCTAATGTCCAGCGTCCTTTCACCAGCAATGGTAAGTCAACCGGTGCCATTAAGAAATCGGTCCCTGAGAACCCACCCAGTATCCATCTATCAAATTGAATGGAGGTAGCAGGATCTAACAACCACCTTGTTGTGGTCGTTATATCGCACCCTACTCCCATGTCATAACATTTCCAGATCAAACCAAAAAATATTAAATCATAGTCAACGTTTGATCTTTTCCAAGATCTGCTACACATAGGAACTTCCTTCAATTGATCAATGGTTACTTCTGTTGATAAAGAGACAGTAAAGTACCACGAGACCCATTTCAGCCATTGTTTTACCCAATTAAGTAAAATAGTGCATTCAAGGATTTCTCGTTCACCATCAAACACCAACTCTTCTGGGAAGAGCCGTATCTCTTTAGGTTTTAACTCCGTCCAAAGATAATCCACTAACTTTCCCTTCAGATAAGGATTGAGGTTTACAAACCTTCCAATCTAATATTCTAAAGGTAGAGGATGTTACCTACCTGGCCTTTGAGCAACAACCTTCAATCTTTCCCATCATTTTGACTGGGTAGTGTAAAAACGTGAACGAACCCTATATCTTGCTCTTCCCAACCTTTGTAAAATAGAAATATTTATTGAATACTTGGTTGAGAGATTGCAAAAACCAAGAGTGTCCTACAGGAAAGTAATGACCGTAGAGATATGGGAGATAAATCTACTTGTATGGACTTAGTCTAATACCTCTTGGCGAACTCGATGGTACCATTATCAGAAATTATCAATTTCGATTCTAAAATGGTAACACCAAGCCTATCCAGTAACTTCTTATACTGCTCCACCACCTTTATGTAGGTGATCAGGATATCATTATCTAATAAAGCGTAATTAGCAAAAGGAGCTGTCCTCGTTGGGTATGTATATTTTATAGCCAACCACACGATATAGTGGTGTGACAATGAAAAGAAGGACCAAGATCCATAGTAACCAAGAGGTTGTCCAGTAAGAAAAGCTATCTCAGACATTTTCTTAACAATCAGTCTATCCAATAAGAAAGTGTTAAGACCCAGAGAACTATTAACTATTAAAGATGCGAGTGTACTCCCCCACATACAAGACATGAGGGAATATATCACACTCAATGGCCAATGGTCCGTTGCAGATTGAAAATCTAAAGAAAAGAAAAATCAACTTTTATTCTTCTTTAAAATATGCAATGGACGTTCCTGGTCAAAGGTTCCATCAGTTAGAATTCTGGATAGAACCTTCATAGCCCATTTATGAATAGGAAACAAGAGTCTTTGCTTGATATAATTACAAATTGCAAAGATCCGTCTCTTACCACCTCCCTCAATCACTTGAGCTAACCTACCTGTTACCAATAGAACCCTGGTGTAGGCCCCTAAAAGAGAACTAAATTAAGGACCTGCACATTTTTAAAAATATTCAAGGGAGTCCATGGCAATTCCAATATTATTGGAATCAAAAGGGTAATATACCATTTTTTACCACAATATACTAGGTGAAAAGAACCCATCTGGAATTGAATGAATTTTATTTATATTCTAGATAAATGCCACCAATTCATGCTTAAGATTAACAAAAATATTTTTGTCTTTAGCATATTTTCTGGCTACCTTATCGATGTTATCGTCCACTTTTAATCCAAAAGGATGGACGAAAGTGTCTAATAAGGGGGTACTTTTCTAAGTAGGTTCCCAAGACATTCCAGATTCCAAGGGAATGTCTTGAAGGAATGGTAAATAAATGGGTTGGAGTTCCTTGAATGAAGTTTTCATTTCATCCAGGACTCCTAGGACACAACCAATATCAGGGTGTGGAGTGGCTATAGAAGAGAAGGTTGCCTTTCTAACCTTTTTGGAAACTAAAATCAACTTAGCCAAACCAAACCAAGATAGGTATATCCTTACCAATCTATCACCGTGATCAAACTTTGCTTATATGCATTTTCGTAACACAGCAGGTATGATTCGGGGGATACCACACCTGGTCAGGGATATTAGAACAGAGAGGGAATCACCTTTGTGGTAATTCCCTGCATAATAACGTTGTAGGGAGACTACACACTATTTCAAATACAAAGCAGTGAATAGAAAACCTGATCTCCATTTCATGGGCCAAACTTTTCAAACAAAATAACATCCCGCAAGGGTGATCTCTCTAGATATGGACGCAGTGGCGACTAAAGGAACCCAAAAGAGGAGTCCCTTTAATCTAAGGGCCTGTTCAAATAGACCTCGCCAAGAGAACTTGGGTAACCTTTCGATCGTACTAAACAAAATAGAATTATTAATTAAAATTTCTTATTTATAATAAGTGCAATCTATTAGTCATTCCAAGTATCTCTACTCTCCCTATCGGACCAAACAAGTTAGTCTCGAGGGAAGGCGCCTGGGTTCTAATCAGGGGTTTATTCTCACTTAATCTCGAGCACCCTAGGGTGCAAGAGAAAGAGTTCAAATAAACTAGAGATTGTAATAAGATATTAGTGTTACAACACTAATACTACAGATCAAAATAACTATCTTATCATTCTTTAGACAGTTAGATTGATCCGTAATATTAACATAGTAACACACACCCTTATTAATGCTCTATTCAACATCCTTAGAATAACCAAGACATAATATATGACTACGTGCTTGGAATATCCTAATAAGAAAGTTAGAAAACTTTCTAACTGGAGTTGTGTAACTCCAGATGATGCCAAAAAAAGCCCTTCCTCGGATTCGAACCGATGACTTTATTAGCCTATTTCTAAAGGTCTGACTAATCAACTTGCATGTGTTAAGCATACGACTGAAGTAGCATGATTAGACCTTCTTATCACTTTTTATGCATACGACTAAAGTAGCATGATTAGACCTTCTTATCATTTTTTCGACTAGCTATAAACTTTAACCCCTCTTCTTTTACTTAGATGGAGAAATAAGTAAGCAAGACTTTCTGACCTTCTTTTCTTTTCTGGAAAAATGGTGAATTACACTGAATTTTGCCTTTAACCAAGCCATTCCATTTCAAAATCGAGAAAGATTACTCTGAAAAGTAAGCCTTTTCTTATTATATAATATATTCGCCATAGATGATAGAATTCCTCCTAGAAGCGAAGGCAGGAGCAAAGCCTATTGATTCACCAGTTTGCTAACCTACTTGTCGGCTACCCGCACTCTGTAACCAGAATAGGGCTCTGGACTTAAAACCACTCCCTTTTAGAAGTCTAGAAGGCGGCGCCTAAACTAGTCGAACTTGCTTAAATCGATAGGCTTACCGGACTTCTTTTTCTATTCAATTTATTTTGCTCCAAACTCTTCCCACGCCTATTTCTTCCCCCCAGCCCTATAGTGGAGCTTTCCCCCCGCCCTAGGCCTATTGAGATTTTTCCCTGTGTAGGTAAATTTGGGCCCAAGAGGGGAATACCTGATTCATCGGAACTTCAACCAGAAGAGGTAGGCTCGGGTTCCTAGTATAGGTATAAGAAAGTCAGTAGAGCTAAATAGAGGTAGAATGTACTTCTATGCGTACTGAGCTGAGGTCCTCGCCTCAGGGATAAACTATCTTTATCATACTTCCTTGATAGGTGAGAATTCCACGAAAGAAAGCATGGATAAGAATAATCGTCAGTATGCAAGGACTGAGGAGCGAAGTAACTCAACTAAAAGGAGAGGAGAATTCAGCCACTTGACTGGTTGGAGAGGGACAATGTAGTGTATTTCTCGAATGAAACGAGTTCCTTGTGATGTGTTGAATCTTCAATGAACTTCCATCAGCACTTCAGATTGATCTTGAGGAAGAACGTCTCGTGGATCTCTCCTTGCTTGTTAGAGAACCTTGGAGAATACTATATAGTTGATCCTTTCTTGTGATCAATTTTAGAAGTAGCATAGTTCTCTTTGGTCGTGTCATTAGCGTCAGTGATGATCTTTCTGTCTCTCACAAATGTCATGATCCTCTCCTCTAAGACGAAGTATCTTGTTGTAGGTGACTGACAATGCAGTGATATTTGCAATACTTGGGATCATCAACTTTGTTGGCTTCATCAGGTTTCTTTGACTCTGGAAGGTCAATGACTTTCTTAGCCAGCAACTCATCGAGAATCACGAGGACGTCAGAATTAGGGAAAGGATAGGCCTTCGCTTCTAACTCCTTCAAAGTTGGCTGGCTTTTCTCTTCTCTCGGGCACGGACTTGGAGCTTTTTCTTTCAAATTTTGCTTAGTGGGGACCTTTACAAAAGTTACTCCCACCGCCATGGATTCTTTAGTTTGGTATTTTGATGGCTAATTGAATTCTTTAGATTTCTTCCTCAGATCAAAAATAGGTGAAGTCTTTTCGTGGCTTGCAATACTCAACTCTATGTCATGAGCTCGTGTCACCAATTCTTCAAAAGTGCGTGGCTTGATTTCTTGGAGGATATACACAAGACCCCAATGCATTCCTTGGGTGCACATCTTGATGACAGAAGTTTCTGAGAGGCAATCCTTGCAATCTAAACTTAATGCTCGCCATTGATTGATGAAGTCCACTACTGGTTCATCTTTCCTTTGCTTGGTGTTCGTCAACTCCATCGTACTCACTGTACGATGAGTTCTATAAAAATGGTTAAGGAATTCACCTTCAAGTTTCTCCCAACTATCGATTGACTCAGGCTCTAAAAATTTTTTTATTTCATTTTCATATTGAATAAGAATGAGAGGTGTTAAGATTTTTATCATCTTGGCGTCGAGCTATTTTTCTGTAGGACCTCCCCTACAGTATCGTCACCGCAGTAGAGTTTAACCACCAAGTTCAGGATTGATTGGTGTGGTTCCTCTACTCCTAGGACACCAGAATATCGAACCATGAATGAAGAAAGGCATGATAGAAAAGCATATTGGTTAGTGATTGTGAGGCCCCAATTCTTGACTGGAGAGGACACCAAAGGCCTCTGCCCTTCCATCCCTTGGATAGATAGAGAGGGAGGGAAGATCTTTTGGTTTTTTTATGTTGTCAAAGATTTGAACAATGAAAATAGATGGCGAGTGCCTGATCGAATTGATCAGGTCATGTAGGAACGAGGCTCAAGTCTATCGGTCTATTAGGATGCCTCAGGTGCAAATATCACTGTACTTCCACTTGACACCTATCATAATGATGAATGGATCGTCTCGCCATGACCTTCTCTTGAATTCTCAAAAAAGCTTCTGTTGCTCGATCCCCGCAGGGGCAGAGAACCCGTCCCTGTCTCGGCTGTGCTACCAAAAGCTCTGGGGAAATCAAAATAGGAGAGCACTTATCTTGGGGTGGGCTTACTACTTATATGCTTTCAGCAGTTATCCGCTCTGCACTTGGCTACCCAGCATTTACCGTGGGCACGATAACTGGTACACGAGAGGTGCGTCCTTCCCGATCCTCTTGTACTAGGGAAAGGTCCTCTCAATGCTCTAACGCCCACACTGGATATGGACCGAACTGTCACACAATGTTTTGAACCCAGCTAACGTACCGCTTTAATGGGTGAACAACCTAACCCTTGGAACATACTACATCCCCAGGTGGCGAAGATCTGACATCGAGGTGCCAAACCTTCCCGTCGATGTGAGCTCTTGGGGAAGATCAGCCTGTTATCCCTAGAGTAACTTTTCTCCTTTGAGCGACGGCCCTTTCACTCGGCATCGTCGGATCACTAAGGCCAACTTTAGTCCCTGCTCGATGGGTGGGTCTTGCAGTAAAGCTCCCTTCTGCCTTTGTACTCGAGGGTCAATCTCCAGCCAGCCCGAGGAAACCTTTGCATGCCTCTGTTACCTCTTGGAAGGCCTACGCCCTATAGAAATTGTCTACCTGAGACTTTTCCTTGGCCCGTAGGTCCTAACACAAAGTTAAAATTTTAACCCTTCTAGAGTGGTATATCACTGATGGCTCGAGCCCCTCCGGAAGGAGGCTTTCTTTGCCTTCCACCTAAGTTGCACAGGAAAGGCCCAATGCCAATCTCAAGGAATAGTTAAGCTTCATAGGGTCTTTCTTTCCGGGTGCAGGTAGTCCACATCTTCACAAATATGTCTATTTCACCGAGCCTCTCTCCGAGACAGTGCCCAGATTGTTACGTCTTTTGTACGGGTCGGAACTTACCCGAAAAGGAATTCCATTAATAACTGTCCATTTTGATCCTTTGGAACAACTCTATGAATTTAGTAGATCATTTTAAGAGGCTCTAATAACTATAGATCGAACCTATCTAATTTTTACAGTACGATGGTTGGTTGTTCACGGCCTAGCTGTACCTACCATCTTTTTTTGGGGATCAATATCAGTAGTTCATCCAACGATAAAGAACATATGAATTATAGAGCTACGACACAATCAAACCCGAATGAACAAAATGTTAAATTTCATCATACCAGTCTCTACTGGGGTTATTACTTATTTTTGAACTTGTTTTTTTGTTTTCCAATTATTTCTTCAATTAACAAAATGAAAGAGAATAAATAAGATTCTCTTAGCTCATTCGGAAGGATCTTATAATTCAATTATCCAAGGCTGTTTATGTCTCTAGCATGACCACTTGATAAAATTTGGAGGGAAGTGGGGTCAATGGTCGATACTACTGGAAGGATTCTTCTTTGGATAATAGGTACTGTAACTGGTATTCTTGTAATCGGTTTAATAGGTATTTTTTTATATTTAGGATCTTTGTTATTTACCTTTAAGGCATCCTATTCCCCGTTTTGACTTTCTTTTGGAATCGTCTTCTTTTAAATAAGATCTTCTCCCTTGTTCTTCCCTCTTCCTATGATCTTGACCTGCTAAGTGATTTTTGAAAGCTCCCACTATGACCAAAATGCTCCCAATAGGCCACGTATTAGCTTAAGCTTATATTATAATAAAGTAAGTAAGAAAGAGCGAAAGCTACTTGACCAGATGGGAGAGGCGACCAAAGAAAGCTGGTTCAGTTTCTCTCCTTCCTTACAACATAGGTCGTTCTAATACTAGATAACAATATTCCAAAACAGAATTAGAAATATTTATTGGACTGTGATAGCCAAATAAAACTTAATGGGGTTGAATCATCTTCTTGGAATCACTAAGGAAGTAGGAAAGGATCCATGGTTGCTTGAGGCCCTGAGAGCCAGGATGCTTGCTCTTGAAGATGAAGTAAACATGGTCATGGGCCAATATCTCGGTGTTGTTGAAGGTATAAATGAACACTTTACCCTAATTGGTTGGGGCTGGGTGGGAGCTTAGTAGTTTCTTAGTCACTCAAAAGTTAGACTGTCGTAAGTCTGACACTATTCTATTTACTCTCTCAAATGAGGGGCTGGTTTATTTTGCTATAGGGGCCATCTCCTATCACCCCTTACCTATGGTTCAACAAATGGATTGACCAAAATGATTGCAACTATACACACCAACACCACTACTTAGAGGTGGAAAGAGGGTGGTCGGAGTATGACAGGGCAATCACACCTTGCTCCCTCCTAACATCTATTGGGAGGGAACCTCCTTTCAGAGTGTGATTTATCGTTTCCAATGCGGTTAATTTCTATTATGCATTTTAGAAAATTTTCCCTCTGCCTATGTAATTATCTCGACTCTAAGTATAGCTCTTAATAGGCATGTAGCTGTAGGCGGCAACTCTTCTTTTTATCTTATTCTTTCTTCAGGCTGGTAATCCCAACCAAATAAGCAATCGCAATCTCTACAAAAAAACCTATTTCATACCATTTTCATCGTACTTCCTCTTTTCCTTCTTTTTTTTCTCTCCCTGCCGAGCTTGTTGGAGTACCATTGCCAATATATAGTGTAATTTCCTTTCTTATCTCTTCTAGTTTAATCCTTTCCTTCCTATGTAACCAAGTCCTCCTATGAACCTATCCCCGCCTAAAGGATAGGAAAGATTACTACTAAAAAGTAAAGGCTGTCTTCGAGAAAGCTCTTAGCTTTCATCGTGAGTGAGAGAGGAATTGATGAAAGAGAATGCCCTGCTATTCTTTACTTACACAAAAGAATAAGATGGATAGAATGGGATTTCAAGGTAAAACAGCCTATATAAGAGAAAGAGTTCCCCACTTGATTTCAAGCTAGGGAAGGCTAGTTCAAGAACTAGAAAGATCTCACTTCTATTTACTCAGATGCCTCTTTCTTATTAAAGACTCTAGCTGATGGAACTCCATCGGCAGCGACTCTTACCACTGCAACTTAGGCACTCAGGCCTTGGAGATGATCTTTTAGTCCACCATTACCATAAACCTCTACTTTGAAGTGAAGTGACTTTGTTCATTCTCGAGTCAATAATTGCCATAGGATGGAAACCAGTAATGGCACATCAGCTTACCGATTCCTTAATAAGCATTCATTCCTGGACTTTACAAGTTATCCCGATATGGATTCCACCTAAGGGAGAAATCCAATCCAATGGGTCACTGGGACTGGGCTTAACATCAAAGACAGAGAAAAGCATGTAAGCACAAAAAAGGAAAATTTCGTGGGAAAACAATCCCAAGTAAAACTTCTTGCTAGTATTTTTCCCCACCACTGAACATTGCATTGCTATGGTTAATAAACATCCTTAAAGTGGTTCCGAATGACCTTGAGGAGGACCCGACGCAATACCTTTCTCGCTTGAAGGATCTATGAAAAGAACGTCCCACTACGAATTCCTATCCCATTAATAAAGTACAGATAAATAATATATTCCAAGTCTGACTTTTAAAGCATATGCATTGAAAAAAACCTTTGTCTTTAAACTTTTTGCTTTGATAGATCTTTCCTCTCAAAATAGGTTTTGCTTAACCCACTATGTGCTTTGTTTAATACCCATTTTTAGGAGCGGGAATCGTTGAATTGAAAACCCTTTCTTCTGCCCTCGCCACTTCTTTCTCTGACCCTATCCACCTCCTTTGCGTAATACCAAAAAAAGAGATGAATTAGTGGATCATAGGGCTAAGTCAAAGCATGCCTGAACCTTCTTCATTGGAGACTGAGTTAATATATAATCCCACTTTGGAGACTTCCCTTCGAGATAGGTAGGATATGGTGCCAAAAATTATAGTCTACTCAGAATGCGTCGATTCTTTGCTGGAGAAGCCTAGATCACTAGTTTTGGACTATCGAGAAAACCCCCTCTACCAGCATACCTGGAACTTGCTTTGCTTTTTTTCTTTATAGACCCCACCTGCTTCATACCTTCTATGATAGGGGAAATACTTTCACATGAGTACTAATTTGATTAGCATAAATGAGCCTCTTCTGAGCCCTTGATAGTTTACATATTAGATTTAGAAGATTCAATTGGATCATTCTTGGCACAAAAGAATGAGGAAGCAAAGGTAGAGTGTGCTATGGAACTCCAACACTTGGGTTGAATAAAAAAGGCCCAATCTTTCACTATTCAGGAGTAAGGGAAAGCACATACGATCTTCACAAGGCACTCTGGAATTCCATTCTGTAGGGAAGGAGGACCTACTGAATAAGTCTCCAATCAATTTCCGATGGGTGAGAAAATGGATTTTCCTATTTCATTTAGTTTTCATTGTCGAATCGGATGCTTAAACCCCGCCCCCAACTATGGGAAAAGTCACACTTTAACTTCCTGCCTTGACCTAGGCCTCACATCGATCGTTCTGTCCACTGAACTCATAAATCAACCTTGACCTTGACTCTCACTATGTACTCTAACTCTATCTATTAATAAAGATGCTTTATCTAATAAAGCAGGAAGAAGACTACGAAAGCAATCAAACAGATAAGGTTTTGTAAGAGAAGAGCTAACTGGAGTACGCATAGAACAACGAACGAGGAGTATGAGAAGAGAGTTTCAAAGGTCAAATCGGGTTGGCTGGTAAAGCTTGTGTTCCAGGTCAATAAAGACTACAAACTAGTACTACTAACAAGAATCTAACAAAGTGAGGCTTCTAAAGAAGAGCTTGTTCCAGTTCTGGATACAAGAATACGAAGAACAGAAGTACAAGAGGACAAGAAGGAGAAGAGTCGAGTACAGTTTCACTTTAGTTTCACTTTCTTGGTAACCTTTTTTCTGGTCAGAGATAGGAAAGAATCCAAAGCTTGTAAGGATGTTAGGCTTTGAATGCTGTTAGGACAGATAAATTGGAAAGCTAGGATAAAATATCCTAACTTAAATACAGAATCAATTACTAGACGGACTAGCTGGCCCACTTGTACTAATAGAATCAAAATCAAGGAAAATTCCCCTGATGTGAGTGAACATAGGGATTCCCCAATGAATGAATGGAATACATGGAAGGCTGGAGGATGTAGTACTGAACAAATTTACCTATGACATTTCCTACTCCTACTTTTCATAGAAAGAGAATGAGCATCCTGGAAAACTTGGAATGATTATAAAATTCGATTAGGTCTATTATAAGTGGTCCATTGGGTAAGCAGTGGAGGGAAGAGGTCTATACCTATTCCCGTAGCTAAAAGGGTTCCCTTTCTTACTTGATTGAGACTGAGAGTCAGGGTATCAGAGGTCTTAGAAATCCCATCCCTAATGAACTAGAAGTGGAACAAGTACTCTTAGCCTTTTACTTGAGAGTAGGAATTATGAAGTCAAAGACTTTAACTTGCTGCTTGACTGCTCGACTTGGCTATTGAAGAAGCTCTTTGCCTTTAGGAACTAGGATTAGGCAAGAAAATATGGGCTTTCCTCCAACTGGCATGATTGAAATAAATAGCTAGGAAGTTATGAAGTGACTCAACTCTAAAGGAGAGGAAAGAGGCCATTGGATGAGGTTACTTCATTCCTCAACTTTTTGAATTTCATTCTCCTGGGAATTCGGGTTGCAACAAAAAATGAAACTTGGTAGCACTCAAATCAGCTGTGATTCCTCTTGTTGAAAAGAAAGATGCATCTTTTTTTTCTTCAAAAGCTGTCGTGCATTTCTTTTTTAGATAGGTTTACTTTGGCCTTCACTGACCATGTGAGGACTTTTTAGGAAAAAGATATCCGGCCTACAAAAAAAAATAAAGACTAGCTGATGTAAAGCTTTCTCATAGTCAAAAAAGTTGATGAAAGAAAGAGAGCAGAAGTATGACCTTTTCAGGAAGAATATAAATAAAGAAAGATTTTGACCAGGCACGTAGCGAAGGAGAAAAGGAGGAGGTAGAAATAGCATTAGTAGGAGCAGAAGGAAGCGAATAAAAGTGAGCTTGTTCTCGAATCAGCGCACTAGAAATCGAAGATTGAAGATGATTTTCAACAAACGCACATTCATAGGCTGTTAGCAGGATAAGGCGAGAAAGATATTAAATGAGTTTAAAGAGAATTTATCTAAGCTAAGCCCAGTTAATCCTACTATCTTCGGGAGCTAAGCCTAGCCTCTTACAAGTCTTAATTGAGGTAGAAAAAAGATGGATTCTTAACCCGATAGGGGATCTTGCTACATAAATTCATATCTAATCAGCTGATATACTGATGCAGGAAAATTCTTCTAAAGAAGACTTGTTGAGCTTTCTTTACTTTGCTAAACCCTATAGTTGAATAAGAAAGTTCCGTCTCCAGTTCAGGGGAAGGACAAAGGAAAAATTCAGCGAAGGATAAGGTGGAATGAGATCCTCCAATTTAGCTTCTTTAGTTAAGGCGCCCAACAATTGAGTTTCGTAGCTTAGGTAAGCATCCGCGAGAGGTCTTGTGGTGCATCCATCTAGAACAACCCTCAAAACTATCCAAAATAGGAATGATTACGTTCAAGCAGAGATCTCACCAGCGATGAAGGTGAGGAATACCTATAATATTGATTTCCCATTACCGAGACTCTACTCTAGACAACCATAGTCTCTAGATAGCCCTAGCCAAGGTTTTGATTCTGATAGACTAGCTTTGCCTTCCTCATAGAGGAGATAGACTGGTCTATAAAAGATTTTGGAACTAGAAGAAGAAATGTTGGAGCTATTTCCTTAGTGATATTAGCATCTTTATTTCGAACATTTGGACATTGTAGGCTCTCCTCCAACAAAAGACTGGGAAAGAAAACTCACATTCCCATATAAGCAGAAATTCTAGGAAGATATCAACCATGGATGGAAGGTCTCCTGTAAGCCAGAAGGTCCTGCTAAGTGGTCTAAGTTGAACCCCTTCCTTGAATGGTTAAGGAAAGCTTTTATATAATGCCTTTATTTGTACTGGACTCTTTGACTTTGTTGGGACTATAACCTTGAATTAGGGAGGAGACTACTGTTACAATTATTTTCTCGCTGAGGGAGAGGTTGGCAAAGGGTGGATTTTTGATCTATTTCTAAGCCAGGAAGATACCTCTTCTTTCTTTAACCTTCCTACAAGCTTCGTCTAGTTTGTGGGGAGTATAGTATATAGAAGTAGGATTTGGTATTTGGATATTTTTTGTATCAATGATCTGGCGAATTGTCAATGATTCATTCTTAGATTTTCTAAATGATGAAGAGATAAAAAATTTGCACTATTTTGAAATGTTGATTGTAATAGTAATAGTAATAAGGGGTAAATCAACTGAGTATTCAAATTTAAAAAGTCTTTTGAATTTCTATAAGAAAGGAACTGATGTATACACAGGGAAAGCTATGTGCAATGAAAAGTGCAAGCACGGCTTGGGGAGGGATCTTTACTTGTTTATTTCATTTCAGATTAACATTGATTTTATTTAACAAGGAACTTATCTACTCCATCCGACTAGTTCTGGGTTTGAATCCCGGGCAACCCACTATCATATCGAAATTCTAATTCTCTGTAGAGAAGTCCGTATTTTTCCAATCAACTTCCAATAAAATTGTAATAAATGCACATACACCTTGGTCGACACGAGTATATAAGTTATGTTATACTATTGAATAACAAGCCTTCTATTTTGATTTGTAGAAAAATCGTGTGCTTGGGAGTCCCTGATGAAACAATAAACCAAGATTTTACCATGACTACAAATTTTAGATAGAGGCAAAAGCGAACCCAAGCTTAAGGATCTCTAAGCCCCATGCCAGCACTTGCTACTCTCTTATTGGTGATCGTGTTTGGTATCTCTTCGGTGTATCGACAGTCTTCCCAGTTTTTCACTCGATAGATCCCGCAAATATGCTGCTAATTTGTGGGTGCCTATTCTTCAATCCAAACTGGTGATTCACCGCATTTCCTTCTCTAGTCAGGAATAGAGTCAGGTATGCTCAACTCAAGATAAGTCCTAAGGTTCTGTTAAAGTATCCTTAATAACATCTCTTTCTCTAGAATCCAGGTTTGTAGATCTTTGGCAAATCAACAAGATTTCTTTCGTAATTAGGTTGTTCTTCGAACCTTATTTGTTACTAAGTTGGGTAACTCAAACCCTATCCCCTTCCTTTCTTAATAGTAGAAAGATTTAGAGCTAGAGACTCTCTCGATAGGGCATCTCAATCTGGATATCAATCTATCGTTTAAAGAACGAAGACCATAGGCATAGGGTAATAGCTCCTTACTTGTAATTGAGATAGGGGCTCGTTCGATACAAGTATTTCGTTTTGATATCCTCCCTCTCTTCTTTCTATAAAGAATTCTTAAAAAAAGGAGTCAACCTGTCTAAACTTCTCTACAAAATTCTTCCTCTCGCTGCTGGTCTTTAAACTTGCAACTGGTATCTAAGTCTAAGACAAGAGATTTTTCTTAATCTTAAGTTTGATCTTTTGCTAGGAGCCTCAGCAAGAATGGTTGGAACTGGTCTGACATATGAGACTACTCGAAAGGAGGTTTCCTACCAGCACTAGAGTGGGATAAGTCAACCTTGCCTTAGGTCAATCCCTTCCCCTACTCGGGCAAGCAACAGACCTTTTTTAACAACCTCTTATGATTGATTCACTTCCTCTAGCATTGGCTTCCTTCTTACCTATGATATCCCCAAGAGCTAAATCGATAGCAGTTGTATCAGAGCTAGCTTGGAAAGAGAGAAGGCATCCTTATCTGAGCTGATCGTTAGCGTATTTCTTCTTCTCGAGTGAAGTAGCTTACTCTTGCTCTGTGCACTAGGGAGTCAGACTATGATTAGTTCTTATTTATGTTTGTGTTGTGTGAGTTCTATCTAGGAAGAAAGCGTCGCAAAGGTTTCACAAGGCAGCTCGGCTGGTAAAAAAGGAGATGGTACCAAAGTAGGAGGCTCGTAAACACTACTAGTGCAATGACTAGTCTAATCTCTTTTCTCTACGTGAACATTTTTCTTATGTAAACCCGGTGTGTTATATATAAGTCTTTTAACTATTCCAATGGAAATCTCCTCTATTACAGCAAAAGTAAAAAAAAGGGTACTCGCGCAGCAACCTACTTGCCAAAAATGAAAATCCTTACTAGCTGAAGTAAGGGACTTTCTTACTAGAGGATACATAATGGAAAAGGACGTATTTGACTATTCTTAGCCTTTTATTCAAGAATCTTTCCTTAGAATGGATGATAAATAGAATCGCGAGATTGGATTGACGTATAAAAACTAGAACTACAGATTTGATCCCTTTCTCTTAGGGAATCCCGACTAGACGAGGGAGATATAAAAGTAACGTTGATGCTACGAAAAAAATTCATTGCATAAGTAATGAATGATCTAACTTCTTATTAGAAGCCTCTTTGACTAGACAGGTCTCCTTTACCGAGAGGTTCCCACAGAGAAGTCTTGCTATGGCTTGCCAAAAGCCTTTAATATTGAGAATGTTGGATGTATTACACACTGGTGGAATTACGTAATAAATCTTTTCACGAGCTTAGTGAATCGATTTAAACTAGTAAATAGACTATTTGTTGGAAGTGAGTAAATCTTTGATTTAGAGGGTGGAAGATATGATGAATCTGAAGTGGGCTCTTGGCTTAGGTTCACACTTTCTTTTGTCTTTCCTCGAAAAGTTGTTTACAATCTTCTGTAAGTCCCTACTTATGGTAGGTAACAGACCCTCGCCATTGCGATTATCATCCCTAATCAGAAAGAGTTTTAGTTTGCGCGGGTTTACCTAGTTGAACATAGCGCTAACCCATTCCGCTATTATGCTTTTATTGAATTCTGCTTTCAGCAGCCATCCTCCCAGATGTGGCTCTTCCTGGAAGTGAGAACACTGCTTCCCGACCAAGGAAATAAGGAGAAGATTAAAAGGGTTATGAATTTCATTGAGTTAGCCCTACTTGATCGAATCAGCTAGTCTCTTCCGTTTCGCCTGCGACCACTTTAGAATTCCAATGCTGCTGAAAATGGTGTGCTTGAACGTAGATTGGGAAGTGCGAGAGATCAGCCCCCGTTCTAATTAAATTTCCTTCTTTTGCCATTAAGCAAGTCCCCATTCTATTCGATTGGCTTTCTTAGAAGCTTTTCAAGATATACTCTCTCTGTTTATTGAAATCCGACAGAGTCTTCTTCCTGCTTATGCCCTGGGTGGGTCAATTCTAATCTATCTTTCCAAAACCATAATCATAATGAATTCTTTCATTTGCAAAGAAGACTTTCAGGAAAAGTCAATATAGTTGCAAGTTGCTCGAGCAGTGGGTTGAAGCCTGGAACCCTTATAGGTATGGAACCTTTTTTTTCAAATACTGGATCTTGTGCTAGTAGTTCCTAACTGTATTTAAAGTGTGCTAAACACGTCTCTTATTGAAATAGGAGAATTCATGAATTAACCTACTAAAAGGCCCGATATCTACTATTGAAGTAAAAGATCGTACGAGAGCATTTTTGTCTTCAGACATGGTATAGGACTTCTGTTTTGCGTAAGTTTTTATATTATCTTATATATATATAAGATAAGCGGATTGTTGTGGAACTAAATCCTCTGCTAGATACAGATTTGTTGTGTAGCCAGGTTCACCTGCCCAATGCCAATGATACGAAGAGCTAGCTTTGCTACCTCTAGGGGCTCAGAGAAAAGTCTACTTGCATTTGTGTTGCATGTGAAAACGATTTCCTACACGCGGGAACCTTCCTTCTTAGAACCTTGATGCTCAGTTCTATTCTCCCGCACACCTGCTTTTGCAAGGCTAGCCAGGGGGGAGGTGCTTTTTCAGGTTTGGTTTGCCTATATAGGAAGTGCGTTTACAGTGCTTCTAGTAACTATTTTAAAGTACAATATATTTCTGTTCCGGGGGTATGATTGCTTCTTTCTTCGTCTTAAAAGCTAGGGCTTGTGGTTCATTATCAGTACATGTTTTAGATCGATATAACCTCCTTATCTGCCTCTTAATGTACGGGTCTTTCCCCATCCCCCTCTCTCGATGTGGTGCCTTTCACTCTGCTCTGTCAACACTTTATTGCAATTCCGAAAGGTAGGATTTTAGGTCTTTTGGCAATAGAAGTCAGATTACTAATTGATTCTTTGGCCATTTTATGTTTGAATTCTAAACCAGCGAGGCATTGCTGGATGCTTCTGATCAATAGAACACGAAGAAGAAGATCAAAAAAGGTTATGATGAGCTTAAGTCGAGTCAATAAAAAGCTTATGATAAGCTTGAGAAGAGAGATGTACAGAGGAAGAGAACGAACGTCAGCTTTGTTTTTCTCTTTTTTGAAACGCATTTTTCTCAGTCTCATTGTCCTTTTGCTTACTCCTATCCTTTTACACTTTAATTGGGACTTTTCTTTGGAAGCCACTTTCCTTGCTCCATTTCTTAGTGACTTTTTTGATTTTTGGCTTTCTTTGATGGATAGAATTCCTCTTTCCATCGGAGGCGATGGAAGTGGTCCTAGCTTATCGAAAAAACCTTTCTTTGATCTCAACATACCCTTAGTTGAACACCAGGTATATGAGCTCATAGAAAAGGAAATCAAAAGGAGAAAGGCAAAATTAGCCGACCTCCTAGAACCTCTCATTCAAAGAGATGTAGAAAGGTATCCCAACATAAGGGAACTCTGCCTTAGCCAAAGGCCAGGTCGAAAGGATAATTGAAATCCTTGGATCGGATCAGATAAATCCAAAGAATAAAATGAGGGAAATGCCCCCAATTTGACAAATCTCAAAAAGTTTCTAACCCGGGTGATAATAACGCGGAGGATGAGACCAAGGGCAGTATGGACATCCGAGGTGAAATTCGAGCTATCCTTGAAAAGATAGGCTAAAACGTGTCTGGCAGTATCTTACAAAATTATTGAGTTGTCGGTATTGGAAACTTCCTTTGTTCCTATTTCTTGCTTTTTTCTGGTATGCCGCTCCGCCAGCAAGGAGCGAAAGAACCAAGTTTTCTATGGTGATGTCAGAATTTGCACCTATTTGTATCTATTTAGTGATCAGCCTGCTAGTTTCTTTGATCCCACTCGATCTTCCTTTTCTATTTTCTTCTAATAGTTCGACCTATCCAAAAAAATTGTCGGCCTATAGATGTGGTTTTGATCCTTCCAGTGATGTAAGAAGTCGTTTTGATATAAGATTTTATCTTATTTCCATTTTATTTATTATTAGTCACTCCGCGTAAGAAGAACCGCTTAGCAAACTCCAAAGCACCAACTGAGGATACTAACGATTTCTCTAACAAAAATAGAACATTCAATGGCAGAATTAGATCGCGATAACGCTCAGCCACCCACTCATATCCGATAATGATATCATCACCAAGAATAGCATAGCGTGTAAAAGGAACTCCTAGATATTCTTGGGCTGTTACGAACCAAATCACCAAATGGTGAGTTAATGCGAAAGTAGGACAAGCTTCGTAACAGACCAACGGGGCTCCTATTACATCCACCCTCTCACGGGCGAAGGCTCCACAACACGTTGGAGAGCTTTTAGATCCCACCCTACCCTAAAACGCCTATTCTCCAAGAGTTTCGAAGTAATTCTTATTCTCACTGCAGCCTTCTTAAGCCGAAAGAAAGCCAGGCAAGAATCTAATGGTAGTACGAAGGGGGAGTAGAATTGTATCTGGGAGTGGTTCTTCGGATCGATCATAAATTCTCGGCCCCATCTTTTGGCTTCCACTCCAGTTGACCTCTCTTATTTCTATCCCACCGTGAGAAGGTAGAGAGCAAAACCAACCCAACAAATAACTATTACTATGCCCCTAATTAGTAAAGCATGTACTTTTTACAAGGCTTGCTGAGCTTTTTCATGTGACAGACATCGCAAAAGTAGTCCGTTGAATAATCGCCGATCGAGGGCATCATAATAGTATAAAATTTTGGAATCCTAATGGGTTTCGCAGTCGACCATTTAGTAGCCCTGTTCCTAAATATAACAGAATAGGGCTTCGATGAGCCCTAGATGTAAAGGGGCGTAAGCACTTCTACTTCTAAGCAATTAGAAGATCGCGAAATCAGAACTCCCTCAAATAAATATATTTGGGATTGATTGTGGAATCTAGCATAGAGAACCAGGGGTGGGCAGAAAGATAGGATAGGTGGAGTAGTCGCTTTGGAGCAGGCTCTTTGACTGGATCAATGCATGTATGAACCCTAAAAAAATCCCAAAGGTCTAGTCTAGAAAAAACCCAAATTTCGTTGGGTTAGATTTTTGGTAGGAAAGGCCGTCATAGGAAGAAATGCCCTACCAATGAATAGATTAGTCTACTAACATCAACAATCTCTTTCTTTATATACGAGACTGTCTGCGTTTATATCCTAAACTATAGATATGAAAGAAAAAAGAAAGATAGATATTCCCATGGTAGGAATAGGGCAGTTGCACTAAGAAAGAGAGCTAGGGATTTCATAAAGGTGATAGGACAGGATTCCAAACCTGCCTTAGTCTCAAATAGGGTGCAAGCTAGGGACATTACTATATGAATGAGACTTCATCCTTATTACAAGCGATACCTCAAATTCCTAAAATGCTCCTCTAGTCCCGAGCTTGGTAAATAAGGTCGTGGTAAATTCTTTTCTTCCAACCTTGTTATGATAGGGGGAGTCACTCTTGCGTTCTCTCTCTTGGGTAGGTGAGTCTCGCTCTCTCTTGTCAGTAAGTATATCTGTTATGGTATTGCTATCGTGCCGTTCCAGTAGTATTTATGAATTTTTTGTTTTGAGGGGGGGAATAAAAAAGGTAAATAAAGACCTTAGCCAAAAACAAGGGATTCCCGAGGCCCGAACGAGAGCAGAGGCAGCAGGGCAGATATTCTCAAAAAAGAAAGAAAGAAAAATAGGAAGGGAGGTAAGAGCGAGTAAGACTAGGTTATAGCAAGACAACAGAGGTTAGAAAGCTCTTACTGGAGGAAAAGGGTTCAAGTCACCCATCCCCTTGACCCAGACACGAGCTAATCCTTCTCTCTCTCGAATGTATGCCCAATTTTCGTTGAATCTTTTTTATCACCTTTAAAAACAAACCGGAATTCCGTCTTGACATGATAAATAGTGATGCCCACCTGCAGAGCGTAGTCCTCCCTACAGCCATGAATTAGACTATTTCTCGAGTCTGATCTTATCCCCAAAGACTTTTTGCAAAAGTAGTAGGTAGCGAGATAGATGACTAAAGGTTGATGATCTTTGCCTCTTACTAGCAAAGGGAAAATCCCTATATATCATCATTAGTCAATCTTAAAGGCCCTTTACTAATATAATAGAAGGTAAGACCGGCTTTCGTGCAGCAGCTGGGCCCTTGCTTCTTGCCCATAGAGAGTTAGGATATTTTGTAAGCTCATTCGCCTAGCGGAAACCTCTGCTTTTCAGCCATAATTCCATGCTTTAACAATGCATTCAATGGATTCCACCATGAAACGGGAGTGGGAGAAGACATGAAACTTCTATTTTCGGGATACACAGTCATATGCTGAGCAAAGAGGTATATATCACACTCATTCACAAGCACAAGGTGCGACATCCACCTGAACGGGGAGAGGATTTCCCTAAAAAAAAGATAGATGTGTCAGGAAACAATGTGAAGTCACCCCTATTTCACTGTCTAGGGAGTTGTTGACTAATGACCTAAAAAATGTGTGACGTTTGGGAAGCATGAGAAACCCTTCGCGCACGAGATGGCAATGACAGGAGATTGGTCAGTCGGGGTCGAGTGATCTCAGGGGTTTAAGGGTGCTTCTCTTGCTGCGACTATCTCTCTTCTATTTGAAAGGTAAAGGCCCACCAGAGAGAGGCAAGTTCTATCATGAATGAATGCGGTAAACCAATCAATCTTTTCATTACATATCGGGGACAGGGAACCAGCCCAGCTAACTCAATTTCCCGAAGAAAAGAGAGGGCACTCTTCCAATATTGAGCTCCTAGATCTACCTCTCTTTCTTCAAAAGTATATAGAAATGGTAGGCACTGGGAGTGAGTGAACTACCTGGGGAGAAAGGGGCAACCTCTCTATAGAAAGAAAGGGTAAGGGTTATCCGCTCATAATGATTGTAGAGTCTCTCGGGGTTGGAGGTCTAATAGTAGTCACATCAAGTCCTTACCCTCTTACTCAGAATAGCTAGTGAGAGGAATACTACTGATTATCTATGAAAGAGGTCTTTTAAGAATAAAAAAATTATCTTCAGGATAGAGAGCCCCCCACCTACCTTTTCAGATATGAGTGAGCATTTTTTCTGCTATGAATAACCTCTCCATTTATTTTCAAGATTGCTCTTCAAACTGGCCTATCGCTTTCCTCTATGAAAAGATTCTTCTGTAATCACTCTCAATAAGACATCCATTGCACTTTCAAATGAAAAGAGAACTAGACTTTTCTCTTCATCGTTGAAATCCGACATTCAATCGCAGTGGGGTGCTCTCAAAAAACTCAATCCTCTAAGGCTGAAACGAATAGATCAGGAATTCGACCTGGGATCCGCCCATTCCGATCCTTGCCTACTAAACAGCTGCACCGATGGATATGTATGTTGGGAGAACCCCATGATCCTTCCGTATGGAAGGGAAGGTGCGGAGCGAATACAAAAAAAATGGTTCAGGGGGACCCCAAAAAAGGGGATAGATAGTGCGGAATGGGCTTTCCAAGCATAAAACAATCCCTACCTATACATTCCATGGCAACAGATAGAAGGCATTTTTCTCGTTGTTCTTAACCCCAGGCATATTTTCGTTGCCACTAATCTCTATGAAAAGATTACCATGATTTTCAAACAAACCAAAGGAGAGTTAAGGCATGAAAAAACTTATCTATGATATGCTTATTTCTAAGAACATATCATCCACTGCGTTATCCGCCATCTCTGTGACCGCCAAAAGCCTACCCTCTCTCGGATATTGAGTGGGTTGACCCGAGAAGAGATCTGGATGAACTTTCCAACAAGCAGAATAGAAGTTGACCACAAGTCCATCTATACAGTAGGATGCTACCCATAAGGCCATCTTATATATGGGAAAGAAAGGCGGTGGACAACCGACTTAACTGGAGAGCCTAAACGACATTGAGGATGAGTCCACCGGTCGACAAACGACTTCTATCTACAGGTGCTTTCATTATGGATCGGTCGACTTGTCACAATTGATTGCTCACACATAATTGGGTTAGGCAGGCTTAGGGAGGTGATCTGAATCACTATCGATATGATGCGGGGGTGATTTGTTGACCGTAATGAAATTAACTCTGTCCCAAAAAAGGTGGGAAGACCTTTGACCTGGGATGGGGAGAGATTGAGATCGCTTTTATTTAGGGCTTTAGTCCGTAATAAGGCTCGAAGACCTCTATATGGATTTGAAATGGATAAGGTAAGGCATCCATTTACAACGTGGGTGGGATTAGCAGTTTTCTCTATTTTCTTCAATGGTAGGAAATAGGCATCAGCGGGGGTATATGGGAGGAAACCAGTCTGCAGTAATTCAAATTGCTCCTTTGGATCACTAAGTAAAATTTTGACTCACACATACTACGATGTATTGTTGTCAACACATATAGTCGGACCTACCAGCAACAAGACGACTACACCCCCTGTGAGAGCCTTCTATTTGACTAACATACTCCCTTTTGATCTCCCCCATACCTTCATATCAAACTGGGTTCTTAATCTTATCTTAAGCTCATTTATCGAAGCTAAGTCATTACTAGAGAAAGCAATGCCATCCATGCAGAAGAAAGACAATACCTGATGTCGACCTCCTTATAAACATTGAATGATCCGATTTACTTATTTGAAAATTAGACTTTCCTCTACTCCTATTTTTGCTCTTATACATGTTGCTATCACCTTTCAAACCAAGCTCTTGTTCCTGATTTATCTTACTGCAGGACATAACATAAATCTCTTTCTTGAGCTTGCATACCAAGTTAGGATTCCTAGGAGAAGAGAAGCCTGGAGTTGGAGGAGGCTGAATAGAAACTAATTCTTGCCCCCTTCCCTTATGTTGTTGAAAGGCATTTTATTCTGCATGTCAAATTGAAATAAGGCCACCTTTTGATTGCAGCCAAGGCAAGAATTCCACGAATGGTGTTTAGAAACCTGAAGCAAATATTTTCTCTTTCTCTAAAGGGGGCCCTTGGGCTACTTGACTGGTTGGAAAGAGGTTCGACTCAATATTCTTGAAGGAATCCTTTAGCTACTAATCTAGCCTTGTATCTATCTACCGAGCCATCTGCTTTATGCTTGATCTTGTAAATCCACTTTCAGCCAATGGATTTTTTCCCTGCAGGAAATGAGACTAAGTCTTATTATTTTTTTACTGGGCATTGATTTCTTACTGTATAGCATCTCTCCAGCAAGAATCATTGGAGGCTTCAACAAATGATTTAGGTTCATGAGAAAATTAAACTAAGATGAGGTAAGCTCGATCTTTTGGAGAAAATAATTCATAAGCCTTTAATAGGATAAAAAACTTGAGAGGATCGATGAAGTTGAGAGCGGGATCCATAATTGTAGGAAGCAATTGGAAGGAAAGCAACTGGGCTAGACTGCTGATCTAATGGAGTAGCCTAACCCTGGGAAAGAGACTGTAATTGCTGCTGAGAATAAACATATTGTGTCGGGTGACAGGAATCCTCTGAGGTCAGCTGAACAGGCTGACAGTCGGCAGAAAATGTTAAGCAAAACTGCTGGACTAAATAGTGAGGCTAATCCGTAACATCAACTGGAGAAGAATGAGGTTTGAGTTGATGAACAAGGAAAAACGCAATACATCTTCATCATCATTCTCCCCCGGGGCTAATTAATTAGGTTAAGTAAAATATGAGGTGGCTCTATTAAAGAGAGCATTAAGGATACATCAACTCTCTTAGATTTCACGTCATAGATATATATACCCGGACCGAGCATATCCAAGAAAGACACAAGTGGTTGCCTTGGGGACAATTTTTCTCTTAACTACGCAGGAATATGAACAAAACACGTGCATCCAAACACTCACAAATGCCTATTATAGTACTGCCCCAGTAAGAAGTTCGTGAGGTACCGCTGTAGCTTGGATTATTGTAGAATAAGAGGAGCCATCTTAGGAAATAACTTAACTTAAAAGACAGATGTCGCTGCTGCGAGGTGAAGGAGCAACTTGTCTGGTCTTGCGGTGCACTCATTCCCGTTATGAGAATAAAATGATTCCCCATCTTAACTCTAGACCAAGATTCCTTACAACTTACACCAATAGTGGAACTGAGCGGCCAGAGATTAATTAAAAAGGCAGGCCCAGCCAACCCTCTCCCCCCTAACCGCCTATCTACTCGTGTTTGTAGCTCGATTGGAGGTCAAGACTATGGTTCGGCGGAAAAATAGAAGTCGTCTATATCAAGTGATACGTGAATTTATCAGTAGTGTTTCTCCACTACCCTAGCTGGCAGAAATAGCTTAATGGAAGAGCATAGCCTTGCCAAGGCTGAGGTCGAGGGTTCAAGTCCCTCCTTCCGCTCCTGGCTTCGTCGTTTAATGGTAACAAGTGGAGTGCATAAGCCACTTTAGAAATAGGGACAAGCAGCAAGCAGCCCCTTGTATAGGGTTCCAAACCTATCTGACTAATAAGAAGAAATGGGCATTCAACCACTGTAAGAAGAGGGGCCCTTGGGCAAAACTGACTCCTAAGAAGTTGCTGGCTTTTCATCAGCCGTTGCGCGCTAGCGCGCTAGCCTTTTCCCAACCTATACAAAGGGCTACTAGTTGTAGCGCGCAGTGTACTAGTGAATAGGAAAAGTAAATTGATATTACTAATGATGGATGGAGGTTGAGGGTAGAACATGTTCGGTGCCTCACCCTTGTCTCCTTCGTCGTAGACTAAAAATAATGGAAATTCTATCGAGAAAGAAGAGGCATAAGCATCGTCTCTCGATCCAATCCATCTTCCCTGGCCTCCCCAACATACTCTTGATAAAAAATAAATCTCTCGCTATAGAGAAGAGATCGAAATTCTGGGTCCCCTCGATCACCCTTTCTCTCCATGTAGGTCAAGATTCCCGTTTAGCCCTCTCACTTCATTCGAGCTAAATTACATCCTCTCTCTCACCTGAACTGGTCGAGAGAGACACACCATATTTTTTTGAATCGAAAGCCTCAATTCCAAAACCTAAACAACTCAGTTGAGAGCTCTATGACTGGTTCAAGGAAAGGTCAACCAATGATTGATAGGTCATTCCCTCCCTATCCATCTCTTGATCCCTCATTCCACTAATCCATTGTTACTGATTCATTCAAGGCATAGACTCTCCATTTCTTTGTCTTATTAAAACAGGTGTTCGTCAATGATGAAAGTCACTAAACTTCAGACTCGAGTGGAGAAAGAGGGCTAGGTCCCCGGAGGGCTTTCAAGGACTAGGGAAGACGGGTGGATTATAGAGCTAGGGTAGGGGCAAATCGAAGGCCTATCAGGATTGGGCATGGATGATCCTCGACTGGGCCAGCATTGATGAAAAAAAAAACTTCTCCCATCTCATCATTAACCGGTGTAGGATTCAAGATCAAGTCCAGGATTCAAGTCAAATCAACTTTCCCTCTCATCTCAGGGTGAGGTAAGGAATTATTTCAAATGTTCGTTGTTTAATATCTCGGCTGCTCAAGAAGTTTGACTAGTTGCTTCTCCGACCCAAAGTGGATTCTAGGGGAAGGGCAGAGCCTTACCTTGTAGTAGGAAGGTGTTCGTTGTTGGGACAGGTTCAAACTGGATTGAAGGGAGGAGGAAAAAAAAGAGTCCTCTCTTCCTGGTCCTATCGAACTAGACACTGAATACCTAGGGATGGCTAGGGCTTTCGAATCAAAGCATGGGCATCTACTATTAAGAAGGAGCAGTAGATCATCGATTGAAGAGCCAAGTTAGCCAACTTCTATTGGGACTTCTACTGATTATTAATTTGACTCTAAGGACTCCTAGCAGCAAACTAGTATAAAGAAAGGGCCCCCATAGAGAGGTAGGAGATACAGAAGCCACCAGTCGGGTCGACCAACAAATGATAGGCCAGAGAGATGGGTTCATTCGACTAATCAGTGATCCCTGGGCTACCTAACACAGATGTCCCTGAAATTGGGGATTGGTTGATCGGAAAGCTCAGGCAGGAGTAGGACATTCCATACAAATCTTTTTGATCCGCTAGCTAGTAGTCCTCTCTAACCAGTAAAGTGGCTCTCCATCTCTAGGATGATTATGTCCAGGATCTAGTAATCTAAGCCTTGCTTTTTCTGGCTCGTATTCGCATGTGCTTTATTATAGATAGTCATTCCCCCGTTCCTTTAGTCTTTTCAAGGGTACTTTTTTCTTAAGTCGCGATCATGTCTTGCCCCCAAGTATAGTGACCGCTTCCATGTTTTTCCCAAATTTTATCAGTTCCAGGCTCAAGTGCCTATTCATCCATCTTCATTCCAAACAAAGGCGAACATCTCCATTAAGTGACTATAACTGCTATGGTTTACAATCAATAGTTCTTAACTAACCCTTTCTTTTTTGAATTTTGTTTGTTTGTTTATTAATTAATTAATTATTCTATTATGTCTTTGTTTCTTAAGGGCTTGCGGTTTATTACACCAAAGGCTTTCAGTGAACTATTGAAGCTATTGAGAGAGTACCAAATGCTAACGGTGACGAAGGTTACCAAATTTTGGTGGATGAGGAGACAACGAGTTCGATCAAACAGCGTAACAAGTCTAAGTTCAGAAGCCTTCGCCAACTTTGATAGGCATAGCATTGCAAGAAAATAGAGCAGAGAGTTTACCCTTTCTTTCTATTATAGTCGCGAGCTTGTTGTAGTCGGTTCTAAGGGGAGAACCTTGCTGCTTACTTGCTATATCCCCGCGTCCTTGCACAGATCGGCTTATTCTTCAAGCCCTACTCCTCCCTTCCCTCTCTCCTCGTTCCTACCATCCAAAATAGGCCTATGGAGTATAGCCAAGTGGTAAGGCATCGATTTTTGGTACCGGCAAGCAAAGGTTCGAATCCTTTTACTCTATATTATGAACACCCGATCAAATCTGTCAAGAACGAGATGACGACTACAAGGGAAGCAGTTGATTGCAGTCCCTGAGCCTGCAAGCCAAAATTTTAACTTGAACCTACCTTTGCTAAGAGAAGATAAAGAAGGAAAAAACATATGGTAGAAAGAAATCCTTCCAACCGCGGAATCAAACACAAGACTGACTTCAGCTAGGTTCTTTTATCAATCTCCTGGCCCTTGCTTAACTCCTTATTCTGTAAACAAGTCACTAGTAGATCTGATTGGATCCCGGACACGCGAGAGCCCAACCCGAGAGGAATACATGGTTCCCTTGCGCTTCATGGGACGGACGTTTGTAGTCCTCCTCCATCTAATCTAACCCTACCTCGTTCACCCAGGCCTGCCTTTTATGGCACGTTTACTCCCTGGAAGGGGTTATACTACAATATATATATACTAATTTATAAAATATATACACATGTATACATTAAATATACACTACTTTGGAGTTTATAGAAAATATATACACATATATGCCTACCATTCAATATATATATATATATACTACTTTAAATAAAACATATACTACAATATATACACACACACTATATACATATAGTTATATACTAATTTATAAAACATATACACATGTATACGTTAATACTACTTTAGAGTCTATAGAAAATATATACACATACATACGTATCATTCAATATATGTACTACTTTAAAGCATATACTATAAGATATATACTACAATATATATACTAATTTATAAAACATATACACATGTGTACGTTAAATATATACTACTTTAGAGTCTATAGAAAATATATACACATACATATGTATCATTCAATATATGTACTACTTTAAAGCATAAACTATAAGATATATACTACAATATATATACTAATTTATAAAATATATACACATGTGTACGTTAAATATATACTACTTTAGAGTTTATAGAAAATATATACACATATATATATACCATTCAATATCTGTACTACTTTAAAAAATACACATATAATATATAAATACTAGTATATACTAATTTATAAACCATATACACATATATACGTTGTGCATGTCGCTGATGACGAGTTCTTCCGGTTAACATTTCAGTCCACAATAACTAATGATTAAGTTCACAAAATCATCAACAAAACATCACTTTGGACTATCATAGCTATCGTCTTTGGCATTTCACCCCCCTTCCAATGCCAAACATATCGATTGCTCATCTCCATCCATTCATCATGACAATCCACCTCTATTGTTATTGATCTTTCCATTAGTGGTACCTAAATAAAGACATTTGTTAAAAAAAGTTACTAATGATATGATAATAAAATTAATAGTGATTGTATAGTACTATAACACGAACCCCAACATATGAGTAATCTATTACAACAGATGAATAATATAAAGCAATAAGTGAGTTATATATTGCAACAATGACTCACCTATTGGTATTCATGTTACGGTTCTATAGAACCTAAAGTTGATTCCAATAGATGAGTCATCTGTTAGAACAGGTGACTCATCTGTTGCAATATATTATATATCTATTGCAATAGATGACTCACCTATTGAGATGTACTACAAAAACTTTGAAGATAATTTCAATAGATGAGTCACCTATTGCAAAAGATTACTAACATGTTCCAACAGATTGCTAACTTGTTGCAACAGATGAGTCATTTATTAGAATTAGCTTTAGGTTCTATATTTTGCAATATGAATGCCAACAGATGAGTCATCTATTAGAATCAACTTCAGCTTCTATTGCAGCAGATGAGTAATATATTTCAACAGATGACTCCTCTATTGCAACAGATAACTCCTCTGTTGCAACAGATGACCCATCTGTTTGATTCATGTTACAGCACTATAGAACCATAAACATGAATCCAACAAATAAGTTTTTCATTGCAACAGATGACTCATCTATCGCAACAGATGAGTTATCTATTGAAATAGATGAATTTTATGTTGGATTTATGTTCGAATTCTATCCATTATTGAAAAAACAGCAGTAGCAATGTACCCAGATGAGAAATTCAACTAAAAATTATAATTTTACTTACCAAAGTTACCTATGAAGTAATACTAAAATGATGTATGACAAAAAAATTTAACCTAAAAAATTAGTCAAGTAGCAGCAGTAGCGGTAACAACAACAACAATGGTCAACAACAAGAAAATGATGATAATGAAGCAGAAGATGATGATAATGAAGCAGAAGATAATGAATAAAGCAGCAGTAATAATGAACAACAAAAAATGCGAAGAGAAAGAAAACAACAATAAATGAGAAGAGAGAAAAATACGTATTTTTCCTCCATTTCTAGTTATTTTGGGTTTTACTTGGATCAAAGTATAAATTTAAAAACTTATGGGCTATTCTCAAACTTTCACAACTTTCTTAATCCATAATAAAGTAATTGTTACCTACACTCAATTTTTAAAACTTGAGTCACATACACCTCTTTTCAAAACTCTTTTGTCACTTTTAACTCAAAACCCCAAGTTAGTTAAGAGGGGTATAAGTTGGCTATATGTGAAGTTTTGAGAAAAAATATATATATATCTGTTAAGTTCAGAAATGGTCCTAAAATGGGTTGGACTTGATATTTTGTTCCCCATTAAAAAAAAGTCTTACAAAAATAACTTCTATAAGGACTGATCTTGATGTTTTGTCCTCTATAAAAAAAACTTACAAAAATGACCTTCACAGGGTGTGATCTTGATTTGTTTACCCCTCTTAATAAGTTTTGCCAATAAGGCAAATAGTCATGACATTTTAAGACACCGAGCCTGCACAAGTTGACTAGAAATTTTGCATTATACGTAAATGTTACAACTTAGATTGTTGCCCATAAGGAAGACACTATAGCTCTTGCCTAGACTATGTTTAGGATATTTTAAGACAATGAATCTGCTCAACTAACTACAAGTTTTACCTTATAGGCAGTAAAATTTATTTAGGATGAGGGATGAAAATTCAAGACTAGATACTTGAAAAATAAAAATTCAAGACCAAACACTTTGAGGATCATTAGATGTATTTCTACGTTTAATTATGGTGAAATTTTTGCCGGTTATACCTTTTTGAGATAGTTGTTTAGTAAATGATTTCCTTTTCATTTTTGCTATAATTTATAGGACCTTTTAAACCACAATCTAAAAGTTTTTGTTTCGAAAAAAAATTAAAATATTTTATATGAAAATACTATGCAACGGTCAAAAACTTTATAAGTAATCATGAACATTAGACGACAGTCTGATATTCTTCGTAAGACTAACAACTATCCCTTCTCCTAGAAGTGGTAAAATTAGCTCATGAAAATATAATTTGTCCAATTCTTTAAGTTTGAACTGGTTATTGGCTTGCACATTTATTAACTCAACAACATTCAGTCCAACCATTTCAGCCTATCTTAATTTGAATTAATATCTAGCTCAAATTGATCCATAAGAAATCTTATTAAAATATGAGGCATTCTTTTGATATGTTATACATAATCATAATAAAGAAAATAAACAATATTATTAGGTACTAAAGTATAAAAGATTATAAAAGAACAAACAAAGAAATTAGAACTTAATCAGAATTGTATGGATTAAATTATGACCATCTTTTAGTTTACAGAAAAGGGCCTAAAATGCCCTTCAACTATGTAAAATGGTGTAAAAATGTCCTTCGTCTACTTATTGGGCATCAAATGTCTTTTTCATCTACTTATTGGGCCTAAAATGCCCTTCTCACCCACCTATTGGGCCTAAAATGCCCTTTTCGTCTATCTATTGGACCTATTTTGTCCTTTTATTTAGGCAAATTACATAAAAAGGTCATTTTTAAAATTTAATTACATAAATAATTGTACTTTTTTAATATTTTAAAAATATTATTTTTTACATATATAGCCATTTAAAAAAATCAGAAAAGATAATTATAATTTCTAATTAAATGGTTTAACTAATTATCAATTTACCTAAATTTAAGAGATATATTTTTAATCTTCAAATTAAAAATGGAAAAGATAATCACTGCTTTCAAATCTTTCTCTCTCTTATATTCAAAATTCAAATATTTTTAAATAAACTAAATATTCCATTATTTGCTCATGTATGTTTCATTTTGTTTTCATGTATGTTAATCATCTAATATTATTTTATTATCGTGTATTTTTAATTCTAAGATAATGGGTTAATCATAATTTTTTCTGGATAAATATTTATGGAATAAAAATCATTATGTTGAAAGTACAAATATATCATATATTTTTGTTATATAAATATAATTTATGTCAAAGTCAAGTTATTATTATATTTTTGATATAATTTATGAGATAAAAATAGTCATGCTATATTTCATTATGTGAGAAGTACTTTTCTTGTTCAAAAATTATTTATTAAATATAAATATATATTTCTTGTATTACATAGCATAAACTTTTTATATCTAAAATATACAATATATGTTTATGGTATAAATATATCATGTATTTTTATGATATAATAGAATTTGTATAATATATAAATATACCATAAAATTTTATGATATAAATATACTATATATTTTATGGAGGCAACGTGAAAGCAAACAATAAAAATGAAAAACATAAATTTTTTATATAGCATATAAAAAAAAGAATGAACAAAGGATTCCATAAAAATAGGCAATAAATAAGAAATTTGAAAATTTAATATATAATTATTTTTCATTATATTAGAATCTGTTATAAAAGTAAATATTTTATATGCTATATCTGACAATAAACTAATAGGGCTATGTATTTAAATGAAAAATTACAAAAACTAGCATATTTAAGACCTTATTTACAATAAATAGCAAAACTTTCTCAAAATTACAAGTTATAGCAAAAGTAGCCGTATTTTAATCATTATATTGAAATGCATGTGGGTTTCACCCACTTTTTTACTTTTTCCTATTTTCACTCTATTTTTTTTCAATTTTCTCCCATATTTCACTCCACTTTTTTAAATTTCTTTTCCTTTTTTTTTTAAAAAAAATTGTGCTCCATCAAATAAGGTAAGTTGATATTTATCAAACTACCCTTTAAACCATTATTTTTTATCTTTTTCTTTCATTGAACTGCAAAATTAATTTAACATCTTAAATTTTTGATTCAACTACCTACAAACATTATTGCATAAACAGAGACAAATCAATAATAATAGTGACAGTTTTTATTAAATTTGTAGTAGAAATTTGTATTGAGAATCTCTCATTCTCTCAAATTTTTTTGTGGCCTACGGTAGTGATATGTAAGTCATTTTTTCCTACTAATTTATGGTTTTTGGACTTCTAAAAATATCGACAGATACGTGTAAATTTTTTATACATTTTAAAAGATATAATCATACCATAACAATTTTAAAGAGTCTTACTAATATAGCTAGTTAATTAGTAGCCTAAGTAATCTTGTTTACAATATTTGCATGTTATCTTTTCATATAATTTATATTTTTTTCTTCATCCGTCCTCTTCATTTTTTTTGGGAGGGGGGTTTGTGATTCTTTTTGTTGAAAGATTGTGGAGGTCTGCTATAATGGAGGGATACATTATTTGATGGAGGTCTACTGTAATTTTTTCTACATTATTTGATGTGGTTTTGTGATTTTTTTTTTGTTGAAAGATTGTGGATTTTTGTGTTAAGTTAATCTCTACTCCTATTCAGTTGGACAGAGAAGTTGACATAGAAAAGGTGAGATCGAAGCATTGTGACGAGCCGAAAAATATTAAAAAAATCATGAAACGTAAAACATTGAGAAAACCTTCATCTCTAAAAACCCCAAAAGTACAAAAATATGTGAAAAAGAGGAAGTCAAACGAAAAGAAATAATGTGTATTTTTTCAGTCGTGCATATGTTATGTATTTATGAGAAATGCATATGTATTTTTTTAGTTATGCATATATATTTATGAATAATACATATATATTTTACCAGATTGCATATGTATTTATAACTAATGCATATGTATTTTTTCAGATATGCATATGTATTTTTGAATAATACATATGAATTTTCTAGTTATTCATACGTTTTTATGGGCCTGCATGCTATATTTATTGATTTGAAAATATATTGTTAGTTCTGCTTAGATTTTTATAAATGCATATGTATTTATGAATAATACATATGTACTTTTTCAGTGTGCATATGTATTTATGACTAATGGATATGTATTTTTTTAGAAATGCATATGTATTTTTTCAGTTATGCATATCTATTTATGAATAACGCGTATGTATTTACGATTAATGCATATGTATTTATGGATGATGAATATTTTTCGTCATGATAATATTTTTGATGTTTACATCATGAAGAAGAAATATGTAGTTCAAGCGCAATTAGGCAAATGTATTATGTCACTTTTTGTTATAGAGATTTTGTGTCCTATATGTTTATATATGCATGAGTCAAATATGTATTTCTGTAAATACATATGCAGATATATCTGTATGTCTATGTATTTTGTATATTTTTTGAATATGTATATGTGATATAGATATGTGTCTTTTAAAAATAAAAGTAAGAGATAGAAGAATAAAAAAAAGAGAAAAAGAAAAAAGAGAAATTCAAAGAAAAAGAAGTAAAAAAAAAAAAAGAGAAATAAAAGCTAGAAATATAAGTGTAAAAATAAAAGGAAAAAATAAAAAAATAAAAATAGAAAAAAGAAGAAGAAAACGAAAATAGGAAAAGAAAAAGAAAAATATGAGAAAGGAAAAAAATAAGAAAACGGAAAATAAAAAAATGAAAAAGGATTAAAAAAAAAGAGAAATAGAAGAGTGAAAATAAAGTGAAAAGAAAAAGAAATTAAAAAAAAGGGTAAAAAAAGAAACGAAAATAGAAAAAAAAAAAAAAAAAATAGGAGAAAGAAAAATAAATAAGAAAATGAAAAAAAAAAGGATAAAAAAAGAAGAAAAATAGAAGAGTCATATAAGGAAAATGAATCTTTATAATTAAAAGTAGTATGAATTAAGGAATGATTATTAGATAACAACACTTTACTTAAATAGAAATTATTATTCAATTTGTATATATATTTATATAGCAACACTTTACTTAAATATTACAGAAATAAAAATAGAAAAATAGAAAAAAAAAAATAAGAAAACAAAAATAGAAAAAGAAAAAGAAAAATATGAGAAATGAAAAAAAAAAAAGAAAATGGAAAAGAAAAAAAATAAAGAAAAAAATGAAAAAGGATAAAAAAAAGAGAAAAATAGAAGAGTGAAAATAAAGTGAAAAGAAAAAATAAAAATAAAAAAATAAAACGATAAAAAAAGAAACGAAAATAGAAAAAGAAAAAAAACGTGAGAAAGAAAAAAAATAAAAGTATAAAAAAAAAACAGAAATAGAAGAGTCATATAAGGAAACTGAATCTTTATAATTAAAAGTAACATGAATTAAGAGACGGTTACTTCCCTTATTTAACTCTAACTGATGGAGCTAAAATAGAAACTACTATTCAATTTGTATATGTATTTATATAGCAACATTTACTTAAATACAAAATACAACTTGATATTTTTCGTAATTATGAAACAATTGCTATAAAAGTTATAATTATAGCCGTTAAGTTGCTACTTTTGAAATTTTTCCTAATAAGAAATGACTATTTATGTGTTTTTTTTTTAATTTATCAGATCAATTTAGAATGATGAAAAATTGATATTGTGCGCTATTTATTTGGTAAATATTAATAATAATGATAAGGACTTTATGTAGGTTAGTAAAGATAAGATGTGGTATTATATAATTTTTTTCTTAAATAAAAGGGCAAAATAGCTCCAATAAGTAGACGGAAAGGACATTTTAGGCCCAATAGCTAGACAGGAAGGCCATTTTAGGCCCAATAGGTAAACAGAGAATATTTTTGTACTATTTCACATAATTGAAGGGCATTTTCGGCCCTTTTCATTTAATTTATTTCAGCTCAAATAACTTTTAAACCAAGCAATAACTCACGCGTTTATAACACAAGTCATTTTATTTTGCACAAATTCAACTCAATCCACTTATTCACGCCCTAAACCTTCTCCTAATGATTAATTCAAACATTGTTGAACAATATTCGAACGAAAATCTGTTTTTTCTATGTATGATTTTGTAACTGACATGACATTACATTTTAGGAAATTGTTGCAATACCATCCTAAAAATAGAAGCTTCAAAATTTTAAAATAATATATGTAAGGTGTTCTTTACTAAAAATACATATAAGTATACTAAAAATACTCAATAATTTTTGTGTGGTACTTGTATTTATATTAAAAAATCTAGTAAATTTAAAGAATTATAAGTTTTGGTTGTGGGTTCTAGCCCCGTCACTCACTATATTTAATTTTTATTTTGCCAACGAACGCACAAACGTTAAATTTTAGATTCACCTCTGATACTAGCCTAGCTTTCTTCCACCTACCTCTTCTCTTTTTCTTACCTCACTCTGCATTTGATATCGATATTGAAACTCCGACTAATTTGAATTTCGCACTACATGACCTATTCTGAGAGTGATACTTTGAAATGATTTTCTCTATACCTAGGACTTTGTTGAAAAATATATTTCAAGAACACAAAAGATGAAGGCTTGACTATATAAATAACGAACACAAGATTTGAGGCTTGAAACACATGCGAAATACTTTTCTAAAATTCATATTTACTCCTCTCTTCTTCAATATTTCGATGAAATTATACGCAAATAATCTTTAGTTAATATAACATCCCTATATATTCTACACTAAGCAAATAACGAAGAGATTCTCTTAGAAAAACAAGAATAGGAACTTAATCTTGTAGAGTAGAAACTAATTCTTTTTTAGGAAAGTTGTAAATTAAAAAGACTCCATAAAAAAAATACTTTGGAAACCACAAAAGATTGGATCTAAAAAGAACGAGGAAAAATAAAAAATGAATTGACACAATCTTTATTTAAAAGACACCTCCTTATCTAAAACATTTATTACTTTTATTTAAACAAAAACTCAACAATCTCAAATTCAAGTTATCTAATTAATACTGGAAAGTGAAGGAGAAAAATCAACAACTTCCATTAAATAAACTATTCTCATGTTATTTGCCCACAAAAGGGGGGAAAGAAAAATATCTTGGGTGTATTTGGTAGGATTAAAACCTTTTTCTTATACTCATCTGTCTCAATTTATTTATGCTATTTTAAATTGATATACAATCTTAATGATGCAAAATTAAAAATATATAAAATATATCAAAATGTTCTTAGTGATTTTAAACATAACACATGAAAATTTAAAATAAAAAACATTCTTTTTTGAATAAATAGAATTCTTTTACATCTAGTGATGCAAAATCTTAGTGATAGGTACACATATTTTTGAAATCATCTAGAGAAAAAATAAAATAAATAAATAAATAATAATGAAAAAAGTAACTTTTTTTACATTTGGTAAATTAATAAAAATATTTATGTATATCTAGACAAGCGGTAAAGAATTTGACCCAAACAGTTATAAGTAAACAATAATTTGACACATGTTCAGAACAATACCTCCCAACTCGAAACGTGGAAGCTACTCTTTCAATTATTGGTGGTTTGCCTGTTTAATCATAGAGTTTAGGCAAAGTACCACCTATTTGTTCATTCATCGTCCCAAATTACTTTGTCAGTTTATGAAATTAACTATATATCTTTTCATTTTATATAATAACATATTCTTTTTGAAAGTATAAATATGTTTAAAAGTTAGTTGTAAAAAATTTCTTAGGATAATTGATAAAATTATCGTTGAGCGTATAAAAGAGAAATTAGTTCATTTCTAATGGGCATTTGTTCTTGTCCTATCTTTTAAGTTTTAATTTACCGAGTCAAGTTTCAAATTTACTTCTTGGTTCAATATCTTTAACTCAGTTACTTTCTTATTCACACATTAATAGATATATATAACATAAATTGATTCATGCTTGTATAAGATAGTCGCAATAAAACTTTGGCTATGTGCGGGATTTAAGGAAGGTTTTGACTAAAGGGTTTATTGTAGGCAACTTTACCTTTTTTTTACTGCAAATGATTATTTCCACAGCTTGAACATGTGACCTCCTAATCACACGACAATAATTTTTTCAATTATTTCGAGGCTCCCTTTGATATTCATGCTTGTTTATATTATTAAAATATCAAGCTGATGCTCTACGTTGTCTTGGGGGACCTCCTTCCCTTTTCACCCCTTGGTTGAAGCAAATATGCCTATATAAGTAGACAAGATATATCATATCGGAAGCAAAAATGAAAAAAACAAATAATGAGACTTCATTAACAAAAAGAAAATATGGGTCTTAGAGGAACTTTGGAGTACATTTCTGATATGATGAGAAGTAGTACTCATAAATCCAATAGGAAGAAGAGGTTGTTTCATACGGTGGAGCTCAAAGTCAGAATGGATTGTGATGGTTGTGAGCTTAACGTCAAGAAAGCTTTGTCTTCATTAAGTGGTAACAAATTAATTAAACACAATATGTTATACTACTAATTGATTTTTAGTTTTTTCTTCCTCCAACATTAGGCAGAGTCGATTTTTTTTAGTAACATTCAACAATATATATTTCTACTGTAATTTTTTATTAATTTATTCTATAAATAATGTAATCTTTTGAAGAAGGGAATTCAGTTGAACCCTTTTCAGATGTACCATGCTGTTAGGCATTTCGGAGTTGATTTTTTCTTACTTTTAAGAAACTAGCTATATTATGAGTTTAAGTTGCAATATATGCTCTAAAATTATTTACATAATATGATCACTTGTAAAATGATTATATGTGATTTACATGATAAGTATTACTCCTTCAATTGCATTTGATTTGATGTGCCGCAGCAATTATTTGGATAATTAAATAATTTTTTATATTATTTTTATATGTCTTTTAAATATTTTAATTTATTAATTACAATGATATAATACATTTTATAAATAGTTAGTACATATGTAAACTTAATTTCACAAAACTTGAAGTTTCTACATCCTATTCACATTATGAATTAGATAGTCTGATCTGACCCTCGTACTTTGAATATATTGCGTCATGATATAAGCAAAAGGAGTGATTTATAACCTAATAAAAATATTGACTAATTAACTTGCTAATATAATAGGTTAGATAGTCGGATCCTCATACTCCGAATATATTATGTCATGATATAAACAAAAGGAGGAGTAAATTCCCTAGATGGTCATCCATGTTAGGGAAATTGTCTACAAATATCATTTTTGTTTCAGTTAGGACAAGAATATCATTCAACTCTTCCCATTTTCCTTAAAATATACTTAATACCTCGAAAATCTTCTCTCTCCTACTTGGAATTCAATGTCATTAAAATTTCTTTCTTTTTTTGATAAATAGATCTATTTAACTTATCAAACTTATTTAACTAAAATTTTATCCTGATTCTTATTTTTAAAAATAATACACATGATATACTAATCATTGAAGATTAATTTAACTACACCAAAAATTTGAATTATTTTATTTGATATGTACTTTTCAAAGTTTCTTTTATTTATTTATTTATTTATTTCACCATTTAATAATATTTAAAACTCAAGTACTTATAAAAATTGGTACTCATTTAATTTTTTTATTATTTATTTTATATATTAAAAATTCTTAAAATGTAAAAGAAATAAAATGTCGGATTTCATATTTTAGACATTAAATTTGTTATTTATATGAGAATAAAAGAATAAAATCTACTCTTTGGGATTAAACAAAAGAATGTTTGGATTAATATAATCCAAAGATGTTATATTTCCTTCAAATATCGAGTAATAGAGAATAAAAGAATATAATTTTTTATTTAAAAGTATTGATAACAAACCTACGATTTTTTTGCTGCCAAACAAAATTCAATAACTTTTTTTTTATATGTATTATTACCGAAATAATTTAATTTGGACATAGATTACTTGCAATTTTTTATGTAAGATAATTTTTCATAAATATATAGTGAAAAAATGTTTTTTTTTTCAGATTTTTTACAAGTAATTTCCTATAAACAAATCATTAAATTCATAAGATAAGACATAAATTTAGAAAAAAAAATATTATTTTTAATTTAGTTTCTTCACTTTTTCCTATGATCATTATATTTAGATTTTATTTTATTATACAATTAAAGACTAATTTATATTTGTACTTCATTCTACATCGATCAAAAGCAAAGAAGAATTAATAGAGTAATATTTTAAAAATCCATTTGTAATATTACTGAAGAAGGTATCATTTTGTTAATATTTCTTAAAAAGTTTAATTTATTTCAAGACTATATAATTTTTTCTTTTCTTCAAAAAAGGTGATTTTATTTTTTTATTCTCATATAAATAAAAAACTTAATGTGTAAAATATGAAATTCATCGTTTTATTTCTTTTACATTTTAAGAATTTTTAGTATATAAAATAAACAACAAAAAAATTATCATACCAATTCGTATAAGTACTTGTATTTTAAAACTATTGTTAAGTGGTGAAATAAATAAGTAAATAAAAGAAACTTTGAAGATTACATATCAAATAAAATAACCTAAGCTTTTGGTGTAATTAGATTAATTTTCAATTATCAATATATCATGTATAATTTTTTTTATATAAAAAAATTAGGATAAAACTTTAATTAAATAAGTTTGATAAGTTATACATTTATAAAATAAAAAAACAATTAATGACATGGCATTCCAAGTAGGAGAGAGAAAAATTTTGAGATGATAAGTATATTTTAAGGAAAAAAAGAAAAGTTGGATGATATTATTTTCCTAAATAAAATAAAAGTGATATTTATAGGCAATTACCCAAACATGGGTCCCTATTCAGGGAATTTATTCGCAGAAGGAGTGGTAACCTAATAAAAATATTGACTAATTAACTTGCTAATGTAATAGGTCACAAGGACGCTTCAGTAAAATTCGTTGTCTAAAGCCAAATTTTAAATTAAAGCTTTAAAAATATACATATACATAATGAATAAAAAATTAATGTTGCTTTTGTATGTTTTTTCATAATTGTTGTTTTTAGTGCATTATTATATTTCACATGGTAATATTATTATTAATAATAGTAAAGATTAATTCAAGTTAATAAGACGTTAATCATGCGTTTTCCGTATATTACCTTGATGTTACAGTAAATATATTATTTATTATTATAAAAATATGAGTAGTTTAATTCAAATTTTCAAAATATATCTATTGAATGATGATAATTTTTATTTTACTATATTCAATATTATCACAGGGAAATAAAATCATAAAATTAACAATTAAACTTTTTTGAGGGCTTAAGATTTTGGGGGCTTAAAGATTTACTGAGTCATCCCTGATAGGTTAATCTATACAAATTTGAATAATTTATTTAATGCTTAATTGTAGGAGTAAAATCAGTGGAGATAAACAGGAAACAACAAAAGGTGACAGTAACAGGATATGTGGAAGCAAACAAGGTGTTAAAGAAGGCAAAGTCAACAGGAAAGAAGGCTGAGATTTGGCCTTATGTGCCCTACAATTTAGTGGCACAGCCCTATGCTGCTGCTGCTTATGACAAGAAGGCTCCTCCTGGTTATGTTAGAAGGGTGGATCAGAACCCAACTATAGGAACAGTTTCAAGATTTGAGGATAATGCATATGTTACCATGTTCAGTGATGACAACCCTAATGCTTGCTCCGTCATGTAATTAAATAATCATGGCGTCTATGTCAATTTGTATGCAATCATGTATTAAAAATTTTTGTAGGGAGTTTTGTTAGTATATGGTGTTCGTGTCATTTTGCCGTTAATTGCACCGTATTATAAAATTTTATAAGGATGTGCTAAGTACATGGTGTGTTCTTGTTAGTGTTATTAATGCATTGTGCCTGTACAAACTTGCATGCAATCAAGCTTTATAAAATTCTATAAAGGTATAATATTAATACATGATGTCTGTCATTTTGTATGCAGTAATCTACAACACACTAGAACGCCTTGTTGATGATCTTTTAAGGTTAAAACTTACACGCACTCGACAACATCAATAAAATTCATAGAAAGTGTAATTAATACTTGATCGATATATGTTTTTATCAATTTACACGCGCCAAATTGCAAGCATTATAAAATTTTATGAGGGTGTTATTAATATGTGATGTTTGTGTCAAGGGTGTCAAGTGGGCCGGCCCGACCCGGCTCAACCCGGCCCTTGTACTAACCCGACCCGGTTTGACCCAGCCCGATAAGTCCTAGGGTTTTAGGGTTTCAGGTTTCGGGTCCCGGATCGGTTATTTTTTTAAAATGTGCCCAGCTAACCCAGCCCAGACCAAGCCCGGTCCAGGCCCGTCGGTTAACCGGTTCGGCCCGGATTTTGGGCCAAACTAGCCGTTGGCCCAACGGCTATATAGCCGTTTTTGGGTCCAAATGGCTAGTTTGGGCCCATTTATTAAAAAAAAAAAAAATTAACTTTAAAAAATATTTTTTAATCCCAAAAAAAATTCTATAAATACCCTACAACTTCAAATCATTTTTCACACAATTTTTCACTCTCTCAAATCTCATTCTCTCTCAAATCTCAATTCTCAAATATTCAATATATTTAATTTCTTAAAGCGTTCACTTTAATTTTTTAATTTTTCGTTTACAAAGTACGAGCGGAAGTTTCTAAAGTCACAACCTTCGGATACTTCCAAATTTGGTATTGTCGTTCCATCTGTTACGTTTAATTTTTATTTATTGTATTAATTGTTTAATATTTAATTTTATTATATTTGTGTATTTTGAATATTTTTAGTTTAATTTAATTTAATTTATATTATGGATAAATTAAGAAACTTCGCTATTAAAGGTGTTAAAATTTTTTGTCCCGAAAGCGGTAGTGGTAGTAAAAAGCGAATTACTAGCGGTAGAGGTAGTTCAAGTAGTAGATATACCCGTGTGTCTTCGCCTCCGGTACCGCTTGGTACACCTTTTGAGGAAGAAATAGGTGTAGGTACTCACGATATGGATTATGTAGAAGCTCAGGAAAATTACGGTATAGAAGAAGAAAATGAAGTAGATGCGGGTAATTTAGACAAAGATAATGAAAATATTGCTGAGACACCCGCAGTAGGAGATGCTAACATTAGATCTGAATCGGTTAATCTCCCTCCCCGTCCTCCCAGTGCCCCAAGACCTCGTAAAAGAACTAGTGTTGCATGGCAATTTTTTGAACGTATATCAGATATTGAGGTGCAATGCAATATTTGTCAACAAATATATAAGCATAAAAGTGGAGGCAAGCAAGGGAGTACAGGTATGTTAATGAGACATATAGCTGAAGATCACAAAAGAGAGTTAAATATTGCACAAGGTGGTGGGGATGTTGGTGGGCCAACGCAAACTAGAATGGACCCAGGTCACGTAGTGAAGAAGTATAATAAATTGAGGGGCTGAGAAGAAATAGCTAAAATGGTAGCTGTGGGTTGTTTGCCTTTTAGTTTTCCTTCTTCTGATGCCTTTATTCGTTATATATAAGCAATTTATAATCTTATGTTTAACGGTATTCCTAGAACTACTTGTCGGTCTGATATTTTTAGACTCCATTCATAATATTATTTTTATTTATCAACATTGTTAAAAAATATTTAATGTAGATTGTCCCTAACTTCTGATCTTGGTCGTGCTGTAAATAAAAATGATTATTTAACCGTTACTTGTCATTGGATGAATAGTAATTTCGTGATGCAAAAAGTATTCTTGCTTTTTTATATGGTGAAGATCGTAAACATACTGGACAACTTATTGCTGATTCTATTGTTAAAATTGCCGAATATTATGGTATCGAAAATAAAATTTTATGTATTGCTTTTGATAATGCTTCTAACAACAAGATTGCTATAAAAAAATAAAATTTATGCTATCTCCGCCCTTGCCTGAAAGTTTTCAAATTAAGTGTGCATGTCATATATATAATTTAATTGTAAAAGATGGTCTTGAGTTTTTTGAGCTTTATATTGAAAAAATTCGTCTTGCCGTTGGTTTTATTCAAAGAAATAATCGTAGATCGAGAATTAGAGAATTTAAAGTTAAATGTCAAGAAAATGGACTTACACCGATTTTGATGCCTGAGGAAATTGATACTATATGGAATTCTACGTATGAATTTTTAAAAACTTGTTATAAATATAGAATTCCTATTACACTAGCTTTTAATCAATATTGCGGTTCATTTGTTGATTCTATTGATTGCATGCTGCATAATTCTGATTGTGTTGTAATTAATGATCTTGTTAAGTTTTTAGAAAAATTTTATGTAGCTACGGTTGAATTTTTCGGTGCTTATTATCCTACTTTTTGTAATATTTTGGCATATATAGCTGATATTTCTGGTTTGCTCAAAGAATATAAAAATAAAGAAGGTTATAAAGAAGCTGTTGGCGTCATGTTTACAAAATTTAAAAAATATTTTTTCCCGATTCCCCCTATTTACTTGGTTGGTGCTATGCTAAATCCGTGCATGAAATATAATATTATGTGCCACTGTAGTACTCTTATTTATACTAACTTAGAAATAAATACTAACCATGATTCTGAACAAGTACAACCTGATTTGTGGACGGCTACGGCTGATGCAAAGGATTACATAAAAAAATTATATAATCACTATGCTGATTTATTTTGATTTAGCCGTACCTACAAATATCGCTCCATTTGTCGCTCCTCATCCTCCTGAGGAGCCATTATCTTCTAAAAGGCTGGCACATAGTAGTTTTTCTGATTCGTTTTATGATTTAAATTGTTGGAACAGTGTTGATGAGAGAACTTACACATCAACTTATTGGGAAGAGCTGAAATATTATCTTTGGACGACACCGGAGGATCGCAGACGACGGATCAACACGTTGGATTGGTGGAGGAGTAATGAAACACAATATCTTGTGCTTTCAAGATTAGCTAGAGATATCTTGAATGTTCCAATGTCAACCGTTGCATCAGAGAGCACCTTTAGTCAGGGACGACAGCAGCTTGGAGACAACCGACACTCATTGGGAAGCAATGCAATGAATGTTCTAATTTGACTCAGAGATTGGATTAGAGCAGAAAGAAGAAACCAAGGAATGGAACCAGAGCCGAGTGACGAGCTGAAACTTGAAGAAATTATGACTTCACGGGAGAACTCAGCAGAATCAAGTCCAATGCATGATTTTGCCCTCGTTGACTTCAACTATCCTATGCATGTTTCCGTTAATATTAACATGAATGAGTTGGAAAAAATGATGCATAATTTGTAGATTTTTCATTCATGTAAATTATAAATTTTGGATCATTTTGCAATCAATAAAATTCTCCAAATTCATTCACTCCTTAGTCCTTGCTTTTTATATTTTTTCATTTAACGATTTAATATTTTAAATTGAATTTCTAGTTTTCTACTTTAAATTAAAAACTTACTTCTAATATATTATTAATTTACTACCAAATATTATTAATTTCTTATATTAAGTAGCATATGTTTTGTATATTTGTGCATATATCTTCTATAGAAGTGTATATTTAACGTATACATGTGTATATGTTTTATAAATTAGTATATAAGTATATCTATATATATTGTAAGGTATATATAATGTAGTATATTTTATAATTATTAGTATATATACATTGAATGGTGCGTATACACGTATATATATCTTCTATAGAAGTGTATATTTAACGTATACATGTGTATATGTTTTATAAATTGGATATCTTCTATAGTGTATATTTAACATATACATGTGTATATATTTTATAAATTAGTATATAAGTAAATCTATATATATTGTAATATATATATATTGTAGTATATTTTATAAGTAGTAGTATATATACATTGAATGGTGTGTATACACGTGTATATATCTTCTATAGAAGTGTATATTTAACGTATACATGTGTATATATTTTATAAATTAGTATATAAGTATATCTATATATATTGTAAGGTATATATATTATAGTACATTTTATAAGTAGTAGTATATATACATTGAATGGTGCGTATACACGTGTATATATCTTCTATAGAAGTGTATATTTAACGTATACATGTGTATATGTTTTATAAATTAGTATATAAGTATATCTATATATATTTTAATGTATATATATTGTAGTATATTTTATAAGTAGTAATATATATACATTGATGAGTGCGTATACACGTGTATATATCTTCTATAGAAGTGTATATTTAACGTATACATGTGTATATATTTTATAAATTAGTATATCACTATATCTATATATATTGTAATGTATATATATTATAGTATATTTTATAAGTAGTAGTATATATACATTGTATGGTGCATATACACGTGTATATGTCTTGTATATTTCACGTATACATCTATATATGTTTAATAAATTAGTATATAAGTATATCTATATATATTGTAGTATATTTTATAAGTAGTAGTATATATACATTGATAAGTGCGTATACACGTGTATATATCTTCTATAAAAGTGTATATTTAATGTATACATGTGTATATGTTTTATAAATTAGTATATCACTATATCTATATATATTGTAATGTATATATATTATATATAAGTATATCTATATATATTGTAATGTATGTATATTGTAGTATATTTTATAAGTAGTAGTATATATACATTGAATGATGCGTATATATGAGTAATTGACTATATGTGAATATGTGTATATATTTTTTAAATTTTAATGTAGTATATACTATATATATAGTGTATATATATATTATTTAACGTATTTATAATGTATATAGGTGGGTATATGTAATGTATATTGAAAGATTTTTTTTTTTTTTATATTTTTGACCGGGTTTGACCCATTTTTTAACCGGGTTTGATCGGGTTGGGTTAAGTGGGCCGGGTTAGGGTGGATTTTAATTTTTTTACTGTTTGGCCCGGCCCGTCTAGCGTCAAAACCGGCCCTTAACCGGCCCTTAATCCGGTTAAAATAGAAGGGCCGATTCCGGGTTGGCCCGGATCGACCCGTTTGACACCCATAGTTTGTGTCGGTTTGTGTGCACCACATTCAATAAAATTTTACAGGGACCGAGTATTATTACTACATGATGTCGGTATTAATTTACACGCCCAGTCACACATTACAAATTTTGTAGGGGTGTTATTAGTATATGGCGTTTGCGTTAGTTAATTGTACATAATTACACACTATAAAGTTGTATAGTTTGGAAGCGTTGTTAATACATGGTATCAAGTTTATACACAACCACACACTACAAAAATTATGTAAGGGGTGTTATTAGTACATCGTGTTTGTGTCAATTTACGCGCAGCCATGCACTATAAATTTTTGTAAGGGGTGGTGTTATATGTTTCCCGAATTTCCCCCCTTTTGTGGTAGGTACATGAATGTAGAGCAATGATGTTTACTTGCTCAATTGCAGAAAAAGAAAAAAAGAAGAAGAGGGTACATGAATATTCCTAGAATTACGTACTAAGTACTAGTATTTTATAGTTTAGGTTTTTTTTCTTGACATATACTACGTGGGATGATGAAGAAGAAGATTTTCCTCTCACGTTGTATACAGCTGTGACATTTCCTCAACAAAGTTTGTTAGTTTGAAGTAAGGGTGTCAACCTGGGGTATGACTGGGGGTGGGGGTTGGTGGATTAACCGGAAAGAGTGGTGGTAGAATTCGGATTTTTGTTATGGGGGTTAAAAAATATAAATGTAGCTAGTGTCTAGGATTTGTACTTAGAATCACAAGGTGAATTTTGAACCCCTAAACCAAGTTAACTTTAATCTTATATTTAAGAGATTCATATATATATATATATATATATATATATAAATGCACGCACACTAAAAATAATAATAATAAAATATCTCATATACATAGTGTAAACTTTTATCAAGAGAGTTCTGGCGAACACCCTCGCCCCTCCTACATCTGTCCCTGGAAAAGAGTTAATAAATGAACAGATAATTAACTAGTTCAGAGGTTATTCGGGTTGAGATTAACTGAGTTAAAATTTACTAAATTATGAGTTATAATTTAATTTATTCATCTCTTAGTAAGCTTTAATTTGGTCATTTGATTTCTTATTATTTGACTAATTACCAAGAGAAAAACTGACACTTCTTACAAATTTACAAAGTTGTTCTTAATCTGATCATCAAATGCAATCGTGAAAGCTTTTCTTGGCACGTATAAACTTATGATGGTACTTCCTTTATTTCAATTTTTGTGTCTTAATTATTAGTATTTGGTATTTCAAAGGATACTATTTTTATCACGATGTTTTCAAATATTTTGAGTTATTAGCTTTAACTCTATATTATGATTTATAGTATTTTTTATGTAATTTTTAAACATATAATTAGTTATGATTATTTGTCCCAACTAGTCAAGTGTACGTGCTTTGCACGTGTATTTCGTGTTAATAAATAAAATTATATGTAATAGAATAAAATTATTTAAAAACGACAATGAACAGTTAAGTTAAATAAACAACAAATAAAAGCAAAAAAAAAAGAAGAAGAGAGAGAATACTTATCTTATGAACCATATAAGTGCATATAGTAAGTGTTGTGCTGATTAAAACAATCAAATAGCAAGTACATTGCACTTTTATTGTAAGATATTGTAGCATGAAGTCTTGCACTTCATGATCAAAATATATGTGACTTGCAAGTATTTAACTCTTTATATAGTGGTAAGAGATAATTTTAAGTGTTTTTATTCATGTGGAATTCATATAGTTTGTATATTTTACAATAGGTAGAATAATTGGATGTATTTTAGAGGTTCTATGTAAATTTATTCACACACTCCTGTTAAGAAGAAGTTTTAAAGTACTTGTAGTAAAACTTGTCCTACGACAACAAATTATTAGATATTTCTTAATTTAAATGATAAGTTTAAGATCAAAACATTTAAAAGTCTGCACACATCTTTAATTTAAGATCACAAGATCCAAAACTCTCTTTATATTTCTTAAACACGCTTAATCAAAATTAAATTAAGATACTTAATTTGAGACAAAGAATGCAGCAAAAGTTTACCTCTTTAATCAAGTTCAAACAAAGATCATATTTGATGTCTCTTCTAAAGCCCTAAAAAAGGTTGCTTATGATCTCGCATTCGTCAATCCAATGCGTTGCTGCAAATCTTGCAACTCATAATTTTCGATCTCCTGCTTGAATTCTTGAAGCAACCTTCTTTTCGTCATCCACTACATTATATTTCTCATTTCTTATTACATTGCCTATTTCTTTGATGTTGTTGCATGGTAGAATACCCGTGCAAACATGATATCATCATACACCATAACATATAAAAGACATAGACATAACTATAGCAATTGACAATAACAAATCACTCTATCACTATTTATTAACTAAAAGAAAGAGAAGAAAAAAAAATGACATTGCATACAAAAAAGTAATATAAATCAATTCAAAGCCAAATAATAAAAAGACAAATAAAGAAGAAAAAGGAATGAACGTTAGTGAAGGTTAAATAAGGGTGGAATGAACATTAGTGAGGGTTAAATAAGGATTTGCAAAAAGTTACTTAAATAGAATTGTAGTTTAAGTAATAATAATAATATAAGATAGTATTTTAATAGATTTAGAAGTATATTAAATGTAGAAGATAAATAAATAAATAAATAGTAATATAAAGTAGTATTTTAATTAATTTAGAAGTATAATATGAACTTTAATTTTTTAAGAACAAAGATTTAAGTGATAATAAATTTTCATCCAACATTAGTTGGAATTAGTGACTATTACACGTGTAGGTATTTTTTTAAGTACATGTATTGACATTAATACACAAAATTTATATAAGGTAAATTTGATTACAAGTAAAGCCTAATAATTGGAATTCCTACTAAAATCAAATTAGGAAAATATTAATTGTGAGATTTTTTAATCAATAATAATCTTAAATATTAAAAAAAAAATAGTAAATGACAGTTTTGTCTATTGCGGGAACTTTTAATGAAGGGCAAAAAGTTCAAACCATATTTCTAAAGGTTTTCACACTTTTAATATATATATATATATATATATATATATATATATATATATATATATATTATAGATTATAGATTATAAATATAGATATAGATTATAGATTATAGATAATAGTAGAATATTAAATTTATGAGAATGTTAATTAGTTGATGAAAGTGAAAGGAATTATCTATAAAATTTTTTCTTTGGTATGCAATCTTTCATCTTCGAATGAAACAAAATTCTTAAAAAAAGAAGATGTAGAAAAAGGGTTGTGACGTTCTTGAACTACAGTGGACGTTAGAATCCAAGTTCAATGTCCTTATTAACGAATTAAAAATTAGGATTGACCCTTGTAAACACTTAATATTTTACCAAACCTGACGTTTTTACGCCATTTTAGTTTTCAATTTATTTATTTACTTAATTCTAAATTAAATATTGTAAGTTTATCTTATTTTTATTAAGTTTGGTTTAATAGTTTTGAAAAATACAAAAATAGAATCACATATTAGATAAGTTTTTATTTTCATTATTATTATTTATTTATTTATTTATTTTAAAAAAAGAAGAAACCTAAACTACCCAAACCACCCCACAAGTCCCACTTTCACAAAACCTCTCCCCCATTATCTGTCAATTTTTCTGTAACACAAACACACACACACGACACAAACACACACATACACTAATTATATATAACACACATGCACACAACCAGAAAGAAAAAAAGGGACGGAAGAAAAGAAAACAGAACACAAAAAAGAAAAAGAAAAAAGAGCACGAAAAAAAATCAAAGAGGAGCATTCATGAGTTGGAATTAGAGTTTCGGATCCTGTTTTAGTCTCCGGTAATGACATCCTACTCCTGCTTTCAATTAATTTGTTACACAGGTGTGTCTATTGTCGAGTCTTGACTTTGTTGTATCAAGAATGATTCATTGTTAATTAATTCAATTTTGAAAATATCTTATGTTGGTTCTATTCGATGTTCAGTCCTTGAACTTCCTATTTCATTGTGATAATATCTCCATCTATATTTATTGTTTCCGTTCATCTTTGTGTGATTATGTTAATCAGTATGTATTTTTACATTTGAAATTCATGTTGATAGATACTTTTCATATTTAACTTGCTGCACTCAAAATGGTGAGAAAAACACACAAAGAAAAGAATTGGCGAGTTTGAGTCCGAGCCTTTGTTCGAGTTTCTAGTGGCAACATTCTTGTTTCTGTAGTCAATTTAGTTCGTCTTATTATTTTTAAAAATTTCATGATGAATCAAAAGAAAATATAAAGTTTAAATGATCTCATGCATCGTTTAGTATCTAAAGTCGTTGTTTTTATTGTTATTCGTTATTTACTTGTGACTATCTTTTATATAGTGTGATTGATGTGGTATTTGTAGTTAATTAAGTGTGTTCGTGTTTGGTGATAAGGTGTACTAATGTAAAAAATAGATATATATAGGAGATAAAGAAATATGGTACTACTATTTATTATTCATATGCCGACTAATAAATGATAAAAATAGTCGTACAATATACAAGTATCTTAGAGATAAGCACGTGAAATTTTTCTGATATATGCAAATTGCATGCAAATCAAATCACATTTCAATTTTGTTTGGTTTCTGAGATCTTATGATAGAAGCAATTTTCATTCATTTAATTATTGGCTTGTTTGTTATTGTGAATATATATCATAATTGTTCACTTTGTTTATCGTGAAAATAATGATAATTCGATTGGATATGGATTCAACTGATTTAGAATAAAATAGTTATTTAATTCCTCCATTCTTTTATTAATTAATAGATTTCGTTGGACCTGATTCGATATATAAGTTTAGTCTTTAATTAATGATTAATATGAATTGTGATTTTATCCACGACCCATTATTATTTATTTTTTTTTTTAAAAGGGGAGAGAGGAGGAAAACATATTGTAAGAGAGTGAATTCATAAAAGGATGAGTCACGTTCTTATCCTCTAAATAATTAAGAATTTAATATACAAGTGAAAATTAACGATGAAGTTGGAAAGCCCTGCTACCGACTATTCATTATAATTAAATTAATTTACCATTTAAAGACGATTGAATTGGGTTGGGTAGGTTTTAAACCCATTAGGTGTTTATTTAGATTAGGAAAATGGGGACGATTCATAAATGCCATAAAGGCGCGAGAAACGTGCCAAAATTTGTGGTGAGGCCAAAAAGTACTACTATCGGTAAGCCACACGTCAATATAATAAATGATTTTAAAATAAATTAAAAGCGGGAGGCAAACAACTTTTAGGTTAACAAATATTATAAATCCAAAACCAAAAAATTAATTTAAGCGAGACGTAAGTCAGTAAAGCGACCGTGCTAGAACCACGGGACTCGAGGGGTGCCTAACACCTTCCCCTCGGTCAACAGAATTCCTTATCCGGGTTTCTAGTTCGCAGACCAAAAATAAAAAATAAAAATTGAAGAGTCATTTCCTTTTTGAATAGGGATTCAATAAGGTGACTTGGAACACCCAAACTCAATTCCAAGTGGCGACTCTGTAAATAAAATGATCCCTTTTCAAAACGTCACTTTAATTGGAAAAGCCCATTTTCTCTAAAACCAACTCCCTAATGGGGTCGGATGTGGTGAAAAACAGGGGTGTGACAGATGGCGACTCTGCTGGGGAAATAACCAAAATTCGAGCTTTCATATTGACTTGTTTGGCTTTATTTAATTTTGATATTGTATATTGTTGGCCTAACTGTGTTCTTTGCCTACATGTTCATCGCTTTGATATTATTTGAATTGCAATATAAACTGTCTTCTCTTGCGTGCCCATCTGAGTCTTCTGAGATACTGTATATTCGGAGATGCGGTATACGCTCCCGAGCTTGAGATACCAGAGATGCGGCAATGCTCCTGGGAAGGATTCTGTAGTCACCCATGATTTAGGACGGAAAGGGACCAACAGTGAGGCCGGAAAGCCCTGCTACCGGTAAAGTTGTCCCTTGCCGACTCGAGTTGTCCGCTCGTTTCATTGACAGTCTAGATACCTAACTCCACCAGGTTAAACCTAACATAACTGGAACTTAGACATGGCTATCCCTAATAGACTGCGTTTTATTTGTATCACGTGTATTTTTGACTTAGTGGGGCTCGACCCTGGGGTCGGGTCCGTCTAGGTCAGGTGTCACCTTTTGAGACCATCATGTACATTTTATGTGCTACTTCTTGCATTATAGGAAATGCCATATCGAATGTTGACCGGCTTTTAAGTGAATTAATTGATCTGAAAAAAGGGGGTTAAATAAATTTTTTTAAGGATTTATTTTAGAAAATATATAATATTTTACATAGAACTTTTTTTGTAAAGATTAAGTCGTTTTAACGTCGTGGTCTCATTATGTCCGTTTTCTTTGGTTTTAAAATATTTCTTAGGAATATCATAGCGCCAATTTTTGTCAAACACAATTAAAATTTTGTTAAATAATTTGGTCCACTATTTTGTTTTAATAATTTAATTATTTCTGATATGTCTGGTTCAAACGTCATCAAATTATTGTCTCTACTCTAGGATGTTTTAGAAGACTTGGATACTTCCCATTTTGTCAGTTATTATTTTCTCATGCTCATTTTGAAATCTTATTCCGTGTCGTTTCGTCAATTTCTTTCGAAAATTATTTTTACCCCGCTTTAGGAGGTTTAAAATAGAATTCTTATTTGCCATCATTATCCTATAGGGCAATATGAACTCAGTCGGAAGGAGTGACAAGAGGCCGAGGGATGATGAAGTACCCCATTTCATGGTGTTGGATAAAGTTCCAAAGCTATTGCGGATATGGTATAACGATATGACTGACTATGGACAGGGAGAAGTATATAAACACTTAGGATTTTTAAGGAGTTTGTTGAATGTTGAACCACGAAGAGACGTGATAGAATCTTTGGTACAGTTTTGGGATTCTTCAAACAACGTATTCCAATTCTCCGACTTTGAGCCTACTCCCACACTGGAGGAAATAGGAGCATTTATTGGAAAGGGAAAGAACCTTCACCGAGGAGAGCCCATGATACCGAAGCATGTCACTTCCGAAAGATTTTCTGAGCTATTGCACATAAAAAAGAAGAACATAGGAGGCTGCCTAGAAAATTGATGGGTTCGTCTAGAATTTTTATACGAAATATATGGTCAGGAAAGGGGATTTGAGTTGTTTAAATCAGAACTTAACAACGGGGGATGCTATCAAACCTGGAAAAAACACAGTTCTGAAGCATTCATAGTGGCTTTTTTGGGAATCATGGTATTTCCAAAGAGAGGAGGAAAAATCAGCACCAATCTGGCTGCGTTTATTACCGCTTTTGAGAAGAATCCTAAGGTCACCCTCGTGCCCATGATTTTGGAAGACATTTATCGGGCCCTGACGATGTGCAAAAATGGAGCGGACTATTTTGAAGGATGTAACATTCTATTGCAGTTATGGATGATCGAGCATATTCGTTACCATCTATTTTTTGTGGATTTTCGAGTCGAGTGGAATGATTATATCAAGGGCCATGAGAAGAGGATGGAGGCCCAAAACTTTCCCGAAGGAATAAGAGCTTGGAAGGAGTACTTGGAGGGGTTGGCGGCGGACAAGATAGTGTGGAATTATCATTGGTTCCCCTCAAAAGAGGTGATATATATGTCTACTTTCCGACCCTTCATCGTCTTAACGGGTCTCCGAGGTATTCAGCCCTACGTGCCATTAAGAGTCATGCAATAATTCGGTCGACGTCAGCATATACCGCCAGTCGAGGATATGAAAGAGTTCATGTACGAATTCCTCCCTGACATCCCTCTAAGGAAGACTGAGATACTTAAGATCTGGGGAGGATATGTACTTTCAGGTTTCGATCACATGGTGGAAGACCGCGACAAGGGCGAGGTAGACTGTTGGTATCTGCCATGGTTTCATGACCAGCCTCCTCCTAAAGCTATGCCAGAAAGGTCAGCCAGAGAGCCAGTGGATCGAGAAGCGGAGATTGAAGTCAGAATTAAGCAGGCTCGACGAGAGGTAGAAGAGAACTATTAGTCTACTCTGCACGTCTTAAAAAATGATTTGGAAAGGGCTAGAGAAGAATTGGTTCACCATGAGGCAAAATTTGAGGCCAGAATTAGGTCGGCTCGTAAGGAGATTGAGAGAGAGAATCGTGTTGCCATGCATGCCCTATAAGAAGACCTGGATATTGTCACCGGTGCTATGGAGCAGCAATCGAGTGATTTTGAGAAAGAGATGGCCTTGCTGACGAGTACACAGTCGAAGCTTCGGGCTCAGCTAAAAGCTTCCATGGAACGGGAAAGAGAAATAGCGAGACGCTTCACGGCTTTTCAGAAGGAAGTTGAAGTTGAGAAAAACAAGTGGATGACAGAACGACAAGCGCTTCACTATCAGATCGATGACCTTCATGAACAAGAAGAAGACCTAAAGCATACCGTCCGTACTACGCAGCATTGGGTGCAAAACTGCCATGAGAGTATGATCGAGGCCAGGGGATAAGTACTTCGGCTCAGTGAAACCTTGATTAATGTTTATGCTAAGTATCTTCACCAAGGTGATGAAAATCTGGGCCGTCAGGCACGTGCTCTCGCTCCACATTTGCCGAAAGCATTATCCAGGATCTACTCAAGTCTGAGGGAGGATTAAGTTGCAAGACATCTTTGGAAGGCATCTTGATGATAATTATTAAAGTTCTTGTTTTCTTAGAGTTAGTTTCTTTATTGGTTTTGTTTTAGTATTTCTCCAGTATTCAGAGTCTGTTCTAGTTTTAGATAATTTTAGTTTCCTTTCATTAAAGCTTTGTTTTAAGAACAGTTGAAAATGTATGGAAAATTTCGCATTTGTTTCAAGTTTTTATTCTCTTTATTTATGAATATATATATATATTTACCATATCCATGAACTACGTGATGATCTGATTCACGTAAAACATGATACGTAGGCAACCCTCGGCGGGTGCGATCAAATATTTTTTCAAGTTTCAAGTAATAATTTTAAGATGTTGGCATTAAATAATGAGGGTAAAAATTAATTCACCAAAGTCGGGATGAAACAAGAGGGTTTTCCTAAGTTCATTTTAGGAAGGAAATTACTTAGGTGCATGACATTTGAGTTAGTTATGAGTATATATTTTTTTTTTTTAAAAAAGCTCTAAATCCTAACATATTTGTTTCTGTTTCAAGAGAGAGAGAGAGAATAAGGTGGTTGGTTGTGGTTAAGCTGGCCTTTCACCTGTACAACACAAGGTATAAAGGAAAAATGAAGATGACTTGGAAAGATAGAACAGAATCTGATAATGAAGAAGGTCGAGATCAGTTAGTTCCACGAGAGTTCGCATCTTTGGAGGAGAATAGGTTATTGAAGAAACAAATTGCGGAAATGTATCAGGCCTGGGTGAATGGACAAGCCCCGCCTTCCTCGATTCCTAGCCTTTCAGATGCAAATCATCCCAGTTCTACTCAAGCCCAAGTCGACGATCCACTTTATCCGCCCGGATTTGGTCCATACGCTAATGTGTCTAGCGCTGCTGGCACATCAACCATGCGTCCTCCAAATCCATCATTCACGAACAACCCATTTTTTATTACGGCCATGACAACTAATATAAATCCTCCATCAATGATACAGAAGCCTATCAACGAACTAAATCATGATCAAGTCTATCCTCCTGAATTGGCATTCAAACCCGTAAATTCATATTAGCCCACTCATCAGCCTGAGTCTCATATCGTAATTGAGAAGGCTATTATGAATGAAGAACGAGAAGAGATAGTTAGAAAAGTGAGGAGTCTGGAGAAGAGTATGAGAAACATACAAGGATTGGGAGGATACAAAAGCGTCTCTTTCAAAGACCTGTGTATGTTCCCTAATGTTCATTTGCCAATAGGGTTCAAGACCCTAAAATTCGACAAATATAGTGGTCATGGTGACCCAGTGGCCCACTTAAAAAGGTATTTCAATCAACTCATAGGAGCATGAGGGAAAGAGGAGCTGCTTATGGCCTATTTCGGAGAAAGTCTGACGGGAATAGCCCCAGAATAGTTTATCGATCAAGACATCTCCCATTGGCACGTTTGGGATGATATGGCTCAAGATTTTGTTCAACAATTTCAATACAATCTTGATATTATCCCTGACCGCACTTCTCTCGCTAATATGAAGAAAAATCCATCTGAAAGTTTTCGAGAGTTTTCCATAAAATGGAGAGAACAGGAATCTAGAGTTAAACCGCCACTGAAGGACCAGGAATTGATTGACGTTTTTCTCCAAACTCAAGAGTCGGATTATTTTCATCATTTACTAGCTGCGGTTGGTAAACCTTTCGCCGAAGCAATAATATTGGGGAAATGGTGGAGAATGACATCAAATTGACATCAAATCAGGAAAAATCATGAGCCAAACCGCCCTCAGGGCCACTACACAAGCCATTCAGAGTGGATCAGGTAGTTTCGGAAATTGGAAGAAGAAGGAGGAAGGATCCATGATGGCATCAGGACCGGGCAATGCCCAAAGGGGACGGAACTCCCCTTACGTTCATGTCCAACAGGTATAACCCAACCCTCCTCAACATTATTATACACCTCAAACTGCTGTTCTTAATGCTCAAGCGTATGCCCGACCTCCTCAGCGTCCACAATGACGGGCACCTGTGCCACAAGGTTTTCGTCCGCGGCAGCCAAATTTACAAGCCCCTCGTAATCCGTATGTTTTGGAAGACTATACAAGAGAACAGAGGCCAAGGGAAAACTTCACCCCAATTGGAGAATCATATACGATCCTGTTGCGGAGATTGGTCAAATTAGTATGGATGGAACCTGTTTTTCCTTTCAAAGTGGATCCGAATGCCAGTTGGTTTGATCCTAATGTAAGGTGTGGGTACCATTCCAATGTCCAAGGTCACAGTACCAAAAATTGTTGGAGTCTGAAGAGGGCCATTGAAAAGTTAATCGAAAGCAAGGCAATCGTAATACAAAAAGAAGAAGCACCGAATGTCACCGACAATCCACTTCCTAATCACAGTAACACACTCGTCGTGGGGATGATTTTTAACGATAGAGACTACAGGCCAACAAGCCAAGCAATTATGGAAATAGGAACCTTAAAGGAGAACCCGGGTGAAGCACTGAAGTATATACAAAGACAACCACTGATCGTGAAAGGAGCGAGTCCCATTATAAGACCCCGAGATTCAGAAAAGATGGTATTGTATGTTCCTGTAAAGCTAAAGGGAATAGCACAAGATGGGCCAAAACTATATCTTTTGAGTGGTCCCGCATGGTTCGACCAACAGTGCAACAACATGAAAAAGATAACAGAGCCAATTGTAATAAAACACGCAACACAGCTCCCAGTGATAAGCTTGAAAACCATCCCATGGAACTACAACAAAACCACGGTGATGTACAAAGGAAAAGAGGTCATGGAAGAAACAAACGAAATAGGGGGTTTGACTCGATCAGGAAGATGCTATGTTCCAGAAGAATTAAGGAGACCAAAACAATTTAAAGATAGTCAAGGGCCAATGAAAACACCTGTCACAAACGAAGAGGCTGAGGAATTTCTGAAGAAAATGAAAACCCAAGACTATTCCATTGTCGATCAATTGAGGAAAACCCCGGCTCAAATCTCATTATTATCCCTGCTGCTACATTCTAAAGAACATTGTCAGGCATTGATTAAGTTGTTGAACGAAGCATCCGTCCCGAAGGAAACTATGGTATGTCAAATAGAAGGGATGGTTCGTAGAATATTTGAAGCAAATAGAATCACTTTCACTGATGATGAGTTACCCACAGAAGGTTCTGGTCACAACAAGGCTTTGCATCTGACTATCAAATGCGAAGGATATTACATAAAGGGGTAATGATCGATGGAGGTTCAGGAGTAGATATCTGTCCTCTCTCTACTTTGCAAAAATTAAAAATCAGCCCAGATAGGATTCAGTCCAATAATGTATGTGTTCGGGCTTTTGATGGTGCAAAACGAGACATAATTGGTGAGGTAGATCTTTCTTTGGTTATTAGACCAGTTGAGCTTACAATCACCTTTCAAGTAATAGACATGGATACTTCCTACAACCTACTTTTAGGAAAACCATGGATCCACATGGCCAGAGCCATACCTTCTACTTTACATCAAGTAGTTAAGTTTGAACACGACAATCAGGAAATCATTGTATATGGAGAGGATGACCTTCCCATACATCGAGATCCTTCTGTACCCTATATCGAAACAAAAAGGGGTTGTGAATCTTCCATTTATCAAGCCTTTGAAATTGTGACAGCTGATCAAGTCGTGGAAGGCACGCCGATTCTAGGGCCTCAGCTCTTTTCTACTTCAATCATGGTGGCTAGCCAAATGCTACAAAATGGTTATGAACGGGGAAAAGGATTAGGGGTTTCGCTGCAAGTAATTATAAACCCTGTAGATCCACGTGGTAGCCACAACTCATTTGTCTTAGGCTTTAAACCTACCGCAACAGATAGAAAATGGGCAAAAGAGCAGAAGAAGAAGGCTTGGAAATTGACAAGTCCGGTTCCACACATTAGCCAATTTTTCACGAAAGCTCAACAGGAAGAAAATCAATACCCATATGCTAACAAGGATGTGGATGAAATATGTCAATGTCTCAAGGAAATGTTTCATGAAATAAACATGGTTCAGATGGGTGAAGGCCCTAGCCATGTGGATGTGCAGTTCGTCGGGCCTCTGCCCACAGGCAGATTGGCGAAGTGGCAGATTTTACTTACAGAATTCGACATTGTATATGTTACTCGTACCGTTATGAAAGCTCAAGCATTGGCCGATCATTTGGCAGAGAACCCAGTTGATGATGAGTATGAGCCTTTGCGAACTTACTTTCCTGATGAAGAGATAAATTCAATTGAGGAAGAAGTTCAAGATGATATGTATGCATGGAAATTATATTTTGATGGGGCAGTCAATGTCAAAAGAGTAAGAATTGGGGCGGTTCTTGTCTCACCGATCGGGCATCCTCATCCCGCCACAGCACGACTCCGTTTCTTTTGTACTAATAATACAACAGAATATGAAGCTTGCATCATGGGGTTAAATATGACAATAAATTTGGATGTACACAAGCTAGTGGTGTTGGGAGATTCCGAATTACTCATTTGACAAATTCAAGGTGAATGGGAAACGAGAGATATCAAGATCATTCATACAAACAGTTCGTAGAGGACCTTAGCAAAAGGTTCAAGTCTATCGAGTTTAGATATATTCCCAGATCCCATAATGAGCTGGCTGATGCCCTGGATACCCTAGCTTCCATGCTCCCGTACCCAGGAAATACGCATCTCGACCCATTAGAGATACAAATACGAGATCAACATGGTTATTGCAATATAATTGATGCAGAACCAGATAATGAACCTTGGTACTATGATATCAAACGCTTCCTAAAGTCAAAAGAATATCCAATACACGCCAATGCAGATAAAAAAAGGACAATTAGGAGGCTTGCTAATGGTTTCTTCTTAAGTGGGGAGATTCTGTACAAACGAACCCTAGACTTGAACTTATTGAGATGTGTTAATATTCAGAAAGCTGAAAGAATCATGAATGAGGTACATTCGGGGGTGTGTGGTTCGCATATGAATGGCTATGATTTAGCGAAGAAGATTATGCAGGCAGGATATTATTGGTTAACTATGGAGCGAGATTGCTTTCGCTTTGTTCGCAAGTGTCATCAGTGTCAAATCCATGGTGATTTGATTCACTCGCCACCTTCAGAGCTGCATCCTATGTCTGCTCCTTGGCCATTCGTTGCTTGGGGCATGGATGTAATCGGTCCAATAGAACCAAAAGCTTCTAATGGGCATCGATTCATACTGGTCGCTATTGACTATTTCACCAAATAGGTAGAAGCTGCTACTTTCAAATCAGTCACGAAGAAAATAGCAGTCGATTTTGTTCATTCAAACATCATATGTCGTTTTGGTATACCAAAGTCCATTATCACAGACAACACAACAAATCTCAATAGTCATCTAATGAAGGAGGTTTATGAGCAATTCAAGATCGTGCATCATCATTCTACCCTTACCGTCCTAAAGCAAATGGAGCCGTTCAAGCAGCAAACAAGAATATTAAAAAGATTCTTAGGAAAATGGTCCAAGGATCTCGATAGTGGCATAAGAAATTACCGTTTGCTCTTTTAGGATATTGTACAACTATCCGTACATCAACTGGCGCAACTCCTTATTTACTAGTCTATGGGACTGAAGCTGTGATACCCACAGAAGTCGAAATTCACTCGCTTCAAATCATTAGTGAAGCCGAAATTGACGATACTGAATGGGTCAAGTCTAGACTAGAATAATTATCGTTTATAAATTAAAAAAGGTTAACAACAGTTTGCTTTGGTCAATTATACCAGCAGAGGATGGCGTGAGCTTACAATAAAAAGGTATGTCCTCGAAAATTCGAGGCCGACCAATTTGTTGTAAAATGCATCCTTCCACACCAAGAAGAGGCTAAAGGAAAGTTTGCTCCAAACTGGCAAGGTCCATACATAGTTAAACAAGTATTATCAAATGGAGCTTTGCAACTTGCGGATCTGAACGAAAAAATGACAGAAAAATCTATCAATGCCGATTCAGTCAAAAGATATTATATTTGACACACTTGTGCTTAACATTCTCAAGTAGAGATGACAAAAGACCATCATTCTACTTAACTAAATGTCATTAATCCCTTGTCAGCCCTTCGAGCCTTATTTACCTTTCCTTTCTTACCCTCTTTGGAGTCAAAAAAAAAAAGATAATGCGTTATCATTGAACTACGTTCGACCTGATTCCTAAATGGATACGTAGGCAGCCCTATCTTGGGGTTCGGTCCGACAAAAGAAAAAAAAAATAAATCTTGGTATTAAAAAAAAAGATGAGATATATATCCTATTGTCACTTTTATATGGCTCTCAAGTTGTAATTTATCCTGAAAATCCTTTTCCTTTTGTCCATTAAAGACCTTCCGATCAATTTTTGAGAATGTCAAGCCTTGTGTGCTGTGTATATATATATAAAAAGGGGAGCAAGGGGCTTGTAGGTGAAAACCCATCGAGGCACCACAAGATATCAATATATATATATATATATATATATATATATATATATATATATATATATAAATAAATCTTATTGGTGAAAACCCTAAGGGGCGCCATAAGTCAATGATAAACGAGGCAATCAAAACTAGAGTGGTCAATTGAGAAAATCCTAGAAGGAATGACTTTAGTCAAACAAAGTTTATCATGACAGGACAAAGATCAAGAAGGATGATTTGATTTGATTGAAAGGTGCAGCCTAATTCGAGATTAGACAGTTTTGAAGGATCAAATATCTGCTCCAAATTGTGTGTCATGCGTTATTGAAGTCAATATACACCCCCAAATAAGCTTTCTTACTTTACTGGTAGAAATACCTTCTATTCAAACATAATTCTTTTATTCCTTCTTTTGATTTTTTCCTTATTTCTTTTTTACACGCTCTGTTTTATGGGTAAGTCTCGCACCAAATGCAAAATAAAGAAAAACGCGCAAAATTGACCATGACTCCCAGTGAAATTAAGCAGAGATTATTGGGCGTTCACCACCTTGACAAGGACAGAGATCCAGTTAAGATAAGTGTTACGAGTGAAGCATTTGAAAATGAAGATCAGAATCGTACTGAAACAAACAAAAATACAACAGAATTTGAAAGACGAAGATTCAAGCTCGCCAACTAATTAGTTTAATCAACCATATCAAGTTGGGTCAAGGATAAGGCAAACCTCCAAGGGATTCAAGGCCACAAACCAACTACCAAGTTTAAAACTCACAATTTTTTTTCTCTTTGCGTGAACAAGGGAAAGCAATCTTGTGAAGTTTAGAAGAAAAAACAAGTATAGCAAAGTTAAGTTTTCTTAAATTTTCTCTTTTTGTTATACTCCTATAATTCTAAGTTTGTATCAATATAATTATAATAATAATAATAAAACCCCTCATATTCAAGACTGGGGCATTTTTTTTCTTTTCTAAAAAAATAAAAAAAATAATAATCTTATTCGTCTTCATAGGGCGCCATCCCCTAGTTGACATCTTTTTCGTCTTCATAGGGCACCATCCCCTAGTTGACATCTTACTTCGTCTTCATAGGGCACTATCCCCTAGTAGACATCTTATTTCGTCTTCATAGGGTGCCATCCCCTAGTTGACATCTTATTCGTCTTCATAGGGCGCCATCCCCTAGTTGACATCTTATTCGTCTTCATAGGGTGCCATCCCCTAGTTGACATCTTACTTCGTCTTCATAGGGCACTATCCCCTAGTCGACATCTTATTTCGTCTTTATAGGGCGCAATCCCCTAGTTGATATCTTATTCGTCTTCAGAGGGCGCCATCCCCTAGTTGACATCTTTTTCGTCTTCATAGGGCGCCATCCCCTAGTTGACATCTTACTTCGTCTTCATAGGGCACTATCCCCTAGTTGACATCTTATTCGTCTTCATAGGGCGCCATCCCCTAGTTAACACCTTATCTCGTCTTCATAGGGCGCCATCCCCTAGTTGACATCTTATTCGTCTTCATAGGGCGCCATCCCCTAGTTGACATCTTATTCGTCTTCATAGGGCGCCATCCCCTAGTTGACATTTTTTTTATCTTCATAGGGCGACATCCCCTAGTTGACATCTTATCTCGTCTTCATAGGGCACCATCCCCTAGTTGACATCTTAACTCGTCTTCATAGGTCGCCAGCCCCTAGTTGACATCTTATTCGTCTTCATAGGGCGCCATCCCCTAGTTGACATCTTTCTCGTCTTCATAGGGCGCCATCCCCTAGTTGAAATCTTTTTCATCTTCATAGGGCGCCATCCCCTAGTTGACATCTTATCTCGTCTTCATAGGGTGCCACCCCCTAGTTGACATCTTTCTCGTCTTCATACGACGCCATCCCCTAGTTGACATCTTATTCGTCTTCATAGGACGCTATCCCCTAGTTGACATCTTATCCCGTCTTTATAGGGCGTCATCCGCTAGTTGACATTTTTTTCCGTCTTTATAGGGCGCCTAATTGACAATTTAGGAAATAAACCTTCCTATTTTTCTTCTTTATGTCTTCATAGGGTATGATAATCCCTAGTCACAATTTTAGAAGAAAAACTCCTAATTCTTTTTTTCATGCATTCATTAGGCATAACTTCCTTTGGTTGCATTATTAAGAATAGGGTTCTTATTTTATTGCGTACCTAGCGTAGATTCCTATTATTTATTTATAATTTTTCACAAAATTTTCCTAGTGCAAACTGGGGCAGAAAAATTTTATTCGTTCTATTTTGTTTTCTTTGATGGCTAGCAGTTTTTTCTGCAAAGCACAGGTTTGATGTCGAGAATGGAATTTCATCTCCGGTCAGAATATAGAAGAATGATCAGGTTGAAGATAGTTAGAGTCAGCTTTGCATCCATAGCGGCCCAATATCTCAAGAGACACCTTTTTAGCTTCTGATCAGGAGAACAAGCATCCAAAGTATTCTATGAACTGTTCTTTGGTATAGTATCAAATCTTAATTTCAAGATCAAAATTTTGAGATCAAGGTATCCACCAGAAGAAGGTGAGGCAATAACTGAAGATCCAAGAGGAAGATCAGAAGCAAGAGGATCAAAACAAATAGAATAGATAGGATCTTGTACTTTTATTTCCAGCTTTATTTTTTGATGTAATAAAAGGAGCAACGAATCGGAAACTCGACGAGACCTCAACTCGACTCTCCAATTCATCCACTCATTCCTACACCCATTTGAACTACACGTGACCTGATTCTCGTATAACCCGGTATATGTAGGATGTCCAAAGGCAGGGATCGGTCACACCTCTTTCTTACTTATTTACGCATAACCTTTGAGTAAACAGTTGGGCCAAAAAAAAAAAATTAGTCATGTTTACTTTTTTGCTTGAAAATTCTCTATATTTCCAAGCAAAGAAGGGCATTCTGTAAACACCTAATTTTTTTACCAAACCTAACGTTTTTACGCCATTTTAGTTTTCAATTTATTTATTTACTTAATTCTAAATTAAATATTGTAAGTTTATCTTATTTTTATTAAGTTTGGTTTAATAGTTTTGAAAAATACAAAAATAGAATCACATATTAGATAAGTTTTTATTTTCATTATTATTATTTATTTATTTAAAAAAAAGAAGAAACCTAAACTACCCAAACCACCCCACAAGTCCCACTTTCACAAAACCTCTCCCCCATTATATGCCAATTTTCCTGTAACACAAACACACACACACACGACAAACACACACACACACGACACAAACACACACATACACTAATTATATATAACACACATGCACACAACCAGAAAGAAAAAAAGGGACGGAAGAAAAGAAAACAGAACACAAAAAAAAAGAAAAGAAAAAAAGAGCACAAAAAAAAAATCAAAGAGGAGCATTCGTGAGTTGGAATTAGAGTTTCGGATCCTGTTTTAGTATCCGGTAATGACATCCTATTCCTGCTTTCAATTAATTTGTTATACAGGTGTGTCTATTGTCGAGGCTTGACTTTGTTGTATCAAGAATGATTCATTGTTAATTGATTCAATTTCGAAAATATCTTATGTTGGTTCTATTCGATGTTCAGTCCTTGAACTTCCTATTTCATTGTGATAATATCTCCATCTATATTTATTGTTTCCGTTCATCTTTGTGTGATTATGTTAATCAGTATGTATTCTTACATTTGAAATTCATGTTGATAGATACTTTTCATATTTAACTTGCTGCACTCAAAATGGTGAGAAAAACACACAAAGAAAAGAATTGGCGAGTTTGAGTCCGAGCCTTTGTTCGAGTTTCTAGTGGCAACATTCTTGTTTCTGTAGTCAATTTAGTTCGTCTTATTATTTTTAAAAATTTCATGATGAATCAAAAGAAAATATAAAGTTTAAATGATCTCATGCATCGTTTAGTATCTAAAGTCTTTGTTTTTATTGTTATTCGTTATTTACTTGTGACTATCTTTTATATAGTGTGATAGATGTGGTATTTGTAGTTAATTAAGTGTGTTCGTGTTTGGTGATAAGGTGTGCAAATGTAAAAAGTAGATATATATAGGAGATAAAGAAATATGGTACTACTATTTATTATTCATATGCCGACTAATGAATGATAAAAATAGTCGTACAATATACAAGTATCTTAGAGATAAGCACTTGAAATTTTTCTGATATCTGCAAATTGCATACAAATCAAATCACATTTCAATTTTGTTTGGTTTTTGAGATCTTATGATAGAAGCAATTTTCATTCATTTAATTATTGGCTTGTTTGTTATTGTGCATATATATCATAATTGTTCACTTTGTTTATCGTGAAAATAATGATAATTCGATTGGATATGGCTTCAACTGATTTAGAATAAAATAGTTATTTAATTCCTCCATCCTTTTATTAATTAATAGATTTCGTTGGACCTGATTCGATATACAAGTTTAGTCGTTAATTAATGATTAATATGAATTGTGATTTTATCCACGACCCATTATTATTTATTTATTTATTTTTTTAAAAAGGGGAGAGAGGAGGAAAACATATTGTAAGAGAGTGAATTCATAAAAGAATGATTCACGTTCTTATCCTCTAAATAATTAAGAATTTAATATACAAGTGAAAATTAACGATGAAGTTGGAAAGCCCTGCTACCGATCATTCGTTATAATTAAATTAATTTACCATTTGAAGCTGATTGAATTGGGTTGGGTGGGTTTTAAACCCATTAGGTGCTTATTTAGATTAGGAAAATGGGGACGATTCATAAATGCCATAAAAGTGCGAGAAACGTGCCAAAATTTGTGGTGAGGCCGAAAAGTACTACTATCGGTAAGCCACACGTCAATATAATAAATAATTTCAAAATAAATTAAAAGCGGGAGGCAAACAACTTTTAAGTTAACAAATATTATAAATCCAAAATAAAAAAATTAATTTAAGCCAGACGTAAGTCAGTAAAGCGACCGTGCTAGAACCACGGGACTCGAGGGGTGCCTAACACCTTTCCCCCGGTCAACAGAATTCTTTATCCGGGTTTCTAGTTCGCAGACCAAAAAAAAAATAAAAAAATTGAAGAGTTATTTCCTTTTTGAATAGGGATTCAATAAGGTGACTTGGAACACCCAAACTCAATTCCAAGTGGCGACTCTGTAAATAAAATGATCCCTTTTCAAAACGTCACTTTAATTGGAAAAACCCATTTTCTCTAAAACCAACTCCCTAACGGGATCGGATGCAGTGAAAAACAGGGGTGTGACAACCCTATTAATGCGATCATTTATGATATAACACATTTTGAAATGCTGTAAAAAATGTCCAAACGTTTCAATATGTTTATTGAGAAATGTACCATTAATTTTTGTGCCCTAACAAAAAACATAATTTAATAGATGAATATTATAGTCTTTGCAAAAATTAAATAGCATAGCAGGTGCTAATTGGTGGCATCAAAATATGAAACTGATAGAAATATAATAGTAAAACAGAAAGAATTTGTTATTGATATTTCCTAACAATAATAATATCTAATATGTGAATGTACCTAAATATGAGTATATATCAATTACCCATGGAGTAATACCATGAAACTTAAAGTGAGAATATATGTATCTATTGATGGGTGTGAAGAAAGAGTTTTATATATGAAAAATTATTAAACATGCGAGGTCACATAAGCAAGAAAAGTCACTGAATTAAACACAAATAGATATGTCAATTGCGAACATGATTAAATCAGCAATCATACATAGATGTTTCTTTTTTACTGTTTATTTTCCCTCGATGTTATATGTAGATTATATACTAATTATACACTATGCTACATTGGTTATACATATATTATACATCCGTCAGTTATTTTTACTGTGACAACCCATGTAGACTGAATATAAAGAATATTAAAAATGACTCTTCAATTGAATTCTAAATAGTAAGCTATAGGTTGTCTTCTTTCTTCTTCGTTTCTTGGGAGTAGCCTCAAGCAAATAAAAAACAATAGTGCCACGATAACATGTGCTGCAGATAGCCCCACCAATAAGAGAATTTTGACATTACACGTGATTTTAACGATGGCTCGTTAAGCTAAATATGGAAAGAATTTAATTGTAGGGAAATTTAGGATAAAAGCAGGGTGTTTTTTGGTTGAAAGAAATCAAGTAGGAATCAAATTGGATTAAAAAAGACACATTAATCAAGTAAGAGAAAAAGCTAAATTTGGGAAGAATTTAATTATAGGAAAATTTTAATATATTTATTTAGAAGAATTTAATTATAGAAAAAAGGGTAAAAGACAGTTTTGTTTAAAGTGGACTCTTTTAATAAAGGAAGGGCAAAAAGTTCAATTCTGTTATAAAACAAGAAAGAATAAAGAAGAAGAGTAGAGAGAATAGAGAGAGTAATTGTTATTTTCTTCTTTTGAGGGATGATTTACAATGAAGGAAGCTCTTCTATTTATAGGGGAAATTTGCCCTAATTTCACACTAAAAGACAAATACATCAAATCCTGATAGACATCAAATAGATTTTGATAGATCTTGGTAGACATTCACTATAATTGATATATATCATAACACTCCCCCTTGAATGTCTAACAATACACATATAGGCTGCCTCATTAAAAAACCTTACAAGGAAAATCAGTGGGAAAAAACCTCGTAAGGGAAAAAGAGTACAACGCGTATTAGCTCCCCCGAATAAGAACATCTTTGAACCTTTGCATTCCGATCTTGTGCACCATCTTCTTGAAAGTTGTAGTTGGAAGAAACTTGGTGAATAAATCAGCCACATTGTCACTTGAACGAATCTGTTGTATGTCAATATCACCATTCTTTTGGAGCTCATGTGTATAGAAGAGCTTTGACGAAATGTGCTTTGTTCTATCTCCTTTTATGAATCCACCTTTCAATTGTGCTATGCATGCTTCATTATCTTCATATAAAATTGTGGGTACTTTGTCACATTTCAAGCCACATTTTTCTTGAATGAGATGTATTATGGACCTCAATCACACACACTCTCGGCTTGCTTCATGAATAGCTATAATCTCAGCGTGATTCGATGAAGTGGCTACGATAGACTGCTTTGTTGATCTCCAAGATATGGAAGTACCCCCATATATGAATACATAGCCTATTTGAGATCGAGCTTTATGCGGGTCAGATAAGTATCCAGCATTAGCATAACCAACAATATCGGAATTGCAATCTTTAGAATAAAATAAGCCCATATCGGTAGTCCCCTTTAGATACCGTAATATGTGTTTGATCCTATTCCAATGTCTCCTAGTAGGAGAAGAACTATACCTTGCTAGCAATTTTACTGAAAAGGCAATATCAGGCCTTGTAGTATTTGCAAGATACATTAGTGCACCAATTGCACTAAGATATGGTATTTCAGGACCAAGGAGTTCCTCATTCTTTTCTTGAGGTCGAAATAGATCCTTATTCACATCAAGTGATCGAACAACCATCGGAGTACTTAATGGATGTGCTCCATCCATATAGAATTGTTTCAACACCTTTTCTGTGTAGGCAGATTGATGGACAATGATACCGTTTGTCAAATGCTCAATTTACAAACCAAGGCATAACTTTGTCTTTCTGAGATCTTTCATCTCAAATTCTTTCTTTAGGTAATCAATTGCCTTTTGAAGCTCTATTGACGTTCCAATAAGGTTTATATCATCGACATAGATAGCAAGTATAACAAACTTCGACGTTGTTTTCTATATGAAAACATATGGGCAAAATTTCATCATTCGTATAACCTTCTTTAGATAAATATGCATTAAGACGGTTATACCACATGCGTACAGATTTCTTCAAATCATACAATGATCTTTGCAATCTAATGGAGTACATTTCTCGAGGCTTTGAACTATATGCTTTTGGCATTTTAAATCCTTCGAGAATTTTCATGTATATCTCATTATCAAGTGATCCATATAGATAGGCTGTTACCACATCCATCAAATTCATTTCAAGTCTCCCATGGATAGGGAAACTAATAAGATAACGCAATGTTATTGCATCCATAACTGGTGAATATGTCTCATCATAATCGACACCAGGCCGTTGTGAAAATCCTTGTGCAACAAGGCGTGCTTTATATCTTCGTATTTCATTTTTTTCATTTCTTTTTTGCACAAAGACCCATTTATAGCCATCAGGCTTAACACCATCAGGTGTTTGAGCCATGGGTCCAAAAATTTCACGTTTGGCGAGCAAATTCAATTCAGATTAAATTGCTTCTTGCCATTTTGGCCAGTCATTTATTTGTCGACATTCTGTGAAAGATCGAGGTTCAAGATCCTTGCTATCTTGCATGATTTTCGTTGCAACATTATATGCAAAGACATGATCCACTATTATTTCAGATCGATTCAGATTAGTTTCAACATCACTTGAATTTATAGATAGTTCCTCATTTTCTTGAGTCTCAGGCTCATTGATTTCTTCAGGGATATCAACATTGCTTAAATCTTGAACTTCTGTATGTGGATCTTTCGTAGTGTTATCTTGACCATTTGTTTTTTTTTCTAGGATTTCGATCCTCAGAACCTAATAGTCTGCCATGCTTCAAGCGTGCTTTAGATTCATTAGCTATGACACTAGTGGATGGTCCTTTAGGGACATCAATTCAAATTAGGATATTCTCTACAGGAATATGTGATTTAGTGATCCTTTTCTAATTTATAAATGTGTCCTGTATTTGATTTGCAATTCTCTGCAGATGAATAATCTTTTGTACTTCTTGCTCACAAATAGAAGCACGTGGATCAAGATGAGATAGTGATGAATTTTTCTACAAAATTTCTCTTTTGATGTCACTATCTTCTCCCCCTAATTTTGGGAAAAGTATCTCATCAAACCGACTCTCTGCAAATTGAGCAGTGAACATATCTCCCATTAATGTTTTAAGATAGCGAATAATGGAGGATGATTCAAACCCAACATAAATTCCTAACCTTCTTTGAGGCCCCATCTTGGTGCGGTTTGGTGGTGCCATTGGCACATAAACACCGCACCCAAAAATTTTCAGATGAGATATATTAGGCTCTTGACCCAGAACCAATTGCAACGAAGAAATTTATGATCATTTGTCAGTCTAAGACGAATAAGTATTGCCGTATGCAAAATTGCATGACCCCAAACAGAAGTGGGCAACTTAGTTTTCATTAGTAATGGTCTTGCTATCAACTAAAGACGTTTAATTAATGACTCAGCAACGCCATTTTGAGTGTGAACATGGGGTACAGGATGTTCCACTCTTATCCCGATCGATAAGCAATAGTCATTAAATGCTTGGGATGAAAATTCTGCAACATTATCAAGGCGAATAGACTTGATTTGATTATCAGAAAATTGTGCCCATAATCGTATTATTTGTGCCAATAATTTTGTAAATACCAAGTTGCAAGATGACAAAAGGCACACATGAGACCATCTAGAAGAAGCATCTAATAGAACTATGAAGTATCTAAACGACCCACTTGGTGGGTGAATTGGTCCACAAATGTCCCTATGTATGCGTTCCAAGAATGTGGGGTACTCAATCCCAACTTTTGTTGGCGACGGTCTCACAATCAACTTTCCTTGATAACAAGCATTACATGAAAATTCACCATTCGAAAGAACCTTCAAGTTCTTTAATGGATGCCCATTTTGTTATTCATCTCATTATTATTAATTCTGGATATCCCAGACAATCATGCCAAAGTACGAAAGTATTGGAATCAGTAAACTTCTGGTTTACTATGAAATGTGCCTCATTTGCACAAATCTTTGTCCAATACAGGCCAAAATATAAAGTAGGAAACTTTTCAACAACACATGTCTGCCCAAAGACATTCTTGGTGATACCAAGATATTCAAGATTCATCTCATCAAATGTCTTGATATGATAACCATTTTCACGGATATCTTTAAAACTCATCAAGTTTCTCTGAGACTTGGGAGAGAACATAACATTATTTATGATGAGTTTAGTTCCCTTGGAAAAGATTATAATGGCTTTTTTGAAGCATTCAATCAAATCAGCACTACCAGAAATTGTAGTAATATTAATCTTGTCCATGTTTAGATGAGAGAAATATTTCTTGTCTTTGAATATCGTATGTGTAGTGCCAGAATCAATCAAACAAATATCTTCTTGAAAATTATCCATATCTTAGCCTTAGCCTTCAAATTTGAGACGGTAGAGTCTCGTGCCGATAACGTGTTATAAAACAAGAAAGAATAAAGAAGAAGAGTAGAGAGAATAGAGAGAGTAATTGTTATTTCTTCTCTTGAGGGATGATTTACAATGAAGGAATCCCTTCTATTTATAGGGGGAATTTGCCCTAGTTTCACACTAAAAGACACTTACATCAAATCCTGATAGACATCAAATAGATCTTGATAAACATTCACTATAATTTATATATATCATAACAAGTTCACTTTTCTAAAGATCTTTACACTTTTAATATATTATAGATTATAAATTATAGATATAGATAATTTTCCTTGTGCATTTACTCACGAAATGACATCTGATAGGTGATGTATGAAGGACTAATAATTTTGAACTGTGGATTCTCTCAATAAATAACCATTAGTCTTATTTATTGTTACCTGCTTATTTTTGATCAATTATATGTCAATTTCTCTCATACACTACAATAAAATAAATCAATAATTTTGTCTCTAAAAGTATACTTATTAAGATGAGATTAGATTTCAATCCCTAATTATGCATTTTATTGTGAAGATTTAAAATCTGATCCTAAGAAAATTATTAACCGATCCCTATTACTAATTTAGAGCCTTAAAAGTACCGCCAAATTAGTCTTATAAATTTTTTAATAAAAATACTTAATTAATAAAACATAAGGCGTCAAAAAGAAAAGTAAAAATAACTCTCTTTATTCTCTAAAAAATACTGTAGGTCGTCATTCACGCCTTAATTGTTGCTCCAATATTATCGATCAGTTTTCCATTGTTTTCTCACTGAACACTCAAGTCGTTTGTGCCCTAATCTCTCTATTTTCCATCGCAACTTCCATAGCAACTGAGGTATGATTTCTCATCCATTGAGTTATATTTTTGGTTCATGTCCATCCTCTATTTTATGATACTATAGATTGTTGATGAGTTTGTAGTCTTTAATATGAAGAGATGGAGTGTTCTTTAAGCTTATCCATTTTTTTGTGGTTAATATAGTCTCTCCAAAAGTTTAAGACATGAAACACAAAGCCTAAAAGATTTAGTTCAAATAATTCTTCATTCTCTATTTCATTGTAGATTGATCTAAAACATATGTACTAATCAAAATCTTAGTATTCGATATTTAGTCTATAGCAATATAACAATCAATACGAAGTTCAAGCTATATAGAAATGCTGGAGTAGCTAGCATTTAGATAAATGTTAAGTTGTGAATTCTTGTGTTTGTGAATTTACAGTTTATTGCAATTACTGTTAGTTACTCATCTTTTTCTTTATCATAGATTTTGATACCTTGTTCTTAATATCCAAGTGTTCTTTTGATCTAAGTTAATCATTATTAAATACAAGCTATAACAAAAGTATCTAGTTAAATCATCTTTATGTATATTGCCTTTTTATAGTTAGAAAACCAAAAAGATGTAGAGATATTTAGGGCAAAAGCAAAGCAAATACATCTTATGCACTCTGGATAATTATCTCAAGTAAAGATATCAATGACAATATTATTGAGGGAAACATACTCCCCACCTCCAAGATAGAGTAAGATTTGCGTACACACTGCCCTCCCCAAACTCCACATGTGAGATTACATTGTGTTTATTGTTGTTGTAGTAGAGATTGATAACAATATAATGCAAATATACCCTAAGAATAATATGAGCTATAAGCTGATTTTATCCCCTGCATGCTAAAAATGCTTCCTCTATTAGTGTTTCCTGAGAGAATCATAGCCATATAACATTTTAGGGAACTCACAAACCATGTCTCTATAAATTAATCGACAAAATTCTGCTGTCTTTATATTGTAGACATGATTCTACTTTTCTAATTTTTCTCAATTAATAACAGTGTTTATCGTGAAATTTCATATCCATCCCGGTGTTCCTCTACAGGAAGATACATTTTCTGATTTCCTTAGTTAGCTTTCCTGTCTATTCAAAAATTGCGTACTGACAAGTCACATTAATCCTGATCTTTAAAGCCTTTTTCAACTATTGTGAGCACATTAATCCTTTCCAAGAATAGTTGCTGCATAAGTCAGCTTATTAAACTTAAAAAGGCTCATTAATGTACAGCCAGTTAGGATATTTTAGGAGCAGAGAATATATGGAGCAACTAATATAAGCAGAGAAGAGATGAGGATCATAACTGAAGCGACATGAATTGACTTTGATTTCTCAGATTGCTTATTAGCATCAGCTTAATTAAAAAATTAGATATATGAATTTATTGGGCCAAAGATGGGGATGGAATAATTTCACAACATGATTCTGTTTTCCACATATATATGTATATACACCATTCGTGTAAGACATTTTTATATCATCAAGTTAGTTTTATTTGTTATAGCATGTAATTTATCTTATTTTTGTTTTTTAAAACTAGAAATCAACCTCATATTTTAAGAAACTTAAACTTAAATATATGTATTACTTTTGATATTTGTTAGATGGGAAAAGGTGCATTCGTCGTTTGATTTGTGTCACACCCCCTTTTTAACCAAAAATAATTTTATTTAAAGTTTGAAAAAGTTTTTTATTATTAAGTGACAAAAATAAAAATTTATTTTGAAAAAGGATTATTTACATTTTAATTCAGAGTCGTGACTTGACATAAACTCGGTGTGCCAAGTCACCTTTAAGAAATACTTTTCAAACCGTTTGACTCATTAAAATTTGCGAACAGAGATTCCGATGAAGGAATTCTGTTGACCGAGGGGAAGATGTTAGGCACCCCTCGATCCCATGGTTCGACCACGGTCACTTTGTGGAGTATATTGGCTAATTCGACTTTAAGAGTGTATAAACCACGTAAAACACACAACAATCAAACAAACCAACACAAATAAAATAAATCCCAAAAATATAATGTCCAGTCCAATTATACAGTCCAAAATATAAAAAATGCAAAAAATATAAATTCTATTCTAAACTAGTCCTAGATTAAGCTCCACCCGAAGCCTCGGTCCTTCGTCACGAACATCCTTCGGGTATAAAATACCTCGAGGCATTCCCCAGTGAATAAACACAAATACAAAGGGCATTTCTCGGCAAATGATACATTTGGTCCAAAAAGCAATAAAATCAAGCCATTCAACACATGTTCCAAGCATTCAATATTCCACAATTCCTAAAATTTGCATAGCCAACCTACAATTGCCTATACATTTAATGAACTAATCATGATACTACCGTATTCGAGGAAATTAATAAATATTTCAAATCATTTCAATCGATGAAACAAAATTAATCCAAGTTCACTTCATCAAGATCATTCCCTCCCAAATCCCCTTTATACATCAATTTTTCACACTAATCAATTATCCAAACCCATGCTAACATCAAATTCATCCCATGATTAATTATTCACGGATAAACAATATCGAACATCAACAAGATCATCCAATTACAACCAACAACACACAATCATAACATTAATGCACCAAATTAAAACAAAGCGAAAAGAGAAAGTCAAAGAATTGGACCTCAAGTGTCGATTTCAATATATTAGAGATAGAACCGTGCCCGAAAACCTCGATTCGAATCTCAATAATGGCCAAAAACTCCAAACTCGGTATCAAAATCAACTGGGCAGATTTAAAAATGATGGAAGAAGAAGTAACAAATAGACCTAGACTGAAATCGCGAAAAACAAACTAAGAAAAATCGTATCCGTATCCGAGATCCTCTAAAGTAACCTCCAAAGCTTCCCTAGTGATAATCCCGATCGATTTCCGATGAGAAATTCACCGGAAACAGTCAAACCCAATGCCTTTTCTCTCTTTCTCTCGATTGATTTCAGCTTTTTACCCTTTTTTTTCTCTTCTTCGATCGATTTTGCGTGTACCAGTGTGCATGCGTATTTTTCTTTGGTCAGCTGTGTGTGTTGATAAGGGAACTGTGTGTGTATTATTTCTTCGGTGATCTTCTCTTTTGATCTCTCACTCTCAATCTATCTCTATTGTGTGTGTGTGTGTTATTTGTGTATGCTATTTTCTGTGTGTCTGATGGGATACGAAAAGGAAAAGGAAAACGATGAAGATGATGGTCCATCCTCCTTTTTTTGTGTATGTATCAGATATATATAAGTCCTCTTTTCTTGTTCTGTGTATGGGATATATCAATGGAAGAATGGTGAGGTGTGGTAAGTGAAGGGAATCAGTGAATGGAAATAGGGGTGTGAATTCTGCGTATTATTGCTGTCTTCATCTTTTAGTGTCTGTATCTCAGAGATTTTTTCTCCCTCTGTATATATGGAGGTATTGTATATGTATTATCAAAATTGAAATCGTGAGTGAAGGTTCTCTATGGGAGTGTGTAGAATTATGGTGAAAAATGAAGTGTGAATGTGTGGGTCCTGCCTCCCCTCTTGAGTGATTTATTGTGTATGTATATATCAGTGAAGAGTGTGAGGTGTGAGAACATTATGTCAATTCTGTTAAGGGGAAAAGTGGGAAACACGTGAGTGGGATTAGGTTGGTAAGGGTAGGGTAGTGAGGTGGGGTGAGTTTGTTAGGGTGAGGTGTAAAAGTTAGTTAGGATAAGGGAATATTAGGGATTATGGATTTAATTTGTTAGGATTTAATGTATTTGTTTCCTTGTGGGGAAAGTGTATAATTGGTGAGGGTGTATGATAAGGTGAGGTAAAAAATGGATAAATTGAGTTTTTGGGAGGAACAAAATTAGTTGTCTACATCATTCCCCTTTTTGGGTGTAAACACAAAGTATTTTCAAACAAAAAAGTAGATAACGAGACCAAATTTTGTCCTGACCATTATTCAAACAAAGAAATAGAAAGAAGAAGGACAACCGAGTTGGAGATTCGAGTGAGGTCCCGTCGAGGTTTCGGTCCACGACTCTGTCATTACATCAAAAATTAAAATTACTAGTTAAAATATAAATAAAATTACAAAATCCTATCTATGCAGGTTCTTTTGGACTCTTGACTTGAGTTTCATTATCCTATTCTCCAGGCGGGCTCCTAACTTACAATTTCATCATATTGTTGCTAGGCTTTCAATTTCTTCATCCTGTTCTCTAGGTGGGCTCCTGACTTGCTATTTCTTCAATCCGTTGACTTTCCATTTCTTCACCTTGTTGCTTGACTTCAACTTCTTTACCCTGTTCTCTAGGCGGGCTCCTGACTTGCTATTTTTTCAATCTGTTGACTTGCAGTTTCTTTGCCTTGTTGCTTGACTTTCAAATTCTCCACCTTGTTGCTTGACTTTCAGCTTCTTCACCTTGTTTCTTGACTTTCCATTTATTCTCCCAGTTCTTCAGGCGGGTTCCTGAAATCACATCAAAACTAAAAAGAAAATTATCCCAAATAAAGATTATTATAAAGAGATTCCATTTGCCAAAATGTGAAGTTCCAAACAACGAGAATTAAATTTTGCCCCAGTTTATCATCAAAGGACCTTTACGAAAGTCACATCATAACTACTTGAAAAACCTGAATAAAGAAATGCATCTTCTATGGGTTAATTGGAATGATTTGACTAGAAAGTGCATTTTCTAGAAATCAAGAGGAATGACTCGACTAGGAAGTACATCTTTTAGGAATCAAGGGGAATGACTCGACTAAGAAGTACATCTTCTAGGAATCAAGGGGAATGACTCGACTAAAAGGTACGTCTTATAGGAATCAAGGGGAATGAATCGACTAAAAGATACATCTTATAAGAATCAAGGAGAATGACTTGACTAAAATGTACGTCTTATAGGAGTCAAGGGGAATGACTGGACTAAAAGGTACGTCTTAGAGGAATCAAGGGGAATGACTCGACTAAAAGGTACATCTTATAAGAATCAAGAATTAAGTTAGGAAGTACATCACCTAACAAGTAAAATTCGAATTACCCAATCAAGGAAGTGCGTCTCTATACCAATGCCTCTTGAATTACCAATACAAGGAAGTGAGTCTCCTTACCAATGAGATTGAATTACCCAACCAAGAAAGTGCGTCTCCTTACAAATGTTGCTTGAATTACCTAAATAAGGAAGTTCGTCTCCTTATAAATGCTGCTTGAATAACCCAAACAAGGAAGTACGTTTCCTTATAAATGTTGCTTAAATTACCCAAACAAGGAAGTGCGTCTCCTATAAAATGACACTTGAATTACCCAAATAAGAAAATGCGTCTCTATAAGACCCCGTAAAATCCTAAAGCTTAATTCAGTCCTTTAAGCTTGTCAACGGGTCCCAGACTTAGAAAGTTCTAGCTAGGTTCCCAGACTTAGCCTATTATGGGCCTTCAAAAATTGGAAATCTTATTTCGCCACCTTAACGACCTTTAATGGTCCGTATTTTTATTAGTTCATGATCATAAAGGTCAATAGGTGTTTCCGAGCAAGTTTTGGATTTTTTGGAGCACGTTTACATCATGTTCGGAGTCCCAAAATAGTGGACTAATGCGATCATGGCGCGCCGCATCGCCAATTGTGTTGGACAACATTTGGGCAGGATGCCAGAGACAAAACTTCTGAGGCTCGACGCAATCATGGCGCGATGCGTCAAGTATCGCGTCACAGCCATCAATGCATCACGTCGCTTATAGCATCGGCACCCAGTTTTTAGCCATTAAATGTTTGCATTTTTAAGGGCAAAAAGGTTAATTTCCCATCTTTAGATAAACCCAATAACACATGATTCAACTATATTTCACCTAAAATATAGAGTTTCTTTCAAGTCTCTCTCAAGAACAAGTTAGGGTTTTCAATTAAGGATTCAAATTCAATACTCAAATTCAAGAATATCTCCATCAATCTTTATAAAATTAGGAACTAAGGTATGTCAAATATTGATTTATGGATTCCTTTCATCCATGAAGTCCAAGAACCCTTTTTTAAATTATAAAACATGATATTTATGTTGTGAGTTGTTTTTAACCATGTTTATCTTGTTGTATGAATCCCAAGTTAAAATCATTACGTGGTTTCATGAAACTACGTTAGCATGCAAGTTGAAATCCATGAATTGAGTTGTTTATGATGTGTAATTTGATGATTTCACCTATGCCCTAAGTTGTGCATGTAGGGTATTTGACAAAATGGCTAAGAGGATAGAAATTGGGTATTTTAGATCAATTGTGACTCAAATAGTAAATGCATGCGTTACCCTTACGACCAAGACTGACTTCTATGATATTATGTGCATTATGAGTATTTGATGGAATGTTCATGAGATTTGGTTGATGAAATTATGACATGTCTATATGCAATTCCATCCATGTAGAACATTATGACAACGATGTGTTTTATGAAATCCCCAACTTATTGTATTATGAATTGTTGATATTGGTTATATGTTCACGAAGTGTCAAGTCTTGTCAATTTCATGCTATCAAGTTTGGGTGTACTTGTATCCGACAATTTAGCCGTGTTCCTAGAGCCAGTGTCAGTTTTCATGATACTCCCATTCAAGCTATGATCATTAGAATTCAGTCAGTTACATGACTTAGGAAACTCAGTAATCTCAGTTAGTTATCCGATCTCAGTAGTATCCCATCAGTCAACGAAATTTAGTGAACTATGTTCAAATAAGCTAAAATATACTATCAGTAACAGTTCAGTTTAGTTTAAATCAGTTTAGTGTCTCTTTAATTAGGAGTAGGATTCAGCACTGAGTGAACCCAAGGATGTGGACTCACCTGTTAGCCAGTAGAGGGTGTGATCCTTAGAAGCAATCCTTGCATTCCAGAACTATGTGGCCAGTGTAGGTTAAGATGTACCCTACAAGTTTAAGGATTATACACCTGATTTGAGTTTTTCCTACTAGCAGGGGTTGACAGCAGAGCTCCCTGTAAGAGAGGTTTACTCACAGCTTATCTTTACCCATGGCATGGTACTGACACCCTTCCAGCTGGGGTTATAGGTTGGACCCCACCAGTTTATCTTCGGGGCATGTCGGTTAGATGATTACCTCCCACAGTCTCAGTTTTGGATCCAGTCTTAGTAATAGAACTCAGTTCACTTCTACAGTTTCAGGACTGTCAGATAAAATCGCTCAGCTTAGTACAGAACTCAGCTAGTTCCATCAGAATCAGGACTGTCAGACACAGTCACTCAATTAATAGTATATTAATTATACAAAATTTATGTTACCAGTATTCAGATTTCAAGATTGTCAGATACAGTCAATCAGACCAGTTCTTTATAATCAGAACTATCAGAAACAATTATTTCTTTATCAGTAATATGACATCAGTTCCTCAGTACTCAATAGACTTAGTCTTTTAGTATCGCAGTATTAGTACCCAGATATCAGTAAATTGATGTTATCAGAATTCATGAGTTAGTGTTATCACGATCTCAGATACAGTTATGTATTCATGTATGTATTCTCTCGTTCATGTAATTCAGTCAGTTAGTATTGTTCATGCATATGAACCATTGTATTCAACCTACCTCACTTGCATACCAATATATTGAATCATACTGACGCATTTGTGCTATGGTGTTTTATACCATAGGTTCAAAAGTACGTGCTCTAGAGTATCAATAGCATTCCAGTTTCAGCAGTCAGAGTTAGCAGTGGGTCCTCATCATTCAAAGATATTTTTATTTGATTATTTCATTCTTTGTGTACTTAGTTTATTTTAGCAGATGGGGTTAGTTGGGGGATGGTCCTATTAACTCTTTATTCAGATAGTTCAGTTTTAGAGGCTTTCAGACTACAACATGTTTAGATAGTTATTTCAATTATTTTTGTATTGTTATACCATTTTTCAGTTATGTATCAATATTGAACCTTATTGCCTTTCAGTTCATGTTTCCGTATTTATGATATTACCATTATTATTTAGGGGTCAGTTACAAATATCATTCATGGGTTAGCTTGTGGTCCTTCAGAATTATGAGCACCGTGTAGCATTTTGAGTACCAGATTCGGAGCATTACAAACTTGTATCAGATCCAGGTTTTCAACAGCGTCCTAGGAAGTTTAAAAATCCGCATCTGTTAGAGTCTTGTATATGGGTGTGTTGTACACCACACTTATGTGCAGGAGGCTATGAGATATTTTAGGAATATTTTTCCTTCTTTCAGTATTCATGTCGTGCGAGTGAGCATGAGCTCCAGTAAAACTCTCAGTTTAATCCCTTCTTCTCTTTTATTTATAAAACATGCCTCCTAAAAAGGCTAACAAAAGAGGAACAGAGAATCAGTCAGCACCTCAGCTCGTCCAGGCAGATCCTCTGGATGAGCACGTCTCTCATGCAAAATTCATAACTGTATTCACTACTCTAGCCAATTCAGTCACAACTTAGAATAATCGGCCAGCTACTGTTTCGTCCAACTCAGTGGCCAATTCTGTTGTATCCATGATTTGGGGTTCTCCTGAATGAATCCTCCCTTATTCTCCGATTCTAAGTCTGAAGAGGATTCACAGAAGTTCCTCGAATGGGTTCAAAAAGTCACAGATATCATGGGAGTGACTTCCAGTGAGAGTGTAGAGTTAGCTGCCTATCAGCTACAAGATGTAGACCATACGTGGTTTAACCAGTGGAAGGTAGACAGGGGTGCAGATGTATAGCACATAGAATGGGAAAAGTTTACTACGACTTTCTTAGGTAGATTCTTTCCCCTAGAGTAGAAAGAAGCCAAAGTGTTAGAATTTATCAACCTCAAACAAGGTAGCATGAGCATAAAATAATATTCCCTCAAGTTTACTCAGTTAGCCAGGTACGCTCCTCATAGCAGATAGTAGATTTAGAATGAATAAATTTATGTCTGGGATATTAGGTAGAGTATTTAAGGAGTACAGGACTGAAATGTTAATTAAGAAGATGGATATATCTAGGCTTATGGTCCATGCTCAACAAATTGAGGAGCAGAAACTTAAGAAAAAAGAGAGGGAAAATAAGAGGGCTAAAACTGGTAGTTATAGTTTTTCGTAGCTAAGGTCGCAGTGTGATAACTGTTCTCAGCATAGATAGAAGTTTTCAGCCCCGTTCCATCTTCAGCTAGTGCACCAGTACCAAAGTTCAGAAATGACCATAGAGATAAGGCATGAGGCTCCAAGGTCCAGGGTAGTGAGAGCAGGGTTTTTACTCATCCACTTTATGAAGAGTGTGGTAAGCATCATAAGGGTATATGTAGAGTAGGTAGTGATGTATTTTTAAGATATTGTGAGACAGGTCACAAGGTCTGAGATTGTCTTAGGCCTAGCCCTAGAAGTAATCACGATCGTCCTTTAACTCAGTCCGGTCCCCCGAATTAGCAGGGTGACAATTCCAATGCTATCAGTGGGCAACGCCTTAATAGACTCTTTGCTCTTCAGCCCAACAGGTATACAGGAACTGTTCGATTATGAAATCTCTGAAAGTCAGGCCTTCAAGTTCCAGTAGTAATACTAGTATGTGTAGGAAATCCTTAAGAAAAGATGATTCCCATCCCATTCCTATCTCAGTGCAAAGTTTTGTACTTTAACCATCACGATACTTATGCATGCTTTCCATTTCAGTCCCATGAATACAACTTATATTTATGCATTTTCATAGAATAGTGTGTGTTTCAAGTTCCTTGTATGAGGAGTCCAAGTTCATCCAATGTTGTGGATCATGTTCCACGAATTCAAAAATTCCAAACCCAGTTCGTGTAGCTCATGACTCATGCACTCATGCCTTGATTTACAGTATGCTTAGACCATACGATTCATGACTTCACTCCTAGTTTTCAGTCAAACTTAGATTATGCCACGTATACCCTCAGTTTAGATCCCTTGGTGAATCTGTAATGTTAATGTTCTATCCCGCAGGCCTCTGTTACATTGTTAGTTCAGTAATCAATATTCAAAAAAAGACTCAGATAGTCCTACAAAACCATGACTTTTAGCTATCAGTTACTTAGCCATAAGAATTCAGTACTCCCCGTACCAGTTTAATCCTCAGTTATAGAAAACCAACATTCAGTCTCAATTACAGTCTTAGTTATAGTTACAGTCTTAATTACTGTCTTACCTATGATCTCAGTCCCATTCCTAGTCCAGTAGTCAAATCAGAAACTCAGTCCACTTTCAAGATTTCCCGACCATAGCATATGACCATCAGTTACTCAGTTATTAGTATTATAGTACCTCAGTTTACAAAATATTTCCAAATCATGATTAGACCCCTGGCTTTGCATTCACAAGGTAATATAGTTTTCCCTCGCTCATGCTTAGTTACCTCATGTTACCCAGTCAGTCATTACCTCTTATGTATAATACCCTATAGTCTCAGTCCAGCTATCTAGAATAAGTATAGTTTAGTCTTACACGCCCAGTATTCAGATATAAGTTATTCAGTTAATCAGATAAATTTAGTATGTATTTACGCATTCGTGCTCAGTACCCATGTAAATATTTTTAGTATTCTCAGTTTCAGTGCATAAGGTCTAATCACTTTGTCTTAGTTTTAGATCTCGGATATCTAACCGCAATTCAGTTCGTAGGTGCTTTGTGCATTGCCCTAGTTTTCCTCAGTATCTTAATAAAATTAGTATTATTCGAGGGACCTAGTGTCCCAAGGGGGAGATACACGATAATTCCCCAAACTCTTATGACATAAAACATGCCATTATCTCTTCTCGTAATGAATCTAGTTTGGAGTAAGGGGGTACTTATAAGTTGACCCTCAAACTTCGACCTTAGCCGTAAGCCACGTATTCAAGGTACTCAGTTCAGATCACAATATCCAACTCATATATCATATTTTAGACTCAGTTATGTTCACGTGTTTCCACTCATGCATATCTAGTAATTAATTTCAGTCTTATTAGCCTTTTTTAATTTAAGGAAACAATCTTCCTTGAACTTATCCAGTTTTATGCTCAGATTTTCATGATAAACTTGATATCAATTACCATTGCATATTCAGTCATGCATTCATGAACCAGTTAACCATGAATCAGATATGCATGTTCAGTATGATACATTCAGTTTATCGATCAAGTCAATCATAGAATCATGTTCCCGTTGTTTATGTTCAGTATGTACGTTAGTTTATCTTTTCTTTCCTCTGAGACAGTCTCATTCAAGAAAGAATATTCTTAAGGGGGAGTTATTGTAAGACCCCGTAAACTCCTAAAGATTAATTCGGTCCTTTAAGCTTGTCAAGGGGTCCCAGACATAGAAAATTCTAGCTAGGTTCCCAGACTTAGCCTATTATTGGCCTTTGAAAGTTGGAAATCTCATTTTGCCACCATAACGTCCTTTAATGGTCTGTATTTTTATTAGTTCATGATCAACAAGGTCAATAGGTGTTCTCGAACAAGTATTAAATTTTTTGAAACACGTTTGGATCATGTTCGGAGTTCCAAAATAGTGGACCAACAAGATCATAGCGCGCCGCATCACCAATGTGTTGGTCATCATTTATGCAGGCTGTCAGAGCCAAAACTTTTGAGGCTCGACGTGATCATGGCGTGACGCATCGAGTATTGCATCACAGCCATCAACGCACCGCGTTACTTGTAGCACCGGTACCTATTTTTTAGTCATTAAATGTCTGCATTTTTAAAGGCAAAAGGGTCACTTTTGCATCCTTAGATAAACCTAATAACACATGATTCAACCATATTTTACCCAAACTATTGAGTTTCTCTCAAGTTTATCTCAAGAACAAGTTAGGGTTTGCAATTAAGGATTAAAATTCAATACTCAAATTCAAGAATCTCTTCGTCAATCTTTGTAAAATCAGGAACTAAGGTATGTCAAGTATTGATTTATGAATTTCTTTCATCGATGAAGTCCAAGAACCCTCTTTCAAATTATAAAACATGATATTTTTGTTGTTGGTTGTTTGTAATCATGTTTATCTTGTTGTATAATTCCCAAGTTGGAATATTTATGTGTTTTCATGAAAGTACATTAGTATGCAAGATGAAATCCATGAAGTGAGTTGTTTATGAAGCGTAATTTGATGATTTAACCTATGCCTTAAGTTGTGTATGTAGGGTGTTTGACAAAATGGCAAGGAGGATAGAAATTGGGTATTTTAGCTCAATTGTGACTCAAATAATAAATGCATGCTTTACCTTTATGACCAAGACTGACTTCAATGATATTGTATGCATTATGAGTATTTGGTGGAATGTTCATGTGATTAGGTTGATGAAAGTATGACATGTCTATATGCAATTCCATCCATGTACAACATTATGACAACCATTTGTTTCATGAAATCACCAACTTATTGTATTATGAATTATTGATATTGGTTATGTGTTCACGAAGTGTCAAGTCTTGTCAGTTTCTTGCTATTGAGTCTTGGGGGTACTTGTACCCAACAATTTAGCTGTGTGCCTAGAGCTAGTGTCATTTTTCACGATACTCTATTCAAGCCATTATTATTAGAATTCAGTCCGTTACATGACTCAGGAAAACTCAGTAATCTCAGTAATCTCAATCAATTATCCGATCTCAGTAGTATTTTATAAGTCAACAGAATTTAGTGAACTCTATTCAAAGCAGCTAAAGGATACTATTAGTAATAGTTCAGTTCAGTTCAGTTTAAATCAGTTCAGTGTCTCTTCAGTTGGTAGTAGGATTCAGCACAGAGTGAACCCAAGGATGGGGACTCACGTGTTAGCCAGCAGAGGGTGTGATCCTTAGAAGCAATCCTTGCATTCCAGAACTACGTAGCTAGCATAGGTTGAGATGTACCCTATGATTTTAGGGATTATACGCCTCATTTGAGTTTTTCCTACTAGAAGGGGTTGACAGCAGAGCTCCCTATCAGAGAGAGTTTACTCACAACTTGTCTTTACTCGCAGCATGGTACTGATACCCTTCCAGCTGGGGTTACATGTTGGACCCCACCAATTCAGTTTCAGGGAATGTTGGCCAGATAATTACCTCCCACAGTCTCAATTTCGGATCCAGTCTCAGTAATAGAACTCAATTCAGTTCTATAGTTTCTGGACTATCAGATACAGTCACTCAGCTCAGTATGGAACTCAACTAGTTCCATCAGAATTAGGACTGTCAGACACAGTCACCCAATTAATAGTATATTAATTATACAAAATTTATGTTACTAGTATTTAAATTTTAGGACTGTCAGATACAGTCAATCAGACTAGTTCTTCATAATTAGAACTGTTAGAAACAGTCATTCCTTTATCAGTAATATGACTTCAGTTCCTCAGTACTCAATAGACTTAGTCTTTCAGTATCCCAGTATTAGTACCCAAATATCAGTAAATTCACATTATCAAAATTCATGAGTCAGTGTTATCACGATCTCAGATACTGTTATGTATTCATGCATGTATTCTCACGTTCATGTTATTCAGTCAGTTAGTATTGTTTATTCATATGAACCATTGCATTCAACCTACATCACTTGCATACTAGTACATTCAATCATACTGACATATTTGCACTATGGTATTTATACCATAGGTTCAGAAGCACGCGCTTTAGAGTATCAGTAACATTTCAATTTCAGCAGTCAGAGTCAGCAGTGAGTCCTCATTTCATTCTTTCGGTACTTAGTTTATTTTAGTAGATGGGGTTAGTTGGGGGATTATCCCATCAACTCTTTATTTAGACAGTTCAGTTTTAGAGGCTTTCAGACTACAACATGTTCAGACAGTTATTTTAGTTGTTTTGGTATTATTATACCATATTTTTAGTTATGTATCAGTATTGAACCTTATGGACTTTCAGTTCATGGTTTTGCATTTACAATATTACCATTATTATTCATGGCTCAGTGAAAGATATCAGTCATGGGTTCACTTATGGTCCTTCAGGATTATGAGCATCGTGTAGCATTTTGGGTACCAGATTCGAGGCGTTACAGTCTCTTTACAAATACCTCTTGAATTACCCAAACAAGGAAGTGTGTCTCCTTACAAATGCTGTTTGAATTACCCAAACAAGAAAGTTCATCTCCTTACAAATGCTACTTCAATTATCCAGACAAGGAAATGCATCTCTTCACCAATGTCGCTTGAATTACCCAAATAAGGAAGTGTGTCTCCTTATAAATGCTTCTTGAATTACCCAAATAAGAAAGTATGTCTCCTTACAAATGCCGCTTGAATTACCCAAACAAGGAAGTACGTCTCAAAAATACCACTTAAATTATCTTGACAAAGAAATTTGTATCCTTACAAATTCCACTTGAATTTCCCAAGGAAATGCGTCTCCTTACAAATGTCACTTAATTTACCCTTATAAGAAAATACGTCTCCTTACAAAATCCAGTTGAATTACCTAAGGAAATTTGTCTCCTGGATAAGGAAGTATGTCTACTAGAGATATTGAATTATGAGCTTTATCATGATTTTGATTACCAAACTTATGCAGAAACATTGCCTCTTGTATTTGTAGAAGTGAGAATATTGTGGCCTTTGATGTTTAGGCTTTGAAATCTTTGCTTTAAAGGTAGAATGTGTTCCTTGCTTCCAACCATTAGCATATGTCATTGACTTGATGCATCACTAACCCAAACTCAGATTATCAAGAGTGACTCTGAAACAACCACAGTACCTCTACTTTGCCATGCTCCTTTGATAAATCCTTTGAACCTTGGTATTTCCATGAGTTCCTAGACTTGTCAGTCGATGAAATTTTTTGCATGCCTTATTTTGACTCACAATTACGTCTCTTTCATGCGCAGGTTTTTGTCTTGCTTTGTGCAATTGAAGAAGCTGGTAGCCAGTTTTAAAATCTTTTCACACATGTTTTGACATGGACTTGACTTAAAAACAAGAGAAAAATGATAATAATTTTTTTTAATAATTGTCTCAAGATAATAAAATAAAAATAAAGATAAGAAAGAAAAGACAATGAATGTCCCCATTTGAAATAAAGAAATGAAAAATTTATCTAAAAATGACAGTCAACTCTAATGATTATGCCATGCTAATTAAGCTGCCTGATCTTTTCATCCAAACTTTCCACCAATTGTTGTTGAGTTAATGGCCCTGAAATTGAGTTACTTCCTTGGGCCAATTGCATTCAGAGACTTCATTTGGCTAGTGGTGCCTTGAAGGGTTTTTGCCAACAAGCCTCTCTCATTTTCTTTCTCTCAGTTCACCATTTTCCTATGGTGTCCGTGAGGATTTTCAGTAATGAGACTCTGTTATTTTCATTTCTCTTAGCTCACCATCACCTCATGGTTCCCTGAGGGTTTTCACCAATAAGAGTCTTTCATTTTATTTTTCTCAACTTACCATTGCTTTACAGTGCTTGTGAAGGTTTTCACCGATAAGACTCTCTCATTTTTATTTCTCTCCTGATTCCTTATACTGAGAAAGACAAGTAGTTCCTAAAATATAACATCGTATACATTGCATGCTCAGATTTATCATTCTCAGAGATTGATCTGAAGTTCTTTCTTTGGTTGTAACTTGACTTTTGGAAGGTTAGAAAGAAAGAACGGCATGAGGCCAAAATAAAACTTGAAGTGGGGTGGGACTTACAACTTTTGGAATTGACTCAAACAATAAAGATTAATTCATTCCCCAATTCTTTTGACTGGACAATTCTAAATTGTTCATTTGGTTGGACCCATCCCAAAGTAGGGCAGCCTACATATCTCACTCCCGAGAGAGGAGAATTAGGTCACACGTAGTTCTGACAGCTTGTTCTTTTGCTTGATGCTGATTTTTTATTTTTTTCCTTTTTTTCTTTGATGGACTCTTTTTTCTTTGAAACTTTTTCTGACTGTATTTTTCTTGGCAATAATCTCTTTTCTTTCTTTTTGACACATTTTTTCCCTTTTCTTCTCCTTTTTTTGAAACTTTTCTGATTCTATTCTTTTGCTTGACACTTTTCTTTGAAATTTTTGACTCTATCTTGATTCCAAAAGAGGGATATAAAAGAAAATAACACTAAATATCAATGGGGTAAACAAAGGATGACACAATGTTTTGATAGCAGAATGAAATGCCTTCGTCATATCAATCCTTGAAAATGCACGTACACATCATGCAATATAAAGTAAAAGATGAAGATCATTTGTGACACTTTAAAAACACTGACTTTAACGGAGCATGTGTGCCACTTCTTCTTCGTGCCACTTCTTCTTTTACACTTGTCAAATATACAACTCCACCTTTATTGTACATCTCTAATATCGAATGATTCATGCTTTTATAGAGCAGATTATCTTTTTGTTTCTCTTGATATAGGGATCATGCATCCATTATTTGACCTAATTGAGCTATGATTTTTAATTAATGACCAAGTTATTCTCGTGATTCTCAAAATAATTACCTTAATTTTGAAAGATAGCTTCAACATGGTCACCAAATGTCTTAACACTCTACCTATTTCTCAGATACTTTTTCTAACTTTAGACCTCTGAATCAAAGTTTATGCTCAAATTGGATTTTAAGATCTAGCTGAAAATTCTGCAAGCATTTCACATCATTAGAGCCAACATAAAATGTATTATGTAAAGAAAACAAACAAACAACACATGCTTAAAACACAATGGGAAAAGGGACACTGCATTTAGTTAAAATGAAAGATAGAAGGTTTTGAGCATAAACGAAAAAGGAAAAAACAAGATAAATTCCAAATTACAACCCTGAAATAATTCAAAAAAGAGAAAGGAAAACAAAACAAACTACCAACAATCCTTTCAATTATAGAAAGGACTGACTTCCAAATTGCCGAGCTTGACACTGGTTTACACATCAGCATGACTAGATCTTTCACCACTATCAATGGTCTATACCATAATCGATTTATCTTGAATCATATTTTCTATTTCTCTTTTTAAAGCACGACAATCTTTAATACTGTGACCCTGAACATCAGAATGATATGCACATCATATATTAAGATCAAAACTTCTTGAATGTGGGTCAGGAGTATACCCAAGGAGATGAGTGATCATGCCCCACTGTACCAATCTATGGAATAAATTGGCATATAACTCTCCAATTGGTGTAAAGCTATCCCTTGATTTTTGCCTCATTTCATTATTTGGCTTGGATAAAAAATCAAGCCTAGAAGGGCTCTGGTATGTTTGTGGAGTTAGAGGATGACTCTGAGAAGTTGGTGCATGCCATTGTAGGTAATACAGGGTTTGAACATGTGGTTGGAAGTTATTCACTAGATATAAAGGTGGGGAAATGAAGTATAATAGATTTTGGGAGTGATTCTGTGGAGCTTGGGCATGAACTTGGGTTTGATCCTGAGGGTAACGTTGACGTGGTCTTCTTGACCATTCCCATTGTGTAACTATAATTGAAGCTACACCTTCATCATTTTTATTCCCTCCAACACTTCCTGAACCCCTTTGAATTGCTTGAGTAGTTTCTTTGAATGTTGCAAAACTCATAATATGACCGATCTTAATTCCATCCTCTATCATCTCCCCCATTTTGAGGACCTCAATAAATAGCTTGCCTAGTGAAGGTAACAAGTGTTGATAATATATTTCATCCTGTGCTTGAATAAACACCTCCACTATCTTACTTTTTTTCATTGGGGGTTTTACCTTAGCGACTTGTTCACTCTATCTAATCGCATACTCTTTGAAACTTTCAGTACTCTTTTATTCATATTGGTCAGGGATTTTTCACCAGGAAACAACTCCACGTTATATTGGAATTGTTACACGAATTCATTAGCTAGGTCATTCCAACTATTCCACTTGTCGATGTCTTGGTCAACAAACCATTCTTAAGCTAGACTTGAAAGACTCCCACCAAAATAAGCTATGAGTAATTCTTCCTTCCTTCCAACTCCCCTTAATTGGTTACAATAATTCCTTAAATGCGCCACTGGGTCACCGTGCCCATCATATTTCTCAAACTTTGGTATTTTAAAGTCAAAAGGGAGATTTATTCCTGGAAACATACACAGATCTTTATAAGAGACACTTTTGTAACCCTCTAGTCCTTGGAAGTTCTTCATAGCCAGTTCCAAACTTTTCAATTTTCAGGTCATTTTCTCTTGTTCTTCTGTCATAACTGGCTTCTCAGTATTAAGAGAAAATTCAGGCGGTTTAGTGTAGCCATAAGGACCAGTCAACTTAATTGTGGGCTCGGGGGCATAACGCTAATCACCAGAAATATTCAATACATGATCTCCTGCAAAGTAGGGAATCATAACCATTGGATGGGCATTAAAAATAGGAGCTTCAGGCGAAGGTAACTCCGTAAAAGCATAAATAGTAGATGGAGCCGAGCATGTGGTAGATTTGTGTTGAGGAGTGAGGAAATAAATATTAGAAGTATTTGGATAGTGTTGCCTCAGAGTAGACCCTGATGCATGTTGTGCGCGTCAACAGAAATAGGGAGTTGTGAATGCGACACTGGCGGCAAGATAGAAAGATGTTCTAAATTATTGGTGGAAAATGGAGGAGGTGGCAACCCATTAGCCCAAGCTTGATGCATTTCTACCATTTGCTGCCTTAATTTCTGAATCTCTTCATTAGGTCATAAATTCTCATTCTTCGAACTTCTTATCTGATGAATGACAATAATCTCAGTATCTTTGTTGGCCAAATCTTTCATTTCGACTCCGTACAATAGGGAAGACCAGCTAAAAATGCCACAAACAAACCACCTTAAACTAACTGAGCAACAAAAACAACAAAGGCGTTAGAATGCAACACTTTTCAAAAACACTTTTTCCTTTTATCTTATTTTTGATAAGATCACCGAAACCAAGAAGGGCGCCTACGCATCTCACTCCCAAGAGAGGAGAATCAGGTGCACGTAGTTCGTGAAATCTTGCCAAAATGGCCAATTAAACTCTTTTTCTTTTCTTTTCTTTTCTTGAAACTTTAAGAAGAAAAGAAAATAACAATTTATCAAAAGAATTGACAATTATTTTTTTAATTTTTTCAGCTTTAACATCCCCATACAAAATGAAATTTATGATTACCAGATAAAATCTTTTTAGGTTTTCAATTTTGCATTTCATACGAAAATGAAACTTGAAACTATTAAAGAAAAATATTTTTGTGGTTTTCTTTTAGAGATGTAGATGAACACCTACTTTAAATGAAGAGCGTAAAATTTTTTTTTTTTGATTTTTTTTCAGATTCCTATATAAAATGAAACCTATTATTAACAAAGCAAAATATCTTTGTAGTTTTCTTTGAAACACCTACTCTAAATAAAGAGTGAAGAAAATCTTTTTTTTTAATTTTTAAATAAGATCACCAAACCCTAGAAGGGATGCCTATATATCTCACTCCCGAGAGAGGAGAATCAGGTGTGCGTAGTTCATCCAGATTGGACAATTAAACAATAACAGATAGGCTGGACCACAACTTGACAGACACGACAAAGACTGATGATGAAAAACGTCAATAAATCTTTTTGAGTTTTCAATTTGACACTTCACATAAAAATGACACCAATAACTATGAAAGAAAAAAAAATCTTTTTGTTATTTTCATTATATGAAATGTACAAAACTTCTACCACTTTTTTTTGGATTTTCCATTTATAAACAACTTCTATTGAGAGAAAAAAATCTTTTTTGATGTTTTATTTTTTAAGTAAATGAGTGCAAAAAGTAAAAAAATCTTTTTGAATTTTTGAACTATGAAAAACAAACGCCATAAAGAACACTAAAAACTATGAAACCCTCCTTTCTTTTTTTTTCTTTTCTTTTTCAATAATTTCTTGCCTACACACTTTACTTCTAACACATGCTTTTACCTAAATCAGTTTGTCAAATGACCCCGTTACCCTCAAAGATGCAACATTTAGCACGTAGGGATGCTTTAGAGGTGAGTCTCCTACAAAGGATCAAATGGGTCCCGCTAGGTCTTAATATGATATAGATAAGCATGACCTAAAGGCTATCCTACGATGAGATTCACTAATAAGGCTGTTCGGGGGAGCGTATGGTCGATAGTGGCTGTGATAACTTTCCACCAATTCTATACTAGCCAACAACCCCCTCTTCTAAAATAAAGGTAACTCAACTAGAGGTAGTGTACACAACGTATACTACAGAACTTGTAGAAAAATTAATTCGGGTTATGCAAATAATGCCAGATATAAAGTGGTAACACATAAGAGAAAAAGCTGTAAACATATAACAAGTAGGCACTCAACATTGATAAAACAAATACAAACGATAACACAAACAACGTCTATATACTTATAATGTCAAACTAAGCCGATACAACTCAAAAAATAAGCTTGAATTCTGAAAAGGTCCCCAGTAGAGTCGCCAGAACGGTCACACCCCTTTTTTAAACCAAAAGATTATGATTTTATTTAAAGTTTGAAAAAGGTTTTTATTATTAAGTGACAAAAATAAAAATTTGTTTTAAAAAAGAATTATTTACATTTTAATTCAGAGAACTCGATGTGCCAAGTCACCTTTACAAAATTCTTTTCAAAACTATTTGCCTCTTTAAAACCGATTTGCGAACAAAGATTCCAGTTAAGGAATTCTGTTGACCGAGGGGAAGGTGTTAGGCCCCCCTCAATTCCGTGGTTCGACCACTGTTGCTTTGTGAAGTATATCAACTAATTCGACACTAAGAGTGTATAAATCACATAAAACACACAACAATCAAATAAACCAACAAAAGCAAAATAAATCTCAAAAATATAATGTCTAGTCCAATTATACATTCTAAAATAAAAAAAATGCAAAAAATATAAATCCTATTCTAAACTAGTCCTAGATTAAGTTCCACCCGACGCCTCGGACCTTCGTCATGATTATCCTCCGGGTACAAAATACCTCGGGGCATTTTCCAGCGAATAAACACAAATACCTCGGGGCTTTCCCCGACCAAATGATACATTTGATTCAAAAAGCAATAAAACCATGTCATTCAACACATGTTCCAAGCATTCAATATTTCACTATTCTTAAAATTTGCCTACCCAACCAACATTTGCCTATGCATTTAATGGCCTAATCATGATACTACCGCATTCGAGGAAATTAATAAATATTTCAAATCAAGTCAATCGATGAACCAAAATTAATCCAAGTTCACTTTATCAAGATCAATCCCTCTCAAATCCCTTTTATACGTCAATTTTTCACACAAAGAAATTATCCAAACGCATGCTAACATCAACTTCATCCCAAGATTAATAATTCATGGATAATTATATCAAACATCAACAAGATCATCCAATCACAACCAACAACACACAATCATAACCTCAATGCACCAAATCAAAATAAAGCGAAAAGAGAAAGTCAAAGAATTGGACCTCAAGTATTAATTTCAATATATCAGAGATAGAACCACGCCCAAAAACCTTGAGTTGAACCTCAACAATGAACAAAAACTCCAAACTGGTATCAAATTCAACCGGACAAATTTGAAAATGACGAAAAAAGAAGTAGCAAACAGACTGAGACTGAAATCGCAAAAAAAATTCAAGAAAAATCATATCCATATCTGAGATCCACTACAGTGACTGTCGGAGTTTACCCAGTGACAATCCCAATTGATCTGTGACAAGAAATTCACTGGAAACAGTCAAACCCAATGCCTTTTCTCTCCCCCTCGATTGATTTCAGATTTTCACCCTTTTTTTTCTCTTCTTCAATCAATTTTGCGTGTACCAATGTGCATGCATATTTTTCTCCAATCAGCTATGTGTGTTGACAAGGTAACTGTGTGTGTATTCTTTCTCCGAGGAGTTTCCCTTTCAATCTCTCACTCTCAATCTCTCTCTATTGTGTGTCTGTGTATGCCATTTTTGTGCGTCTGATGGGATCTGAAATGGAAAAGAAAATGATGAAGATGATGGTCCCTCTTTTTTTTTCTGTGTGTATCAGATATATATAAGTTCCCTTTTTTTCTGTGTATGGGATATATCAATGGAAGAATAGTGAGGTGTGTTATGTGAAGGGAATTAGTGAATGGAAATTGGGGAGTGAATTCTGTGTATTGTTGCTATCTCTATCTTTTGTTGTGTGTATGTTAGAGATTTTTTCTCCCTCTATATATATGGAGCTGTTGTATATATATCCTTAATATAGAAATTATGAGTGAAGGTTCTCTGTGGGAATGTGTAGAATTATGATGAAAAATGGACTGTGAATGTATAGGTCCCGCCTTTCCTCTTGAGTGATTTACTGTGTATATATATATATATATATATATATATATATATATATATATATCAGTGAAGAGTGTGTGAGAATATTATGTCAATTCTGTTAAGGGAAAACACGTGAGTGGGGTTAGGTGGGTAGGGGGTAAGTGGTGAGGTGGGGTGAGTTTGTTAGGGTGAGGTGTAAAAGTTAGTTAGGATAAGGGAATATTAGGGATTGTGGATTTAATTTGTTAGGATTTATTGTATTTATTTCCTTGTGGGGAAAGTGTTGAATAGGTGACAGTGTATGATAAGGTGAGGTAAAAAATGGATAAAGTGAGTTTTGGGGAGGAACAAAATTAGCTGTCTATGATTTGTCTACTATTACCATATATTTGCTTGGAGTAGGTTAGTCCTCGATTTTGTAGCTCCTAACTTAGCCACTTATTTTTTTATCATCTCCGTTGGATGTGGTTATTTTCCCAGATTTCAATACATTGTTTCATTAGTAATCAGCTCACTATGACATCATTGCACAAGTAGTTCATCTCGATTGTCAATTGTTTACCCTTTTTATTTTGCTGAAGTATTCTAATGCATTACTGGAACAACTGCCTGGAGTTTCTACTATAGTCTGACCATATTTTATTGCACTTCACCATCTCTGGTGACATCCAAAGACATCATGCTCTTCATCCATAAAAGTCGTTTACTCTTCAATTGGTCTTCCCAATTAATAGGAGCTGCAAGAATTATCCTTAGTTTTAAGGTCAAGAAGGTACCTAACTCGTGCTATAGTTTTCTGAACAAGCAGATAAATCTCATTCTGTTTGGAATCTTCATAGTCCTTATCTGCTAACTCGAAAAGCCTCCTCTGTTCAATATCATATACCTTTTGGACAAAAAAAGCAAGATGATCTTTCCTTCTTGGAATATTTTTATTTAACGGTACAAAGTGCACCACACACTTGTACATGAACGACTTCGTCGGGACATTATCTCTGCGAAAACTATAGAACAATTCCCTCATATATCATGAGTGTCAATTTCCATCAGTTCTTTTATTGCTTCCTTAGGTTGGTAAAACCACTGCCCTGTGACTATCATGTTTCCTTCCTTGGTCTGAATACTATCATACAATTTTACCCAAAAATATTTTCTCGCTGCTTAACTTCTTTTAGTTGATTGACAACCACAACTAGTCAATAATTGAATCAAGATAACAACAACACTAAAACATAGTAACTTATCAAGGACTAAATAAGGCAAAGAACTTAAAATACTACTATTTGATTGTTGACAAGTTCCATGGTTGTCTTTTGAATTTAGAAACCATTACCATAATGAATACAATAGTAATCAATTTTTTTGAGAACTTATAATAGTAATAGACTAAGAAAATATTACACTATTAAGATAAGTCAACATATTAGTTTTATGTATATATTTTATATGTTACTCCTCTTATGTTTTACGTGTCTACATTTTTCAATATTGTGATACACCTTAATAAAAATTTTCTCTACAACTATTTGACCTATTGGGTGTAAACTGGAAGATTTTCCCGTGTTTCTATAAACCAGTAGCTTTCTGAAAGAAATATGAAAGGATGAGATAAATGGTAAAACTCAAAACAATTATAAAGACTGGTTAAACTCATGATCAGTATGTTTGAAGCTCATATAAAATTCTAGGTTATAGTTGTTCTATAGTTGTTCACATCTTAATCTTTTTGCAAATGTAATTAAAGATAATTTTTGATACCAGATTACTAATTATTGGAATACGAAAGAAATAGTATCTCATTTGTTGCATTAGGGTGGCACTTTCGACTTCAATAGTATGTTTTGTCTTGGTGCCATTGCAACAGATGTTTTCAAGAATGAACTACTTGCTAGACTAATATGACTACTGTAACTAGCACTGATCAGTTGTTGGATTTCGTTAGTTCCCCTATTTTAGATTGACACTAATATGCCTTTTTCCGTTCCTTGTGATTAAGCATCTACCTGATGCTCTTTTGTGTATAAAAATTCTTACTTTATCTAAGTGTACATTTGAATTTCAATAGCATAAACCTCCAAGAGCCAAGCATATTTCTTTTGATCATCAGTACATCAACTTTTTGATAAGATCTATGAAGCTTCTTCAAAATCTTCCGTGGGAAGAATAAGAGGCATATTGAAATGAGTCAACCGTGATAGCTTTGTAATCTATGAGTAACTAAGGATGCATATCCAAATGACACCATACCATGCTCGTTTACTATACTTGCCCATGTCAAACTAGATCTTGCAAAGATTATGATTTGTCTTAAACCACAACCTCTGCACAACAATATTTCTTTATCAAAACATCCATGAATAGCAAAAAAAACTCCAAAGTTGTTAGAAACCAACTTATTTCATTGTACTTTTGGGAATTGACCTCTTAACCTTATATAGAATTATTTTGTTGAGAATGTGTCTATGTGTCTATGCATCTTATTAATATAGTTTTTTTATCTTTTATTTTTCTCAATCTAGTATTATATGTATTTTACAAGGTTATGAAACCTAGTAAGCAATGGACGCAACTTATTAATGATCGATTCAATGAAATCTACAAAAATGGAGTGAAAATTTTTTTGAATTATGTTTTTTGAAAAACAAGAGAAGAACATGAAATATGATGTCCATGTATCAACTGTTGTAATACTACTTTGGGAACTCGTAAAAAAGTTGAGACACATTTAAAAGTACATGAAATAGTTCAGAATTATACTTTCTGATTTCACCGTAGGGAGCGCTTGGGTGAATCGTTATCTGAATCTGAATCTGAAGATGAATATGATGCTGAAATGGAAAAATGTGAGAGTGAATATAAAGTGGAAGAATTATTGAGAGATTTGTATCCTAATTTTGATGGTGGACCTACACACACTGATTGTGATGATTTAATTGACCAGGAGTCAAATCTTGATGTAAAATTTTTTACAAACTATTGAAGGATTGCGAGTAGCCACTGTACCAAAATTCAAAAGTGTCAAAGCTTTTTCTTTGATTAAATTTCTTCACATTAAAATTATGGGATGTTAGAGTAATGCATCATTTACAATGTTATTGAAAATGTTGAAATTCAAAAACCACACATAGCATTTGGCCTATTGTTCTTATTCCTTATAATTTACCACCTTGATTGTGTAAGAAACAAGAAAATTTTATTTAGTCAATGCTTATTTCTGGTCCAAATGGTCCAGGAGATGCAATTGATATATATCTTCAGCCATTTATAGAGGAATTAAATGAGTTATGGAAAATTGGTGTTGAGACATATGATGTATCAACTAAACAAAATTTTATGCTGCATGCATCTTTGTTATAGACCATCAATTACTTTCCAACATATGAAAATTATCTGGATAAAGTACCAAAGAAAAAATGACATGTCTGTGTTGCAATAAAGAAACTTCCTTAATTTGATTGGCTAATAGTAAGAAGCAGTGTTTTATGGGTCATTGACGTTACCTTCCTCTTAGTCACAAATGGAGATATGAGAAGCAGCCCTTTGATGGTACAAAAGAGAAAAGGCAACCACCAAAAAATTATTTCGGTACTGCGATACTTAATCAAGTACAAGATCTTGAAGGGAAACAACTATCAAGAGATCTAAAAAAAGAAAGAAGATATCACATAAAGATAGAAAGAATAACTAGAACAAGAAAAATATCTTTTGTAAGCTTTCATATTGGGAGTATCTTTTATTGCGACATAATTTGGATGTTATGCATATTTAAAAAATATATGTGAGGTTTTTATGGGGAAATTCATGAATATTAAAGTAAATACCAAGGATAAAATTAATACTCGATCAGACTTGCAAGAGATAAACAATAGACAGAATTGCACTTCATCCAAAAGGGGGAGAAAGTTGAAGTTCCAACTGCATGCTACACATTGCCTTCTAATATTTCTCAATGTGTGAACTTAAAAGATCACAAGATATCTAGGTTGAAAAGTCATGATTGTTATGTTCTTCTATAATATCTACTCTCTCTTGCACTTTATGGTATGTTGTCGAAAGAAGTGTCTGAACCACTTATTGAGTCATCTTATTTTTTCAGTGTGCTTGAATCCAAGGGGTTGAGAATTGATAATTTGGAACATATTGAAGTGAAAATTCCAATAACACTTTGCAACTTAGAAAAGGTCTTTTCTCCTTTATTTTTTGATGCCATGGTACACTTGACTATTCATTTAGCTACTGAAGCTAAGATTATCAGGCCTATTCATTATAGGTGGATGTATCCTATGGAACGATGGTTGTATTTTTTGAAATATCTCACTGGTAATAGGGTATGCCCATAGGATTCTATTACAGAGGGCTATATTGCAAATGAGTGTATGACCTTGTGCTCGAGGTATTTGCTTAGAATTGACACAAAATTCAATTGGCCTGAAAGAAATTATGATAGGGGTTTAAAAGAATCTGATGGAGATTTATCTATATTTTATCAACCTGGAAAAACTTTTGGAGCTAAATATCCATGTGAGATTGAGGCCGATGAATTGGAACAAGGACATATATACATATTAAACAATTGTGATGAAGTATTACCATATCTCAAGTATGGAAAACACTCATGTAGTCTCATTTTTATTAGTTCCTTTAGGGTAATTTCTTTTCTATATGAGATTTATGATTCACTTTAATTTTGTAGTGAATTTGCACAAACTCATAAGGATACTATTCAATACTTGTTTGATGTAAAATGGAATCAATAATTTATCAAATGGTTAAAATATAGGGTAAATAATATATAACCATCAAATTTAATATTTTAATATTATATTACCCATTCTAAAGTATTTAGTGCAACCTTATTGATAGGCCGCACAATTGTATAAAGGAGATGATAGTCGGATCATGGAAGATCTGCTTTCACTTTCACGCGGTCTTACCAAATATTCGATACATTGTAATGATTATATTGTTAATGGATATAGATTTCATGTAGAAGATTATGATAAAAAGTTAAGAACTCAAAATTGTGGTATTGTTGTAATTGGCGATAATGGTACTCCTGGTGAGAACGTTGATTACTATGGAGTTTTAACAGAGGTTATTGAGTTGTAATTTGTACCAGATAGAAGAATGATCTTATTTCTATGTAATTGATTTGATGTGTATGATGAAGTAAAGGGAGTCAAAAAATATGAGTATGACTTCGTGAGTGTTAATTTGGGTAGATTTTTGAAAACAAACAAGTCATTTATTTTAGCAGACCAAACATCTCAAGTATTTTATGTTAATGATAATTCCAACAAAGGTTGGCAAGTAGTGAGGAAGACTTAACCTTGTGATTCCTATGAGACATTGGAAAAAATGGATGATGAAATAGTAGAAAATCTTCACAAAAAAATGAAAAAGAACTAATGAGGTAATGTTTTGGTTATCTAAAATAATAATTATATTGTTAGACATTCTTATGACATTATGATGTCTTGTATTACTATATCGTCCCACATTTTTTCATATTATTTTTTTCACTTTTGGTTGTTTTATAGGTTCAAGAAGAAACAATTAAAGATTTAAAATGAGGTCGGATCAATTGAAAAGAGTACTATGTATATATTTGTCGCACCTTATGTTATAAGACAAGGACGAGGACGAGGGCTTAGATCTTTAGTTGAGAAAGATAATATGTCAACTAAGAGTTTATTTCCTCAATCTAGTAATGTTGTCAAGAAATACCCCCAAGAGGTTGAAACAAGTAAGATATTTTATATAACGATTGGAATTGGATTGCTATTGATATTCTAGGTTGTGAACAAAAGATGTCATCAACAATCACACATGTGGTAAATTTATGTGTCATTTATTTATATGAATATAAATGCCAAAGTATAAAATATGATTTATTAGTCTAGGTTATATAGGGATGGATCGAGGAAAAGGGCTTAAATACTCCACCATGTCTGCTAGTCAAGGAATTGAAACCATTGCTAAGAATTTCATGCTTATAGTACATGGAAAATAACACTCCTCCTACTGTAATACCCCATATTTTTGTGCTAGTCTATGAACCGTCGTTCTTACATGTATAACTATAATCCAAGTGATTCCCATGTGAATATAAGTTTCATGATTTTTATCCTCATTTTTGAAGTACTCTTAAGGTTAAAAATGTTCATAGGAGTCACTTAGAGCCAAGTAGAGCTAAGATCCTTTGATTCATCCAAAGATTGGTATTCGATTCTACAAGGGTATACTTTAAACATGTATAACTTTTTATATACATGGAATATTTCATATCAAAACCCACCAAATTGTAGATAATTGAATTAGCTTTCCAACGATACCAGTTTTGCAAAAATTCGATAACCGAGAAAAAAGTTATGTAGTTTTCCGTGAGAGGCAGTAAGCCAACGCGATAGCAATGCAATACATCAAGATCGCATTACGGCATTATTTTTCATGCAAATTAAGTTTTCTTTATGGGTCTAGGGGAATTTTGGTCATTTCCCCTCACCCTAATCCATTTATAACATACAATTTCCGTCCCTAGAAGCATAAAATTGCTCCTTTAATCAATTTTTCTCTCAAGAACAAGATCAAACTAGGTTACCTCAAGATCAAGAATTCCAAAAAACGAATCAAGGTCTGGGTTTCATCTCTCAGACATGATAATCTAAGGTATGTGGGGTTTGAACAAGGACACTCTTCCATTTTTATGACCAAAGTTTTGATTTTTATTAAGGAATTTCATGTTGTTGCAAGTGGGTTTTGCCCAATTTACTTTACTTTGAGGTTATGAATTTATAAATTGTTCAAGTCTTGAAATTACAAGTTATTTCACTTATTTATGTTTGAATTTGAGAAATTATGCTATGAATTGCACATCTCTACCATGAATTGATGTTGTTGAGTATTCCCAAGGTTGAAGTCAAGATTTAAGCTTCATTATGAAATTATGATTATTTGAGTATGTATATATGCTCTAAATCAAGTATGAATTGTGATATTTTTTGAAAATAATGTATTAGCATGATTTAAACAAGCAAGTACTTCGATTATAAAGAAGGTTGATCTTTGATCCTAATCTAAGATAGGAATCCACTTTTATCTATGATTTAAACAAAGTGAAGCATAGTTAGCTTCCATTACACATTCTAGTATTATTTAAAGTGGATTTTTCTAAAACTTTCTGAGCCTAAGTATGGGATAAGTATTTAGCATCGAGTTGGGCTTTATTCCAAGGTTTCATGCCCCAGAACTATGAGCCACCATAGGATTTGATTTATCCCAAGTGGGTTAAGATAGTGATCACTAAAGTTAGGGTTCTATTAGGATGGCAAGGATAGAACAGCTCTCCCTAATGTGGGCAGGACGTTGGACTCCATTTTGCTCACATGGTTTATATCGGTTAGAAGAAACTCCCAAGTTTCCACAGTCTCCCAAGTTCTAAAATTCCTAAGATTCAAAAGAAGTCCTCTATTCTCCTTAAGATAAAAGTATATGTTTTGAAAGCTAGTGTTTTAAGATTTCTCAAGTTCCCAAAGTTTTTCCTGAAGTTCCAAAAATGTCCCCCACTCTTGAAACAAGCCTATTGAGTTAAAGTTTTGAGATAAAGTATTTTCTATGCAGAATGAATTTTAGATTTCATTTAGTTTATAAGATTTGAGAACAAGAAGAGAATACAGAATTTAGAACTAAGTGTAATGACTTATGTAATTTATATTACATACTTTATTATTTCATGATTTACGAGTTTTAGATTTCTGATTTACTCAAGCTATGCGAGTCATTTACATTAGCATGCATGATTCAATAAATATTGATGATATTGTTTACTTATTGCATACACCCCTATATACTCAGTACATCCTCAAAGTACTGATCCATATATATGTTTATGTGCTACATTGTCTCATAATATAGGTACAAGTTGTAGTATGTGCAGTCAGAATCAGACAACTGCAGATTCCAGCCAACAGATGATGAGTCCTCCTATTTCGATGACTTTGATTAGATTTACTATTGTTCTTTACTTTCTTATTCTTATGTATTGATTAGTGATAGTTGGGGTCGCGTCCTAACTAACTATAGTCAGTATAGTAGAGGCTTGACAGATGTCAGTTAGAGTCAGTTATGTAAACTTCAGTTTTCAGTTTTGTTTTGTATAAGCAGAGTTGTATTGTATTCATCTTAATGTAGTTTTGTATCGATCAAGTTCAGAAAAGATTTATTTTCTGCATTTTTCTTCAGATTTATGTGTCTTAATCAGTTGCTCATGAGTTATGTCAGTATAAGGGTTAGCTTGGGATCACTTGTGGTCGGGATTGATTTTTGAGGTCTTAAAAACTTGGTATCAGAGCACAAGGTTCAAGTATCCTAGGGTGTCTGTGAAGCCGTGTCTAGTAGAGTCTTGTGAAATGGTACAAAGACATCTGTACTTTTCTTTGAGTGGCTACAGGGCATTTAGAAAATATTTCCCTTCTTTTAAGTCTTAGATTATGGTATAGAAAGGTCCTCTAAGAAACTTATACAGATTCTCATTTTGCTCTATTCAGACCATCTCTGCCTTATTTTCAAGGTAACAGAAACAGTCAAGCTTAAATATTTACAGATAGAGCTTTCTCAGATAGTCCCTACTGTTAGTTATGGGATTGTACGCAGGCTTAAAAGTATCTCATCAACGCTTTTAAGTTCCGAACTTTGAATAACTTTATTTATGTTCATGAAAATAATGCACTAACACCAAGTTAGATGTTCTTTCAGATCCCTTCTAAGAATTCATAATGTTCATCTATATTTCCCCATCTATAATTTATTCTTGAGATAACATAAATAGCAAGTTCCAGTTCCTCCCCAGATAATGCTCTTAGATTTACTAGCAGAAATTTCAAACTCATACAAAGGGCTTGAGAAGAGCTCCCCAGTGTTTAAGTTCCTTAAGTCAAAAGTCAGATGTTCTTTCAGATCCCTTCTAAGAATTCATAATGTTCATCTATATTTCCCCATCTATGACTTATTCTTGAGATAACATAAATAGCAAGTTCCAGTTCCTCCCCAGATAATGCTCTTAGATTTACTAGCAGAAATTTCAAAAGTCATACAAAGGGCTTGAGAAGAGCTCCCTAGTGTGTTAAGTTCCTTAAGTCAAAAGTCTATGTTCTCACCCATAGGAGTTGTACATTCAAGACAGAATAAGATATGCATTCAAATTTCTCATTAGTTCTTCAATACAGATAGTGCTCATAAGAGGAGATAGTATGAATCTAGATTGTTGAATAGAGTTTGCATTGAGGGATATTGCAACCTGGATTGTTATGATTCATAAGTGGTAGAACCTTCTTATAGTTGAAAGTATGGGTATAGAAGTATAGTGACAAGAAAAGTGGGAATGACAATTGATAGAAAGTATAGAGATAAGTTTTTTCATGCTATCGATTTTTACGTTATGGTAATATGTCTTGATGTGTTCGTTTAATGGATGGTAGAGAATGAATTATTAGTTAAGCTGAATTGTTAGTTGCTTAAAGTACGGAAGGAGTTATTGATGGTATTTATTGTGTTTGAAAGGTATAGGGTATTAATAAAGTGTTTAGTGGTTTAGTATCATTAATTTAGGCTTCCCTTGGGGTAGGAAAAGGGATTTTTAGTTGAAACTTATAGAGCTATGAAAGAATTTAGGTGTTTAGATGGGTGAATAGTAATGATGTGTAGAAGAAGGATGCGTTAATGGATTGTAAATAAGATAGCACATATGATTATAATTGATTATTGTTGTCATTTAAGGATTTAGTGGACTAGTGTTTCTTGATGTCTTATTTTATAGCTTTCAGGCAAGAATGGTAAGGTGGGTTGCTAAATTATGTTTAGAACTAGACCTTAAGTTTGAACAGTGGATGGTTATCTACGTGGGTGTAATTATTTCTTGGCTAATACGGCTAGTTGTATGGAAGTGATCTAGTAGGCTTGAACCATGTATAAAAGAGTTTGAGTTTAGTTATTCGTCATTAAGTATGGTGTTACAAGTATAATGTACAATAGTATGCCTAAGGTGATATGGGGTTGCTTTGTTTTTCGGAGATTATTGAATGTTGTATGTGGTTGGTAGTATTGTTGAATTGCTAAGTGAAAGAAGGATAGTTATATGTTATATGGTGTTATAAATAGCTAAGTTAAGAAGTTTTGATTGATAATGTTGAGTCTTCTGATATGATCTTGATTCTCATGGTTTAGAGAAAAATATAAGTTTCGAGATGTGATATTCGTAGAGTATGAAGGAAGTTAGTATGGTCTAGCAAGGGTTTGGAGATATCCATTTTAAGTGTTAAAGTCTAAGTTGGCGAGTGTTTAACTTGTTACACGATGACTTTGGGGCTACATAAATATAAGAGTTGAATCTCAGAAGGAGGTATTAGCTTTGGGTGTCATAAGTGAAGGTGCAGTCCTTTAGGGTAAGTTTAGTTTTATGTGTATTGACTTTATATCCCAGATTCTAGAGTAAAATGATTGCAGGTTAGATTAGAGTTTATATAGTGGTTCACAGACTTAGAATAATTGCTTAAAGCTAAGGAGGAAATGATAGAATAAGGAACCAAGTCAAGTTTTCAGATTCTAGTAGGGGTGCCAGTATGCTGTAAAATAGCCGTAAGGAAGAATGATGCTTAATCCATTCTTATTTTAGTAGTTTACTTCAGTTATTCTAATATCTACTCATGCCTTATGTGTCAGTTCCATGGTCAAAGTACATGTTCATGCGTATAATAGATAATCATGTATACTTTTAATTCCTAGAATAAGTAGTTCTAGTTCACTCAACAATATAGATTATGTTCCATGACATCATGGATTCTAAACTCAGATCAGGCAGATCATGACTTACGTACTCATGCTATATAGTATGATTAGTTCTTATAACTCCTTTTATGCTCCTAATGATTGGCAAGATTCAGCTTATAACTATGTATGCCCTCAATTCAGATCATTTTGATGAATCTATGATGTTGATTATCTATCCTCTGGCCTCAGTTAAGCGTCAATTTTCATCTCGTATCCTTCCATGCTTCAAGGTCTCATGTTCTAACCTTTTAGTGGCTTCCATTTATTTAATGATAGTGGTGATGAGTAAGTGTTTCTTGTTGATGAAAAATCATTGTATGCTTGTTTTAGCTAAGGCCATACGTGTGAAGTTATATTGAGGCCAAGTCTTTGATACATGTTGTGGTTAGTTGAAACTTGTGTGTGTATATTCTTTGGATAGTGCGTGGGAGTTATTGTGAAAGAGGTTTAGAGAATACAAGGAGTATGTTATTACGGGTGTTTGTTTAGATGCTCATATGTGGTTATAACAATAGGCTTGAATGCCACGTTGGTATATAAGTAGATGAATATGGTGCGCTTTAGTTTCCAACCTTCCCAACCATGGAATGTAAATCTTTAAGTAAATTCATGATCGGAGTTGTCAATAACACATCTCATGTAAGTTTTAGATTTTTTAGGCGAGGTTTGATACCTATTTGGATGGTAAAAATAGTGAGACAATGTGATATGGATGCGGCACATCGTGTATTGCATTGCTAGGGAGCAAAGTGATGCATCGCATATCGCAACGGTAGTCCAGTTCAGTTATGGTGTTATATGTAGTACCCCGTGATTTTGAGTTAGGCTTGACCATGGTGAGAGGAATTAGTTTAGCTTAGACCTTAGTAGATAGGTTTATCAATGCCCATGTGAGAATTAGAAGTTGAATCAAGTGAGTATGGTATTAAAGGGGAATAGTATAGTGAGGGAGTATTCGAGAAGAGTTACTATGCTTGAAAGTAATAAGTGGCATTGCCTAAGGCCTAGAAATTCTATCCTAGATTATAATCTATATGTCTATGTTCCAAACTATAGAGTTGTATAAAATGTTGTGATTCCATAGTCAGATGTCTTGTTCAGATCATGTTCAAAATTCTTTGCTCCCTAATGTTATTAGAATTTCATAAAAGTGTGTTGGAGAAATACTCCATTTGAGTATGGGAAGTCAGTATGATCCAGTTCATATAGCCTGCAATCCAGTGTAGTAGTCAATCAGATAAGCTCCTATAAATTTCCAATTTTTTGATTTAGTCTAGCCTTACTGCCTAAAGTTTCTTGAGTATGTCCATTCCAAGAGGTCATGGGTTTGCATCCATGTAAATTATGAAGTCAGTTCAACACACACATCATGCATCAGTTCAAGTTTTGGATATTAAAGTCATGATTCAGTTTGTGAGTATCCTGTGTATCCTCTCAATCCTTTCCTAGTATTTCAACCAAATCAGTATCATTCGGGGACGAACGATCCGAAGAGGGGGATGTTGTAATACCCCGAGTTTTCATGTTATAAACCTCTCATCTTTTTATTTTCTCACGAGATCAGATCCAACGTAAAGTAATGGTTACTCATAAGTTGACACTCTTGTTTTTATCTCAGCTATATAGCTATTTTTCATGAGAGTTCATGCACTCATATATTAGTTCAGTAGCTTATTATGTTTAAGATTCAGCTATTGAGTTTATTTCACTTTTGTATGATAGCTTATAGCCTCAGATTCTTCAGTGTTTACAGCTTAATTAGCCACATTCGAGGACGAACGTTCCAAATTGGGAGATAATGTAATACCCCACATTTTTGTGCTAGTCTATGAACCATAGTTCTTACGTGTATAATCTATAATCCAAGTGATTCTCATGTGAATATAAATTTCATGATCTTTACCCTCATGTTTGAAGTGCTTTTGAGGATAAAAATGTTCATAGGAGTCACTTAGAGCCAAGTAGAGTTAAGATCCTTTGATTCATCCAAAGATTGGTATTTGATTCTACAAGGGTCTAATTTAAACATGTATAACTTTTTATATACATGGAATTTTTATCTCAGGGCCCATCAAATTGTATATAATTGAATTAGCTTTCCAACAATACCAGTTTCGCAAAAATCCATTTACCGAGCGAAAAGTTATGCAGTTTTCTGTGTGAAGCAGTAAACCGACGCAATAGCGATACGACGTGTTGAGATCGTGTTATGGCACTATTTTTCACACTAATTCAGCTTTTTATGGGTGTAGGGGCATTTTGATCATTTTCCCTCACCCTAATCCATTTATAACATACAATTTCCGCCCCTAGAAGCATAAAATTACTCATTTACTCAATTTTTCTCTCAAGAACAAGATCAAACTAGGTTTCCTCAAGATCAAGAATTCCAAAGAACGGATCAAGATCCGGGTTTCATCTCTCAGATATGATAATCTAAGGTATGTGGGGTTTGAACAAGAGCACTTTTTCCGTTCTTGTGCCCAAAGTTTTGATTTTTATTAAGGAATTTCATGGTTTTGCAAGTGGGTTTTGCCCAATTTACTTTACTTTGAGGTTATGAATTTATAAATTGTTCAAGTCTTGAAATTGCATGTTATTTCACTTATTTATGTTTGAATTTGAGAAATTATGCTATGAATTGCACATCCCTACCATGAATTGATGTTTTTGAGTGTTTCCAAGGTTGAAGTCAAGATTTGAGTATGTATATATGCTCTAAGTCAAGTATAAATTATGATGTTTCTTGAAAATAATGTATTAGCGTGATTTAAACAAGCAACTACTTTGATTATAAAAAAGTTTGATCTATGATCCTAAGCTAAGATAGGAATCCACTTTTATCTATGATTCAAAGCAAAGCAAAGCATAGTTAGCTTCCATTACACATTCTAGTATTATTTAAAGTGGATTTTCCTAAAAAGTCTTGAGCCTAAGTATGGGAGTAGTATTTATCACTGAGTTGGGCTTGATTCCAAGGTTTCATGCCCCAGAACTATGAGCCACCATAGGATTTGATTTACCCTAAGTGGGTTAAGATACTGATCACTAAAGTTAAAGTTCTATTCTGATGGTAAGGAAGAACAACTCTCCCCAACGTGGGAAAGACGTTGGACTCCATGTTTCTCACATGGTTTATGTCGGTTAGAAGAAACTCCCAAATTTCCACTGTCACCCAAAGTTCTAAAATCCCTTAGATTCAAAAAAAGTCCTCTATTCTCCTTAAGATAAAAGTATATGTTTTGGAAGCTAGTGTTTTAAGATTTCTCAAGTTCCCAAAGTTTTCCCCAAAGTTCCAAAAATGTCCCCCACTCTTGAAACAAGCCTATTGAGTTAAAGTTTTGAGATAAAGTATTTTCTATGCAGAATGAATTTTAGATTTCATTTAGTTTACAAGATTTGAGAACAAAAAGGGAATACAGAATTTTGAACTAAGTGTAATGACTCGCGGAATTTATATTACATGCTTTATTATTTCATGATTTACGAGATTTAGATTTTCAATTTACTCAAGATATGCGAGTCATTTACATTAGCATGCATGATTTTATAAAGATTGATGATATTGTTTACTTATTGCATGCACCCCCATATACTCAGTACATCTTCAAAGTACTGATCCACATATATGTCTATGTGCTACATTATCTTATAATGTGGGTACAAGTTGTAGTATGTGAAGTTAGAATCAGATAGCCACAGATTCCAGCTAGCAGATGATGAGTCCTACTATTGTGGGGACTTCAGTTAGAATTACTATTGTTCTTTACTTTCTTATTCTTATGTATTGATTACTGATAGTTGGGGTCACGTCCTAACTAACTATAGTCGGTATAGTAGAGGCTTAACAAATGTCAATTAGAGTTAGTTATGTAAACTTCAGTTTTCAGTTTTATTTTGTATAAGCAGAGTTGTATTGTATTCATCTTAATGTAGTTTTGTATCGATCAAGTTCAGAAAAGATTTATTTTCTGCACTTTCATTCAGATTTATGTGTCTTAATCGGTTTCACATGAGTTATGCTAGTATAAGGGTTAGCTTGGGATCACTTGTGGTCCTAAGCACTGTGTGACGTCTCGGAATAAATTTTTGAGGCGTTACACCTACATTTATTAATCAAGTTAAGAAATACACTCAAGAATTTGAAGCAAGTAAGTATTTGTTCAAATATATTATGTTTTTCCAAATAAACTATATATTTGATGAACTTTAATGATATATTTCTTGATTTCAGGTGCTATAGGAAAGTTATTAGAGCAAAGACCTAGATATTTGAGCTCCTCTTTAGGGATTTCTGAAAAAAGGTGGAATCTTTAAACAAGAGCACCCTTTGTGCTAACCAACATGTTTGAACTCCATTTACAATCACAAGTTCAAGTTCTACCATGCCTTCTACTCAAGAAATGAAAATAATGGATAAAGATTCTTTGATTCTTGAGAAAGAGGATATGCAATCCAATATTAGTTGCCTCTATCTGTTGATCAAGTCATACAACACTCTCAAAATGTTGAAAAAGGTATATTTTGAATTCATATGTTATTAATTTGTTAAAGTAAAATTTATTGTTGTAGTTTTTACCAAATTATAAAACTATAGGTTCATCTAATCATGAAAAGGTAAAATGAGTTCGAGGTAGCAATAAGTGCAAAGAAGTCGCTGCACTTGAAATTGGAGAAAAGCTGAAATTAACCTTTTACGATAATCGAACGGTTGGAAAAATTGACAAACTATTTTTGAGTCATTTGGAACAAATTATCCATGATCGTAATATATATCCACTAGGAATATCATCATGGAGTGATATTAGCCAAGAAAAATTGAATCACATGTGGACAACTATTGAGGTAATTAACATATCTATATCTGATTCAGATATTTTTTAACTATAGAAGCTCTGATTATTCTTATAAAATCTGAGCCCACCATGTTGTTCATGTTCTGATCCTTTCTTGGTAAAAAAGTTTTATAGTATTTTCAATGCATTAACTTATCCATATTTTAATTATTGCAGGATAAATTTAAAGGTGTTGAACTGAGTGATCATTGTGAACATATTTTGAGATGGATGAATGAGTTATGAAATAAATTGAGAGGATAGTTATATGTAAAATATGTGAAGAATAAGTCACTTCCACAAGCTCTACAGAATAATCTAAATGGAACAGACAAGAAAGAATGGGAGTAATTGGTAAAGGAATATTTTTCTTCAAAAACTTTTTAGGTATACAAATACTTTTATCTATATTTCTCGTGGGGATTTAGGCAACTCTCTATTTTTTTTATAATTTTTATTTGGATTATTAAAAGTTATCTTATTGTTTTACAAATATGGAAGAGAAGTAAAAGGAATGCAGCAAACCGAGCTAAGTTGATGATGCTTCATCACATGGTAGCAACCCTATTCGAGATATTATTTTTGAAAAGGTATTATAATAAAGTTATTTTTCTAAAAAAAATTGTGGGTGTTATTTGACATGTTTGTCTTTGATGTAAAATGGGAAGAAAAGATGACAATTCACCAGATTTGGGGACTATTTCTATGAGAGTTGAAAGAAATATAACAAGCTCATTGAACCTGAAACAATTCAAAAATATATGTGTGTGTTAAATTCAATATGTATATTAATTAGAACAAATAGTGGATGCAGAGCCACTTTATCTAGCATAGAGATTGTTGAAAAGTGTTTTGGACCTCAAAATCTTAGCCATGTAGTTTCCTTTGGAGGTTGATTAAAGGCAAAAGTCTTAAAAGGTGGCACTTTCTTCAAGGCTGAATTATTGTCCAGACTACGTTCTACTCAAGAAGAAAATAAATACTTAAATGAGGAAAATAAATCCTTGAATGATCATTTGTCTACCTTAGAAGATGAGATGAAGGAAATAAGGAAAATGAAAGAATTCTTCACTTCTCAATAACCACAAGTCAGGGCTACAACATCGTTAATTTCAACTGAATAACCACTGCCTTATGTTCTCTAAGTTAGTAACTATATACCTTCTCACTCTCCTCTAGATATTTATTATATTGGTTTGAAAAATTTAGGATGCATAAATGGTAGCAAGTAGTTGGTATCTGTAGCATGATTCTCACTATTTTATCATACTTTTTCCCTCTATTAGCTGGTACCGAAGTTGTTCCACTTGAGCGTGATCTGTTTTATGCCTCTACTATGATTTACTAAGCATATTCCCATATGCTATTAGCATAATAGTATAATTGGTAATTCATGTTATTTTCTTTGACTTGGTTATGTTAAATCCCATGAGACATAGCTTGCTGATCCTAAAATAACATTAACATCCAAACCCCAGTAAAGGAATATATACCTTGATCCTATTAAATTAAAAGAATTGAAGAAAAATACCTAATGTATAGATTGGTTAAGGAGCCTAAGTTGTGATGTATGAAAAATTTCAATGATTTACTTAACATTCGTTAAATGATAATATTCAAAGGCCTCAACTATAACTCTAGAATAAAAGGTGTTGCAGTATCTATCTTGACAAGGCAAACACTTATGGAATCAATAGAAGGGGTGTGTATAATTTCTTTTATAATTACTGTAGAAGCATTAGATATTGTGACAGTGTCCCAATAATAATCACCAATGTAAAAGTACTTTGACGTAATGTGATCAGAAAAGAAAGCCTAAATCACTTATAACTAGTCATGCTTAATAATATGCCAACAAGTTTGAAAATATTTATCGTGCATGCCATCTGGACCTGCTACAGAGGGCTCATAGAGAACACCATAGTTTTCAGCTCTTCTAAAGTAGGGTCTTGTTGGAGAATGTTATTCTGATCATCAATCACCAACCTAGGAATATAGTTAAGGAATTCTTCTAGAACAACCTCCTCTTCTTTAGTAAAAATCTCTTGAAAATGGTCACAAGCAGTGCTTTCTTTATCCGGCACTATATTTTTTCACCTCATCCTATAGAAGAAAAGTTATAGCTTTTTCCATAATGTTTAATAAATGAATTTACTAACGTTCACATGTTTCTATCGCTGTTAGCATCAGAACTCTCTGTCGGTGTGTGGTTAAAATGTCAAGCTGCATCGCTGACTTGTGGTGCATATATTTGAAGGAATTCAAAATTTATAATATAGATTCGATAGCTAGTCAGCTGAAATTATTTGTTGAGACATTTACGTAGAAATTATGTTGATATAATTGCATTCATGTCACATAGTGAAATTTGTAGCGGGGTGACATAAGGGCATTAAGCCTAAAATAGTGTTCAAGAAGTCTGATTTCCTGAGTTGCACAAGGCAAAACACTACTAGCAAGTTCCTCATTCAACAAAATCGGAAGGGGTGGCATTTGTCTCATAATCCCTGGCATATTTCTCATACTGCAGCATAAACAACATTATCAGTAGAATTATATGTCATCTAAATCTATCCTATTAAGTGTAAGGAATATAATAATAATATTACTCGTTTAAAATTGTCGTTATGTTATTCCTTGTTAGGATAAAGATATCAAAGTTGTCCTGCGACTGCCAGTTTACATATTAATATCAGATATCAGTTGATATGCATAACAAAATATAGTTAAGTATTGAAATCCTCCACCTTAAAGTTGCAACCAAAAATAAGAAAAGAAACAAAGTATAACATGCAAAATTAATTGATGCCATCTTTTCACTAAAAAATTTTGTTCTATAGAGAGACTTGCAGGTCCTTTGGTTGGTAAACTACCTACTGTATTTTAATTGAAAGAAAAAGAAAACATATCTGTGTATCTTCAAATAAGTGATTGTATATATTGTGGAAAAAATGTAAAAACTTGCATTAGCTTTTCAGTGAATGCCTATTTCCAGTTAGCTTGTCCCTGATAACACTTGGTCCTAGATTTCCTTTAGAACAACCATCAGTGTTGAGCTTGTAGAAGTCTACTTTTAGTCTTGACCAAGTAACTGAAATATAATTGATCTTATCCTTTTCCATTTTAGTGATGTTGAACAAAGTGTATTGTGAGGCTTTATTTCTGTATGGCCGCCATTGCAGTACTTTATTCTTTACGTACTTACTAGAGTTTGGCATAGGTTGAATCTACTAATTACTCGTTCAAGAATGTTTTTTTGAACTATAAATGGTTAATAAATCTCAAAGCTTTTCTAATTAGTTTTTCTTATTTTGTTGCAACGTTCATTGATATTTCAAGATAACATTTAGACTACTTTTGAAGTGAGTGGTTTAACTATTTCTAGTGTAAACTTTACATAAATTATTATATTGTAACATTAATTATTTATCATTTTAAAAAATTTTACACTTACAGATTCTAAAGACTTGCACAAGTCAAGATGCAAGCTTTGAAGATGCAAAAACTCATTATTATTTTGCTATGAATGTTGTGAAAATTTTGATATCATACACTCTAACTCGATCGGGATGGTAACTATATTTTTTTAAAACAAATATTGAAACTAATATCATGGGATGTAAACTATGTTGTTTGATCTCTAATTATATCATGTTTTAATATCGAGATTCTTGATAGTAAATTGATGTATATTTATTTGATGAAATTTAAAATTTTGTGATATTAGGCTCTCTTGTGGTCAATTATAGACTAGAAATATTGCTCGTTTTTAAATGTTTATCTAGGACTAGAGATGTTGCTCATCTTTAAAGGTTGATCTAGGAAAATAATTTTTCTTGTTGCCAAAGGATAATCTAGGACCAAGTATTTCTCATCCCTAAAAGATAATTTAGTGCCAATTAATTGTTGGGAAAAAAGAGGTTAACGACCAGGTAGTTAGTCTATTTGAGAGAAGATATACCATCGCTAAATGATAATTATAATTAGGTAGTTAGTCTATTTGGGACGAGCTATATTGTCGCAAAAGGATAATTACGATAAGGTAGTTAGTCTATTTGGGACAAGATATACCGTTACTAAAAGAGAATTATGACACGGTAGTTAGTCTATTTAGAACAAGATATATCATCGCAAAAGGATTATTATGACCAGATAGTTAGTCGATTAGGTCAAGATTGACTGTCTCTAAATAATAATTACGAACGGGTTTTTTACCGTCTCAAAAAGATTTTAAGGACTAGCTTATTAGAGTTGTTGCTATTGATCTTTTGTGTAGGATCATGTTAGGACGAGATGCGAACAACTTTTACCGTCCTAAAAGACCAATTGGAACATGATTTGGACTTTCTGGGATCAAATTTCCCTTCCTTATAGGTTGTTTTTCTTGTAGTGATATATGATTAAAGTTTTTTCTTTATGTTGACTATCAAGCTCTATTTTCAACTCCGAGAAAAAGCAAGTATAAAGTACCACAATGGCTCATCCTTGTTGGGTTTCACATGATTTTGGGATGATTTATTTGTCTCTTTATATTTTTTTGACCAATTCTCACTTTTGAGCAAATATTTGAATTTAATTAGACTAAAATTTTATTTCTTATTATTGTATATTAGAGTCAATCAATTAATGGTTTGCCCGATGTTGGTCCACTGAGGTGGAGCTAGTTTATGAATTTGGATCACAATTCTTTTTCTTTAAAATTTTTGAATAAATTATTTATATACATCATGAATTTTTAACATAAATACCATGCTTGAGCCAAAACTTTGTTTTATTGAACTCGTAGCTACCATCATGGTTCCATTATTTTTGGGGCCATCTTATATAGTTCAAGTTTCAAATGTCTAGTTCTTAGCATGCACTGGGGGTTGTTGCGTCCAATAATTAATTTATTGGGCTTTAGATCATATATGTCTTTATATGGCTGTGGATAATTATCACCTCTTCAGCTAATTTTTGAGTTTCTCAAAATTCATTTGCCATCATGATATTAGTGTCAAGCATTCATGGTTTTATCCAGTGTTAAGGTTTCATTTTATATTGTCTACACTCTAGTTGTTCAATCTAAACTCGGTGGAGGTGGCCGGGTGTTGAGCCCCATAATTGTTGAATCCTGAATCATTTATCTCCTTATCTGTTCTAATAAAAATTTAATCTTTTAAGCTAACTTTAAAATTGAGTTAAACATAACATCCCTTTCTTATCAATCATAAAGGAAAAACTACAAGAAGTAGCATACTTAAGACTTAAATTATAAAAAATAGCAACACTTTAATGAAATTACATTGTGTAGAAAAACTAGCATTATTTTAAGTGTGGTCCCCCACTTACTGCCTTTTAGAAGTTACCACGTTTGAGGTTCCTTTTTTCACGCCCCATATCTTTCTCTTTCCTTTAATTGCTTTTAACTTTACCATTTTTCACTTTTAATCTTAAATTTTCTCTTTCAAAAAATTTCCCATGTAAATGCTTTTTGCACGATCTGATAAGGATAGTGTTTCTTAATTTTAGGTGTCTAATAAATTCATTTATTGCATGTTATCAATTTATCAATTTTTTTTTATTTTTCGTACTTCCCCCATCATTAACAACTTCAAATTTGAGGGTTTTATGCTCTAATGGCAGAAAAAACATCAAAATCACTTACAAATACAGGTATACCACCTATTGATTTTTGGTCTAAGAATGCACCATCTTTGAGTCTTGGATTAACTCAAGAAGAAGTATTTAAAGTTATTTCTACTCCTATAGAGTCGAAGTAATCAGTGAGTAAGAAGGCGCTAAGGTCCAAGTTTCATAACAACCCTATGAAAATGGATGATATTTTGAAAAAAAAAGGTTGAAAAAAACTCCTCCTCCAAAAGACCAAAAATTTTAAAAATATGAGAAGAAAAAGAAAGCTAAAAGAATTGCAGAGTCAAGTAATGTTGATGATGATGTTGAAAACTCTTCTGCTAATGAATCGAAAAAAGACAAGAAGGAAGAGGTATTTTTTGGTGTATATGTATTTTTATTTATTGATTTATATTTTAGGGATTTTAGTGAAGATGATATTATTTTGGGGTAATATGTATTTTTGGTGAAGCTGATATGTATTTTCGTCAAGCCAATATATATTTTGGTGAAACTGATATGTAATTTGGTCAAGCTGATAGTTTTGTGTTAATATGTATTTATTTGTATTTCTATGTAAAATACATATGCTAAGTTGCATGTATGAAAAATACATTTATATATGAACTATTTTATGAGGAGTTTTTTGCCTATATGGGAATTTGCGTATGTATTTGACATAAGAAATACATATAGTTCAACATACTTGAATAACAACATAGTTATCGAATACATTTTACCCAAAGCATATGTATTTTTCTAATAAAAAGCAAATGTATTTTGTCTTTTAAATTTTAAAATACATAACTGCATTTTGTGTTAATATGTATTTTATTTATATCTCTATTTTAAATGCATATGCTAAGTTACATGTATGAAAAATACATTTATATATGAACTATTTTATGAAGAGGTATTTGCCTATATGTATTATTTTTTATAATTGATAGGTATTTTCATTATATTGGAATGTTTGAAATGTATATATGCACTTCATTTATATTATTGTCATGTTCAATATACATTTAATCTATATGGAAGCATTTGTATCTATATACATACATATCCATTTTCATATGTATTTTTGTGTAGTCATGGTTTTGTTTTATGTTTTGTTCAATATATATATGAATATTTGTATGTATTTTGTTGTTGAGTTCATTTGTGTTTGTTGTTTTTAATAGTGTTTTAAGGTATAATTTTACTTTGTATAGGTGTCACGTCATGAAATATTCATGGCAAGAAAACTTTCAAGGTTTGCACCATATGCTGCTACAGTGATAATGATATTGAGGAAAGTTTACAGAGCTTATTAACTAAGAAGCAATACAAATATTTTTGTGACAATAATATTTTTGGGTATTTCATGAAGAAGAAACACAGTATAGCTCAAGCACAGTCGTGAAGATTTATTATGTCCCTCGAGACAAAGAGAAGTTCTACTTCAGCGATAGTAATTTCGGCTAATGGCACTTCTTTATGTTTCACTCCTAGGAAATTTACTATTATTACTGGGTTGAATTGTGTCGGTAATACGTATCACTTTGTTTTTGATGAGGAGGTACCTAATAGGATTGTTAACCAGTATTTCATTGGTCTAAATTATAAACAAAAAAGATAATTATTTTAGCAGTCTCGGACAAAGTTTGGGGGAAGAACAATATGAGGATTCCGAGAAGTTAGCAGTTCTGTATTTCCTTCATTCTTTTGTTTTATCTAATGTTGATATTGTTGTTATACCAAGACTCTATTTTGATTTGGTGGAGAGTGGTAGATATAAGGATTTTCCATGGGGGACTTTATCATTCGAGGATGTAGCTAAAATTTTGAACAATAGGTTGAAAGCAGGTGGACAATTTTATTTGTTATAGGGAATGCCACTTTCTATTCAAGTGTAGTTTATGAGTGTTGTTCGAATATGGCACGAAAGGTTGCTTCCAAGGTAGACAATTGAATTCCCCGATTATTAAACTAGAAGACAAATGCACCTCATCCACGCTTTGAGTATCTGATGGCGGCTATGTTCAATGGAGATGGCAAGGTTTGTACTGTATAAATACATATGTAATAATATATATTATTTCTAGTAATATGTAATTTTTCTAATAAATATATAGTCTACATATATAAATTTACTTTACAATTTTATTACAGATACTCTAACATACATTTTGTATATTTTCTAGGTTGTATTTAAGAATACTTGGGCAACTCAAAGGGAAATTTAAAAGTTTTATAGACCACAATAGGAGAGAGTTGTAGATGAACCTTCAGTTAATTCTGATGATGATTTTCAAGATCAACCACCAAAACAAATTTATGAAAGATCCAAAAAGAAACAAAAGGTTGACTCATCAACCTCACAAGTGAAGAAACCATTGAAGAAACAAAACACAAACCTATTATTGATCATACTCAAAAGAGAAAACCACTTCCTCGTACCTCAAAGGTCCCCAGTTTGAAGACACCAGTTCTTAAACCCATTCAAACACGACAGTTAACTGCTTCAAATTGGTAGAATATAAAGCTGTAACACCCCGAGAGTACACCCTAGTGATGATAGGCAAATTTACACGCCTATAGCACTAGATTTTGCCCATATTTTAGCCAAGTTTTGAGAACAAATTATATATTTCATGCACTTTTAGTCCTTTCTCCTGTAAGTGAGCTAACGAACATGATTAGCAAGTTTTCAGGTATAAATGATGCAGAATTCAGCATTTTATGGATAACTTGACGCCAAAGAAAGCTTCACGAAGGAAGGAAGAGGAATCTTGGACGCCAAGGACCAAAAGTGGTGCATGGAAAATCTGTCCCGGGCAAAAACAGTAATTCTGAAGACTTTGGGGACTAGCAGTAACTTATTAGGATAATAATGCAGTAATTTATTAGGAGTAGGATAATGATGCAGTAACCCAGTAGGAATGGGTTAAGTAATGCAGTAGCTTAGTAGGAATAGGATATGGGTATTATAAATACCCTATTTTGCTAGAGATTTTAATAATTCTCATCTTACCTTACAAATCATTCACTACTACTTTTTATTCTTCCATTAATTCTACTTTTTATTCTTCTTCTATTCATCTAATCAATTCTTAATTTCCACAACAAGAGAAACGTTACTACTGCAAGGGAAATTCACGCCTAACGCCTACCACACTATTACTACACGAAATCTTTATTGTGGTATAATAACAATGTCTATTGTGATTTCCTTCGCACTCATGGGTAACTAAACTTCTCTGTTGGGGTTATGGAAGCCATATGAGATACTATCTATTGCTATGAGTTTGTGAGTTCGCGACACGTATGCTGCTTATATCATTATTCTCTTCATCTTAATCTAAATTCTTTGTGGTTGCAAACGCATAGAATAACGCCAGTATAGCATTAACTTGTTCGAAAGAAAAGTTATATGTCTAGAAAAGAGATAATGTCAAGGTAATAGGGTCCCATCCCCTATTAAAAAGTTAGTGCCGTAACTGGATTAACCTCTTGAAGAATTTGTACCGTTAGATACGCTTTAAGCTCAAAAGAGTTAAAGTGAAATAGTCCTTGTTTAGGTCGAAAGACGCTTGGATTTACCATCGAATACAATTCTCTATAAGCACATGCATGTCTGAATTCCGCACAACTCATAGTCAATAGAGACGTACAACTCATAAGGTGGACATAACCCCAACTTCTCAATTCTCATTGTTTTACATCTTACCAAACATTCTTACTTTTTACTTTGCTATTTTCCGTTTTTTCCTTAATAATTTGGTTACACTTTACAATCCCCCCTTTTACGAGACTTGCACTAAAAGTCTAGTAATCTTTGCTTACTTGTTGACCAAGCTATTCCCTGAGGGATCCATACCCAACCCAGTTGGGTTCTATATTTGACAACGACCTCTTTACACTCCTACGAGAGCTGTAGATTGAGCGTTATCAAAAATTGGCACCGTTGCCGGGGAATACGAGTGTCAATTAAGTTCGTGATAATTACTAGACCCTTTGGTCAAAGATTCTCATACTTTTACTTTTAGTTTTTGTTTTTGTTCTCTGCAGGTTTTTATTTAGTGCATGCCCCATACTCGAAGTTCTGGTCAACCGTTATTACCTATCAATCCTGAACCACAACGTATTGATAGAATGGAGGCACAACACGAAATTGAAAGGATGGCTGCTCAACAGGAATAGGCGAGACTTGCTGCTCTAGCAGCCGCTCAAGTACATCAACAAAATATTGATAACCCTGGGCGAGCAATAAATCCTGACGACGAGGACCTAGGTGATGACGAGTTACTAAACCCTAGGCATGCTGCTGAGATCGCAGCACCTGCCAACAGAAGAGATCATCGAGCTAGGTTTAGACCTGAACGCCGAGCTATGCAACCAGTTTTCGACGATGATGATGATGATCTTGACGGAGCCGGAGCCACAGGAGCCATTATTCCTCCACCATTGGCACCCGGAGCCAAGTTCAATATCACAAGCACCATGATTCAGTTATTGCAACTTAAGGGATTATTTGGTGGACTAGCAGGCAATGATCCGAATATGCACCTCATCAACTTTATTTCTATATGCAAGTCGTTTGACAATCCTGGTGTTGGTCAGAATGCAATTCGGCTATGCTTATTTCCATTGTCTCTATCTGGAGAGGCAACTCTATGGTTGAATGGGTTGACTCCTGATTCTATTACAAATTGGAGGCAATTGAGAGACTCTTTCCTAGAAAGATTCTTTCCGCCATCCAAAAGAGCACAATTGAGAGATGAAATCAGCAACTTTCGGCAGCTTCCAACTGAAGCCCTTCATGAAACATGGGAGAGGTTCAAGACAAAGCTAACGAGGTGCCCAAACCATCACATGACTAATGTTCACCTAATGGAGATACTATACAGAGCCTTGAATTCAATAACTAAACCAGTGGTGGATAATGCGGCTGGAGGATCTTTTATGGACCTCACCTTTGGTCAAGCAAGCAATATGCTAGATCGGATGACGAAACAAAGTAGAGCTTGGCATACCAGGGATTCTGAGGTAGCAAGCCCCACTGTATCTATTGGCATGACTGCAGACCAAAGGAGAAGAGAAGAAGAACGTGATCAAGATATGGCGCACATGAAAACACAAGTGGATCTTCTTACAAAGCATTTATTATCAGGGAAGACCGAAAAAGTCAAAGCTATTGCGTCAAAAGGAAGAGATGAATCTGATTCGGAAGAAGAGGCCAACTACTTGAACTATTATGATAAACCTGGAATCAAGGACCAAGGTAGTTGGAAGAACAAGAATGACAATAGTGGTTTGTATGTTCCCCCTGGAAGACATGACGCCACCACATCTAGTTCTGGAAGTATGGAAGACATGATGGCTAAACTATTGAAAGAAGTGGAAACAACTAGCGCGGGAGTAATGGAGGTGATAAATGATTTGTCCTCTATGAAGCAATTAGTTGATTCACATTCCACTTTAATCAAGAAAATAGAGCAGCAATTGAGCCAACTTTCAGTAGCACTCAATCAAAGAAAGGCTGGCACTTTACCTAGAGACACATTGCAAAATCCAAGGAATGATGGATCATGCATGGCTATTACTACTCGAAGTGGTAAGGTGCTGGAAACTTCATCCAAAGTCAAGCAAGTGGTCAACGATGTAGCGGACAACGATGATAAGGCTAATGAAGAAAACGCCATAGAAGCTGACCAAGACGTCCATGACGCCACCCCTAGTAGGTTGCAGCCTGAGACTACCAAAATTTGAAATCAAGAGGAGAAGAAAGTCGTGGAGAAAATAATTCCATATCCATCACCACCTTTTCCTCAAAGATTGAAGAAGCAGGCGAATGATACAAGGTTCAGCAAATTCATGACGATGTTAAATCAGCTAACCATTAATGTTCAGTTGGTGGAGGCACTTGAAAAAATGCCTGGGTATGCGAAATTTATGAAAGACCTTTTAACAAAGAAGCGGGCAGCAAGCTATGAGTTTAAAGATACCGTTCATCACTGCAGCGCAATCGCTACCCGATCACTAGTTCAGAAGAAGGCTGACCCCGGTGCTTTCACTATTCCTTGCACGGTTGGATCTATGAATTTTGCTAAGGCATTGTGCGATTTGGGAGCTAGCATCAATTTGATGCCACTATCCATCTACAAGAAGTTAGGGTTAGGCGATCCGACACCAACCAATATGAGGCTCGTGATGGCTGATAGGTCGGTAAAACGACCTGTGGGTATCATGAATGATGTGTTGGTGAAGGTTTCTTCATTCATCTTTCCTGCAGACTTCGTTATTCTGGATTGTGAGGCGGATTCTGAAGTTCCCATAATCTTGGGACGTCCTTTCCTTGCAACAGGAAGTGTGCTTATTGACATGAGAGCTAATGAGCTTTTATTTAGACTGAATGACGAAGTGGTCTGCTTTGATATATGCAAAGCAATGAAGCAGCCCAGCGATATGAATGTGTTCTCTGTAGATGATGGTCATCATGAGGATAAGAAAACATTATGTGTAGAGAAACAGCTTACTGTTGAGCCTTTGTCTGCTGCGCCACTGAATGATGAGCATGAGGACAATGAAGATTATGAAGAACTTATGGGTGCTCTAACAGAAAAAGAGTCCTATTACCATACTCCTAAGCAACCGGACCTTGATCTTAAGAATCAACCATCACCAACATCGAAGACTTCCATTGAAGAGCCACCAATGCTAGAATCAAAAGAACTCCCTGATTATCTAACGTATGTGTTCTTGGAAAGTGGAAATATACTTCCGATAAGTGTGGTGGATGAGTTAAGTGAACAGCACGTAGAGACTCTCATCTCTGCTCTGAAGAGATACAAGAGAGCTATGGGTTGGACTATTGATGACATAATTGGTGACCCTCCGAGGAGACGTATGAGTCATCTCGAAGAAGATTGCATGCCTACAAGTAAGCCTCATCATCTTCTGAATCCATTCAGAAAATGATCCACCCTCTATCTCGATGAAGTCTAAGTACTCGAGGTAACTATGTCGTGCCGCGACAATAAATCAAGCACTAGATGGGAGGCAACCCATCGTTTATCATTTTTCATTTTTCTTTCATTCTATTGCATGTTTGCTTTTGATAAATAAAAATCCAAAAATAAGAGTCGTGCCACGACTAAAACTAAGGCGCTTGATGGGAGGCAACCCATCATTCTAATCGTCTTTGTTGTTTTTGAGTAAATGTAGGTGCAAAGAGGTGTAAAACGAGGAGGTCAGTTTCAAATTTTAATTTGGACGTATTGCATGTTAAAGGTGGTAAGTTAGGAATGAAGAAGCAAAAGGCTATGGATTGAGCATTGCTCATGAAAATATAGGCATCGAACAAGGCTAGGCCTAGGTAAAACTAGGCCACGAACAAGGCAAGGCCTATACTATGGCCTAAGGTCTCGGAATCTAGTGTGCCATAGCATAGGCGCCGCCCATGCCCAAGTATGCCATAGCATAGGCGCCGCCTATGCTAATTCCTTTTGTCTCTGAATCTCATATGCCATGCTAAAGGCGCCGCCTATGCCTAGGAATGCCATGGCATAGGCGCCGCCTATGCTAAGATAATGCTTTGCAAAAGGCACCGCCTATTACAAGCATAGGCAAAGCAAAAGGCACCGCCTATGGTCACTTTTTGTCTCCAAATCCGATTTTAAATGGGTCAAAACCCAACCCAACCTTTTCCTATATATATGAGACTTAGTCTTGAACCAAAAAAACATTGAAAACCTAGCTTATGCGCCGCCCATAGCCTCCAAATCCTCTCAAAAATTTTCTTTTGCTATTTTTCTTCACAAGAACATCATCCAAAGGCATCAATCAAGTAAGTACTACTCTGTTCTTCATTTATCTTCCGTAAGTACTATGTTACTACGCCTATTATGAATTGCTAAATCTTGAACAAGTATTGGTGATGGGAATGTGTTTGAATTATTGTGATGCAACCAAGTGAGTGAATGAATATGTAAGGATGATCTTAACTTATTTCCAACTTGAATTTGATTTTGATGCATTGTCATACTTTTGTGGAATCGAATTGGTCCCAAATATTGCATAATCTTGTTACTTGAATACTTACATGTTGGAATGACTTGTTCATCGGAATAAGAATTATGGTTGACTACCAACATATGAGGTTGCGATTATTTCTAGATGCTATACCTTAGTTCAATCTCTATGTAGTAGTCTTGATATATCAAACATGAAAGTATTGCCAAGATTACAAGAAGTATGACTGCGCTGAACATATGGTTGGAACATATGGTTGGAACATATCACCTAAATGTATGTCGATGAAGTCTGAGTAATCGACAGCATTCACTTAATTAGTTTGTGTCAACAAATTAAGTGTGGGGTGGTACCACTATTGTCTGTTTGTTGATTGAATCTTCCAAGATGAATCTAACATGACTCTATTGAGATCTCAGGTACTATGGCACCAAAAGACAAGAAAAGCAACCACTTCACAAAAAGGCCAGAAAAAAAGGAAGAAAAGAGCAAGCTGAATCCTCCGTACTGCAAATACCTCGACGTACTCTTGGAATCAAGTGGGGTACTTATGAGGAACTTCGGAGGATGACGACTCCAATGATGATTTCGACGAAGGGGGTATGACCCCAGACATAGAGGAGGAGTCCGACTGACCAGGTTCTTCGTATTTATTTTCCACTGCGGGCAGTGTGTCCCGTCTAAGTGAGAGGTGGTGGTATTTGCATTCTATACTTCTCTATCCGCATTTGCATTTATGTTTGCTTTAGTTTTTTTTGATGTTTTTCGTCTTAGTTTTTTTTCGTTTATCGTATTTTTAGTAGTTAAATTTTTTTTTACTTAGCTTTGCATGAAATTATTCTAATAGGCAGCATGAGATTATAACAAGAGTTTGTGCTAAAATCATGACTATTGAGACGTTTAGGCTCTAATTGTGACTCACTATGTGATATTGTGTGGTTCAATTCCTTCATCTGTTGGGTCGAGAGTCTATACTACTCCCAATAAAGTCGACCATATGCCTTGTGTGTGTGAGATAATAGTATATTCTATGTTTGTGGCTGATGCTAGAACTTGCCTGGTATGTATGTAAAGCGAAAATAAAGAGTGTAAGTTTAGGAGATGATTTAGGCATTCCATTGGAAACCTATACTTGTTTACCTTCTTTTTACCTACCCATGGACATTATCCTAGTTAACCCCTTTGAGCCTTTAGCCTATTTTCTTTGACAACCTTATATGTAAGAACAATCCATTTTTTCAAGACCATAATTCGATCCAAATTCCTAAGTGCTTTAATGTGTAAAGTCATGTGACAAAATAAGAGGAAATTGGGTGAGTATGATGCTTTAGAATGTATTGGTGCTTGAATTTGTTATGAAAAAGAAAGTGCTATCATAAGAGGTATGTTATGAAAAGAAAAAGGAAAGGAAAACTAAAAAGTTAGTTATGTTCAACATTTAAAAAAACAAAAGAGGAGAAAAAGGGTGGTAGAATAAAAGAACGTAGAAAGGTTGTATGAAAGAAAAAGTGTTAATGATACAATGTGATGTATTAAAGCGCTTAGGAACATAGTCACTATTTCTGGCACAAATAGTCCTACCCGTCCCTTAGCCTACATTATAACCATCAAAAGACCTATTTGATCCTAAGCTTAGTATTCTGACATTTAGTGGAGCATTACACTACGGGCAAGCCTATGGTCATCAGTTGTTGCATATGAATTCTTTGTGAGAGCGAGAGCAAGGATATTTCTATACCCATGTTTGATAAATATACTATGCTTGAGAGTGATTATGGGTAATATATTGTGAGACACACATGGTTGATGAGTTTTGGGTAGTGGTGTATGATTGTTTGTACCTTAACTTTTGGATACAAATTACCTACCATCACGAGTCTATGTTAGAGGTTGAATCGTTTCTACTAATGATCGGAAAACTATTCTTTGTTGATAATTGTTGTGCATGTCTTGATGAATATTTTGTGTTGTTACTGTGAAACCCTAAGTTGATGATTTAGATGGACATGATAGTTTGTTCGAGGACGAACAAAGCCTTAAGTGTGGGGTTTTGATGATAGGCGAATTTACACGCCTATAGCACTAGATTTTGCCCATATTTTAGCCAAGTTTTGAGAACAAATTATATATTTCATGCACTTTTAGTCCTTTTTCCTATAAGTGAGCTAACGAACATGATTAACAAGTTTTCAGGTATAAATGATGTAGAATTCAGCATTTTATGGATAACTTGACGCCAAAGAAAGCTTCATGAAGGAAGAAAGAGGAATCTTGGATGCCAAGGACCAAAAGTGGCGCATGGAAAATCTGTCCCGGGCAAAAATAGCAATTCTGAAGACTTTGGGGACTAGCAGTAACTTATTAGGATTAGGATAATAATGCAGTAATTTATTAGGAGTAGGATAATGATGCAGTAACCCAGTAGGAATGGGTTAAGTAATGCAGTAGCTTAGTAGGAATAGGATATGGGTATTATAAATACCCTATTTTGCTAGAGATTTTAATAATTCTCATCTTACCTTACAAATCATTCACTACTACTTTTTATTCTTCCATTAATTATACTTTTTATTCTTCTTCTATTCATCTAATCAATTCTTAATTTCCACAACAAGAGAAACGTTACTACTGCAAGGGAAATTCACGCCTAACGCCTACCACACTATTACTACATGAAATCTTTATTGTGGTATAATAACAATGTCTATTGTGATTTCCTTCGCACTCATGGGTAACTAAACTTCTCTGTTGGGGTTATGGAAGCCATATGAGATACTATCTATTGCTATGAGTTTGTGAGTTCGCGACACGTATGCTGCTTATATCATTATTCTCTTCATCTTAATCTAAATTCTTTGTGGTTGCAAACGCATAGAATAACGCCAGTATAGCATTAACTTGTTCGAAAGAAAATTTATATGTCTGGAAAAGAGATAATGTCAAGGTAATAGGGTCCCATCCCCTATTAAAAAGTTAGTGCCTTAACTGGATTAACCTCTTGGAGAATTTGTACCGTTAGATACGCTTTAAGCTCGAAAGAGTTAAAGTGAAATAGTCCTTGTTTAGGTCGAAAGACGCTTGGATTTACCATCGAATACAATTCTCTATAAGCACATGTATGTCTGAATTTCGCACAACTCATAGCCAATAGAGACGTACAACTCATAAGGTGGACATAACCCCAACTTCTCAATTCTCATTGTTTTACATCTTACCAAACATTCTTACTTTTTACTTTGCTATTTTCCGTTTTTTCCTTAATAATTTGGTTACACTTTACAATCCCCCCTTTTACGAGACTTGCACTAAAAGTCTAGTAATCTTTGCTTACTTGTTGACCAAGCTATTCCCTGAGGGATCGATACCCAACCCAGTTGGGTTCTATATTTGACAATGACCGCTTTACACTCCTACGAGAGCTGTAGATTGAGCGTTATCACCTAGGCGCTACATGGTGCTTACGGTCACAAGTGACCACAAGCTAATCCATGAGATGGTACCTATTGAGAGTACTGAATAAAAATGATGACAATAAATACATATATGGAAGAACAACTGATAAGCCATAAGGTTTTAAATACGAAAATAATACTGAATTGAATTACTGAAAACATTTGTTTGAAAATAATACTGTATGACTGTCAATAACAACTAATAACTAATGACTAACTGAGAGTGTTCGAATGCGTCTAACTGACTAACTATGAAGTTAATGAGACAAGTCCCCAACTAACTCCGACTGACTACTGAACTGAACTGAAATAAGCATAAATAATCCTCGATATATGAGGACTCACCACTGTTGTTGCTGCTGATGAGTTGGAATGGATAACTATGGTCAGGAACTTGAGCATCTGAACCTATGATATGAGACATCATAGTGCAAAAAATGAGTATGCAGTCAGTACTTTTAATGTACTGATACACTAAATAAGGTTAGACTAATATGAATGAAATCTGTATATACTGAGGATGCATGACCAAGAATAATAACATGAGTCTGAAATAGTTTGTATACTAAAATACTGATGAATGGAAAACTGATATCTGTATACTATGGTCAAGCAAACCTGAGACTGAATACTAAAATGGATACTAGACTTAAACTGTGAGAGCTATCATCTAACTGATATGCCCCAATAAGGTGAATTAGGGTCCAACATGTAATCCTAGTTGGATGGGTGTCATTACCATTCCATGGGTACCAAAACTGGCTATGCGGATCCACTAAAATATTGTTCCAAAGGACTAAGGGTCACCCTCAACTGGTAGGGCCTTAATGAGATATGTGTCAACCCTCAACTGGCAGGTTAATGTCTCAACCTACGCTGGCTATGTAGTTCTAGAATGCAGGGACTGCTACTAAAGATATCACCCTCAACTGGAACGTGAGCCCCCATATCTGGGTTTGCTTGGTTCTAATTCTACTCCCAATTGAAAGACATTAGATACTGGAATGAACCATATTTTTTGTTTATGGTCACTGACTGAAATGATAGGACTCATAATTATCCTGGAATCATTCGGTAGATATTGGAAACTAGGTAAGCAGCTAATTTCGGGTATTCAAACCCCCAGGACTCGATAGCAATAATAGCAAGATCATACTAAAACTTTAAGGATATGATATATAAGCATTTATTCAAAACTCATTCTTGTAGGCATTTCATCGAACACTTGCAATTCATGGTTTAAGCTAAGCATTACAATTCATGGTTTAAGCTAAGCATGGGAATAGCTTTTAAGACTTGTAGTAATAGCATGATTTCACTACTAAAATCATCATTTAAGGTTTAACTCAGTGAGCAACACCATTCAAGCATATGGGGTTTACTAGCAATAACAATTACATGTAGGGGTGTTCATGGGTTTGGTTAAAGACCAAATCAAACCATAAACCAAACCTAACCGATCAAAAAAACTGACGTTTGGTTTGGTTTAGTTAGGTTTGGTTTTAAATTTTAAAAAACCGTTTCTATTTGATTTCGTTATGGTTTTACTTAAAAAAATGTGAAAATAACCAAACCGAACTGATAAATTTTATATATATATTATAATTATTTATATATAATTTATAAATAAAATATAAATATTTTATTAAATTTAATCTAAAACTAAATTTTAATCAAGGTTTAGATCAACCAATACTTTAGCCCAATTACCCAAAGTCCCAAACCCAAGCCCAACTCTACCTACTATTACTAATAAGTTAACCCTACGGTCCCTACCTCACTTTTTCTACTTCATCTTTCATAATACGAGTTACCATGGTCCCTGGTTCAAATGGTAGTTTTATGTCTCCTTGTTTATTCAATCATTTCCCTATATGATTAGCTAACTTAGCTAATCTTTAAAGTAAACAGATAACTCAAATTTGCCCAACTGTCTCTTCTTGCAATACACTGCAACAAAATATAGAGCTCTATTTTACAATGTACATGTATGTGTTTGTATGTTGTTGGATAATCTTAGTGCCTACAATACAAAACTAGTGCTTTTCATCTCAATGTTGGTTTTGTTTAATGTGTTTGTTTTGATTTTTAAGAGTTTATATCACTATACAAATATTTCATGAGAAATTGTTCAATGTGATACTCTTTTCTATGGGTTAAAAAAGGAGTCTATTCTAGAGATGGTTGGAGTAGGCTAGTCAATAACCAAAAAAATAAAAAAACTGAACCAAACCGACGGTTATTTTCTTTATGGCTTGGTTTGGTTTTAGAAATTCAAAACTCGACTAAATTGGTTTTGATTATGGTTTTAACCACTAACTGATCCAAACCAACCCATGAACACCCCTAATTAAATATAAACATGGTATAGAATCAAACTTCATGGGGATTGATGGTTAAAATCACAATAACTTGTAAAAATCATAACTTTGAATTTGAAATTGAATTCTTGGAATCCATCGGTGAAAAAGGTCCCATGGATATAACATACCTCAATTGAAAAATCCTTTAAAGTCCTTGGTGATTTTTGTAGGAATTAATCTTGAAAGGTGAAGCTTTAGAGTATTCTTGGAGATGAATTTTTGTGAATAATGAGCATACTAGGCTTAGAATTGGTTAAATTCTCTGTTTTCACGAATTAGGGCGAGGGTAATTGACTTAAATTCCCTTCAGAAACTTAAAATCATGTATGGAATCCCAATTTTCCTATTTGGTGGGATACGGTGCTATCACATTGCATCACTGGAAAACTGACGAGTGCGAATTTGCACTCCAGCGTGACGCAGTACTATTATTGCATCACTGGAAAATAGATGAGTGCAAATTTACACTCCAGGGCGATGCAGTACCTGCTCCACCGTGATTTCTGGCGTGACACTGGCCAATGTGATTTCTGGCATGACACTGGCCAATCACGGTGATCTACTGGATAGGGACGAGTGTGATTTTGGGGATTACCGCGACACGACATAATCGTGATGAGCTACTGCTCACCTGAAAAGTGTCATAACTTCTCACCCGGGTATCGAATTAAGGTAAAATTGATACCGTTGGAAAGCTGACTCAATTATCTATAATTTGGTGGGTCTTGAGATGGAAAATTCTACATACATAAAAAGTTATACTCTTTCAAAGTTTACCCTTGTAAAATTGAACACCAAACTTTGGACGAATCCAAGGTTCTTGCTCAACTTGGCTCTAAGTCATTTCTATGACATTATTCACCTAAATGCACTTCACACACTAGGAGATAAACTAAAGTAAAAAAAGTATGGGGTATTAAAGAAGAAACCAACTAATGTAAGTTTTCCTCTAATACACTCAAAGTCAAAGAGTCCTATAGATGAAGAAACAATTATTTCAAAGAAAGTGTTTGAAGCATTTCCCGATGAGGTAAGTGTTTTGGAAAATAAGTGTGCACATTAAAAATAAATTTTCTTATTGATTTTATTTGAAAACATGTTTGTCTAGAGTTGAAAGAAATTCGTAGTCAAGTTGAGACAAAGTTCGATCTTATTATGAAAGCAATCAAACCAAGCAAGGTAAAATGTTTAATATTCAAATAAGCTTAAAAATACACATCTGATGTAAATATATCTTTTTAATGGATTGACTTATACATATACAGTATACAAATATGAAGCTTCTGTATGAATAGTTTAATGTACTTGTATATTTATTTGTAGGAACAATCTGAAGAGAAAGAACATGATCAGTCACATTTTGATGATGCTGGTTTAAAAACATCACCACAACGCTTCAGTCCCAATGTGGTAAAGAGTTTGAATAAGAAAATTGATGGTACAATGGTAAATATTTAACTTACATATGTTTATTTATAAATAATCTTGATTATAATTTCATTATGTTTCCTTTGTTTACATAATGAAATTGGTGAATGTTTCCTTTATTTAACTTACATAAGCTTGTGTATTAATTGGTGAATGTTTTTATATATTTATGTGTAGAAACAATCTAGAAACAAAGAACCTGATCCCCCACATATGGATGATGCTGGTGTAGAAAAATTGTAACGCCCCGAGTTTGTACCCCAGACGCTACACGATGTTTATGACCACGAAGGACCATAATCTAGCCCATGAATGATATCTACTGTGAGCATTGAATAACAATACTATAATAAATGCGGAAAATAGTCTAAAATACCATAAGGTTCAAAACATCTGAAATACTGATAAAGTATATTAGTGAAATAATATATCTACAAAACTAAATACTATCTAAAAGTCTTAGTCTGAAAAGCCTCTAACTGAACTGTCTGGGAGCGGAGTTGATGAGACAAGTCAACTAACTCCAAATATTGAAATACTGAATAAAATCATATCCTCGATAGATGAGGACTCACTACTAACTCTGGCACTACTGGCTGAATATGAATTTTCCTATGCGTGGTCAGAAACCTAAGCGTCCGAACCTATGATATCAGAGATCATAGTGCAAAGAAAGAGTATGCATCAGTACGTGGAATGTACTGGTATGCTAGATGAGGTAAGGCTGAATGCAAGGGATCATATGCATGAACAATAACTGACTGAATGATATAGAGTAAGTGAATACGAGAGTACATGGATAACTAAAACTGCTGTAAATACTGAGTATGCAATACTGTGCATATACGTGTATACTGTAACTGAGCTTTTACTGAACCTGAGTTTTCAGTTCTGATAACTGAGTAACTGATATCTATGATTACTGATAACTAAGTTACTAAAATTGATTGATTGTATCTGACAATCCTAATTCTATAGAACTGAACTGAGTTCTATACTAAGACTGAAACTAAGACTGTGGGAAGTAATCATCTAATCGACATAACCCTTTTTTGAATAGATTTGGAGTCCAACCTGTAACTCCATCTAGAAGGGTATCAATACCATGCCATGAGTAAAGACAATAAAGAGTTACCCTCATCTGGAAGGTACTCTAACGAGAATGGTGGAATCCTCAACTGGCAGGTTAAAGTACCTCATCAACCCTTAACTGGTATGTTGATGTCTTAACCTATGCTGGCTACATAGTTCTAGAATACAAGGATTGCTTTTAAGGATCACACCCTCTACTGGTAGGTGAGCCCCTATCCTTGGGTTCACTCGGTGCTGAATCCTACTCCCAACTGAAAGACACTAAACTGAGTATACTGAACTGGACTGGACTAATACTGAGTTTATTGAGTTTTCCTAAGTTTTGTAACCAACCAAGTTCTTGTAAGAACCCCCGTAAAGTTCCATCGTATTCCTTTAGAGCATATGAAGTGAAGCCTAATTTTTGCCTTTAAAATATTAAGGATTGACTTCCAAAATGATGATCTATTTGATCAGTTGCAATGTGCAAGCTATTTCTCAAAGATAGACCTTAGATCCGACGATCACCAGCTTAAAGTAAGGGAGTGTGATATCCCAATGACATCCTTTCGAACCCGTTATGGTCACTTTGAGTTTCTAGTCATGTCTTTTGGGCTAAACAATGCTCCAAAGGCTTTCATGGACCTCATGAATCGAGTGTTCAGAAAGTATCTTGATATAGTTGTTATAGTGTTCATAGATGATATCCCTGTGTACTCCCGTACTGAGAATGACCATGCAGATCATCTTAGAATTGTCCTGCAAACTCTTAGAGATCATCAGTTGTTTGCCAAATTGTAATACCCCAAACTTTTCCTTAAGCCTAATTTCATCTCTAGAGGGTTAAGAAATGACTTTCTAAGTGATTAACATTTAAACCATATGGAGTTTCCCTAATTTTAACTTTTTATCTTATGGGAAGATCAGCCCAAATCTGATAACCGGACAAAAATTTATGGCTAATCTAAGTTCTAAACGTGAAATACCATTATTTTAGTGCTTGGCGTATCGCGGAGAGGGTCTATTTAACAATTGTCAAATTCTAGTGGAACTCCGCGATAGTGGCACGTCGTGGAGGACCCCTACTTCCCAATAGTCATTTTCCAATTGCCTAACGTGATTGTGATGCATCTCTATGAAGTTCCAGGTCCCAACCAGTGGGACAACGCGATGGCTCTGCATCGTGGTGACTCCTAGATTCGCATTTATCAATTTCCAATGAGTCACCGCGATAGTAGCGTGTCGCGGTGGCCCATAAAATTGGGTTTCCAGTTTAATTTTTTTCCAGCTTCGTACAGAAGTTAAAGAGGGAACTTTGGACTTTTTCCAAGCCTCTTAAATCATACAAACATCAGAATTTAGGGCCACTACAAACATCATATGAGATTTTCTCAAAATTTCCTTTAACCAAAAACCCTAAGTATCCAAATCCTCTTCTAAGAATTTCAAGGGTTCACCATAGATTTTCTAAATTGAGTCAAGATTCAAGGTTCTCAAGTCAAAGGCTTCAAGAACCCTCATTCAAGAGTTCGAATGGAGTCCTAAAAGCAAGAGTTCATCCAAAGCTTCTAATTCAAGGTATGTGGGATTTGAACAAGAACACTCCCTTCATTCTTGTACCCAAATTGTTGATTTTTATTAAAGGAATTTCATATTTTTACAAGCGGGTTTATACCCAAATTACTTTATTTTGAGATTATGAGATTACGAATTATTCAAGTCTTGATTTGCATTATTATTTCACTATTTTATGACATGAGTTGAGAAATTATACTATGAGTTGCACATCCTCGTATTGATTTGATGTTTCCAAGATTGATGTCATGATTTAAGATTTATTATGAAACTGAGATTATTTGAGCATGAGTATAAGTTTAAAACCAAGTATGAGTTTTGATTTTTCTTGAAGAGTTTATTGTTTAGTATGATTCAATCAACAAATACTTTGATTTTAAAGAAAGATTACTTTTAAGCCTAAGTTAAGACAAGAATCCACAATATTCAGTCTTTATGAGTTAAAGCTAAGAGAATTATAAATTGGTCTTCGCTATAGACCCTTGAGTTGTTTTGAGGTGGATTTCCTAAAAGTTCTAAGCTTGAGTATGGGAGTAGTATTTAGCACCATGCGGGAAGTAAAGGTTTAGTGCATCCTACTTCTTCATAACTACGTGCCCCTATAGGATTGAGATTTATGGGCTTGAGGCCGAGAGAGTGATCACTAGAGTTGAGGTTCTATTCTGATGGTAAGGGTAGAATAGCACTCCCCAATGTAGGTGAGACGTTGGACTCAATGTAGCTTATATGGTTTATGTCAGTTAGAAGAAACTCCCAAGTTCATAAAAGTCTAGATTTTTTCCCATGTCTTAAAGTTCTAAAGTTCTAAGTCTTTGAGTTTCAAAGAAGTTCCATTCTCCTCAAGATGAAAGCATGAGTTTAGAAAGTATAGTTTAAAGATTTCTTTAGCTTACAAGTTTTGAGAATAAGAGGAGAATACAGATTTTTGAGTTAAGTATAATGACTCACGAGATTTATACTACATGTTTCATTATTCATGATTTATGAGATTTATGTTTCAGAGTTATTCAAGCTATGTGAGTCATTCATATTGTATGCAAGATTTTATAAAGAGTAATGATATTGTTTATGTAAATGCATACAACCTCACATACTCAGTACATCCTCAAAGTGTTGAGCCATATATTCGCCTATGTGCTACATTGTCTTATAATGTAGGTTCAGGTGCTCTGTCTCAGCATCGTCAGTGATCTCTGAGTACCTTGATCTACACTCTGTAGTTGGTGAGTCCTCATGGTTCGAGTACCTATTTATCAGACCTTCAGATTTGATATCAGTGGTTATTTCTTTTTAGTTGAGTATCAGTCAGTTGGGGATTTGTCCCTATGGCTCTCTAGATCTTGAGTAGTATAGGCTTTGTCGACTAGATTTTCATACGTTTGTCGGATATTTTTCAATATTTTGCATTTCAGACATTATATTTTTAGTCTTTTTAGTTGAGATTTGATGAGATTTATTCTTATTACCTGATTTTAAATCCCTGAAGTAAGTATGAGATTTAGTACCAGGCTCAAAGAGTTATCTTAACGCTACTTGTAGCCTCAGGCGCCGTGGGACGCTTCAGGATGAGATTTTGGGGCAATACAAACTCAGTTTCAGAGCCTAAGGTTTATGGAGTCCTAGGGAGTCTGACAAGTTGCGTTATGTAGAGTCTTGACCATTGGTATGAAGCGTGCCACATCTATAAGAATTAGGCTACGAGATATTTTAAGAAAAGTCATCTCTTTCTTTCAGAGTCTATCATGCCCACAACTGTCTCTATCTGCTATTAATTCATGCTCTAATATGATAAAAAATGCCTCCCCGAAGAGCAAATGCCCATAAAAATAATGATCCATTTCAACCTGTTGATCCCCTGAATGAGAATGTGACCCATGCCAAATTTTGAGGTACTTTTAAAATTTTTGGCCAAGCAGTGACTGCTACTATGCTAGTAAATAATCAGGATACTGCTCTGGATCAGCAAGGAGAGTGTAGAACTGGTCTCTTATCATTTAAAAGATATTTCTCATGACTGGGTTGTGGTGTGGAGGAAAAATAGAGGGGATAATGTTGCTCCAATAACTTGGTAGGTATTCCAGCATCCATTCCTAGATAAGTTCTTTCCGTTAGAGATGAGGGTGGAAAAGGTAAAAGAGTTTATGAACTTAAGGCAAGGCTCCATGACTGTAAAAGAGTACTTCCTTAAGTTCAACCAGTTGGCCAAATCTGCTCTTGAGTTGATAGCAGACACCAAATCTAGTATGAGTAAGTTTGTGACTGGTGTGTCCGGGTTGGTATTGAAGGAGTGCAGGACTGCTATGCTAAATAGAGACATAGATCTTTCTCGATTGATGACATATGCTCAACAGATTGAGACTGATAAGATATAGGAGAGAGATAGGGTAAGGGGAATCAAGAAGGCTAGATCAGAGCAGCACGAGTCTGGTCAGACTAAATCCCATGGAGGGAACCGTCCTCAGTCTTAGAACCATTCGTTTATGACTACACCGTGCTCCCGTACCTAGAGGTAGGAAGAGCAAGGGAATATACCTTCTATGTCTAGATCCCAAAACATTATGAGTAATAAACCTCGTGGTCCTCCATGTACTAACTATGGTAAGGACTATCTCGGTGAGTGCTTAGCTGATCAGAGGGGTTGTTTGGGTTGTGGAAAGTTGGGCCACAGACTTAGAGAGTGTATGTATGCTAGGTAGGGGAACTATGATATTCACCCCTAGACGCCGTCTACCAGTGCACCTGCTCCTTTAGCCCATCGTACTTCCCCTCAGGGTGCTTTATTTAGTACCGGTGGCGGTCAGCACCAAAATTGATTCTATGCTTTGTCATCCCGCCAGGAGCAGGAGTATTCAACAAATGTTACTGGTATGCTTCGTGTCTTTCATTTTGATGTGTATGTATTGTTGGACCCTGGGTTAAGTTTTTCTTAGGTGACACCATTGGTTTCTGTGAATTTTGAGATAAACTCTGAAAAGATCCCTGAGCCTATCCTGGTATCTACCCCAGTATGTGAGTGAGTTATTGCTAATCAAGTGTACAAAAAGTATCCCATTACTATTCTTCATAAAGTCATGTTTGCTGATTTGATAGAGTTAGACATGGTCGATTTTGACCTTATTCTGGGTATGATTTGTCTTCACTCCTGTTATGCATCTATAGAATGTCATACCCGTATGGTTAAGTTACAGTCTCCAGATGATCCAATTTTGGAGTGGTCGGATGGTTCTGTATCTCCTAAGAGTCATTTCATATCCTATATTAAAGCTAGAGAGTTGATATCCAAAGGTTGAATCTATCATCTAGTTTGAGTGAAGGACACTAAGTACAGACTAGAAATCAGTTCAGTGTCTGTTTAGCTGGGAGTAGGATTCAACACCGAGCAAACTCAGTGATGGCGGTATTCCTATCAACAGAGGGTTTGAACCTTAGTAGAAATCCTCGTATTACACAACTATGTAGCTAGCGTAGGTTGAGATATCTTCTTTCCAGATACTATAAGGGTTGATACATCTCATTTAAGTTTTCCTACAAGCAAGGATTGACGAAAGAGCTTCCTGTCAGAGAGGGTTAACTCACAGCTTGTCTCTACCTGTGGCATAGTACTGACACCCTTCCAACTGGGATTGTAGGTTGGACCCTAATCAGTTCAGAAAGGGGCATGTCAGTTAGATGATTACCTCCCATAGTCTCAGTTTCAGTCTCAGTCTTAGAATAGAACTCAGTTCAGTTCTATAGATTTAGGACTATCAGATATAGTCACTCAGCTCAGTACAAAACTCAGTATAGTTCCATAGAATTAGGACTGTCAGATACAGTTATTCAGTTATAAGTAATTCAGTATCAGCATACTTAGATAATAGTTAATCAGTATTCAGTATTATCATGATCTCAGGTATAGTATACGTATTCATGCATGTACTTTTACTCATTCATACTCATGTTATTTAGTTATTATTGTTCATTCATATGAACCCATGCATTTCAGCCTACCTCACTGAGCATACTAGTACATTCAAAGTACTGACGCATGCTTTTCTTTTGCGCTATGATGTCTTATATCATAGGTTCAGATGCACGGGCTCCAGAGAAGCCTTAGTAGTTTAGATTTTTAGCAATCAAAAAAATGGTGAGTCCTCATAGTTCAAGGACATGATTGTTTTCATCATTTCAGTCATTTTTAGTAGTCGGAGTTAGTTGCAGGATTGTCCCATCAACTCCACAGTTCAAACAGTTTAGAGGCTTTCCAGACTAGAGTATTTTCAGATAGTTGTTAAGTTTTTAGTATTGATGTTTAGTTTTGGTATTGTGATACCATATTTAGTATTATTTATAGTATTGAACCTTATGACTAGTTTTCCACCTAATTTCCTCATATTTCATTATTATTGTTATTTAGTTACTATAGATGGTACTAGTCATGGGTTAGCTTGTGGTATTTCGATATTATGAGCACCTTGTAGTGTCCGGGGTATAGATTTGAGGTGCTACAAACTTGGTATCTGAGCCTAAGGTTCAATAGTGTCCTAGGAAGTCTGAAATTCGCATCTAGTTGAGTCTTGTACATAGGTGTATTGTGCGCCACGCTTATGGACAGAAGGCTATGAGGTGTTTTAAGAATAATTTCCCTTCTTTCAGTATTTATGTGGTGCAAATGAGCATGAGCTCCAGTAAAAATCTCAGTCTAATCCACTTTTTCCTTTTGCTTACAGAACATGCCTCCCAAAAGGACTAATGAAAGAAAAACAAAAAGTCAGTCAACACCTCAACCCATTTAGGCAGATCCCCTGGACGAGCACATATCTCATACAAAATTTAAGGATGCATTCACTACTCTAGCCAATTTAGTCGTAACCCAGAATGAATGGCCAGCAGCTGTTCTAGCCAACCTAGTGTCCAGTACTGTTGCAGCCAGGATTTGGAACTTCACCCAAATGAATCCTTCCTTATTCTCAGGTTCTAAATTTGAAGAGGATCTACAGGAGTTTCTCGATCAGGTTTAGAAAGTCATAGATATCATGGGAGTGACTTCCAGTGAGGTGCTGAGTTAGCCGCCTATCTACTATAAGATGTAGCCCATACGTGGTTTAAGTAGTGGAAGGTAGATAGGGGTACAGATGCAGAGCCTATAGAATAGGAAGAGTTTGCTACGATGTTCTTAGATAGGTTCGTACCCTTAGAGTTGAAAGAAGCCAAGGTGTTAGAGTTCATCAATCTCAAGCAAGGCAGTATGAGTGTGAAATATTATTCCCTCATGTTTACTCAGTTAGCCAGGTATGGTCCCCATGTAGTAGCAGATAATAGATCCAAAATTATCAAGTTTGTGTCTAGGGTATCGGGTAAAGTGGTTAAGGAGTGCCGGACTGCGATGTTAATTAGGGAGATCGACATTTATAGGCTTATGTTCTATGCTCAATATATTGAGGAATAAAAACTTAAAAAGAAAGAGAGAGAAAATAAGAGAGCTAGAATAAGTAGCTTTAGTTTTGCCCAACCAAGGTCAGAGGGTGGTAACTGATCTCAATTTAGTCAGAAGTTTTCAGCTCCAGTTCTATCTTCATCTAGCACACCAGTACCAAGGTTCAAGAATGACAATCATGATGAGGTGCCAGATTCCAAAACCCAGAGTAGTGCAAGCATGTTCGTACTAATACGCTTTGCGAAGAATATGGTAAGAATTATAAAGGTATGTGTAAAGCCGACAGTCATGTGTAGTTTGGATATGGCGAGTCAGGTCACAGAGTCCAAGACTATCCTAAGGATGGTCTACGAAGTTAGTACAGTCATCTTTCAGCTCAGTCCGATCGCCCAAATCAGCAGAGTGTCATTTCCAGTGCCGCCAGTGGGCGGCACCCAAATAGGATTTATGCACTTCGTTCTAGGTAAGATCAAGAAAGTTCTCCTAATGTGGTCACTGGTACATAACAAGTTTTCAATTTACATGTTTATGTATCATCAGATCCAGGGACTTCTTTATCTTTTGTAACTCTTTGCATAGCAGTTAACTTTAATGTCAGACCAACTATTAAAAAAACCTTTCCCAGCCTCCACCCCAGTGGGTCAGTCTATCATAGCCCGACGGGTATACAGGAATTTTCTGGTTATGATATCTCAGGAAATCAGGCTTCCAGATTTTAGTAGTAATTTTAGTATGTGTAGAAAAATTATGTGTGGGAATGATGCCCAACCCGTCTTTGCCTCTGTTTAAAGTTTTGTACTTCAGTTATCATGACACCTACGTATGTTTTACGTCTTATCTCCATAAACACAACTTATATTTATATACTTTCTATAAAATCATAAGCATTTCCAATTCTTAGTATGAGGAGTTCCATTTTACTCAATAGTATGAATCATCTTCCATGAACACAAAAACTTCAAACTCAGGTCATACAGCTCATGACTTCTGCACTCATGCCTTACAGTGTGTTCAATCCCAATTACCATCTGAATCATAGTTTTAGTTATAGTGTCAGTCTTAGTCCAGTACTTAGATCAGAAACTCTATTCAGTTTTAAGTTTGCTCGACCAAAGCGTACAGTTATCAGTTACTCAGTTATTAGTATTTCAGTACCTCGGCTTACAGACTATTTCAGAACCATTCTATATACTTGGTTTTGCATTCTCAGATAATATAGTTTTCACAAATTCTTGCTTAGTTATCTCATGTTACTCAGTCAGTCCCTTCCTCATATACATGATACTCTACAGTTTCAATTCAGTTATTCAGACTAAGTACAGTTCAGTCTTGTAGACCTAATATTTAGCTATTAGTCATTCAGCTAATCAGATAAGTTAGTATGTTTATGCATTCATACACAGTGCCCATGCGAATATTTTTTTGAGTAGTCCTATGTGAAGTGTCGTACAAAGGTGGAGGGTATAGTTGAGAGAGTATTCAAAAGATATGTCTAATCTTGAAAATTTATAGTTGCAAAGCATAAGTCTTAGTCACTCTATCTTAGATGATGATTCGTAGGCCTTGCCTCATATTACAAAATTCTAGGAACGTTGTGATGTCTTATGCAGATAATGCCACACTTTTCTTAATCCCTAAAGTTGCTAGCAACTCAATAAAAAGAGTGTTAGAGAAAAGCTCTAGTCGAGAATAAGTTTTCAGTATAATTTAGACTGTAAAGCCAGTATTTCAATTTAGCAGTCAGACAAACAAATTTGTGTGGTGTGGTTTTCGATCTTCCATCTAGTCGCACTATCTGAAGTTTCATGAATGTAACTATTCAAAGATGGAACAACCAGGTTGTTACGTGTTTAGCTCAATTCATGTATTATGTCTCAGTTTCAGGCCATAGATATTCAGTCACGATTCAGTTTGTGGGTGCCTTGTGTATCGCCCCAGTTTTTCTCAGTATCTCAACAAAGTTAGTATTCTTCGAGGGACATAATTTCCCAAGGTGGATATACACTAGAACCCCGAGCTTTCATTTCCTAAACCTCCCAGTTCTTTTCACGTAATGAATTCGGTTTGGAGTAGTGGGTACTCATAAGTTAACCCTCAAGTTTCAATCTCTGCTATAAGCCACGTATTCAAGGGTGCTCAGTTTAGTTCACGATATTTGATTCATGTGTCACATTCCAGTCTCAGTCATGTTTTCATGTTCCCGTTTATGCGTACTCCAAAAATGATCTTGGGTTTATCAGTATATTTCATTTTAATTAATAGCTTTTCCTTAAGCTTATTCAGTTTCATGCTCAGATTTTCCATTACAAGCTTAGTATCAGTTACCATTGCATATTTAGTCATATGTTCATGAGTCAGTTCAGTCATGTATTCATGCATCAGATATGCATGTTTATTATGAGAAATTCATCTTATCAATAATCCCAGTCATGCATTCATGAATCAACTCAGTCATGCATTCATGAATCAACTCAGTCATGTACTCATGCATCAGATATGCATGTTCAATGTGATAATTCAGTCTATCAGTAACTTCAGCCATGAAATCATATGTCAGGTGTTCATGTCCAATGAGTAAGTTTAGTCTACCAGTATTCTTAGCTTAGTCAGTCTCATTCAAGGATGAATATTCCCAAGGGGGAGATAATGTAAGGCCCTGCAAAAATTTCTAGATTAAATCAGTCCTTTAAGCTTGTTAGGGGTCCTAGACTTAGAATATATTAACTAAGTATTCAGACTTAGTGCCATTTTAGCCTTTGAAAGTTGGAATCTTATTTCATGACCTTTACATCCTTTAAATGTCTATATTTGAGTTAATTCATGATCAGGAATATCAGTAGAGGTTCCCAGTCAATATTTGAGTTAATTCATGATCATGATCAGTAGAGTTCCCAAAACAGTGGGTCAATATGATCTTGATGCATCGTGTCGACTATCACATCGATAAGAAAGTTTGTCCCTAGCTTCAGTGCAAATTCTAGTGAACCAACGCGGACTTGACATGGTGCATCGGTAACACAGTTTACAGGAATTAAAAGGCCACATCCTCAGGGTTAATTAGGTCTTTTTCCCATGCCCTTCAACCCCCAAAACACAAAATTAAATCCTTTGGAGAGCAATTATATTCATTCTTTTACAAATTTCCCAAGAACAAGAACCCTACGTGTTTAAATTTCAAATCACGAACTCAAGAACTCACCATTAACTTTCAGAAATTCATCAACTAAGGTATGCGAAATATTTATCCAAGGGTCCCTTCTACACTTGGAGTCCAACAAACTATTTTTAAACTTCAAGTTTATGGATTTTATGAATTCCATGTTGGGTTTGATTATGTTCATTATTATAATGATTAATTGGGATTCTAATCCGTGTTTTATGATACGTTTCATGTGAGGTTAATTTATATATATGTAATATCATAAGGATCCATGTAAATCCCTTGAAATTTTCAATGGGGATTTGAATTATGATGTCTACTTGTTATTTAGTATTTTGTGCATATGTCTGCTCACCAGTGCTTGATGAATTGTTCATATGAACTAATAAGGGGAAAAATCATGTCGTGCTAGCTTATTTGCAAGTTATAGAATGCAAGAGTTTCATAAGATATCTCTATTGATGCGTTATGAATTAATGTGCATGCTTATGCTAAGCAAGATCATGTAATGCTTTATTTTCATGCTATTGAGTCCTGGGGGTATTTAATACCCGATAATTTAGCTGTCTACTTAGATTCAGTGTAAGTTACGAAGTAATCTCAGTGGTGACTCGATCAGTAGAACTCAGCCAGTTACAAAAACCCAGGAAATCTCAGTAGTGTTCGTAATTCAGTCATAGTACTGAGATCAAACCTCAGTAGACTCACTCAGTTAACAGAATCCAGTAGTATTCTATCAGTCCATGAAACTCAGTGAACTCAGTTAAATTCAGTCAAATAGTAATATTAGTAACAATTCAATCCATTCTAGTACATACTAGAAATCAGTTCAGTGTTTGTTCAGTTAGGAGTAGGATTCAGCACCAAATGAACCCAGGGATGGGGGTATTCCTTTCAACAGAGGGTTTGACCCTTAGTAGCGATCCCTGCATTACAAAACTATATAGCCAGCATAGGTTGAGATATCTTTCTTCCAGATACTATGAGGCTTGATACATCTTATTTGAGTTTTCCTACAAACAAGGGTTGACAGAAGAGCTTTCTGTCAGAGAGGGTTAACTCACATCTTGTCTCTACACTTGGCACGGTACTGACACCCTTCCAACAAGGGTTACAGGATAGACCTCAATCATTTTAGAAAGGGGCATGTCGGTTAGATTATTACCTCCCACAGTCTCAGTTTCAGTCTTAGTCTCAAAATAGAACACAGTTTTGTTCTATAGATTCAGGACTATCAGATGTAGTCACTTAGCTTAGTACGGAACTCAGTATAGTTCCACAGAATCAGGACTGTCAGATACAGTCATTCGGTTATCAGTAATTTAGTATCAATATACTTAGATAATAGTTAATCAGTATGCAAACTCAGTATGCAGTATTATCACGATCTCAGTTATAGTATACGTATTCATGCATGTACTCTTACTCAGTCATACTCATGTTATTTAGTTATTATTGTTCATGCATATGAACCCATATATTTCCACCTACCTCACTGAACATACTTTTCTTTTGTGCTATGATGCCTTATATCATAGGTTCAAATGCACGGGCTCCAGAGCACCCTTAGTAGTTCAAATTTTCAGCAGTCAGCATTGTGGTGAGTCCTCATAGTTTGAGGACATGTTTGTTTTTAGCATTTCAGTCATTTTTAGTAGTTGGAGTTAACTGGGGGCTTGTCCCATCTACTCTATAGTTTAGATAATTTAGAGACTTTTCAGACTAGAGTATTTTCAGACAGTTGTTCAGTTTTCAGTGTTGATGTTCAGTTTTGGTATTGTGATACCATATTTAATATTATTTATAGTATTGAACCTTATGGCTAGTTTTCTAACTAATTTTGGAACATTTCAGTATTATTCTTATTCAGTTATTACAGCGGGTACTATTTATGGGTTAGCTTGTGGTCCTTCGGGATTACGAGCACCGTGTAGCATCCGCGGTACAAACTCAGGGCTTTATAGTTACTTGTGCTACCATATCCCCCTTAGCATAAAGCCATTATTCTAATTCTGTGAGCTACTTAAACTCTAAATCAAACTGAAACCACTTTATGCTAGAGTCTGAGATATGACAATGCTCATAAACACTAAACTCATTCTGAATGACTACTGATAGCGTCGGGAAAGAGGTAAACCAATCACGAAGTCCATATTTATCTCTTCCCACTTCCAGGTGGGATTACTAAACTCTTGCATCATAACACCAGGTCTTTGGTGTTCAACCTTAACCTGTTGTCATGTTGCATACTTAGCTACAAACGCTGTTATATCATTCTTCATGCCACTCCACCAATAGATTTCTCGCAAGCCTCGGTACATCTTGGTGGCACCAGGATGAATAGAATATCGCGCCCCATGCACTTCAACCATAATCCTCTGTCTCAGATCATCAACATTCGGGACACACAATATACCCTGCAATATCAGCACACCATATTCCCCTTGGGAGAAAACCTCTACTTTTTGGTCCTGGACTGGCTCCTTCAGTGTTTCCAAACTAGCATCTAAGTATTGCTTTTCCTTCACTTCCAAAACCAAGGAGGATTCGGAACTACTTTGAACCCCTATACTAGCTTCAGCAGAGTCAAACAACCTAACCCCTAATCTAGCCAAACGATGTACATCACGAGCCAAATCTTTATTACCTTCTACCACATGCGAAACACTACCCATGGACACTCTACTTAGGGCATCCACCACAACATTGGCCTTGCCCGGATGGTATAGCACACTCATATCATAGTCCTTTAACAATTGTAACTATCATCTCTGCCTAAGATTCAATTCTCTCTGGGTAAACACATACTGCAGACTCTTATGATCAGTGAAAACATCAACATGGACACCATAAAAATAGTGTCTCCAGATTTTCAAAGCAAACACAATAGCAGCCAACTCAAGGTCATGGGTGGGGTAATTTTTCTCATGGGGTTTCAACTGTCTAGAAGCATAAGCTATCACCTTACCCTTCTGCATCAATACGCAACCCAATCCAACTCTCGAAGCATCACAGTACACCACAAAACCATCACCATCAGGCAAAGTCAAAACAGGGGCTGAAGTGAGTCGAGTCTTTAACTCCTGAAAAATCTTCTCACAAAATTCGAACCACAAGAACTTCACTTTCTTTTAGGTCAACTGATTTATAGAAGATGCTATAGAGGAGAATCCCTCAACAAAACGGCGGTAATATCCAGCTAAACCCAAGAAACTTCGGATATCAATCATAGAAATAGGTCTAGGTCAATTTCGAACATCTTTGGTCTTTTGGGGACTAACTCTAATACCCTCGGAAGAAATGATATGACCCAAAAAAGCAACTGACCTGAGCTAAAACACATACTTACTGAACTTGGCAAACAACTTGTGATCTCTAAGGGTTTGCAAGACAGTTCGGAGATGATCAAAATGTTCATCCTTACTACGAGAGTACACCAGTATATCATCGATGAATACTATGACAAACATATCCAGATATGGTTTGAACACATGATTCATGAGGTCCATGAAAGCTGTTGGGGCATTAGTTAACCCGAAAGACATAAAAAGAAACTCAAAATGGCCATAACGAGTTCAGAAAATGATTTTCGGGATGTCACACTCCCTAACCTTGAGTTGATGATAGCCAAAACGAAGGTCTATCTTTGAGAAATAACTTTCACCTTGCAATTGGTAAAACAAATCATCTATTCTCGGAAGGGGGGTACTTATTTTTTACGATACTTTATTCAGTTGGTGGTAATCAATGCACATACACAAAGAGCCATCTTTCTTTCTCACAAACAACACAGGAGCACCCCAAGGAGAAATACTGGGCCTTATGAAACATTTTCTAGTAGATCTTTGATTTGCTCTTTCAACTCCTTAAGTTCTGCAGGGGGCATATGGTAAGGAGGAATAGAAATGGACTGAGTATCGGGAAGAAGATCAATCCCAAACTCTATCTCTCTATCAGGAGGTATCCCTAGGAGATCATCCAGAAAGACATCAGAAAACTCATTGACGACGTTTACAAACTGGAGACTTGGAGTCTCAGACTTAGTGTCTTTGACTCTAACCAAATGGTAAATACACCCCTTGGAAATAAGCTTTCTAGCTTTGAGGTAAGAGATAAAATGACTCTTGGGTGATACAAAATTCCCAGACCACTCAAACACGGATGCACCCGGAAACTAAAACTTGACCACGTGGGTCCGACAATCAATAGAGGCATAAGAAGAATACAGCTAGTCTATACCCAGAATCATATCAAAATCTACCATGCCTAAATCAATCAGATCAGCCAACAAAACTCTATGAAGAACGGTAACAGGACACTTTTTATACACTTTCTGGGCAACAATCGAATCACCCACTAGGGTAGAAACTAGGATAGGCTCAGGAATAATCTCAGGACTCATTTCAAAATTCACAGCAATCAAAGGTGTAACATATGAGAAATTGGATTCAGGATCCAACAAAGCATACACATCAAACTGAAATATACAAAGCATACCAGTAACAACATCGGGAGAGTCCTCCTGTTTCTGGTGGGATGGTAAAGCATAGAATCTATTCTGGCGCTACCTGCCAGCATTACTAGAAGAGGCGCCCTAAGCTGGGGATGGGCGAGTCGTTGGAACTGGAGCACTAACAGTTTGAGTCTAGGTCTGAGGGTGATAGTCACGACGCCCTTATCTATCCTGTGGACAATCTCTAACTCTGTGACCTATGTCACCACACCAAAAATTACCCCTCTTCTTACCCCAACACTCACCCAAATGATCCCTACCACACTTAGGACACAAGGGACAATTTGGCTTACTGCCAGCACTGTATTGGGACCTGAATGCATATGACCTGCTACCTTAATCTTGCCTACCTCTAGGCACGAGAGCAGTAGAAGATAACGGTGCTGGCATAGACGAACGATCCTACTACTGAGGGCGACTCCCTCCCTGCGATCTAGTTTAACCCTGTCTATGCTGCTCGAACCTAGCTCTCTTATTCCCTCTCATTCTATCTCTATCCTTAATTTTGTATGCCTCAATCTGTTGGGCATTAGTCATCAGCCTAGAAAGATTCATCTCACTATTCAGCATAGCATACCTACGCTCATTAACCACATAACTAGACACTCCAGTCACAAACTTACTCATACTAGCCCAATTATCAGCCACTAAGTTAGGAGCATACTTGGCCAACTGATTGAACTTTAGAAAGTACTCCCTAACAGTCATAGATCCCTATCATAGGTTCATAAACTCTTCCACCTTTGCCTCTCTCATCTCCTAAGGGAAAAACTTATCCAGGAATGCATCTTGGAACTTTTGCCAAGTTGTAGGGACAGCCCCTCACCTCTACCTTTCCTCCAAGCAACAACCTTGTCATAAGCAAGGTCATTCAACCTATACGCAGCCAACTCCACACTATGTTCCTCAGATACATGCATCACCTGAGTAATCTTCCGCACCTCCTCTAAAAACAATCGTGGATCCTCATCAGACTTGGACATATAGAATTCCAGTGGATTTATCCGCATGAATTCATGGATCTTGGCAGTAGCTGAATCACCTCCCTACTGCTATGGAGCCAGGGTCGGGTTGGCCTGAACATTTGCAGTAACAGCTTGAGCCAGAGCCTGAAAGGCTACCCGAAATTTAGCATGAGACATATTTTCATTCAGTGGGTCAGCAAGTTGAGGTTGCTGACCATCATTATTTCTTCTCGCTCGACGTGGAGGCATATTTCTAAAAGAGGAGAGCACGAATCAATGGCAGAGAGAGACACTTTAAGCACGATAGACTTCTGAAAGAAAGAATCACACTTTTTCCTAAAATGTCTTGTAGCCTCTTGCTCATAAATGTGGCGTGCTACACACCGATGATCAAGACACTACTTAACGTAACTTTTCAGACTCCCTAGGACACCTTAAAACCTTAGGCTCTGATACCAAGTTTGTAACGCCCCAGAAAATGGGTCCCGAAGCATCACACAGTGCTTGAGGCTACGAGTAGCCCCAAGCTAACCCTTTAAGCCATTTTCATTCAGTTCAACACAAATCAACGGAGTTTCCATAAATAATCCTCAAATATCAACAGAGTAATTATCATCTAAGAATAAAAGAATTTCAAAAAGATAACAAAATATGACTTATTAGTCAACTCCCAACATCTATACTAGTCTGACAAGCCTCTAAGAAAATCAATAAAATGAGTGAGCCATTGAGACATGCCCCAAATGACTCATACTCAGTTATCAAATGTAAATAATTCCGTGAAACCAACATCAGACATCATGTCCTCGGAACATAAGGACTCACCATAACAGAGCCTTACATTTGTATTGAAATGTAAATACAAATGATGCTCTCATAATATACATATGATGTGTTTCAAAAATATATATGTTGTTTCATATATTTATTTTACATTGGGTGTATATATGTAGATGCATTTTACATATTAATATATACATATGTTATTTTCATGTTTAAAATAAAAATACATATGTAGTTTACATTACATACATATATTCATTTTATATAGAACTTGAATGTTCTTATATTTGTTGAATTACTTATTGCAACAAATTGATATTTGCTTTTACTACTTGCGGAAGAAGTCAAAGTATGAGCCCCATAGGACATGCAAATATAACACAGTAGATTGCAACTTCATGAACAAAGTTAGGACTGTGATTGAAATTTATTCTTTAGATGATCCAAATCTTAATCTGGGAGGACATGAGTACCATCTAAATGAATACATTAACAGGTTCTATATGCATGCTAAAATGACATGGCATATAGTTGATAATATTTTTATTTCTGTCAATGTAAAGGAAAGACATCATTGGGTTTTTGTTATTTTAGCGTTCTCAGAGAGGTGCATATTCATATGAATCTTCGGATCATTATGCTATTGTTCTTACTGAGATCGAGAAATTAGCTGAAACTATACCTTTATGTCTCAAGGCTAATAATTTCTATGAGAATAAAGGTATTGATCTTGATAATTATCCAAGATACAAAGATAAAAATATACTGAACCTTTTTTATGTGTTATTTGTAGATGATTTGCCTCAACAACCAAGTGGAATCTTGTAAGTATTTAAATATACATATACCGAATCTATTACATTTGTACAAAATATATTTTAATTATTATTTAATTTTTTTGGAGGGACTGTGAACTGTATATGGTTACATATGCAGTGTGTCTTTTCTATGTTCAAGGAGTTCCTTCGATTGAGTTCAATCCTAAAATACTTCGTACAAGATATGCTTCACTATTGTGGGACTACGGTAGGAGAAAATAAGAAGCTAAAGCTCAAAGTGACGATGAAGCACCATTGAGGCCATTAAGAATACCAAGATAACAAGTGTCACAGAAGTATTTGAAGTCTGATGGTTAATTTTAGAAACTTATTGTATGTTTTGAAGTGAAACAAAGTTACTATGAAGTGAATGAAAGTTATTCATCTTAGTATTTTATGTTGAATATGTTTTGGATAATTTTATAGTATGTGTTTTATTCCAGTGTTGAGTATGAGGTGTCCAAATTTAACCTCAAAATACATATGCAATGTTCGAATTTAACTATAAAATACATATTCAGTATTCAGATATAACTTAAAAATATATATGTAGTTAACAGCATATGTATTTTAATCATTGTTCATTTGATTTCAAATACATATGCTTCTTTATATACCTAATCAAATACATTTGTTGCTTGATATATGTCTTTTACTATGTGTTCATATACTATATAGTTTACATCACATAAACATGTTTAATATATATTAAGTTTCACATATACACATGCAATAGATATATGTATTTTAAGTTGAGTTATATTTGTATTTTACTCAGAATTCGTATAATTTCAAATACATTTGTTGATTTATACATGGATTTTAATATGTTTTCATATAATATCAAATACATAATCTGCTTCATATATCTATTTTACTTTGTGTTCGCATACTATATAGATTACTACATGTTGTTATAATAGATAGTTTAGAAAATACATTAAGCCAAATTCATAAAAAAACTACGTTTTTTAATGTGACGCCTAATACAAATAGATAAATATATTTTTGAATACACATCTTTTGAAAATTATTATGTGAAAATGTGTATGCATTTCATATTTCAAATATGTATGGGTCGCCATATTTGATAAGCATCTCAGTTATCAAATATATATACCCTAAAACATATGATTTTTTTAAAGCAAAAACATATGTATTTTTATTTCACATTTAGAAGTATCTAACTGTATCACTAATTATCATTTATAACACATTATAGAAAATGGTAGATAAATGTTAGAAAACACATTTAACAAATGAGTTCATTATTATGAAAACTGTAAAAGAAATTATAAAGAAAAAATACGAAAGAACAAATGTGACATTTACGATATTTCCTACACGAATGCCTATTGTGACCCTTCGACCCACAACCACTGGATGAGTTGATGTTCTTCTTTCCAAACATATCCCTTCCCAATTTTCTGTGATCCTTCTTTGTAGGTCTTCCAGGAGGTCGATTGAACTTCGGAGGTAGTATTATTTCATCAAGTATGCTATCTGGAATTGTCCAGTCATCTTTGTGTGGTAATGAATAGATTGAAACATCATACGTTTTCAAGACTATTTTTGACTTATACAGATCACAAAAATATGGCTCCTTGCTGAGATGCTTGCTATCCAAGACCGCACAAGCATGTGCACATGGTATCTCATCAGTTGAAATGCATTACATGAGCATGTTTTTTCCTTAAGGAAAATAAAGAAATGCTTTTCTTTGTCATGCACCGTGTACACATACTCTGTGGCTGGTATAATCTGATATTATTTTTAAAAAATTAAATTAAAAAAGGTCAAACATAAATATATAAATGTATTGCTACAAAAAAATTGAGAAATGTATATTTTTGTTTTATGGAAACACAGCTGCTAAATACAAATACACATATTGCTAACTGCATAGTGCTTACTGCATATATGTTCTTATAAATATAACAACAGAGATTAATACCAACAAATCCCACAAATATATATATTGCTTACTGCAGATATATTTTGTTTAGTAACAAAGATTAATGCATATGTATTTAAAAGTGAATATTGATTACTGCATATTGCTTACTGCACATGTATTTTTTTGCTTAACAGACAACATTGATTACCTTAACTGTTCTTATTAAAGAACATAGATACATAACTATTTATACACACAACTACAAATAAATTCATACAATTAAATGTCATAAATATAAATGATCATACCGTCATACAGGTACACAAAGCTTCATTCTCTTTGGGTATGGAATTAAATTTTTCAATAAGAGTTGTGAATGTATATGAAACCTCCTGTTTATTTTCGCAGTTCCATCTTCCAAACAGCAATCAAACTTCTTCTAGAAAATCATATATCGGTAGTTCACTAGCCGATATAATGTAACGCCCCAGGAATGCACTCTGGATGCCACACGGTGCTTACAGTCCCGAGAGACCACAAGCTAACCCATGAGCTAGTACCTACTGTGAGCACTAAATAAAACTGATAATAAAAAACAGTTGTGAAATATAAATGAAGATGCTATAAGGTTTTTAATGCTAAAACAATACTAAATCATAATACTGGAAATATTTGACAGTTTAAAAGTGCCTGAAAGCCTCTAAAACTGTCTGAAAGAAAGTCGATGGGACAGGCCCCTACTAACTCCAACTGTTTAACTAAAATAAACTAAAATAACAACCATGTCCTCGATAGATGAGGACTCACCATTGTTATTGTTACTGATGCGCTGGAATGTCAAAGTACAGTCGGGAACCTGAGCGTTCGAACTTATGATATTAAACACTATAGAGCAAAAAAACGTATGCGATTAGTACTTTAAATGTACTAGTATGCTAGGTGAGGTAAGGCTAAAATGCATGGGTTCATAAGCATGAGATAATAATGGAATGACATAAGCTGACTGATTACGAATGCATGAAATTGGGAAAGTCTGAAAATGCATGACCAAGCATAGAATATGATGTTGAAATACTCTGTAAACTGAACCACTGGAACACTGATAAGTAAGTAACTGGTACTGTATGCTATAGTCACACACACCTGAATTGACTCTACTAAATACTGAACTAAGACTGCGGAGGTATCATCTAACTGACATGCCCCAATATGAGCTAATCAGGGTCCAACCTCTAACCCCAGTTAGAAGGGTGTTAGTACCGTGCCACAATTACTGGAAATAGCTGTGTGGATCCACTAAACTAATGTCCCAAAGGACATATGAGTCACCCTAATCTGGCAGGAGTAATCAGGAGATATGTGTCAACCCTAATTGACAGAGAGAGATCTCAACCTATGCTGGCTACGTAGTTCTGTAACTTAGGGATTCCTACTAAGGGTCAAAACCTAACATGACAGGAATGCCCCATCTCTGGGTTTGCTTGGTGCTGGATCCTACTCCCAACTTAGATGAACTTATCATTAGACTGTACTAGGCTTAACTGAAAACACAACTGACCATGCAAACTTAACTGAATGTCGTTTCTCGTGGTATGACTAAAGCCATTCTATAGATACTGAAAACTAGGTAAACAGCTAAATGTAGGGTATTCATAACCCCCAGGGCTCGACAACGATAGCAATAGCAATAAGATCATACTAAAACTTAGAGGACATACTAATTAGTCAATACTCAACATTCTTTTAGGCATTTCATCAAACACTTACAATTCATGATTTAAATATGGGAATAGTTTTAGACATGTAGAAATATCATATTTTGATACCAAATCTCAATTTACAATGTAAACCAAAGAGTAAGCATTATTCATATGTGTAGAGTTTAACTTCAACAACAAAGTATATATAAACATGATATAAAAATCTTAATTCATGGATAAAATTCAGAATAACACGTAAAAATCATAACTTTAAACTTGAAATTGGATTCTTGGACTCCATGGGTGAAAGGCCCCATGGATGAAAATCTAACATACCTCAATTAAAGGATTCTTGGAAGTTCTTGGTGGATTTCTTGAAAATTTTCTCTTGAAGGTTGAAGGGGCTAGGATATTGTTCTTGAGAAAGAATGATTTCAATTTGAGGGAATTATGAAATATGAGGCAAAAATGTCATTTTGGGACCTAAATCTCGTGTTTTGGCTAAATTAAAGTTGGGGAAAAAGAATAAAATACCCCTCTGAACCCAGAATTTATTTAAACCAAACTGGGCCTCGATGCGTTTGGCGCCACACCGCGTCGCTCAATTTGATGCGATAAGCGACGCGCCACGTTGCTGTTGCCAACATGGTAGCTAACGCAACGCGGCCATAGCGCGTTGTTCCACTAGTTTAGCCATTCAAACATGCCTCAAATGTCGTTCAAAAAATTCAAAACTCACCCGAGATAAACTTTCGGCAACCCTGGTCATGAATTAACTTAGAAACTAACTATTTATGGTCGAAAAGATCGAGAATAAGATCATCGAAGTTTAGGGGTAAAAATTGAGACTAAGTCTCCAACACTTAGCTAAATTTTCAGGTTCTAAGCCTCTTACACATACACTGGGAGTTGAATTGAGTTAAGGCTAATACGGGGTATTATATACAAGTACACCATTTATTGACTCAGCAATGTTAGATGTCAAAGTTCATCCTCTATGAACTTTTGCACAGGACCTTGCCCACTTTTTCTAACCAACCAATTCCAAATATTTCTTCACTTTAATATCAACTGCCTCAACCTTTTTCATTAACTTGTGAAATTCAAACTTTGAATATGATTAGGCCATTGTATAAAAGATCTCTGATAACGCATCGTGTGACTTTCTGTAATGATTTTTCATGTTCCCCCATAGATTCCACATACATTCATAATACGGTACATCTTTTTACATATTACCAACGACCTTTATGATGATTGCATTCCGATCAGAAACAACACAAATGTTTTGTCTTTTCTCGTATGTTTTTTTTAGATTCTCAAAGAATCAAATCCAAGATGCATCATTTTCTGAATCAAGAACACCATATGTCAAAGAAAATATATGACCTGCATATGTAAACACAATTTGTGTAGTTATATATAAATACACATAGTAACTGCATATGTATTTATTACAAATACAGTTGCAAATATGTATATATTATTGTAATAAATAGTTTCAAATACATATACTAAAAAGTAAATGTACAACGCACACATACATTATCAACTATACATGTTTCATTCACAAACATTTAAAATAATACATATTTATATATATATATATATATATATATATATATATATATATATATATATATATATATATATATATATATATATATATATATCAGTTAGACATATGTATTCTTTAGAGATATGCAAAAATACATATAACAATTCAAGAAGGTTTACAGTGTATTATAAAATGTTACTTACCTGCTCCATCCTTGGTACAGGCAATTAAAAATGTCCTAGTAGATATTCCTCTTAGATAACTACTATCAACAATTATGACAGGTCAACAATGTTCGAATTCTTTGATGAATACACGAAGAGCTATAAATACATATAAGAACTCATTTTCATCCGTCTTCTTCATTCTTATATGTGACTCGAGATAAGTGTTGTTCAAAATATATAAGTAAGATGGTAATTTGCCATAAGATTCTGATGGTTTTCCCCTCAATTATTCTAACACTCTTTCCATGGCCCTCCAATATAAAGTGTATGTTAAATTCATACCAAATTCTTCCTTCATGTCACTTCTTATTTCAGTCGTACTGTGTTTTCGTTTGTGATTTTTGAATTTTTGTTTAACCATACCACATATCAACATACTAGTAGAATGCATCTTAGGTTAAACCTTGTCCTTCATCGGGCAAGTATGTTTCAGTACAAATTCTCTAATTTTGAACATCTCAGAATCTTCTATACCGGAGGCACTACATAAAAAATCATAATTACCTGATTTGTACACCAATGTATAACTGTATCCAACAAATTTTCATACAATCAAAATACATATCCAAACTCATTTTAAACATGAACAAATTAATCTCAAATGTACATACCTTTTCTTACTAGACCTTTCACTTCGCATTTAAAATTTCTCTCTAATTGTATAATCTTTCATGATTGGCTTTAAAATATTTTTTGTGAAGTATACCTGGTCTTCCTCAATATTCTTATGATGTGTGTCTGAGATAATCACCTGAACCGTATCCATCTCAAATACATCTAATGTTGTTGTATTTTCAGAAACCACCAACGCACCTTCAGTAGTTGTATTTAACACTTGATGCGAATAGTTACAGATGTCTTTTCTTTCAACAACACAAACAGATGAACTTCCAAATGTGCTCACAACATCTTTCTCCAAAATACTTACATATAAAGGAAGACAATTCATGTCTTTTATCTCTTTCTTTTGCAAAATAAAGACCTTTAAACCCATATAATTATGTATTTGTATTTTCCCTGCATTACCAGTGATTTGATATTCAATTTGAATATGTTTGTTGCTCAAATCCACTTTAATGTGAGATGTCAAAAGATCGTGTAGTTCATTGTATGATGTTGTCGTGCTCAACAATATTGCATCAGTAATGTACTCTTCATAGTTTTTTTTCATACGTCCACCTTTTAGAGTGCTTCAGAGAACTGGGATACTTCCCATTGTTAACTTATTTCACCAAAAATACATCAAAAATATATCTGTAAGCTGTCAATAGTTACAATATACAATTACACAAACAAAATTCAAACAAACTTCTACAGTTATAAACGTAAATAATATATACTTATATAGCCAAAAACTCCAGCAGAAAATACAATTACAAAATATTTGTTAAACTAAAAATACAAACACAACAAAAATTTTCAGTTAAAAGTACAATTACAAAATATTCGTTAAACATTAAATACAAACAAAGCCACAACCTCAATAATCGAACACAACCAAATTATCCATAATCGAACTTTTCGGAAATACATATATACTCTTACATTCGGAGAATTAGAACTCCAAACAAATTGAATTTGAGCAGCTTGAAAAATCGATTTTGATCACTACTTTTGTTCTATCAGTTTAATTTACGGTTGCATTACTTTTTACTCAAAATTTGTTTACCAAATATTCAAAAACAAATTAACGACGACACAAAAAAATTGAACGAGGCATCAGTAATGGATCAAAAAAATTTTGAACGAAATAACTTATCAAACAAAAAATAAGAACAAATTTTTTTATATAGATTTCATAAAATACTAATGAAATTGACATGAGAAAAAATATTATTATTACATACCTTCAACAACAGTAATGGTTGAATTTGTAACCGATGGTTGACTCCGAACAAATTGAACAAAAGAAGCTACAGTTGAATTTGATTCAACAGCATTAATGGTTAGATTTGAAACTGGTCGCTGAATTCGAAGAAATTGAACAGAAGAAGAATCAGTTGAATTTGATTCAACAACAATAATAGTTGAATTTCAAACTGATGGTTGAATTCGAAGAAATTGAACAGAGAAAGTTTCAGTAGATTTTTTATTTTGATTTTTTTGGATGAACACGTTAATGATAAACTGAAATTTGAATTTTCATTACTATTGTTAACAAATAACGGAAATCACGTGATTTAAGAGGTTTTATTGAAAAAAGAATCTACACATTTAACTCATGGGTAATTATATCATATTTACCTCAACTGATTTCAGTTAAATATGGGCAGTAAAATAATTTGTATATATATTTTTATTGCTACAATTTGTTAAAATACAAAATACAAGTTATTACTTTAAGTAATTATAAAAATGTTGTTATAAATCTCATAATTATGATCTCAAATATGCTATTTGTGAATTTTATCCATCATAAATAAGTGACAAGAAAGCTCATTCCCTTTCCTTTTGGAACCTCATAACTTCTCTTCTTTGATACAATTATTAGTTAATTGGAAGTATTTAGATCAAGCATATTTTGTCTAAATTATCAATCCCACACCTAATCAATTTTAAATCAAATGTTAGATACAAATATCATAACTTCATCTATAATCTATTTATTAGCCTAGTTATCCGCACCCCCTACAAATGGTATCAGAGCACAGTAATTTAAAAGATACGGAAGTGAGATACGTGTTAGAATTAGTTAGATTAAATTTAGTTAAGTTAGATTTAGTTATTTATTAAATTAATTATGAGAAGACCATTTAAAAATAGAGAAGCTTTTAGAAAAATTAAAGAATCTTTAGTTAGTAATTATTCAGAATATATAAGTCTAAATAAAACAAAAGAAAATCCACAAAGATTAGCCTATTTAATTACATTAATATCTAGTATTGAAGCAAAATTAATAATCCATTTAAAATCTAGAAGAATGAGACATATACCATCTAATTATGATAAAATTAGATTTAGATATCCACCATAATATTATAAACATAATTTAAATGAATAAAGAGCAAAAATACAAAGAATTAAAACAATTTATCTCTGAAAAACGTAAAGAATTAAAAATAAGAAAAGAAAGACTACATTATAATATATTTGCCGGAGTTAGTAAAAATTCAATAAATACACAAAAAGATGAAATATCAAAATTAGAATCACAAATAGATAGTTTAGAATATATATATATCAACATGAACTATTCACAATAAAATGAATAAAGAAGAATTTATAATAGATGAAAAAATATACGAAAATCACGAAGGATCAAAAATAAAAATAGTATTTTCGAATCTAGGAAGAAGATACAAGAAAATAGGAGAACATTTATATTTAATGTTAGAAAAAGAAGAATTAAAATTAGAAGATAAACTAACAGCAATGGTAAGAATAGAAAAAGAAAATGAAGAAATAGATAGAAAAAAGGAAATAGAAAAAATTAAACAACAAACTACGGAAGAAATACGAAAAATAGAAGAAACTAAAAATAGTAGAATTGCTGAATTAGAAAAAGAACTACAAATGTTAAAAGATTTATACGAACAAAGACAAAAAGAAAAAGAAGAAAAAGATAAAGAACAAACATTAATAAACGAGATAAACCAATTTAAGGAAAAATTAGAAATAAATAATATAGAGGTAGAAGAGACAGATAATTATGATTCAGAAGATAGTGAAACATATACGGAAATATTAACAAATATAAAAGATTTAGAAATTAACGAAAAACAAGAAAAAATTAATGAAGAAAACTTAGAAAACACCAATACAGAAATAAATACTCTTGATAAAAAGAAGATGAAAATATAATACCTAAAACAACAGAAATAAGAAAACCTATATATTATAAAAATAAATTTAAAAGATATAATGAATATGACAAATGGACACCAAAACAAATAGTTAATAAAAATTATAACTTTTTACACCTAGACTGTGTAATAGATACAGAAAAAACAATACAATTATGGATAGGATATATGACAAAACAATTATTAGACAATAATATAAACATAATAGATGCACCAGAATATATAGAAAAAACATTAATAGGATCAGTAAAATTATGGTTTACAAATTTAACTGAAAATAGTAAAAAAGTATTAAGAACTAATAAACCTATGGAAGGAACATCATCAACAACAACTAAATTAACACCTATAGAATTATTGAAAAAAATATGAAACAGCTATAAAAGATGAATTTGGTAGTATGACGACATTAGAAGAAGAACAAGATGAAGAAAAAGATACAAATAGGAATTTAATGATAAAATTAACAATATGTAATATGTGTTATATAGATGAATATACTTGCGCATTTAAAGAATATTATTATAAAGGAGCATATAGCATAGAAGAAAGTAAGGAAATAAGAAAATTATATTTTAATAAATTACCCGAACCATTTAGTTCAAAAATAATAAAAAGTTGGGAAGAAGCTAAAATAGTAGATACATTAGGAGCTAGAATAAAATTCTTACACCAATGGTATAGAAATTTATGTGAAAAATATAGAGAAGAATTAAAAATGGAAAAAACATTAATAAGAAATTTAGCATGTTGCAAAAATAAAATAGCACCCCAATTTGGATGCAAAGAAAGATATTATAAGAAAAGAAAAAGACATAAGAAATATAAGAAATATAAAAAATCAAAATATAAATATAAGAAACCAAGAAAAAGATATTATGTAAAAAATTATAAAAATAAAAGACCATATAGAAAGAAAAAATCTATAAAAGAATGTACATGTTATAATTGTGGAAAGTTAGGACATTTAGCTAGAGATTGTAAATTACCCAAAAATCCAAAAAATAAACAAATATCAGAAATAAAAATAGAAAATACAGAATATATGCAAATAGATTATATAGATTATGAACTAGAAAGTGAAGATAGTATATATGAAATTTCGGAAAACGAAACAGATACTGAAATAGATAGTGAGATAGATGAATCAAATGACTGAAGAAGATATAAAAATAATAACAAAGGAAGAATATTTAAATGACGAAGGAACAGAACAAAAGATAATATTTGACAGTAATATATTTGATGAAATAAAAGGAAAAGAGTTAGATTTAAGTGTAGAAAAAATATTTAAAACACCAACAATAAAAAATATTTTTAGTAGGAAAAAAGATGAATATTATGTAGTATGTCAAAAAGAACATGTAATAGACTGTAGATATGCAAAAGGAAAAGCTAGTATACCACTAGTAACAAAAAGAATAATTAATAAAGAAATAAATGATGTAAAAAGTAAAGGAGATCCAATAAAATATATACACCTTGGAGGTACAGAAATATTAATAAAAGCATGTTTTAGAGAAGGAATAGATACACCAATAGAATTATATTTAGCAGATGATAGAATTATAAAACCTATAGAAAAAAGCATAATAACTGCCGTAAAAGGAAATCTAATATACCAAAAATTTAAATTTATAATAAGTGCAAATTATTCAGTAGCAGTAACAGATAGGAATATAGATAAATCATTAGTATTATATTGGAAGATATCAGGAATAGAATTAACCCCAGGAAGTAAAATATTTACAGCGAGATGTAAAAATTTATATGTATTAACAACAAAACATAAAATAACAGGGAAAAATAAGATTAACAAGATACAAATAGATAGCCCATTTGAACAAATTGTAAAAACAATAGATTATAATGATTATAGCTATAGAGACATAGATATAGAAGAAAATTTAGAAATAGTAAATGATAGAATAAGTACAACAAAAAGAATAGCTAATGAAAAACCAGAATCATCAACCTCATCAAAAAATGAGTTATGAAACAAATCCAATAATTAACCTAAATCAATATTACATAACAGGAAAAATAAATGAAAAAGAATATTTAATATTATTAAACACAGGACAAGAAGAAAATTATATAGCAAAATGTTTAGTAAAGAATGAAGAAATAAAAACTGATAATGATATATGCCCAGATCTACCGAGAAGTTTAGTAAATAGTAAAGATATAGTAGAAAAAGAAATAATAATAGGAGGAATTAGAAAAATAAAAATAGAATTTGAGGTAAAAGAAGAAATGCAAAAAGCAGATATAATATTAGGAATAAAATGGTTAGAACAAGTAAAACCATATAATATAGAACATACACAATTAGCCATAACATATAATAGGGAAAGATTATTCTTAAGAAGAGCCTTAACATAAAATGAAAATATATGTATTAATGAAGATAGTAGTGGAAGGATATTACAGTAGATATTATACGCCTATGATAGATACAGGAGCAGAAGCTAATTTATGTAGATATAATTGCTTACCAGAAAGTAAATGGGATAAATTAAAAATACCAATAGTAGTTAAAGGATTTAATAATGAAGGAAGCTTAATTACTTATAAAGCTAGGAATGTAAAAGCACAAATATGGGATAAGATATTGACAATAGAAGAAATTTATAATTATGAACTAACGTCAAAAGATATACTTTTAGGAATGCCATTTTTAGATAAACTATACCCACATATTATAACTAGAAACGATTGGTGGTTCACAACACCATGTAAACAGAAAGTAAGAGCAAAAAGAGTTAATAATAAAATAAGAAAGAAAACTGATTGGATAAAAGGAAGTGAAAAAATTACACAAAAGTTAGAAAATATATAAAACGCTGAAGATACAATAGAATTAGTAGTATTCTCAATAAATAAAACAGAAATAACTATATTTTCAATAAATAAGATAGAAATAGTTAAGAAAAAATTAGAAAAATTATATAGTGAAGATCCGTTGAAAGGATGGGAAAAACATAAAACTACCATAAAAATCGAATTAATAGATAAAAATAGTATAATAACCCAAAAACCATTAACATATAATTTTGACGATTTAAAAGAATTTAAAATGCATATAGATGAATTATTAGAAAAACAATATATACAAAAAAGTAATAGTAAACATAATAGTCCAGCATTTATAGTAAATAAACATAGTGAACAAAAAAGAGGAAAAAGTAGAATGGTTATTGATTATAGAAATTTAAATGCAAAAACTATAACATATAATTATCCGATACCAAATAAGATACTAAAAATAAGACAAATCCAAGGATATAATTATTTTAGCAAATTTGATTGTAAATCAGAATTTTACCATCTAAAGTTAGAAGAAGAATCTAAAGAATTAACTGCATTTACGGTACCACAAGGATTTTATGAGTGGAATGTATTACCATTTGGATATAAAAATGCACCAGGTAGATATCAACATTTTATGGATAATTATTTTAAACAATTACCTAATTGCATAGTATACATAGACGATATATTATTATATACAAAAACTAAAGAAGAACATATAAAATTATTAGAACAGTTTACGGATATAATAGAAAAATCAGGAATAAGTCTAAGTGAAAAGAAAAACGAAATTATGAAAAATCAGATAGAATTTTTAGGAATACAAATAGATAAAAGTGGAGTAAAAATGCAACAACATATAGTACAAAAAATAATAAATTCGAAAGAAGAATTAGATACAAAAAAGAAATTACAATCATTTTTAGGATTAGTAAACCAAGTAAGAGAATATATTCCAAAATTAGCAGAAAACCTAAAACCACTACAGAAAAAATTAAAAAAGGATATAGAATATAACTATGACGAAGAAGATAAAAAACAAGTTCAAAAAATAAAATTACTTTGCAAAGAATTACCAAAATTACAATTTCCGGATGAAAATAAAAAATTTACATACATAGTAGAAGCAGATGCCAGTGAATATAGTTACGGAGGAGTACTTAAATATAGATATGAAGCAGAAAAAATAGAACACCATTGTAGATACTACTCAGGTACGTTCAACGAGACAGAAATAAAATGGGAAATAAATAGAAAAGAATTATGTTCATTATATAAATGTTTGTTAGCATTTGAGCCATATATTGTATATAACAAATTTATTGTGCGAACAGATAATACACAGGTACGCTTGTGGCTAACAAAGAAAATACAAAATTCAGTTACAACAAAAGAGATTCGGAGATTAGTTTTAAACATATTAAATTTTACATTTGTAATAGAAGTAATCAGTACTAACAAAAATGTTATTCCAGATTACATATCAAGACAAAGCTACACAAACTGAAATGATAGAAGAAAATATACATGAAAAGATACTCAACGCCCTGACTACGCTTTTATTGAAAGTGGACAGTATGGGTACTGAGATAGAAACGCTAAAGCTAAAGACTAGTGAAGATAAACTGAAGTCTATAGCTATGAATCAGCTAACTCAGCAATGTGCAGAGCTATGTCGATCGGAAGACAATAAAATTCCAGAGCTAGAAGGAGACGTTGGGATACTCCATAAAACCCATAACGTTTATCAATCTACTTCTGCAGGTACAAGCAAAGGAGTTAGAAAAAATATGAACTTAAACAAGCTATTTGACAAACCATATACACCAAATACATCAAAAGACCCCATATTTATACCCCCACAAGTTACCACATATCGAGATAGCCTAAACCAAGATAAAAAGACATACAAATACACAGCCCGCACATATATAGAAAATATTTACAATGTACAAACCTTTTTAAATAGCAACCCCAGAGCTACAAATATCCAAGAACCAGATACAAACTATATAACCCAGAAATTGATCGGATACAATAAGTTAATTACCTTACCTAAAACCAAACCCAGCTTAGTTAAAACTTGCTACGAATATGGATTACTTAGTACCGTATATACCACGGACGGAACTGAGATATCCACTATACCCGAGATATATGAAGCATTTACCACATTTAAAAGAATAACCAAAGGTACTTTATTTTTTATAAAAATTTACACGGCACCAGCAGAGATATTATTTGATGAAGTTAAAAAATCCATACAAGTTGTAAAGATAGGAATGACACGAGATATGATTATACCACAAGATATTGGTTCACAGCCAGAGATACCTAGAATCGAGATACCAAAATTTTATGCGAACAAAAGAATTATCGGACTATCTACAATTTTACAAGAGCTAGCAAATACATTTTGCAACCAAAATCCTATATGGAGCTATTATTCAAGAGATCATGTATTAATCTATTCAAATTCAAAAGAGTTACGAGAAACAGATATGGAAACTATTAGGCAATAGATTATCACGTTGCTTAAACCAGAAACAGAACCTATCGCCAGAGCTATTAGAGAAAAATTTATTTCAGAAGAATTATTGACCAGATATTGCAAGACTATTGGACACAAATACCCAGACCACAAATGTTCAAAATGTAATGGAGGAGATAATGACGTCCCAGCAGTACAGCTAGAATAAAAGAAGATAAGGACGACAGCTGGAAAGATAAGACCAGAGCAATAATGGAGATACAACAGATACGACAATATAAACGGAAGACAAGATATTTAATATATTGTACAAAGTCTTTAGTATATTTAATGTATTACAAGACTTTAGTCTTAAACTTTAGTCTTTAGGAATACGTAAAAGGAAAAGATAAAGTAGTTAGCATTTAATGTAATATTTATGTAAAGTTTGAAAGTCTTATAGGTAGGTAGAGAGAAAAGACTTTTTAAGTCTTTTTAGTTTTTAATTTTTAGTTTTTAGTTTTTTAATAGTTTTTTGAAACAGATGTAAAAAATTTTGTAATCTTTTCATTCTATAAATAACAGAAGGAAGGCATTGCAGAGGGCAAACCTTCTTACATTAGCCAAAAAACCTCTCTCCATTCCGTTCAAAAATATTTAGCCCAGTTAATTAAATATATACACTGCAATGGAAAAAGCTATGGAACAACAAACCTCAGAAATATCAAAGCTACCGGAACAGGTATATCTATTTATGATTATGAATAGCTAAATTCATAATTCCCGACAATCATGATATGATAAAATAAATTCATATTAGTTACTTTATAGTAGAATTATTCGAAAAATAATATGTTAAGAAGTTTATTAGCAAAGTGGAAACGGAAAAAAATCCCAAGGAACTATGCCATCCTAAAGGTGAAACCAATGAGGCAAGAAGCCGTGGCGGGGAGTAACCAAAGTCGAGGCACTGTTTAAGGGAAAAGTATCCGAATTACCATGCTAGTAGTGACCGAAGAACATGTTATTTAAGAATAATCTAATATATAGTAATCTGAGATGACTATATTTTATTATGTATATGGTTGAAGGAAATATTTTGAAAAAAGCAATTTTATGATAATGAATGATAATATATCTGATGTGATGGTAGATAAATTCAAGATACTTATTTTGTATGTACTTAGAGATATAGATGTTGTAGATATAAGAAAAATTATATTAGAAAAAGCATATGGAGAAAATTATACGGATAGAATAAGTTATATACCACACATACCTAACTACTCTTATAAATATTTATTATGTTAAGATCACGTAGAAATTTTAAAGATATACGAAATATACAGTTACTAGAAAAACAGATAAAAATAAATATAGTCAAATACATGGAAAATAAAAAATATATAAAATCTCTTAATAAAAATATGCAAAAACTACTAAGTCTAAAACAAATAACTATAAAATATCAATTTTAGAAAATAGCTCATTTAGACTACCTTAGAGTTTTAATCTTATATATACTTAAAGATATAGAAATAATAGATATTAAGAAAATGATATTAGAAGAAGTAATAAACTACGAAATAGAAATGATAAATTCGCTAGAACGAATATACGAAGACATTTACCCAGAAGGATATTATTCAAACCAAGATTGTGGATGTTAGAATATATTAGAAAAACTAGAGAAAACCAAGATAATCTAAATAACAAAATTAATTATAGAAACCATATTAGAAAAATAATGGAAGATCTAAAAGAAAAGTTAATTTGGATAGAAAAAACCTTAGAAAATTTAGAAAAAAGCACATGTGACAGTTTATATAATATAAAAAACTCACTACGAGAAGAACAACACAAGATAATAAATGACATAGAAAATCTAGAATTAGATATATACTACAGTACAGATAGAATAAATTATTACACAGAAATTTGTAACTCGGCAGTTACTACAGGATAAAATAATATACCAAATAAATTAATGAATACATCTTTCAAAAATAATAATTTATTAAAACAAAATCTAAGAGATAACCACGCACAAAAAAGAATAGATTCATTACCTACAATAAATCTATTTATTAGCCTAGTTATCCGCGCCCCCTACAAATGGTATCAGAGCACAGTAATTTAAAAGATACGGAAGTGAGATACGTGTTAGGACGGGATGAGGAGTGCACGTAACATCATATAAATATTTTTTCAATCACTTTGTTTATTTCTTGGAAAAGGCCAGAAACAATTTGCATAAGTTGACGCCTTAGGATGCATTATTTTGGACAACTTGCCTAAGTGATCACATGAAGAAGATACACACACATTACCAAATTAAGCTTACGAGAAGTACAAAACATTGCAATTTGTTGGATGCACACACGAGTTATGTGTAAGAGCCTAGTGACTACAATGTGATGCTGAATGAGTTTAAGTTTTATATACTCATAGTGTAAAAAATATTTATATTATTAACTTACTTGCAAAGTAATTACAACTAATCTATATGATTAAGTAATAGTTCGGTAAAATTGGCAACTAATTTACTATCACAAGGTAAAATTTTAATTCATTCTAATAGCAAAAACACACTCTATATGCATGTCAATGTGTACAACTTAATTTGTAGGGTTCGAGAACGTACAAAATTATGGGGTGTTGGTCCTCCATATGGGCTAATTTGACTCGATAGGGAGGAAAAAGATAAGCGAGAGCAGTTACCAAAAGTTGTCGCATTCACCAAATCCATGATTTTTTCCTTTCATATACACGCAAAAGAATGACATCTAATTCACTAGATTCGGCTGTGTTTCCTAGTGAAACTAAGTTCGATTTGGAGCAGCTTTTTTGGTGATTGTTCTATAACTTCCGTTGTTATTAAATATACAATATATCGTTATTCATATTGCTGAATTATTTTTGCTATAAGGCTTGAAGAACTATGATATCATCGAGGAACAACATCCCTCACATTAAGCCTTTTGGCTAATCACGATATAAAATTTCAAATTAAATATATATTGTGTTTGATTTGAGTATTTGTTAATTTCTTAAATTTTGTATTAAATTTGAATTCCACATTAAATTCAAAGTGACAATTAATATATAAATTAAAATTCGAGAAAATTTATTGGATCATTCAAATATATTCTATCAACCCCAACTTCGCCTTTCTTTCAGGACAGAATCAATTAATCCCCACCACTAGTCTTCTCAACTTCTCAATTTTTCTCCTCTCTTCTTCCTCTTTTAAAACCATATATGAATCAATATTTTCATTACCCTAAAAATCACCAATGTAAAATCTCATCAAGTTCACTTTCTGCATCCCTAAAATCTTCCTCAATTTTTTTCTTTACATTTCGTTGATCATATACAGATATTAAAACTTCATTTTTGGATTCCCTGACGTTTCATTCTTAATGGGATGAAATATAGATCGTTTCTAGCAACAACATGAACGCGAAATACGTTCAATTATGTTGCTAGATCATATCAATACAAAAAATTAAACCTTCAATTGTTAATTGATCATATATTACATTCATATATTTATCTATATCTTTCTAAATTATAGAAAGAATTTTTCTACAAGGAAAAAACAAAAAAAAAAATATGGGAAGAAGTAAGTTGCCATTGTTGAAAATAGAGAGTTTGACCAATAGACAAGTCACATTTAGCAAGAGAAGAAATGGAATCCTCAAAAAAGTTTATGAATTGTCAGTTTTATGTGACGTAGATGTCGCTATCATCATGTTCTCTCCTTCCGGTCGTCTTACACATTATTCACGTAAAAGAAGGTAATAAAAGTATTTTAATTTCCATAGTAAAATATCAATATTTGTAAGAGATGAAAATAAAAACGAACTTGTAGTGGATTTTTTTTTGATGCATAATAGGCAAGTTGATAAGAAATTAAACTGTCTCAAATCTTTACGATTGTATGTAGATGGTTGAGGACAATCAAATTTATTTCCCAGAATTGAATTTTAAAAACGTTGATTTTTAATGAAATTAATTTTTAGAGATTTTTAATGATATTTTATTGAATTATATAACTGCGATGTCAATGATCCTTTGGATTATGTTTTTAAGAGAAGGGTCAAATTTTATACCGACAATTTTCTATATATAATATCTTATAAAGCCAAGAGATTAAATCATTGAATTTAGTAAAAAAAAAAAACTTCAGAAAAACAAAAATCTAAGTCAAATTTGATTACACTTGCCTCCAGAGGACCTAATAAGACTAAATAATTTATTAATACAGAATTGAAGATGTTCTTTCTGAGCTCATCAGTCTCCCAGATAGTGAAAGAGGATTGTAAGTTTTTCTCCCCCTTTTTGTTTCGATTTATATTTGAGTTTCCTTCTTTTTTTTTTCATCTTTTATGTATTTTTATTATTAACTAGACTATCTAATACATGCATTCTTTATCAAATGCAGCTACATCAACAATAAAGAGGTGAGCTTTACTTAACTCATTATGTTCCCAAAATTATTAATAAATTCTGATATTGATTTTTGTGATATATGAGTGAATTAAAAAATGTGTTTTGATCCGTCTATGTGGAAATATGCTACACTTGGACTACAACTATTTTTAGAAATATTTTACACTCAAACATGGAGTAATAGTACATGTTTAACATAACAATACATGAGTAAATAAATGACTGAAACAATTAATAATTCTAGAAATTTATGGGTATTCAGAAATTGATAAAAAGTGAACATTTCAAGTAATTGAAACTCCAGCCAAGAAGGTGGCTTGGAATAGAAAAAAAAAATTAAATGTGTTTAGTCAAAATATCACAATGACAATTAAAATTTATTAATAACCAAGACACCAAAAATGCTATTTTTCTAAAAGTAAGTAAAAAAAAATGCAAATCATCTTCATTAATGCACTCTCCATGCAGTCTGTACTTTGGAACCTAAGAAAGATTGAAATCGAAGATAAATTCTGCGATTTTGAAAGGTTCGTTTTCTATCATTATTTTGATTTTTTAAAAATTTCTTTTCATGTATATATGTTGTAATTTCTTTTTAATTAATTAGGATAAATCCAGCATACATCAACGCAAATGATGCGACAAAGGTGCTTAATTAATTCTTTTTCTTTGATATTTTTTTTTTTTAATTTTTCATTTCATTATTATATTATCAACCTCAATATTAATTGTTTCTCTTTGTCTTTTTTTGTTTTTTGTTTTTTAGAAAATTCAAGATGAAATCAATGGCTTGCATTGTAAACTCGATGAAGCTGAGGGATTATTAAGGTAATTTTAGTGTTTGGCCAAATTTAATAACTTTGATCCAAATTTTGTATTTTTCTCAAGAGATTTATTGAATATGTACAAACTATTAATTTAGGACTCAGTAACTTCAAAGGATTAAAATTTTGACCCGTAAACTTCAAATCTTGATTTCGCGCCTCTGTTGAGGATACATGAACTTTGTCCTATGAAGCTTTAGGCCTAATAATTTCATTTAAAAACAGTTCCAGCTTGATTTGCTTTGCCTGTTCAGTGAGACTTTATAATACAATCACATTCTACCATCCATTTATTATATTTGTTTTTGTATTTCTTACTTATCCTATTTTACATGATATATTTTGTTTCTTTTCTTTTGATTAATGATTTGAATATTTATTCTACTCTCACATTTTGACTTTATTTCAAGAATATTTGAACCAGATACACAAAGAATTACATCACTCCATGAGCTTGATTTGTGTGAAAAACGTCTTCAAATTGCCTTGAACCAAGTTAGACAAAGAATGGTATGATGTATAACTCTTCTTTTTCCCCCAATAATTACAAAGATTATGATGATTTTTTCTTTAATGTTTAAGTTTGTTTATTAGGAGCAACTGTCCGGCAATCATACATCAACTTATGAAGATAATATGGAGGTAAGAATTTAAAAAATCAAATAGGGAAAAACAAGATTTTTTAATAATAGGATATAAACTGTTGAATCTTTTTGTACATAACTAACTAGTATTTGGACAAGGCAGTTCGAATCATTTCTTTAGGTAAGGAGTTTTAATTCTTGAGATTGACATTGTAATATTTTTTTTAATCTCACATAAATTCTTTATTGTGCCATTGTGCTATTATATATACCGATTCTACAAACTAATTATTATTTTCTTTTTTTTGGTGGTTTATTATAGCAAATCGATGCACTCCTTCAACATATAGACAACACACAAGTTCATGAGAAACCCCCTTATGACTTATGGCTAGAGCTTGAAGATCATAATTTCCAAAATATTCATGAGAACAACAATAATTATTCTCTCTATGCTGCTGCCTCAGAGACATCTTCACTTTCTCAAAGGTTTGGACCTTATTTACTAGTATCATTTTTAAAGATAAAATAAATTATTTATTAATTATATATAGAAATAATTTCACTACATACTCTCTTATAATGTGATTCAGTTTAGAATATGCCTCCTATATTTAAAATCAAATAGTTATTCCCTTTATATTATGAAAATTCTACACTTACAATCCCTTATGAGATATATCTGTAAATTCTGTAACTGTAACTATAATACATGAACCTTAAGGGGTGTAAATATTTGATTTTAAACGTATAAGTGTATTTGAAATTAAATCATATTTTAAGTGTTTATTGAAATTAACTCTTAATTATATTTGTTTGAATGTTAATTAGTTGATGACTTGTTGTATGCAGTTCCATGACCATTCCATCCCCAACTATTTATGATGCAATGTCCCAAACAAGTTTAAGTGGTGAGACTTATCATAAAGAAGGGACTTTTAAATCTCAAAATAATGAGAGCTTTAAGCAATCACAACATTCAAAAAGGACCTTACCAAATGTCACTTTACAAACTTCATTCAAATTTGCCAAGGTGAGCTCTTTCAACAATATATTGCACTTACTTTTCATATATTTCTTCCAACTACTTCCTCGATCCGTTAATATATTACACACTTTCTTTTTAGTTTACGACAAAAAAGCTTTCTCAAAAGACAATTTCCTTGCCATTTTAGTGGGATAATCTTAAAAAACTCTTTTAAATTAACAAAACTTGATTTTTCACAAGCCTCTTCCAAAACTATGTTTGACATTCCTTTATGACTTTCCCGATTGACACCTAGGATCGGTAGCTAGGCTCCGGGGAATTACTATTTACTACCACGGGTATTATTATCTGATCTCAAGGAAGGGAAAGAAAGGGATTAAAGGAACGGATGATATGTTTCTTTTTTCTAGAAACAGTTTTAAGTCTAAACTTCCACTTAACTGTGAGGACTCGATTTTTTTCTTTTTCACAAGAAGGCCCTTCTAAAATTACATTTAACATCCCTTTATGACTTTACCGATTGAGACCTTTGGTCAATAGCTAGGCTTTGGGGCATTGTTATCATGGGTACAATCGAACCAAGCTCAAAGAAGGAAAAGAACGGATTAAAATGATGAATGACAACTTTCTTTTTCTGGAAACAGTTTAATTCTCAAACTTCCAATTCTACTCTTAATTTATAGCCACGCTCTATGATCAAATACTTATGAGATCAATGTGCTATAGATACCAATAATGTGACATGTTGTTTGTTATGGCAACCTGCAATGTCCCAAACAAGTATAGAAGGAAGTTTTAGTTGCCTAACTGATGAAAACTATAAGCAGTCACTATTGTCAAACAGGGTCTTCCCAGCTATTACTCCGTTACAAACTTCATTCTCATTTGTCAAGGTAGTTGCACACTTTCTATTCTCTTATGCTTCTTTTTTAACTACTCTGATGTTCATTAATAATAATAAAAAAAGATGTCTTTCAAAATATGACTAACCAACATATTAACTATATATCGATTATGACAAATTGAATCAAATTTTACTGTGCACGTTTCATAAATTGAACTAGAGAGAGTAATAAATTTGTATGTATAGCTATTAAGGTGCATCAGATTTTACTTTGTATGTTACCTCAATTGAAATAGAGAGAACAATAAATTTGTGTACATAGCATTTAGGGTGCATCATCAAATTTACATGGAGTGCGCAATACGAAAATCTTATTTTTTGTTTCCCGCTTTTAGTCCATGCATGCATAATTAGAGACAGATTCAGAAATTTATGTTTATGGGTTCTACATTCAATCTTTATTGCTTATTCAGTTTGACATGAATTATTTATACATATTACGTGAATTACTTAACAAAAATCCGAACAAAGCTATTGGACTCGATCTGTTGAATCCATGACATGTATTGTAGATCCACCTCTGCATTAACTATTCTAGTCATATGAATGAAAACATTCCCACTAAGGTTTATGGAGAGATAAAACTAAGCTTTTCACTAAAATGATTCTAAGTTTTAAAGAGTATACACACAAAAAAACTATGGAAATCAAATCAAATATATATAGAGAGAGATAAATGCTTTGTATATGCATATAATTTATCGGGTCCCTGCCCCTTGAAGTTAAGATTACAAAAACAAAATGTCCATTATCAGTCTACAGGAATATGTGACAACCATCGAGGGGTATATTGGGATGAACCAGATTCCTATGGGGTTATATTATATATAACCATCGAGGGGTATATTACATGCATATACATGCCTTGTATATGCATGTAATTTTTAGTAATATTTAGGGGTTTTGAATTTGAGACCGATTAGTCATACATAACTTAAATTTAAATTAGTTGAGAGAGTAAATTTCCATCGAATACCAACATATCAAACATGTATTTTATGATAAAGATGCAAAAAAGGCAAGGTTTCTATTACGATACCCTGAGGCAAATGGAATTGAAAAGACATTTTTGATATTTCAAAGGTGAAATCTCGAAATTATCGCTAGTCGGTTTTATATATTTTTTCGTTTATTATACCTGCAGGCTGAAATGGAAACTCCAACCTCAGCACTACGACCATTGGCACCATATCTACAGGCTGAAGCAGCACCATCTCCTAGTCAACAGCAACTCTCTTCTTACAACAATAATCAAGAAGAGAATCATGAAACCTCTTGGTTTCAGCCTCAAGGGAAAAAGTCCAAGCATCATCATTCAACTTGATTAAATATTTAATATGTAAATATACAAAAATATAAACATACATACATATAAGGAGTTAAAACAACAACATATCTAGCGCAATCCTTCAAAGTGGAGTTTAGAAGGATAGAGTGTATGCAGATCTTACCCCTACTGTAAAGGTAGAAAGGTTGTTTCCAATAGACCCTCGACTCAAGGATACATGCATATGAATTTGTGCCAACAAAATAAAGTACATATTTATGAAGTTGGAAATATTTTTAAAAATATGTAAGTTTATACTTAATTCATTGTTACAAAAGATTGGTAAATGCATGTCTATTGTGGATGTAAGATATTTAGATACACAAAACGTTTAAGAAAATGGGTGAAATAGTGTACAGACACGTTATTCATGTATCTAGTACAAGCTGCAAAATATAAATATATGTTTTAGCTCTGGTATCATGTACAAAAATATATGTTTTGATACAGAATAATTTAATCAATTAAGATCAGATTAAAATAATGTATTCAATCGAAACCAGAAAATGATATTGAATTGTTAGCAAAAAATACTCTAGTATTGATTCCGAGCAGAATGAAAACGATAATAAATTTGAGCAACAAAATATTATGTCGTGGCAAGTTACCGTTTTGAAAGAAATTTCAGTCGACATGGATGCAAAACATTGTAACTAGTTGTTTCCTATGGTCCACAGTCGCTTCTAAATATGTGTACTCGTATATCAGATTTTCAGTAATAAGTTGTTATTTTAATGAATATAATAAGCAGTAAAAAATATACTCTAATAACTTAAATGACTAATGTGATTATTTTTACAAAATCTTATAATATATCTATTTAGATGACTATAATATGGAACACCAAATAATGCTATGAACATGATTATTAATTATTTTAGGAATTATAATAATAAAAATTTGTGAAAGTAATGAAATAAAGACCATTAGACTTATTTTTTTGGAAGAAAAAACCATTAAGCTTTATAGTAAAGAACATTAAGGAAATTGTTGAGAATAAATACACTATAATAAACTAAAATGAAAAGGAAGGAGAGAGAGATGTATAGATCATATAAGAATATGATTTTGTTTTCTTTTGGTGTGTTTTAGAATGTAGTATGTCATGCCTTTTATAGGCAATTTCTTACTTGGGGTAGTAATATTGCTACAATAGTGTCTGTAGTATGTGAATGATATTCTTACTTGGGATAGTGATATTGTTACAATAGTATGTGTAGTATGTGAATGATATCCTTACTTGGGGTAGTGATACTGCTACAATAGTGTGTAGTATGTTAATAACATCCACAAAGTAACGTATTTACAATACTCCCTCTTCGATGTTCATATACAAAAAAAATTCTAAGGGAAATAAGATGTACAGGGTAGGGTGGTTTGTAATACGCATTATTTTCTGCCTCTGTAGACACGTGATTTTTGACCCTCCCTAAATTTTAACTTGTTTATCAATATTAAATATTTATATTTATATTTAATCATATATTATTTTGACTATTAAAATAATTAAATGAAGTTAATTTTAGGATATTATTTTTGTTTTATTCAAATAAAAAAATAAAAAATAAATAAATATGTTCTTTTTAAATAAACAAGTTAGTAGTTTTTGTACTATCTTAATTATATAGTTTATGTTTGGCTGTTTTTAGATTTTTATTGTATTTTCTTAAATATAAAATTAATTAATTATTATTATTATTTTATTTGTTTTTTTACTATTATCTTATTTATTTATTTAGTATTTTTTGTTAATATTATTATCTTAAAAAAAAAGGGAAAAGATTTTTTTTAAATTTTAAATTTCTCCCCCTTTTTCCTTATCTGATTTTAACTGTTCCCCCAAGAATCCCATATCTGATTTTAACTGTTCCCCCCAAGAACCCCACTATAAAAGGACTCCCACTCTCAGATAAAAAAAAAAAAAACGTACATTTTTTTTCCCCTACAGATTCTATAGAGATCAGAAACACATCCATCAATATCAGATTAAAAAAAAAAGAGTAAAACACAAGTAAGGAAAACTCTGAAGGAGAAAACAAAGAAAAGAAAGAGTAAGAATCAAATTTCAAGTTTCCGTTTGAGTTCCGGTGATAATTTTTTGCTTCATCACAGGTTTTATTTAATCACATATTATTATTATTATTATTTTTAAAATTTATTTTATATGAAAAAAAAAACATGAATGAAAATGTATGAATGATTTTAATGCATTATGTACCATGTATATTTGATTTTGTGAATCTTTTATTATCACATGTCGTGCTATTAATTTATTGAACAATTTTATATCAGTTCAACTAAGATGCAATAACAGAAGCGGATATAGCAATATATACTAAATATATGTATGTATGTATTCACTGGTATAAACAAATATATATCCACACTGTTTCGTATATGTACATAACAATTCTTGCATATACTGTAATATACACTGTTTCGGTATTCATGATTGTTCCCATATTATTTCAAATAAAAATAAAAATAAAAAAAAGGGATAGAAACAGTGGCGCCGCTGTTCCGTTGGCGCTGGCGCCATAGTCGCTGGAAAAAAAAAATGAGGGCAAAACAAATCTGCCACCGCCGCCAGCAGTCGCTGCTCCGGCCGCGGCGCGTTGGCCAGATCTGGCCAGATCTCCACCCGCAAAACCCCACCAACCGGCGAGACGTCAGAGCCGTCATCTTCCTCATTCATCACTATGTCACTGCCGGCCGGCGACCGCCGCCCAATAAAGTCGTTTCTCAGCCGCCGATCCGACTCGGTTTCGCCTGCGACGATGGCAACCGCACCGTCCATTCCCCTCGCTGCTCCGTCGGCGGAACAACAGCGATCACGGTATCCGACCGGATCCAACAGCAGCGCGTCGGCCTGATCCAAACCAGATTTTCGCCGCGACTCGTCGCCGCCGTCCGAACAGATCCGGCCACCTTTTCTCCTCTCTCTCCGGTCAACGACGGCAGTCGGCCCGTTGCCGGCATTCACGTCGTTCTTCGGCCGAGAATCGGCCAGATCTCCGCCACAACGTGTCGGTCAGCCGACCAGCTCGCCGTTCACCGTCATCGTTCACCGATCCGAGATCTGATTGGATCTCCGCAACAGTAACATCATCGGTAATAGTAACGTCGGCCAGATCTCCAACCAGTTCCCCGCACCACCATCATCCCTCCATCTTTAAGTTATAAGAATTTCTTATCACTGAAATTAAATGCACTGTTGTTTTATATACATATATAATTTTGACTACCCTTATATAGTAAAGGAAAAATTATTCTAAAGTAAATTATTTTATTTTATTTTAAAATAACAGTAATTGTACATTATTTAAATCTAACTATCTTAATTTTTGTTTTAAATATTAAACTGGAACAGTATTATTACTATCATTATTATTATATAATTATTTATATTATTATTATTATCATGGTTATTATTATTAAATTATTATTATAATTTTATTTGATTATTTCGGAATGGATTTCTAGTATTAGGTAAATTTTAGGCATATTCAAAATATTAATCTCGATTAAAGAATGCGGTGTACGCATCTTCCTGAGATACTCTAAAATTCAAGGATGCAATAATGCACCTTAAAAAAAATAATAAAAAAAAATCTAAAATTTATTTTTACCGATTTATTTAATATAAGATAATAGACAAGTTTTTAGTATATTAAAAAATGAACGAAATTTAGGCCTTAACACAATTTATTAAAATAATTTAAGTCAAGATAAGTCAATAAAAGCGATCGTGCTAGAACTACGGGATTCGAGGGGTGCCTCACACCTTCCCCTCGATCAACAGAATTCCTTACCCATTTCCTGTTTTTGCAGACCAAATAAGAGTCATTTCCTTTTGATTAGGGATTCAAAAAAGGTGACTTGGAACACCAAAACTCAATTCCAGTGGCGACTCTATAAATAATTTAATTCCTATTCAATATCGTCACTTTAATTGGAAAAACCCTTCGACTCGGCTCTTGAGCTAAAAAAAGGGGTGTGACAGCCTCATTAAAAATCTTACCAGGAAAAATTCAGTGGGATAAAAAATCTTGGTTAAGGGAAAAAGAGTGCAGCGCATATTTACTCCCCCTAATAAAAACATCACTTATATCTAAGAGATGATGCATTCCAATCTTGTATCTCAACTTCTCAAATGTTAATGTTGTCAATGCTTTAATGAACATATCTGCTAGATTATCGCTTGAACGAACTTGTTGAACATCTATTTCACCCGTCTTTTGAAGATCATGAGTAAAAAATAATTTTGGTGAAATGTGTTTTGTTCCGTCTTCTTTGATGTATCCTCCTCTTAGTTGAGTTATGCATGCGGCATTGTCTTCCTACAATATTGTTGGAATATTCTTTTTCAAAGTAAGGCCACATGTTTCCTGGATGTGTTGAGTTATTGACCTCAACCAGACGCATTCTCGACTTGCTTCATGAATAGCTATTATCTCTGCATGATTTGAAGATGTAGCAATCATGGTTTATTTTGTTGAATGCCATGATATAGTTGTACCTCTACATGTAAGCAAATAATCTGTCTGAGATCGACCTTTATGTGGGTCAGAAAAATATCCTGCATCTGCATAACCAATTATTTGTGAATCATACTCATTTGAGTAAAATAGTCTCATATCAATAGTTCCTCGGAGATATCTAGGTATATGCTTAATGCCATTCTAATGTCTCCGTGTTAGGGAAGAACTAAATCTTGCTAATAAATTTATAGCAAAAGATATATCTGATAGCGAATTACAAGCAAGATACATTAATGCCCCAATTGCACTAAGATATGATATTTCAGCACCAACAAGTTCTTCATCATTTTCATGAGGTTGAAATGGATCTTTATTAATATCAAGTGATCTCACAATCATGGGGTACTTAATGAATGTGCTTTATCCATATAAAATCCCTTTAAAATATTTTCAGTATATGTGGATTGATGGACAAAGATTTTATTCGTAAAATGTTCAATTTGTAGATCAAGACAAAATTTTGTCTTTGTGAGGTTTTTCATTTCAAATTTCCTTTTCAAACATTCTACCGTCTTTGAAAGCTCTTCAGAGTTTCAATAATATTCAAGTTATCAACATATACAACTATTATGACAAATTCAGGTCCAGAACTTTTAATAAAGTCAAAATGACATATTGGGTCATTATTATACCCTTTTTAATAGGTATTCGCTAAGGTGATTATACCACATGTGTCCTGATTGTTTTAATTTGTTTAAGGATTTTTGAAGTTTGATTGAACAATTTTCTCGAGAATTTTTATATGCATTAGGCATTTTGAATTCTTCAAGAATTTTCATATAAATATCACTGTCTAATGATCTATATAAATAGGCTGCGATGATGTCAATCAGGCGTATATCAAATTTTTCACGAACTGCCAAATTAATACGATACCTAAAGATGATTGCATCCACCACCGGAGAATATCTCTCCATATAATTAATGTCAGGTCTTTGCAAAAATTCCTATGCCACAAGTTGTGTTTTATATCTTACGACTTCATTTTTCTCATTTCATTTTCGCACAAAAACCCATTTGTACCCCCATTGACTTTATACCTTCAGGTGTTTGGACAATAGGTCCAAACAATTTGCGTTTTTCAAGCGAAGCCAATTCAATCTTGATTGCATCTTTTCATTTTGGCCAATCATTTTTCTGTCTATATTCTTTGACAGATTTTGGTTCAACATCCTCATCTTGTTGCATTATTTCTTTTGCAACATTATAAGCAAAAATATTATCGATAATTATATCATTTCGATTTCATATTTTTCTTGATGAGACATAACTGACTGAGATCTCTCTATTTTCATTATTTTCAGGTACCTGAACCTCTTCTAAAGTTTTATCAATTGTTATGTCTTGTTTCTCTCCTTGAGTAGCTTCCTCCATATTATGATTATTTTGATCATTTTCTCCTCTCTTTTTTCGAGTATTTTTATCTTTGAAATTGATTGGTCTATCACGTTTTAGGTGTGGTTTAGACTCATTTGCAGTAGTTAATTGTCCTACCGGGCATCAACTCAAATAGAGCATTAGCAGCTAGAATGTGGGATTTTGTAACTCTGAATGGGTCAGTGAATGCATCTGGCAGTTAATTTGCAATATTTTACAAATAAATTATCTTTTGAACTTCTAGTTCATATTTATTTGTATGAGGATCTAAGTGAGATAATGATAATGCATTCCAGTCTATTTTCTTTTTCAACTGTTTATTTTCTCCCCCTAATGTTAGATATATTGTTTCATCAAAATGACAATCAGCAAATCTTGCCGTAAATAAATCTCCAGTCATATGTTCCAAATATTTTATAATAGAAGGATATTCATGCTCAACATATATTCCCAACTTTCTTTGAGGACCCAATTTTGTGCATTATGGTGGAGCAATTGAAACATATACCGCACACTCAAAAACTCTTAGATGGAAAATATTTGGCTCTTAACCAAAAATCAATTGTAATGGGGAGACTTTATGATAACTTGTGGGCCTTATCCGCACAAGAGCTGCTGCATGTAAAATAGCATTACCCCATATCGAAATGGAAAGTTTTGTTCACATAAGCATAGGTCTAGCGATTAATTGGAGGCGTTTAATTAATGATTCTGCTAGACCGTTTTGAGTCTGAACTTGTGAAACTGGATGCTCAATTGTTGTTTCAGTTGATACACAATAATTATTAAAAGTCTGAGATGTGAATTCACCCGCATTATCAAGACAAATTGTCTTTATTGTATAATATGGAAATTGTGCTCTTAACTTTATTATTTGAGCAAGTAATCTTGCAAATGATAAATTACGAGTTGATAATAAACATACATGTGACCATCTTGTAAATACATCTATTAAAACCATATAATACTTAAATGGTCCACATGGAGGGTGAATGGACCCACATATATCACCCGGTATATGTTCCAGAAATGCAGGGGATTCAATTCCCACTTTAATTGTTGATGGTCTAGTAATTAATTTGCCTTGAGAATATGCAGCACAAGAGAATTGTTTAGATTGAAAAATCTTCTGGTTTTTCAATGAGTATCCATATGAATTCTCAATTATTTTGCGCATCATATTAGAGTCGAAATGGCCCAACTGGTCATACCAAATAACAAAATTATTTGAATTATTTAACTTCTGATTTACTATGATATGTTTTTCAACAGTGCTAATATTTATGTAGTATAAGCCGAAAAAAGAACACATAATTTTTCAAGTATATATTTGTTACCCGACATTATTATAGTAATATAAAGATATTCAATCTTTTCATCATTTGTAGTCTCAATATGATATCCATTTTAACGAATGTCTTTAAAATTTAATAAATTTTTTGAGACTTACTACAATATGTTTTATCAATTATCAAATTTGTTCCTCCGAAAAGTAATAAGTTAGTTTTTCCAGATCCTTCAATTAATCTTGTACTACTAGATATAGTATTAACATTGGCTTCTTTCATCACCACATAAGATAAATATTTCTTATCTTTTAAAATAGTATGTGTAGTAGCACTATCTATAAGACATATATCATTGTAATCAATTTTGAATCCAACTGATGATTGAGGAATTTCTATATTCTTCAAAAAGAAAAAGCATACTATAAGAAATTTGAAAAACTAACATAAGAAATTACATTAAAAATGTAGAAGTTAGAAATACATAGTACATTAATAAAACAGAAAAACATAATCGCAAACAAAAGAAAATAATAACTTTTTTTATAATTTATTCTCCAATGAGGTGATCAATTCTTCAATCAATATCCTCATAGAAATCTTCAGCTCTCAAATGGGTAATATCTAAGAGTCCTTTAAACTCATCATCTTTGTAAGCAAGGTTTGCCTCATTGTCACTATATGTATTTGATGGAGCTGCTTTATCATCATCACCTCGAAAGGTCAAGTGCACTTCCACATTATTTTATTTTCTTTTAAGGGAAGCTTAATAATGTTTGACAAAATGATCAGGCATACAACAAGCACCTGCCCAATGTCCTTTCATACCACATCGATGACAAATATTAACTTTACCCTTTGAAGGATTATTTTCAGAACCTTTATTATTTTCTTTTTTATTTTCACCATTATGACGATAATTATTTCGTTCTCTGCCACGTCCTCAGCCACATCCACGATCATGGCCTCGACCACAACCGCGATAATAATTTTGCCTTATTTCAGGATGATCATGCGCTGCTACAGCATTCGCTTCAAGAAATGGAGCAGATCCTATGGGACGAGCTTCATGATTTTTCATTAACAAAGTATTATTCTGTTTTGCCACAAGTAGGCATGTAATCAATTCAGAATATTTCTTAAATCCTTTTTCATGATATTGTTGTTGTAGCAATACATTAGAAGTATGAAAAGTGAAAAAAGTTTTCTTTAGTACCTCATCACTGATGGTTTCTCCACATAATCTTAATATTGATCTTACTTTATGAATAGCAGAATTATACTCAACTATGATTTTAAAATCTTGAAGTCGAAGGTGTATCCAGTCATATTTAGTTTTCGATAATACCGTCAATTTTAGGTGGTGATATCAGTCCTTCAAGTTGGTCCATAATTCGAGTGGATCTTTCACAGTTAAATATTCAATTTTTAATCCTTCGTGGAGGTGATGATGAATAAAAATCATAGATTTTGTCTTATCTTTACTAGATACGTTATTTTCTTGTTTAATAGTATCCCCAAGACCTCTAGCGTCAAGGTGAATTTCAGCATCAACGACCTATGATAAATAATTTTTTTTGTTAATATCCAGTACCACAAACTCAAGTGTCGATAAATTTGACATAGTGAAACTATCATAAAAAGGTTGATAAGTTAGATATAATGATATTTTCAAAATAAAATAACCATCTCAAATAAGTTTAAATAGAATCATATATTGTTAATGGATTATATTATCAAAATTTGGTTTCCTTTAGCAATTTATATTTTTTGTGTGTGTTTAGAATTTGAAAATAAATAACTACATAATAAATACGTACCTTATAAAGGATCTCGTGCTGATAACGTGTTGAGAATAAATACACTATAATAAACTAAAATGAAAAGGAAGGAGAGAGAGATGTATAGATACAAGAATATGATTTTATTTTCTTTTGGTGTGTTTTACAATGTAGTATGACATGCCTTTTATAGGGAATTTGTTACTTGGGTTAGGGATATTACTACAATAGTGTGTGTAGTATGTGAATGATATCCTTACTTGGGGTAGTTATATTGCTACAATATTGTGTAGTATGTGAATGACATCCACAAAGTAACGTATTTACAATAGAAGTGACTTTTTAGTTTCTTAACTTGCATATTTAATATACAATACTTCAAAGATTTGAAAGATTGAATATTTTAGCTTTATAATAAAGCACATAAATAAAGAAAAAGATAGAGAAAACTCTCAAAAAGGAGAAAAAAATATATCATTGTATTTCTTGGCCAAATAGATGTTTTATATTATTTATATATTCTTAGTTTTATAAGTACTGTAGATAATTGTTTAGTTGGATATAAATAAGATACACTGGCATGCAAATATTTACGTATTAACGATAAATTTTTATGACAATTTGGTGCGTTAAATATTGCTCTTTGAATCTCGACACTCTTATATATGTGAAGAAAATTTTCAAAACATGTGGTTATATCATTAACTTTAAATAGGTACATCTTCTTTTATATGAGAAGAGAATTCTCAGAAGATGTTATATCATTAACTTTAAATAGGTATATATTTGGATAATCTAGATGTTCAATAGTTAGAATTTTAGTTGAGATGCTTTGGTTAACACTACATGCAACTTTAAAAGGCGAGAAGTGACTTAAGCCTAAAAATACAGATACATATGATCCTCTATGTCAATCTTCTTTTCCTTATCAATTTCGTATCAAATTCTCAAATTCTATTTTTTTCATGTCACATGTTTGCCTCTACGCTCTAACAAATTCTATACAAAATAATCTATGAAACATGACAAAAATAACATTAATTTTAATATTACAATAATAAAATATCTACATACTCTACCGATATAATGTAATAATTAAAGAAATGTCTATTCATCTCTTTTAAAAAAAAATATTATATTCAGAAAGTGAAAGAAAATAAAAAATAATTATTAATACATTTCAAGCAAGAAAAAAGTTGACAAAAAAACTTATATATGTGAAGAAAGAAATAATGATATTATAAAATAATTAAATTCATCTTTTACTTTTATTGATCAATAATAAAAATGAAACACTCATCAACAATTAAAGAATTTATTTTACACCATTATATACAAATAACATAAATTATTTAATTAAAATAACTTTAAAAATAAAAGGAAAAATACTCCGAAAAATACCTGAACTTTGATCGAATTTGCAATTGAGCATATTGAACTTTGCAGGGGTCTTATTGGCCCCCTAGACATTTTAAAAGTGGATTTAATCCCCCCCCTCGAAACGTTATTCCCAGTTTTAACGGTTGGCGGTGTAATACACACATCAATCTCATTTTTACACGTGTTTTTTTAAAAAATAATTTTTGCTTACTTTCTTCTCCATTCTTATTCTTTTCATCAATTTTCATTATTTTTCACCAAAATCTTGACCACCATTGCCAAAATTATCAGCAGCAAAGGCAACATTGCTATGAATTTTTCTTTTTCTCTATATCAATCTGGGGTGATAATTAATTAGCAACAAAATGGCGAAATAAATAACTAATAACCAGAAATTAGCAAATAAATATTTGAGACTTTCACAAGGATCCCATAACCAACACAGTGGCTTGGTATGAGCTCATTACCATGCCTAACTGACAAATTTCCTTCTGGCAGCAATGGTGGGTTGATTGGTGATGGCAATGGTGGGTTAATTTTGCTATTTTGATGGAATTGAAGAAGACCCATTTGGTGTGTGTGTTGAAAGTGGGTCAAATTGATGGAAATGAATTGGGTGTGTTGAAGATGACCCATTTGGGGTGTGTGTGTGTGTGTAATGAAATTGTGTTCAATTTCAACTTAGCAATGGAGCAACCATGGTGCTTTGTTGAAGACTCTATTGTTGAAGACAAGAAAAAAGAAGAGAAAAGAGAAAGCAAATAAAAAATAAATTATTAAAATTCAAAAAATTGAGGGGTTATGTGACAAAAAAAACTTTTATAATGATTTTTTACACTCTCACGCGCTGAATGTGTGTGAATTACACGCACTTATCCAAGTATGCAGATATATGATTAAAATACGGAAAAAAAAAGTTCAGAGGGTAATAGAACCCCCACAAAGTTCAGTATGCTCAACTGAAAATTCAGGCAAAATTCAGGTATTTTTTTGAGTATTTTCCCAAAATAAAAAATGAACTATTCACATAAAAAAATAAAAAAATCCTGATTCGTTTACCTTCATCTTTTCTTGAATATTTAATCTCACTAAGTTCTATTAACATTTATAATATTTTTATTGAAATTATACATATAAAAAGTAATCAATGAGCAAGGGAATTTCTTGGGCACTCTTTCTTGCCTTCTTGGTGTATTATAATACCCCAAAAACTAAATGAGATCAAACAATAAAAGATGAAAAGAAAGATTTTGAGCAAGAATTTTTTTCTGTCTTTGCTTTATTTTTTTCTTTCACAATTTAGCTAATTTAGAGGAGGCTATGGTGATAAAAAGGAGAAATAATAACTTTGAATGAGAAATTTCATAACATAAAATATGAATTCATATAGGTAAAATGAAGGAATATCATAAGGGATCATAAATTTATAAATTAAATTTTGGGGTTATGAAGATTAAAAAATGACAGTTATGAATATCATTAAAAATATAAATTAAAGAGGTTTGAGTTATGAATAATTTTTTTATTAAATACATTAAATAAAAAAAATTCAAACATTAGGAGTTACTATCATTTTTGTACATTTATAATTAAGATTAAAAAAGAGACAAATTAGACTATAAGAGAATACATAAAACATTAAAAAGAAAAGATGAAAAATCAAAAAAGGAAGTGACTTTTGAGTTTTTTTTTAAATACATAAATATTTAAAATAAGGAGAAAATTTAATTAATGTCCAAAAAAATAAATAACATTTTCTTTTTATTACATAGCACATAAATGAAAAAAATTTAATAGCATTAATGATGAACGTTAGTTAATATTACTATCTTTAATATTGTGTATAAATGTTAAGATGAATTTTTAATCTTTTAAAATTAAAAAATGACCAAAAAAACCACAAAAAAGATAAATAGGTTTGGAGGCATCTAAGGCATGCCACATAGGATTGGTTAAAACTCTCCTTTATATATATATATATATAGAGAGAGAGAGAGAGATAGATAGATAGATAGATAGATAGAGAGAGAGAGAGAGAGGGAGAGATTCATGGGCTTATCACACTATTTACGTATAATCTCATAGCGATCTCACAGAGGAAAGAGGGAAAATATCATTTTTATAAAAATATTACACATGTGTTTCAAGCTTTCAATTTGGTGTTTGTTATTCATATTAATTGTCAAACCTTCATCTCCATGTTTTTCTTCATATATTTTTGTGTTCTTGATATATAGATTACTAACAATCTAAAAATGATATTTGTGATGAAGAAGACTGTTTAGATTTGAGAAATATTCGATATATGATCGAGAACAAAGAAGTACTGTTGTTACTATTAGGTTATGAGTTTTTTTCCCTTTCTATGTGGATAAATAAAGCCCAATTTGGACCAACCCACTTTTGCCCATAGGCCTATTACTATGGGGCATATATATATAGATCTTTTCCGGTCTTATTTCACTATCCACAAAGAGAGTTTTGAGCAGTTAAAGAGAGAAAAAGAAAGCAGATTTTTGCCCAAATTTTCAGCCACAATGGTCAATTTGAAATTGCGATTCCCACTTTATTTCTTGTTCGATTGAGCTGATTTTTGAAAATCTTGTTCCTCTCATCTGAATCTTTGATTGAGAACTGACGGAGTTGAATTTGATAGCCTGTAGCTCCTGTTTTTCATCTCTGAACTGTAGCTGTATTTTTTGTGCTTTCGCTCCTTTATTTCTCTAGTGTTTGATGTTGTGGTTTATTTATTGTTGCTTGTTGTTTGGCACTTGTTTGGTGGCAATTTTCGAGGACAATGTTGTAACTCTTGGTGATTATAGTGAAGATTTGATCCCGTAGTTTTTTACTCTTCACACTGAAGGGTTTTTCACGTAAATTTGGTGTCTTGTTATTCTTGTCTTATCATATTTGTGTGATTGATTTATTTGGTTCCATATTCTTTGTTTTTCTTGGATTTTCTTATATTCTCTTGGTTCAAATTGAAAGGAAAAATTAGACTTTGGTATTATTCTGCTGCTACCTTGTCGTGCACCTCTGATAGTGCTACCTTGCCTCTTTCTCAATAAAATGGTATTAGAGTGTTGGTTGTTGTTGATTATAGATTTGAACGATGGAGGAAAATATGAGAAAGATGATGTATTTTAATGGTAGTAATTATCAGACTTAGAAAGGCAAGATGAAAGATCTTCAATTTGTTAAGAAAATGCATTTACCTGTGTTTGCGTTTACTAAACCTTAATCCATAACAGTTGAGGATTGAGAATTTGAGCACTTACAGGTTTGTGCCTATAATAGACAATAGGATAAAGATAATGTTAGAAACCATAGTGTGAATGAGACACCTTTAAGAAGTTTGTGCGACAAGCTTGAGATACTTTATGCTTCGAAGACTGACAATAACAAGTTGTCCTACTTAAGCAATTGATGAATATCAGGTATAAAGAGAGAAGTTGTATTTATGATCATATAAATGATTTTCAGGGTGTCCTTGACCAGCTATCCGAAATGGGTGTAAAGTTCGATAGAGAAATTCAAGGATTTAGGTTTCTTAATGCTCTACCACTCTTAGGAAAATCTTTGAGTTTCTTTGACTAATTCTGCTCCTAGTGGTGTTGTAACTATGGAATATGTTAAGAATTGAGTCTTGAATAAAGAGATGAGGAAGATCCCAGGCCTCATCTTCTTCATCTTCACACTCTGATGTTTTGGTTACTAAAGAGAGGGGGAGAAATAAGTCCAGAGGTTTGAATGATAGAGATAAAAGTAGAAGCAAGTCGAGGTCCAAATTCAAGAACGTTACATGTGGCTATTGCAACAAAAAGAGGCATATCATGAAATATTGTTACAAGAATAAGAGACATATGAGACGACAAAAGAAAAAAGGCGATAATGAAAATCGTGTTTCCGTTGTTGCTAATGATGATCTACTTGTTTCTTGTGGTGAGAATGTCATTAATCTTGTTCGTGATGAGTCTAGCTGGTTTATGAATTCTAGTGCTACTTCTCATGTTGCGCCAAAGAAAGAATTATTTTCTTCTTATACTCGAGGTAATTTTGGGATGTTGAAAATGGACAATAATGATGAAGTTAAAGTACTTGGCATTGACACTATTTATTTGGAAAGTAACAATGGTTCCAAACTAGTTCTTAACAATGTCAAGCATGCTTCAGATATCCTCTTGAATCTGATTTCTGTAGGGAACCTTGATGATGAAGGTTATGTTAACACTCTTGGTGCTAGCCAGTGGAAGCTTACTAGAGGTTCGATGATTGTGGCTTGAGGTGAAAAGTTGTCTAACTTGTATGTATTTCAAGGCTCTACTTCTAGAGGCTCAGTAAACTTGGAGGAGAATGATACTTCGTCAGAGTTATGGCACAGAAGGTTGAGTCATATGAGTGAGAAGGGAATTGATAGTTTGGCTAAGAAAAATTTGCTTTCTAAAGTGAAACAAGCAAAGTTGAAGAAGTGTGTTCATTGCTTAGCCAGTAAATAGAAAAAAGTTTCTTTTCAGAGTCATCTGCCTTCAAGAAAGCTTGATTTACTGGAGTTGGTATATTCTGATTTGTGTGGTCCTTTAAAGTAAGGTCTCATGGTGGTGTACTTTACATTGTAAATTTTATTGATGATCATTCTTACAAACTCTGGGTATTTTCATTGAAGTCCAAGGATCAAGTAGTTGATGTGTTCAAGGATTTCCAGGCCTTGGTTGAGAGACAGACAGGGAAGAAATTAAAATGCATCCGCTCAGATAATGGTGGTGAATATATTGGTCCTTTTGATAAATATTACAAAGAAAAGGGTATTCGATATTAGAAAACTCCTCCAAAAACTCCTTAATTAAATGGTTTAGCGAAGAGGATGAATAAAACTCTAGTTGAGAGGTTTAGATGTATGCTTTCAGATGCTAAGTTGTCAGATTCCTTTTGGGCAAAAGCACTTAATACTACTGCTTATGTTATTAATTTATCTCCTACTGTTGCTTTGGATGGCAATGTCTTAGAGTCTTTGACTATAAAGCTTTTGTGCATATTCCTAAAAATGAAAGGCCAGAGTTAGATGTTAAAAATATACAGTGTATCTTCATTGGTTATGGTTAAGATAAATTTGGCTATCGTTTCTATGATCCAGTTAAGAAGAAACTTATTAGAAGTTGTGATATTGTGTTCTATGAATACTAAACAATTAAAGATTTTGACAAATCTGAGAAGGTTGCTTCTCAAAGTAGTGAGAGTCTAGTTGATGTTGATCCTATTCCTTTAACTACTGTTCCTAAAAAAAAATTTCATGATGATGAAAATCAAGTTGATAATGAAGATAATAATCATGTCCAGAATGACCAGCATGATGTTGTTGATGCTCTAGTGCAAGTTGATATGATTGATCAACAATCAATTTTTGATACTCCGGAGAGCTCTCTTAGATGATCTACTAGAGAGAGAATACCTTCATCTCACTATTCTCCCAATGAGTATATACTCTTGACTGATAGGGGAAAACCTGAGAGTCTTGATGAGGACATGGAAAGTGGGGAAAAAAGTGATTTGATGTTATGGAAGATGAGATTAAATCTTTGCATGATAATCACACATTTGATTTAGTTAAACTGCCTAAATACAGAAAAGCTTTGAAAAACATGTGGATTTTTCGGGTGAAGCATGAAGATGGTAACCCAGTTCCACGGTACAAAGCTAGATTGGTTGTGAAGGGATTTAACCAGAAAAAAACTGATTTTGATGAGATATTATCTCCGGTTGTGAATTGTCATCCAATCATATGGTTCTAGGCTTAGCTACAAGTCTAGATTTAGAGGTTGAGCAAATGGATGTTAAAACTGCTTTTCTCCATGGTGACTTAGATAAAGAAATTTACATTGAGCAACCCGGAGGTTTTGAAGTCAAAGTAAAAGACAATTATGTTTGGAAATTGAAGAAGAGTTTGTATGATTTGAAATAAACTCCCAGGCAATGGTACAGGAAGTTTAGTTCCTTTATGAGTAAGCAGGGCTTCAAGAAGACTTCTTCAAACCATTGTGTTATTGTGCAAAATTCTCCGATGGTGACTTTATTATTGTGTTGCTTTATGTTGATGACATACTTTTTGTTGGTCATAATGCTTGCAGGATTCAAAAGTTGAAGAAATAGTTGAGTAAGTCTTTTTCTATGAAAGACTTAGGACCAGTAAGACAGATTCTTGGCATGCAGATTGTCCATGATAGAAAGGTCAAGAACTTGTGATTATCACACAATAAGTACATTCAAAAAGTACTTTGAAGGTTCAACATAGATAAATCTAAGATTGTCACTACACCTTTAGCTATGCACTTTAAATTGAGCATGAAGCAGTGTCCTTCTAGTGATGATGAGAAGGAAGATATGAAGAAAGTTCCTTATGTTTCAGCTATTGGTAGTTTGATGTATGCAATGGTTTGTATAAGACCGGATATTGCTCATGCTTTTGGTATTGTTAGTCATTTTCTTTCCAATCCGGGAAGAGAATATTAGAATGCTGTGAAGTGGACTTTGAGATATCTTTGTGGTACTTCTAGTCTGAGTTCGTGTTTTGGTACAGCAAAGCCTATTCTTTGTGGTTATACTGATTCAGACATAGATGGTGATGGTGATACTCGCAAGTCTACTTCAGGATATTTGGTTACTTTTGTAGGAGGAGTTGTGTCTTGCCAATCTAGGTTGCAAAAAAGTGTTGCTCTATCTACTACAGAAGATGAGTTTATTGCTTCTGTTGAAGCTTGTAAAGAATTGCTTTGGATGAAGAGATTCTTGGGGGAACTTGGTATTTCTCTAGAGAGGTATGTGCTTTATTGCGACAGTCAAAGTTCTAGGAGCATATACTTTATTGCGATAGTAAAAGGGCTATACATCTTGGCAAGAATTCTACATTTCATGATCTGTCTAAACATATTGATGTGAGATATCATTGGATCCGAGATGTGTTGAATTCTAAGTTGCTTGAACTTGAGAAGATTCATACGGATGATAATGGTTCCAACATAATGACTAAAGATTTGCCAAGAGGGAAGTTTTAAGATTGTTGCATGATCGTCGGGATGGCGGTCTCCTCCACATAGTCGAGAGGTGGATAATTATTGGGTTATGAGTCTTTTTTCCTTCTCATGTGGATAAATAAAACCCAATTTGGGCCAACCCACTTTTGCCCATAGGCCCATTACTATGGGACATATATATAGATCTTTTTAGTTCTTATTTCACTATCCACAAAGAGAGTTTTCAGCAGCCAAAGAGAGAAAAAGAAAGCAGATTTTCACCCAAATTTTCAGCCACAACAGTCAACTTCAAATTGCGATTCCCACTTCATTTCATGTTCGATTGAGATGATTTTTGGATAGTTTGTTCCTCTCATATCAATCTTTGATTATGAACTGACGGAGTTGAATTTGGTAGCCTGTAGCTCTTGTTTTCATCCCTAAACAGTAGCTGCATTTTTTGGTGCTTTCACTCCTTTATTTCTCTAGTGTTTAGTGATGTGGTTTATGTATTGTTGCTTGTTGTTTGGAACTTGTTTGGTTTCCATTTTGGAGGACCATATTGTAACTCTTGGTGATTATAGTGGAGGTTTGATCCCGTGGCATTGTACTCTTCACACTGAAGGATTTTTCACGTAAATTTGGTGTCTTATTATTCTTGTCTTATCATATTTGTGTGATTGATTTATTTGCTGTCATATTCTTTCTTTTTCTTGGATTTGCCTATCTCTTCTTGGTTCAAATTGAAAGGAAAAGTTAGACTTGGATATTATTCCACTACTACTTGTCGTGCACCTTTGATAGTGCTACCTTGCCTCTTTCCCAACAGTTGCATTTGTGATTAATGTCTGACGAAAGTCATTTTCCAATTGGAAGAGTATAATAAGTTCATCGAAGTTACTCATTATTAATTTAGAAGAATAGGTGATTAAACTTGGCAAGAGTTTAGTGAAATCTATGACAAAAAGCAATCTTGCATAAGATATTCTGTCCATTTTGGTGGTGCAAGAATTTGTATGCACTAATTTATCCAATGCACTTTCTAATCTACTCTAGGAATTTAGGCTCCAATAGCTTAATGGAACTCCTGAAACTTATTCATAAAGGGATCTATAACCATGGTGTCCAGCCAGCTTTCGTGCCACCTTAATCAAATCCACGAGATGTCTATCAAATTCGACCAACAAGAAATACCACATAACTCTGTCCATCAAGACTGGAACAGATGGGAAGATATTAACATAGGTCCAACCGGTGAAAGATAAGGCCCAACATGTTGATTACTACCCAAGCCCAAGTTTTATAATTTTAGTTTTGTAATTTTTTTTTTCTAATAATATTTGGTTTGTATAAATACCCACTTTGAATATTCTAGAGGGTTTGAGATGAGATATTTTTCAATAAAGAGTTGCTTCAGTTTTTCTCTCTTGCTTTCAACCGATTTAGGGTTTTGATTGTACATATCTGTTGTGATTTGGAGATGTAAGGCTCTCACATGGTATCAAAGAAGTGATCTATGATCCTCTCATTGTGCTCTTTCATTCAATACTACCCGTGCCGGTAATCGTCGACATTTTCTCCGACGACTGTTGACCTACTATGGTGGTTTTGGCCGTTTTTTTATCGAAATCTTCATCGGTGAAGGCCTTTCTTCTTCAGGTTGCGAAGATGGGAGGTAACTATTTCTCTTCTTCCTTACATCATCATATAGCTTTTGTGTTGACATACTCTTGATATTTTGGTTTTATTGCTGATTTATATGCATCTTCAGTCTGTGTAATACCGTATACATTTGTTGCTAGCCATATACGATTTATATTTTTTGTTTTATATTTTGTTATCAATAATGACTACTAGTTCTACGAGAACTGTTGGGGTTTTTGAAGAATTCACTGTTTCCCCCACCCATCCATTCTATTTTCTTCCTTCAGATAATTCGGGTACTCACTTAGTTTCTCCTCCCTTCGATGGGAGTAGTTTTGTAATATGGTGGAAGAATATGTTGACTGCCTTATCTGCCAAGAACAAACTGGGCATAGTCATAGGTAGCGTGCCCAAGCCTGCCACTAATTCACCCCACATCCCGTTCTATGAGTGGTGCAATGATATGATCATTGTTTGGATCACCAATTCCTTGTCTCCTGACATAGCAACAAGTGTCATGTGTTTTGACACCGCGAAAGTCATTTGGTCTGATATTAATGAAAGATTTGGCCAATCAAATGGTACAAAATATATTCAAATCCAGAAAGAAATAAGTTCTACCACTCAAGGCTCTTCCAGTATTGCCAACTATTTTACTAGGTTGCGCAACCTTTGGAATGAACTTAACACTTCTTATGTTGGTCCTGTATGTATTTGTGAGGCATTAGGAAAATTCCTTGAACAACAGAAGTTGTTCCAATTCTTAAGTGGGCTAAATGATGAATACTCTACATGTAAGAGCAATAATCTGATGATGCCCACACTCCCTTCCATAAGCAACTCTTATGTCATGTTGCAACATGTTGAGAAACAGCTGGAGTCCTCTCCTACAGTCCCCAGTTTCTCAAATGAATCAACAACATTTCATACAAGCTCCACTAATAATCCATCTACTAGAAGTTATACTCAGAGATTCCATTTTGACCTAAAAAGATCATCTTTAACTCTCAATGATCCTAAGAGTATTTATCATTCTTCAAATACTGGTACTTCTCAACTGGATGGCAAAAGAACTTCTTCCTCCTTTCATAGTGGCCCAACCTCTTCCTTATTTTGCAAGTACTGCAAGAAGACTGGTCATCTATTGAAAAATGTTTTAAACTTCATGGTTACCCATCAGATTTCAAGTTCCACAAGGCCACTGATCTGCTTCCATGGTTCAGTCTGGGAGTCAACATGCAGAACCTGCATTTGCTTCTTTGACTCTTGGTGATGGTGATTACAGACTATCCAAGGAACAATTTCAACATTACCAACAATTGTAAAATTTGCATTGTGATTCTTCCACTACCTCTTCTTCTGCTAGTCCCCTAATACCAGATCATCCCAATGCTGAGTTTTCTTACTTTGCAGGTGTGCTTTCACATCTTGCTGTTAGATCTGTTGCTTTTCATGCTAGTGTAGTGTCTCATTTAGGACCTAATCCTTGGATACTTGACTCCGGAGCTACAAAACATATGACACCACATAAAGACTATCTTCACAACTTGACTACCTTAGTTGTTCCACTTTTAATCACTCTTTCTAATGGGTACAAAGTAAAGGTTATGTCTACTAGATCCTTGCATCTCAGGCCTGACATGACCTTACACAATGTCCTGTTGGTCCCATCTTTCTATTTCAATTTAATTTCTGTACATAAGCTTCTATCTCAGTTTGATTACAGTGCACTTTTCACCCAGTCCAATTGTATTTTACAGGGCCCTTCTCTGAAGAAGCAGTTGGAAATTGGTAAAGCTGCTAATGGACTGTTTTACCTCAATGTTGATTCATCTTCTCTTTCTAGCTTCACTTGTCCAGTCACTACTAGTATTTTGGTTCTTCCTTTGTAAATACCATGGACTCATATAATAATGATTTGTTTTGGCATCAAAGATTAGGTCATCTCCCTTTTCATGAAATGAAGTCTATTTCTTCTTTATCTTTTAAATTTTCTAATAAACAACATTTCATATGTGACATTTGTCCAACATAGACTGTCTTTCTTCCCTAGCTCTACTCACTCCTCTATTCTTTTCAAGTTAGTTCATATAGATATTTGGGGTCCTTACAATACCCAAACTTATAATGGATTTAGGTACTTTTTGACTTTGGTAGATGATTACTCTAGGGTCACCTGGACCCATTTACTTTCCTCAAAATCAAGTGCCTCCTCTATAATCAAGGCTTTTGTTGCAATGGTTAAAGTTCATTTCAATTCTTTATTTAAGACATTCAGGTCAGATAATGCTCTTGAACTAGGTCTCAGTTCTAATCTCTAACAATTTTTTTCAACAAATGGTATTCTTCATCAAACCACCATTCCTCATACTCCTCAACAAAATAGTATTGTAGAAAGAAAACACAAACATTTACTTGAAGTGTCTAGAGCTTTACTTTTTTACTCTAAACTCCCTTTAAAATATTAGGGTGAATGTGTCTTGTCTGCTACTTATCTTATTAATAGATTTCCCTCAGTAGTCCTTCACAATTTGTCCCCTTTTGAAACACTACATGGTTTTGCTCCTTTTTATGAGCATCTAAAGAGTTTTGGCTTCCTTTGTTATGTTGTTTCACCCAAACCTACCAGAGACAAATTTCAACCCAGATTTATTCCTAGTATTTTCTTAGGCTATCCTTGTGGTAAAAGGGTTACAAACTCTTTTATCTCTCCAACTTCTCCTTATTCTACTCTAGAGATGTTAAGTTTCATGAAAACATTTTCCTTTATCCCTTTTATTCATCTTCCTCAGTTTCACACTTTCCTCCCCCACCTCTTTTTGTTGATACCTCTATTCCTGCTCAACCTCTTTTTGCTTCTTCTCCTTGTCCTGCTCAACTTCCTATTTCTCCCATTCTGCCTGCACCTCTTATAAGGAGCACTAGACTATCACATCTACCCTCTTACCTTTCAGACTATGTTTTCTCCTCTATCCTCCCTAGCTTCTTTTCTATTCCAGTCAATTCCAAGGTGTCTTCTATTAACCCTACACCTGCATGAATCTCAGTTTTACCAGCAGGCTACATCTAATCCTACCTGGCAAGAGGCCATGCTGTAAGAATTTAAAGATCTTAAGGACAACCAAACTTGGGACATTACTCCCCTTCCTCCTACTAAGAAGGTTATCCCTTGTAAGTGGGTGTATAAAATCAAACAAAGGTCTGATGGTACTGTGGAGAGGTACAAATCTAGACTGGTTATTAAAGGTGACACTCAGAAAGAGGGTATTGATATCATGAGACTTTTTATCCTATGGTCAAATTGACCACTGTTAACTATCTATTGTACCTTGCTGCCAAGAATAATTGGACTGTATTCCAGCTGGATGTCAATAATACCTTTTTACATGAGGATCTTAATGAGGATGTCTACATGAAAATTTCCCCTGGTCTTGAGGTCACCTCTTTTGATTTGTAAGCTCAAGAAGTCTTTATATGGCCTCAAACAGGCTTCCAGGCAATGGTTTTCCAAATTGTCTAAAGCCCTGTACTCTAGAGGCTACATTCCTAGTAAAAATGACTATTCTCTCTTTACTAAGTCTTCTGGTGTTTCTTTAGTGGTGCTAGTTGTATATGTTGATGATATCCTGTTGGCTGGTTCTGATATTTCTGAGATGACCAACCTTAAATCCTTTCTTAATGATCAGCTTAAGATCAAGGATTTGGGTCTGGTCCATTATTTTTTGGGGCTGGAAATTATCTCCCATGATTCTAGCTACCTGATTCATCAGCACAAGTTTACCTCTGATTTGCTAGAGGAGTTTTATTGTTCACATTATACTTCTGTGTCTTCCGCTTTGGAACCATCTGTCAAGTTGTTCCCTAATATGGGTGATATGTTACCTGATCCCTCCACTTACAGACGTCTTGTTCGGAAGCTTAATTTCGTACAACACACTAGACCTGATATTTCATTTGTAGTTCAACATCTTCATCAATTTCTCTAGCAACCTTGTGTACCTCGCATGAAAGCTAGCATTCATGTTCTTAGATATTTGCTTAATGCTCCTGATCAAGGCATATTCTTGCCTTCTACTTCTTGTCACTTCTTGACTGCTTATGCTGATTCTGATTTGGATGGCTGCCTTCCTCGAGGAGATCAGTCACTGGCTATTATATTTTTTACGGCGATTGTCCTATCTCTTGGAAGAGCAAGAAGCAACCAACCATTGCTTTGTCCTCTGCTATGGCTAACTCGTTTATTTGTTGATATGGGTTTGAATATTTCTTCTCCTGTGCCTATTTTTTGTGAAGTCAAGCTGCCCTGCATATTGCCAAGAACCCTGTGTTTCACGAACGCACGAAACACATTGAGATTGACTGTCATTACGTTCGTGATTGTCTTTTTGATGGTGTCATTTCACTTCATCATATTTCCTCTACTGGCCAGCTGGCTGATATCATGACCAAGCCCTTGTCTGGGCCCTTTCATCACTCGTTACTGAGCAAGCTCGGAGTGGGTATACCCTCCAGCTTGGGGGAGGGGGGGTTAACATAGGCCCAACCGATGCAAGACAAGGCCCAACATGTTGATTACTACCCAAGCCCAAGTTTTATAATTTTAGTTTTGTAATTTCTTTTTCTAATAATATTTGGTTTGTATAAATACCCACTTGGAATATTCTAGAGGATTTGAGATGAGATATTTTTCAATAAAGAGTTGCTTCAGTTTTTCTCTCTCTTGCTTTCAACCGATTTAGGGTTTTGATTGTACATATCTGTTGCGATCTCTGTAAGGCTCTAACAGAAGAATCACCTAATGTTTTTTGTTAAGATACAAATTAGCTTTTTAGACCTCCGCAGTTACTAGCCTATGTTGTATCACATGAGGTCTAGAATATAGAACCTCATCTCTGTTTGGAACTAGACAATGAAATAACAATTATAATAATAAACTTTTAGGGCTGCTATGTAGTTCCCAAGTCCCAGTCAGGTGTCACACCCCATTTTTTTTTTCACCGCATCCGACCCCCCGCTAGGCAGTTGGTTTTAGAGAAAAATGAGTTTTTCCAATTAAAGTGATGTTTTGAAAAAGGGATTATTTTATTTACAGAGTCGCCACTTGGAATTGAGTTTGGGTGTCCCAAGTCACCTTATTGAATCCCTATTCAAAAGGAAATGACTCTTTAATTTTTTTTTATTTTTGGTCTGCGAACTAGAAATCCGGATAAGGAATTCTGTTGACCGAGGGGAAGGTGTTAAGCACCCCTCGAGTCTCGTGGTTCTAGCACGGTCGCTTTAATGACTTACGTCTGGCTTAAATTAGTCTTTTGGATATATAATATTTGTTGGCCTAAAAGTGACTTCTATCCCGTTTTTAATTTATTTTGAAATTATTTATTAATAAACACGTCCTAAACACCCAATAGGAAAGTCAATTTATTACAGCTTAAACAAATAATTGTAAAGATACTGAATATTTAGAACTCATTTTCTTTAACTTTCATTAAAATAACAAGAAAGGTTTTATCACCTTTAGACAAAATTCAAACTTTTCAAATATATATGATTAACTAAAATTAATTAATATAAATACGATTATATAGTCATGAAGATCCGATAACCAAAACTAAAATTTCAGTTATGAACTAAATGTTACTTTGCAAATATGTGATAAATAATATATCATATATAACACCAATTGATTTTTTTTTTTAATTTCTTGTTTTGCTATTTCACTGGGTTTTTTTAAGTCTTATGTATGTATTCTCCCTTTCTTTTCCTAAAGCATGCATGGTATATGTGTGTGCATGTATTTATTTCATTTTTTTTTTTTGCATGCATGGATCATATCTTATATCAAATCTCACTCCAAATTTAATCATGACAAAGAGTTGAATGCTTTAATATCATAATAACAAATGTAAAATAAGAGCATCTCCACATCATAATATTGAAATTGAATTTCACATTATTGTGATATTACATTATTCAAAGAAAGATAGAGGGTTACCTCTTGCGGAAATAATTCCTAACAACAAGAAGAAGCCTCGAACTTAAACCGTGACCAAAACTCAAAGTCTTTTGATGTGAGGAATTTTTGGTTTTCCTTTTTTCTCTCTATGTGTTCCTTATGTGTGCATGTGTGTGATTTTTTCTCAAATTAGTCCATATGTGTTTTTTCTTCTTCTCTCTTCTTTTTTATGTGTGAATGTGTGTGTTTATATAGAGAGTGTGTAAGTGTGGAGTGTATGGGTTATGTAGTTGGAATAATGGGGGAAAGATGTAGTGGAGGTAATGGGAAGTAGGGTAATTTTTTTTTAATTTTAATGGGAAAGTTAGGGGAATGTTGGAGGTAATGGGAAGTAGGGTAATTTTTTTTTTAATTTTAATGGGAAAGTTAGGGGAATGTTGGAGGTAATGGGAAGTAGGGTAATTTTTTTTTAGTTTTAATGGGAAAGTTAGGGGAATGTTGGAGGTAATGGGAAGTAGGGTAGTTTTTTTTTTTTAAAAAAAATATTTTAAATAAATAAAAAAAAATAAATTATTTGAACATTAAAATGGTATAAAAATATTAGGTTTGGGTCAAAAATTAGGTGTTTACATCAGGTATATTTCAACAGACACTAGAGTAAAGAAATTACCCACAACATAAAAGATTAGAGCATGGTTCCAATTCAGTCCCCACCTCAATGTCCTCCTGTTGCAGTTGCACTACTAATTCAGCACCACGCTTTGGCTGCAGGGTTCGTCTCAGCAAAGAGGTTTGCCCATTTTGTAGGTTCCTCTGAATGGGATTCATTCTCGTATCGTATTCTATGCTTCACCTACAGGGTTTGCTAGATCATGCTTCATACATCTGTCTCACAATAGTGGGGGTTTGATGGTAATGGATTTGCCCTCGATATAGCATCATCATTCTCTTTCCAGCTCCAATATGTGTCGCGAGAGGTGTTACACCACTCCTATTTGGAGTTGTCTTCCCCAAGTTAAGCTGTGGAATCAGTGTTGCCTGGAACCCAATCGGAGGTCTAAGGTTTAAGTTTAACCACTTCATTCCAATGCGTCCATGGTCATCCCCCCGGCCATTCTGGCAATCGAAGCACAATAGATCACCTAATGTACGCTATCAATGGAACAATGCTTATTGTGCATCAAGATATCATCTCCTTTGATTATACACATTCATCCAATAAGTTTTACAACTCGGACATTTTCTAATTGAAGATGACGCGAATATTAAAGGAGATGATGTAGTTAACTTAACTATCTAATAGACACTTGAGAACAAACAAAAAAATATTTCAAAATTTGAATCAATATTGTCTAATTAAAACAAGTTATTATGTTCAAAAGCTCAATTGGAACAAACGGAAATTCTAGTGTTCAAATGAAATTAGCTGGCTAGTTAACAGCTGGTGATGTATTAAGTCAATTACTAATGTTACTTTTGGCTACTTATATGTGACCTAAGGTACAACTAAATTCCAAACAACTCAGAAATAAAAATTTTACAAAAATTACGAATTATCATCCGATGAAAGAATGATATATTTTATGTTACCCCTGCAGTACAAAATACCATCGTCACTACCACTTAAGTTCGACAATTGCCTACTTACGGCTAAAGCTACATCTACAATTCACACTTCTAAGTTCCAAATCATAACTTTTTTTAAAAAAAATTGATGATACATTTTGTACCTTGTTAAAAATAAAGATGCGGATTTCTTCAGTTAACAAATGAACTTTTATGCATCTATGTACGAATATACTCGTATATTACTCGTTTTTAGCAAAAACAATAATCAATAATTACTACATGATACTAATAGAACAGTAACTCCAAGCTCACGAGCTATAGAAAAATGCAATCTCATTGTTCAGTTAGCACCAACAAAAAATTTAGGGAAACAGCAACAAGTCTTTCCCAGATTGCAATCGTTTCCGGATACCGTAGAAGCTATGATCTGTAGCCCAACAGAATTACTCTAAATAACGTGTACAAAATCTTTGCTCAACACCGCTTCACGCGAATTACAACTTTCATTCACAATCAAAATCACCAAATCATAGCAATATATGCCTCGCTATGTTCAATCAACGAATAGGATATTATTGGTATCTTTTTTCTTGAGGGGCCTGTGAGTGAAGAGATGGATCCTGAAAATAGTTTTTCACAAATGGCTCCACCCGTTTTTTTATGGTGAAATGAAAACTTATTTGAAGAAGCTTTGATCATTTGGAAGTTGTGGAAGAGGATGATGAAATTAATTCGCTGTCAAATAATTCAACCATAGCCCAAATCAAAAGTCACAAGGAATAAAAAACCACGAAGGTGAAGACAACTCTATTTGCTGCTGTTTCAGCAACAATTTTCACAAGAATTATGTTTCTCACCTCGTCAAGAAATTTTAGATTATCCGAAGAAAGAAGGCTTATGAACGGAGGTTGAAAGATCAATATATAATAAAAATAATAACCTAAAAACCTTAAAATAAGCAAAAAAATGTTACTTTTAACTCCTAAAGTCTTGAAAACACTATTTATTCAAAATTCAAATAGAAATCAACCCCTAATTAAAAGGACTAACTAGTTGACTAAATCTTAATAAAATTACTAATAAAAAAAAATTTCATTCTAAAGCAAATATCCAACACTTATCTTTGCTTTAGGAACTGCAAATTTTCGTCTTCTGTCTTGGGATCTCCACACTTATAACCGAAAGTGACCTTGTAAATAAATATGCAAATTCATCTTTGGGCTTATAGTAAACTAAATTCACTTCTCGTCTTGAATGCAACCCTTGATTACAAAATTCGTTTGGCTTGTCTTCCTGCTTCGTTTGCATCTTGAATTTAAACTTATCCATTTTATTTTTCTGTAACATAATAACTCCTCCATTGCTTCAATTCCTTTAGGAACATCGAAAGCTCCTTTAAACCTAAAAAGTTCACATTTTGCTTGTGCTTTTCCAATTAGAAGATCATCTTCTAATTTTTTTTCAGCCTATGATCTTTTACATGTTCTACAAAAACATCTTCCATTGGATCATCAAGGATACTTTGTATCCTTTATCTACCAACTGACAAATACTCAACAAATTTTGATCAATATCAGATACATAAAGAACATCTAAAATTGTTTTATTACCTGAACTTGTTTTGATGACAACGGTTTCTTTTCCTTCAACAAGAATCAAATCACTATTTTTCAATACTAACTTTGGATATTTTAGTAGGTTATCATTCTTTAAACAAACTCTTGTTATGAGTCATGTGGTTGGTGCAACCACTATCAATCAGCAAAAAATTTGTTGAAACCTTACTAGATATATATGTTGCAACAAAAAGATGGTATTCTTCTTCTTTGACCACATGTGCATCTGCTTCATGGTTCTAGCTGACTGCACTTGTTGCACTTCGCGTCTGGCCTTTTCAAGGTTGCATTCAAGACGAGAAGTGAATTTAGTTTACTCTGAAGCCCAAAGATGAATCTGAAGATTTATTTATTCACATGGCCGCTTTCGGTTAACAAGTGTGAAGATCCCAAGATAGAAACTAAAATTTTGCAGTTCTAAAGCAAGGAGGAGCGTTGAATATTTGCTTTAGCATTGCAAAGTTTTACTATAGTAATTTTATCAAGATTTAGTCAACTAGTTATCCTTTTCAATTAGGAGTTAATTTCTATCTGAATTTTGAATAAATTGTATTTTCTAAACTTTAGGAGTTAAGTATTTTCAGCACATCTTTTTGCTTATTTTAAGGTTTATAGGTTATTATTTCTATTATAAATTGTATTCTCGGACGGCAGTGAAAATATATCGATCTTTCAACCTAAGTTCATAAGCTTTCTTGTTCTTCAGTATTTTTATTCTTATCCTGCAATTTCTTCTCTTTTAAAAACCAACAGATATGCATTTCCCAAGTGTGTCAATAGGTCTAAATAGTAAAAGCCTACTGACTGGAGTCACACGCCAGCACACAAAGGCTTTGTGCAAATTAAGATTTGGACATGAAGGATTAGATTGTATCCGAAAAACATCTCACAACTCTAAGGGAGGTTCAGTTTGCACCGACAGTGAAAAGAGTCCGCCACAATTTTCTGTGTTACAAAGTAGGGAAAAGTAGAGACAGGTTCAACAGAACCATCTTGAACTTCTAAGACACTCATGTTTAGATAGTCGTAGCTCGTCTGAGCAGATTAATTAACTTAATCTCACAAAGTGTCTTGGCATAGGCGCTGGCATTACTTAATTCAGAAGTACTAGCGGAGGATCAAGAAACTACTCAACCCCGTACATCTATAACAGTGACAATTAGTCATAAACCACTTCAAATCAGTACACCTTCTTGCTTCTTCAAGTTCCATCTTTTATCACTTAACAAGACTAAATTAGTCATATATTAGTACTTGGATGTTTCTCCACTCGTAACTTTATGAATACAAAAAAGCAATAACAAAACAAACTCAAACCTAGGGGTCAAACTTTTGGCTCATCTACTTAGATCAACTATGTTGCTCGGACTCTTAGAAAATGTTGACGGATACATATCAGGTTCCCCAAAAGTAGTGTATTTTTGGGGAATCCGCAGCATTTTTGGAGAGTACAGGAAACATAACAGAGAATACCAACTAAGAGCACAGCATACTATTTAGAATCCAAATCCAGGAAAAGTTTATAGAACCCTGGGATATTGAATAGGTTCCATATGATCAGAGCCAACAGATCCACTACGCAATACAACCTGATATTCAGACTGAGCAACCACAGAAGCATAACACTCAGGGTTCAAAGGACTATTATAAGAGTTTGATGTCTCATTTATACTGCACTTCTAGGTATTATTAATCTTAAACAACTTCTGGATTAATTGGACGACAGGATCAATACTAAAATATCATGAGCAGAAACCAGCTTTCTCGACATGAAAATCTGATATCAGTCACCAAATGCAACCGAATACGCCTTTGATGTACACACAACAAAACAGAAGACAAGAAGATCTTGAGAATAACTTCATTATTTCATCATTCTTTTGACGGAACACAAGTAGTTAACTGTAACTTCTCTAACACAAAGAATAAATCACAAATCATGTCACCCCAAAAATAACGAGATATAAGGGGTCCTTTCTATATCATGAAAACAACAAAAATGCATCCCAAGACACCACAATCACACAAATAGAAAGCGGAAATGAGCTTATGATAATGTTTATCTGGATTCTCATTCTCAAGTAGAACTACACAGAACAATACCTCATGTTCGAGTACAAGACGCATCAAAATCATCCGGAGCAACTCTAGCAATCCAACTATTAAGCGTCCTCTTAATATCAGCATGATTGACATAAGCCAATTCATACATACTACACAAATTCACCACAAGTGTCTCATTCAACGCGACAGTAGGAACCCTCTCTAGAGCATTCTCCAACACCTTAATAGCATCTGATAAATCCCTCGAATACATCAAACACAACGCCTTATTATTCATCGCCACCATATCCATCCCATCCCTCTCGATGCACTCCTCGTATTCCCTCACTGCAGACACATAATCCTTTTCCACTATAAACAACAATGCCTTATTCCTACTCACTAAATTCCTCAAGCACACTTCACTGCCACTATTTACCATCCCCTCCACCAATTTAAACGCCTTTTTCGCTCCCTCCACATCACCATACTGCATTTTCACATATCCTAATTTCGATAACACGTTTGGATCACCCTCCCCACACAACCCAACCAGCTCATTCAACAAAACCAAACACAATTTGAAATCCTTCCTACTCAAATGCTGACTAATTATCGAATTTAGCACCATGATCTCCCGCCTTTTCCACAAATCGTTACCATCTTTTTTCGATCTAATAAAATTGAGAAGTGTATAAAACCTATCGAACGATTTCATAGGCTGATTAAGTGCATAAGGGAGATAAGCGTGGAGCCAACGGAGAGCGAAAGGGACGAAATTGCCCTTCATATTAGGGTAATGTTGAGGGTAAGTCTGGTAATAAAATTGCGGGTCGTTGAAATCATTATCGGAGTCGACAACAAGGAGCGTTTCGAGCTCTTGATTAGCGTCGACGGGGCGACGGAGTTTGGTGAGTGCTAAGACGTTGAACGTGAGGTAAGTGAGATGTTCATGGGGTTTGTTGAGGAGGTTAAGGGAGCGCGCGTGGTTGATTTTGTCGAGGATTGATTTCCACGCGCCTCGGGTGGCGAGGTCTTGGAGGGAGGAAAGGTCGTGGCAGAGGGTGTTTAGGGAGGTGTAGGGGTTTTTTAAGGGATCGGAAATGGTGGTAGTGGTGGTGGCGGAGGAGGGTGGTGGATTTGGGTCAGGTGAAGCGGCGGGGTTCATGGCGGAGTGGAGGAGGCTAGCGGAGTTTTTTGGATCGAGGAGCTAACTTGATCTGGATGTTTGGTGTTGACGGTAAGGTCTGATTTAGAGTAGCATCTAGTCTCTCTAGAAAATTAAATTAATAGGGAGGTTACAAAAAAAAATATTTGAATTAAAAATGGTGATAATTTTGATCTTAGAGCTTTATTTAAATTGTTATTAAATTAATTAAGGTATAAGTGTAATTTTTTAAAAAAAGTTATTTTTTTAAAAAATCGTTCAAATTTCTAATTTTAAAGTTTATCTCCTTTTCGTATCTTTCAATCTTTTTTTTTTCTCTCCATCTTCTTTTTATTTTTTTCTGTCTATAGATTTTTCTCTTCTTCATTTTGTTTCTCTTTTCATTTCACTTTTTTTAAAAAAAATTTTATAGACTATTTTTATAAAGAAAAATTGAAAAGTTAGAGAGAAATTTTTTCTTTTAAAACTCAATGAAGAAATAATTTAGCAAATTCAGTAATTATGAGAGTTGCTTCAGCAATTACGGTAATTGGTGCAACAACTACTATTAGTTATTGTGTTATAAAATTTATCGAAGTTGCTGCAGCAACTATCGAAGTTGCTGCAGGGATCTTTGTGTAAATATATGATAGAGATCTTTGTGTAAATAATAAAACTTGAGGGTTTTAAAATTAGTGTCATTAACATTAATCTTAAAATTGTCACCTTTACTCAATATTTAAGACTTGTGTCACTCTTTTTTAGTTTTGAAATTTTTTTGTCACCCTTAATTAATTTGCCCTACTCTCTCCCAATTTGCTTCTTACTTCGAAATTCAAATAAGTTTGTTAATTTTTTTATATATTTTAAATTATTGATAAATAAATTATGAAAGATTTAAATTGACTTATTTTAAAGTACTTTTAACTTTAAGTATGTTTTTAATTTTAATAATATTTGACAAAATTAAAAAGTACTTCTAAACACTTATTTTTAGATTAAAAAAAATATAAAAATAAGTCAAAAGTAGGGTATCCATACTTATGGCTTTTAGCTTAAGTTATTTTTTAAAAGCTCATCCAAACATCCTCTTATAATATTCTTTACGTAGTTTTTAAATACATAAATTTTATTTCAAAAATTTTGAAGATTTCGTGTCCAAATTTACGATCAAATTTAAACTAGTTGACTCTGAAAAATAAAAAGTGATACATAAATTGAAAGAGTAAAAGTATTTAATATGATCTCAGCTCAAATCATAACGAAATTGCAGTAACTAAACAATCAATACACTATTTTTGGGATTTTTTTTATATTGAAAAATAGGAAATGAAATTAAAATAATAAGAAAATCTTATCAATAAAGAGAAAACAAATTAATAGTGAACTACATGAATAAGTCGATCTGCAGGAAAAGAAGATGAGAAGAGAAAAAATTGGGTGAGAAAAGAAGAACACGAGGGTGGAATTGATTTATCAGACTTCAGTTGTGTCCTTATCTCTCCTCTGATGTGTATATATAACCGTCTCGCCATGTGGCATCATCACGACTCTTGCACCTCATTTGAATATGAGTAATATTGGCCATTTGCCCTTTGTTCTCAATCTATTACATTTCTCTTTGTTTTTTTATTCGTGGCTTCGAATTCAAACAACCACATTTGGTAGACTATTATTGAGATCATAATCTTATATCCTCCTTCAAATAATCCTTGTCCTCAAGGATCAAAATCAATACCTGAAAAATTTAAAGTCATTTCAAAATACAGAACTGAAGCGACCCGGATCAAAACAAAAATACAAATATTGTTCTCCAAGATGAGCATACATAAGTTGATTGTCTCTGAATATATCTTGTGGCATTGAAGATCGACTATATGTGTCCCAGCTAAAAGTTTGTTTCCCTTATGTAATGGCTATCTTAGCAGGAAAGTCCGTCTTCTGTTGACATGAATGTACCTCTAGGTTAAACTCTATAATCACTTGGTGTCGAAACATCAAAGTTTCTCTTGAATCTTTCAAGCAACAAAACTTCTTCATAATTTTCTCTTTTTCTCCAGGCCAATCAATACACCACCTAGATCAAAAGTGAGTTGCAAAGCAAGTACCAATTTGCTGACTTTTGCAGATCCACCCCTTAAACTAGTAGAACATATGTGGTTCGACAAAAAAATATGTTGTCTAACTACAACTTGACTTGTTATAACCAAATTCCTTACAAATTCTACTTTTCTAAATGTTTTTACCATGAAAACCTATTATGACTCGATTGTTGGTTTACCATTTCACTAACAACTTTTGTAAAGTTTCTTGGAACCATATAACTTGGTCATTTTCAAGTCTACTGTAGAAGTCAAGACAACTAGGAACACTTAACATCATGCCAAACCAGGTAATATAACCTCAATTTCTATACACGCCGCTACTCTTATTTGATGCAACAGAGCAAAAGTTTGCCTCTTCGTCGACAAACATGGCAAACAACACTTTAGAAAAATTCATCACATCATCCATCAGCTTCAATGTTCCATGGTTTAAAATCTCAGCCATGAAGGGTACCAGTGCATCATCCTTTATGAGTATGTACACATTTGAAGCATCTGTAACATCTAGATCTTAAAGATCATTACAATAAGCAATAAACACATTCATGAAGAAAGACTTATACAAGAATAATCATAGATATGGACTTATGAGAGTGTGTGTTGGATCCAAGACTTGGTGTGTACAATTGAAAAGCCAAAGAGTTGTGTCATGTAAGAGATAGTTTTTTGTTATATGTGGTGTTAAGGGTCCAAGAGTGGAATAAGCTCTTGGGTTCTTAAGATTACATCTTCAATTGTCTATCTATCTATCTCTTTATCTTATCGTAATCTTGTATTCGTGTAGTTATTGTTTTCTTGTAACTCAAGTCGTGTCTCTTGTTATTGTTATCATATTGTTCTTGTTTCTTCATCTTATTGTTGTAACTTAGTTTGGTTGGATGATTTGGTGTCCAAACACCTTGTTATTCTTACCCTATTCATATTGTTCTTGTCTTGTTGCAAAGCCGAGGGTTGTGTGTTGTTCGGCTCTTGGGTTTGGCTTGAATTAGTGGACTGCTTTTGTGTCATTTCTAGTGTTTCCAAGTTTTTATCGTATCATTTGGTATCAGATCTTGTGGTTGATTTTGTTCCAACAAAATCAATCTTGGGCTTGCTAGAAAATTAAAAAAAAAATGCTTGTTCTTGTTCTTGGCCGAGAAACTTGTAATGTTCTTGTTGTAGTCTTGGCCAAAATTTGTGGAGTCTAGGTATAGGATTTATTTATTTTTATTGTTTTTTTTCTTGTGTTAGTTTCTTGAATCACTAACACTAAAGGTATCTAAATCTAACTTGAGCTTGAACTTATTGGAGTGTTGTTATGAACAAGGTGTGGACCGTATGTTGTTGTTATTGTTATAACTTAGCCGAATGTTACACTTGTAGTTGGACGTTGGTATTGGTGTTGTAGATTTTGATAGGTTTTTGTTGTGTTCTTATTGTTCATCACAATCTCCATCTCTTATAAAACCGAAATACAACTCCGAAGAAACTTGGCCGTTGTGGGTGGTCTTGTTATTGGCTGAAGTATTGTGAACTTGTTGTTTTTCTTGGGAAATTGTTGTTGGTTCTTGTTGTGGTGGTTGTGTTCTTGAAGTTCTTCACCATATTCATCACCTTGTTAACACAAAAGTGAACTTTAGATCTTAGAAAGGTAAAAGACAAGGAGTAGTACTTGTTAAGTCTTGAAAGACCCCCAACTACCAAAAGACTTTACATCATATCTCAACCACTTTCCATAAAACAAGGGTCCATGTTTTAAGGAAAAGTACAAGTCTAGTCCAAGACTTTTGAGTCTTGAAGTTTGAATTAAAAAGGGAGCTCCAAAGCCTAGTTTGTATTTCTCTCAATTGAACAATTTCTACCAAAGTCCAAATTGTGAATTGTGAATTAAAAATTATTGAGAACCGAGGCAAATCACGGACTGCCACATCACTAATTACTGTTCATATGATAAATTTTAAGCTCAAATTTTGATCTTCTAGTTTCAATTTGTTGTTTTCTTAGTTTCGTTTGTTGATTCCAATATTAATTTACAAGCTAGTGACCACTTACTAGATTGTAAATTGGTTTTGAAACCGTTCTTCGTGTATACGTTTCTTTTTGTGTCTTATTCTTTTTTTGAGTTTTTGTAATACTTGTCCACCTCTCAATGCCTCATGGAGTACAAGCAAGCTTACAACACTTGTGAGATTGAGTGCGAGGGATCTGAGAGACAAGAAATAAAAAGAGAGGGTGAGGATATTTTTGTACAACTAACGTGTTTTTTGTTTTATAGGTAACTTCTTGGCCAAAATGGAAACCATTTTGGCCCACCTTGATGCTATTTTCCGAGACATGGTTAGGGCGAATGCGGGTCTTAAAAAATTAGGCTCGGATATGTCTACTATACTTGAGAGGTTGGAACGAGTGAAGAGTCGAAGGAACTCTTATTTTTATACTCCCAAAACTTTACCTCAAATGATCAATCCTTCAAGACCACCACCAAATGACATAGACATAAGCCAAGCCACCAAATGTCCTCAAACCCGAGACCTAAAAAAGTCATTTCTCCCTTAATTTGATCAAGTCCAACAAGAAGGACTTGGAAGCCAATTCCCTCCTATCCAAGCTCCATAACCAAAGATCTACCTTACCAAATCATTCCTCTCAGTTAAAACTCTACTTCACCAAAGCCGATATATCTATGTAAAGGAGTATAGTAGAAAGGAACATGAAATACATTAAGTCTACAATGATGCTTATGTGATGGAAGAGAAGTTGAGGGGAATACGTAGAGATCCACAAGGAACCACCCACCAAAAAAAGAGGTGGGATATGTTTCGAATGAGATTGAAGACAACACTTAAGATGGAGAGAAAACTAAGGTGCAAAATAAAGATGTTGACCGAGACTTGTTGTCATTGAGCTCTCAGTTTATTTATGTTTTTTGGACTGTTTTGAGTGGTTTCTTTTGAAGTGGCTAATTAAATGAGGTGAAGCCATAAATTTGTGGACAAATTCCGCTCAAGATGGAGAGTATGATACAAGAATAATCATGGATATGGACTTATGAGAGTACGTGTTAGATCCAAGACTTGGTGTGTGTGCAATTAAAAAGCCAAAGAGGACCTAATTATGCACCAAAAACTGTCCAAACACTACACTTGGGCTACATTTGATTGGTACCTCACACTTAAGGGACTTTTGGTCATTTTTAACTTTTATTTGTTATGTACTATATAAGGAACATTGTAGGGTTTCTTCAATGAGTTTTTGGATAATGTTGTAAGTCATAAGAACACAAGGCCTCTCTTCTTTGAGGCACAACCCAAAACTAGGTCAGAGCTAGTATAGAATCACTAACGATTATGTATTGCTTGGAAATGTGGATGATTGGGAGGTGGAAGACGATTTTGTGTCACATAAGATATAGGTTTTTATTGTGTATGGTCTTAAGGGTCCAAAAGTGGAATAAGCTCTTGGGTTCTTAAGATTATATCTTCAATTGTCTATCTATCTATCTCTTTATCTTATTGTAATCTTGTATTCGTGTAGTTATTGTTTTCTTGAAACTCAAGCCATGTTTCTTGTTGTTGTTATCATATTGTTCTTATTTTTTCATCTTGTTGTTGTAACTTAGTTTGGTTGGCTGATTTGGTGTCCAAACACCTTGTTATTCTTACCCTATTCTTGTTGTTCTTGTCATTTTGCAAAGCCGAGACTTATATGTTGTTGGGCTCTCGGGTTTAGCTTGAATTAGTGGACTGTTTTTGTGTCATTTCTTGTGTTTCCAAGTTTTTACAGTATCAAATACATACCCAGGTCTATCCCATCAAAGAAAGTCCATTGAATCTATCCAATATCAAACCAATTGCAAAAGTGTAAGCCTAAGGTATATCCAAGCCATGAATTGACTTTGGTCATTCTATTCATTCTTCTGTACTTTCGTAGCTTATTAAGAGAGTACTTTGAACATAAATATGAAGATGAAACTTTACAATAACTAGAAACAGATAGCCAACTATACCAAATGTGAAGTACAGATTCCATAAAAAATAGCCACTCCTTCGAGGCACCATAGAGAGTTCAACAACACTTGAACCTGTAACCATGAACTCAAAACTATTTCATGAAACCCAATGCTGAAATGTGTCCTTCACAAGTAATAAAGTGTGTACATATGACTCAGGTTTCAATTGTAGAATTTAGAGGTGCCCAACAGAGGTTATAGTAAATAAATTTTCTTTGAAATGAAAGAAAAATTGATTCAAAATACTTCGATCATTGGATGTGGAAATGAATGATCTCCTTAAAATCATTTACAACCAAGATTGAATAATATCTTATAATTCTAAGAAATGTGGTAAGCAAACTATAATCCAAATCAAATGTGGAAAGTCCAATTTGAATTGATCGGGTGAAAGTTGATACAAGCATACCAAAATTACTTTTTCAGTCTATAATATTTAGAAATGAAAAGACATCGAAATAACTAAAAATAAAAATTTGACTGAATGAATACACTCTCGATATTACTCTATCAAGGAAAGCATAGAAAATTACTCAGTATCAACCCAATTATAGATGTATAAACCTAACGCATAAGGGAACAAACTAACATTTTTAAAAGAAACACAAAATGCTGCCTGAAAGTTCCTTTCCAGCTTTATATCAAATAACTTATCACCAAAATCCATGTCAAGCTTACGTCACTTGAATTGAAGATCGTTGATACCCATCAATTTCAGTAATATATCCTCAATAACAAGAACATAAAGTCATGAATCTAGATGTGAGTTCACGATCTTAGCCTCCATAGTGTTTGTATTTTGGGTGGAGTGACATCCAACTAGAATGTCATATTCTACTAATTAAGGATATTCATGAAACACCATTGATCTTATGGTTACTTTCTACCTTCAGTAGTTCAGCAATAGATGATCACCTGAAATGACTTTAGCTTGGTTTTTCCCGTCATTCATTTCCCTTGAACATACATCAAGTGTAATGATCCTTCAGGTTATTTTTTTTGTTTTTGTACCTTTTCAGCATTTCATGCCTTTTCATAGTGGCTACAAGTCATTTATGATTTGCCTAAATTGTTGGTTTGGTTTTCGAATGGTTTATTTAGTTTTTAGGCTCACTTTTCTATTTTATAGCTTTCATTGTTAAGAAATTAGTCTCATACCAAAACTCATAGTAAACTGTCTAGGATGAGAATTTTGTCAATGTCATTAGCTCCGAAAAATTGATTTTAGGCTAAGGAGACGTTTGGTTTGGGTCCAAGTCTTTCGAATTTATTTTGAGCTATTGAGTAGATTTCTAAAAATAAAACTATATGTGTGGGCCTACATTTAATCGAAATGGCCTCTGTTGAAAATTTTAATGATTTTATTGTATCTAGAATGTCGAATTTATAGTTTTTTTGCACAAATGGACTTCTGAATGAATCTCGAGTACCCAATCGAAATCCATTAGGACTTAGCAATATTAGTGGTTAATGATATATGGTACAACTGCTAAAGCAATCTAGGAGCGATGATCACTTTAGGACCTTTTGCCGCTTTAGTTGCCTTGGCTAACCGACTGAGGGTCACTTTAGTGATCCCGTTCCGCTTAAGAGAATGCTGCTTTAGAAACTAGGGCACCGCTTAACCGGTCCATTTCCTCCCCTTACCTATCGTTTAGTGATCAAATATCACTTTAGCGGCTTAGTAGCCGCTTAAGTTGTCACTATTGGATCTTTAAACCTTCCACTTCACGAATTTTCCATGTATTTTCTTAACCCTTTTCCTCCATTTTAGACCTAAGAATTCAAGAAAGTATAAGAATCAATCAATTAGAGTTGGGTGAGTAGTAGACGTTGAGGTGATCATTTTTCATCAATTTCTTGATAAGTTTTTGGCCTAAATTCTCCAATAATTCTTATTTCCCTTTTATTTTTTATTATTTCTTGGGGCTGATTTGAGCCTCAATTTGTGCTCAACTTTCGAGAACACATTCCTTGTCCTTCGAGGGACTTATAGATATGAGATGTCTAATAGAGGTGATATGCTTATTGATATTATGCCTCCTAGATGTGAGATGATTATAGATATGCTATAACTTATAAATATGACTGTTGATATGAGTTCTAAATATGTATATGGGCCTAAGGTCGTGATTGTAATGTCGTGATTATTTCAGATATATTATTGGGCCAAAGGTAGTGTTATGATAGTGATTGGATATCCGAAAAGTATTTATCCTTGTAAAGGATACAATTGTAGAATTTGGACACATATATGTTTATGTTTCTTATGATTTCATTGACTGAATACTGGTGATGGCATGCATAGATTTGGTACACTTATTATTATTATATCGGTATTGATGTGATCTTAGCAGAAATATGACCTTATCACTATTTTTCTAAATAAGGATTAAAACCCACTTTTTACCTTAACAATGGATTTTTTTACTATAATAATTGCTAACTAAATGGAATATTTATATTTATAAAAGAGGTTAAAAATATTTTTTTAAAGATTTGACCAAGACAGATTTTGGCCCATGACTTAACACTATTATTTACTTCGGTCGGAGATATTCTGACCTTTTCTACACTTTTACAATGATTTAGTATCTCAGATTATTTCGAGCAATGAACTTACTAATTTACACTCTTTTAGCCATGACTTGAGTCCGTGTATATATTATATATATATATATATATTGATGATTATTATGACCCGGTTTAAGTCCAAAGAATACTGTTGTGATTATATATATACCTGATTCGAGTTCGGTGGATACTGCTGTGATAATATATATACCCAATTCGAGTCTGGAGGATATATTGTGATGATGTATATACCAGTTTTGAGTCCAGAGAATATTGTGATAATATGTTGATACCCGACAAGGTCAGAGATTGATTAAGATGATGATAATTACGATGATGAGATTGTGATTTTAATTGTGTACCTTGCATTCATTCTTGCATGCACATCGCCTATCACAAATATACGCCTATGTCTATCAGTTGGTATGGGACAGTTGCATTGATATGGGTGATGAATATGTCTTGTGTTGTTGTATATTGATTGAACCTTCCAAGCCTGGGGCGGTGGGGGTACACATAGGCTTGGCTTGGTGTTTAGTTGTCAAAAATAACTAGTTACTCATCTGTTATTGATATTGTTATGATCATTATTATGGCTAGCTTATGACAGATTGGTCATTGATTCGGTATTAAGATTTGGGGTATGTTTATGTACTTTATTATCTTACGACTATATTATTATACATGATTAATTCATGTCTAGCTATGCGGGTTAGAAACCCTGATTATGGGAGTATTAAATCCTGATCAGATATATGAGGTCTTAAAATGAGGACATGATGATTTAGTTATGCTTTGAGTTGACCTCATAACTATAAGTATATATATATATATATATATAGCTATACGTAGCTATGGTACTATCGTATATCCCTCATTTATTTGTTCATATTGTATATTTATTCTTTAGCCTTATATGTTGTTATCTACCTTTCTTTCGCCCTTTATTCACATATTAGCCTGGGATATATGGTATAGTATTGGGATTTATGAATTTGGACATGAATAGGATAGTTCATCCTTGATAATTTCTTAGTCTTATTATGTTAGTCTCTTGGACATGAATAGAATAGGCTATCCATATTCTATTGCCCTGTTATATGATTTATGGAGTCTTGGTGTAATTTTCATTATGTTTATATGCTGTATATATCATTTTATCTTTGAAGCTTAGTTGGCAGTTGCCTATTGAGTACTGTTTGTTTGGTACTCATACTACACTTCTACAGCTTGCAGATTATAGTACGGGTTACCGCCATTGATATGTTTATCATGCAAAGCAGCCATGATTCGGAGACTGAGAGTGAGCTCCTGACATTCAGAGTATTACTTACCTCCCTCTTATATATTAGACTAGTCTCTATATTATATTCAGAGATAAGTTGTATCAGTGCAATTCCATTGATATTTCACTCTTATACTCTTATTATATTAGAATCTTTTGTACTGATACCACCAGGTTTTGGGATTCACTTATGCAATTGATCTTTATTTATTTATTTTGCATTTTTTCTTTGTATTATTGAGTAGTCCATTACTAGCTATTCTGGACTACGGGTTTGGCTTGCCTACTAGTGGGTTACAGTAGGCGCCATCATGACCTTAGAAATTAGGTCCTGAAAAATTGGTATTAGAGACTAGGTTTCACCAGTGTATTAGTACAAGAGTTAAGTGTTAGTAGAGTCCTGCGAATCGGTGTGAAGGCGTCTGTAACGTATCTTTAGAAGGCTACGGAGACATTTAGGAAACTCACTTCTTGACTCCTTATCATGTGTCCACATTGCTATGAACGTCGAACACATCCTTTGACTCTATTCAGTCCCTAATGAATGATGCAAGATGGGCGATAATGTGGACAGACGCAGATGAGACTGCAACATATATTTTTAGAGTTTCAACGTAGCGTTGAACTAGTGAGTTAGTGTGATGAATGTCAAAGATCTTCAGTATCAACCAAAGGATTTAAGGCTAGTCTAGACTCTAGTTGAGCTCGTGACTACTTCGGCCTTTAAGGTTTGGCATTAGGAATTTAAGTCATCTTGTAAATACCTTATAGCCATGGATCGCATTCGATTCATCGAGTAGTTCTTAGGCTAGATTTGGGTCTAGTAGTGTTCATCAGGGTTCCTTACTAGTTCTGAGCATGAGATTAGATTTCTCAAAGGGCCCAGACTTATTACTATAATATATCCTTCTGAGTCGTACATTGGTGCATGGATGTATTAATGAATTAGTATTGTTACTTTGTTTGGCATTGGAGAACTTGATAGCATCTGAGCCTTCCTTTTCTCAGGTTGTCAATTATGGGAGGACCATAGAGAGAATAGGTATTGAGGCTTATGAAAGTGACGACAAAAGGCCATGCCATCATTATAGTGCTATTGGTATTGTATTCGTGAGTGAGGATCCTTTTGGTAAAGTTCAACTTTATTTACAGCCTATCAGTTCTACAGAGTTAGGATTTCAAACTATGAGATAGTTGATCAGACAAAGTTATCATGTATTTTTTGTAGGTTTAGAGTTCCTGAGACAGGCTATAGTTGTGGAAGAATGGACATAATTCTAGAAATTTTTCTCAACTCAATTTGTGTCCCCGCCATATCGATACTATAGGAGTTGCTATGACTACATAGAGATTGACTACTGATCTAAAAAGTTTCCCCAGCATGGTATTTCTAGTCATCCATCTCATTTAGATCAACCCCATGATGTTGTGACATCTTTAGTTAGAGATAGCGCATGTGGCGCCTTAGTTGATGATTTAGCTGGTTGAACTGAGTTTAGATTCGTTCAGATTTATTCTCCTTATGCCCAACAGGCATGTGATTGCGGACGTTACCATGATAGGTGTGCTTTTATTTCCCGCATTTATCTTTTATGTTGTGTATTGGGGTTTTCATACCCATTGATGATTATATGCCTTGCTAAATTGATATTTGTTATTATGTGCCTTATTATTGAATTCATGAATATGTTACTACTCCATGGTTTATTTTTTTTAGTGGTGTATGGAGTAGATTTGTAATGATACTTTCCCATATGGGTGTAGCTTTTGGGTTCTAGCCCCATTTATCTTAGCACATTGGCCTTATTATGGCCCTTGAGTGGTACATGATATTGATGTTTATTTTGGTACCGCTTATTCATTTTATTGATGTTGATATTTTTGTTGTTATGGCTGCCACTACTTGAGGTTATTGCTATTATTTCATATTATTACTTGATGAAATTGATTCTATTAGACTAGTGTTATCTAGTTAGAATTTTATTTTATGATTTTATTCGATTGCTTGAGTAGATATAGCCCAATTTGATAATTTCTTTCCCATAAGCGACGAGGTTGATTTTCCCCTCTTGGTTAGTTGTGTTAGACTGATTTGGGAATATATTGTGGTATTAATAGTAAGTTGACCTTTAGTGGTTTTGTGTGGTTTTTAAGTTGGCAATTTAGTTATATTGCTTGTTATTGAGTTCGAGATTTTTAGACTTGCTTCCTGGATTGTGAAGGCTTTTGTTTTGTCTATCCCTTCGGATATAACCCATTTGTGAGATTGACTAGTTTGAGGTTCATTCTTTGGTTGTGACTATTTCATCGCCCTTAGTGGTTTTGACATTGATATTGAGGTATCGTGGATCCATCTATTAGATTTGTTGGTTTTGTTCCCTTCTAATGGTTTGCCCTTATTATTAGTGTGGGGATTAGATACTCCCTTCGTGTTGTAATATGATTCTGTCTTAAGTGGAGCTGGAAAGTTAGAGGCAGGTGGCCTTTTTTGACATCGCTTCTTAAGTTGGTAAGTTGGAAATTCCTTATCTTGAGTTGTTGATTTTCTGGTGGTGGTTTTGACTTTGATCTTGGTTTCGCGATTGGCATATTTTTCCTTGATGGTGTAATTCTTGGGTGGATTTAGGAAATCCCCATTCCAGAGTTTGTTTAGCCTAATGAGGCTTGGTAGAGTATTTTTCCTTGATAATATGTGTCTATGAATACACTTTGCTGAGATAGAGTATTAGACTACTTAGTTCTGGCTTAAGTTGCATTTCTCTGAGTTGCTAAAATTTTTGCCTTTGCTGTTATGGTTGCAATATTGGGGAGTTATTTTTTAGTATGATTTGATAGTATGATTTGATAGCTCATGCCCTCCAGTAGATATGGGGTGGGTTATTTACATTTTCGATCGATGATTTGCCCTTTTACATGATTTCTGTACTATGGATTGGTATGATTTATCATGGATAAGTCAGATTTGGATAATAAAGTCGATTTGAATGGTTTATAATGATATAGGATCATTTGTTCAGTTTTGACTTGATGCTTTAGAATGGCGGTTTGGAAGTTGTGATAAACTTAGAGTATGAATGCCTACCCATCCTCAGGTTTGGTTTGAGTAGTTGAAACTAAGCAATTTAGCCTCGTTATTAAGATTTTAGCTTGGTGTTGTAGAGCTTGCATGTATCTTTTATTTTGGACTTGTCTTAATTTCAGAATTTATTTATAAGCTGGTTGATCCTTCTTTGTGGTTGCCAATTGGGTCTTCTCGACTTCAGATGGATTATAGTTGATATGAGTTCAGATGATAATCCACTGACCCGATATTAGTTCTTTTAGCTTTGACCTTGAGTCTCCAATTTTCTTTGAGAATTTTGGATGATATACTCAGTAGAAGTAATACACTTGAGATGGATTTAGTATGACTTCGTTCTTGGTTGATAAGATATCTTGGATCAAAATATTCAGTGATGAGTAGTTATACCTTGGACTTTGGGATTTCAGTTTGATTTTCTTCCAAACTGGTTGCAGCATTGGCATGGATTGCATTCCTTGATTATCTCTATTTGTGCGTCTAGATAATGTCTTATGAGATTATTCTCATATTTCTCGTAGGTACTTTTAGCGGATCGGCTTCAGTTCTTTAAGTTCTCTATGATGAGAATGCATGGGTGAGACTCAGGTGATTTTTCTCCTGGTTTGGAGTGGATAACAGGAATGGATTGGTTGAAGAAGATTATATTTGGATTTGGGAGTCAGTGGTATGACTTATGACTTGGATCAGTTTGGCTTTGATGAGCCTTTGTTGATTTGTGTAGTTATCGAGATGGTATCAACTTGTTGTCGTTCAGATTTGCATGCATCAGTCTTTTCAGTTCAATTGGAGGCCAGTTAGCGGTTGAAGTTGAGTTTTGGCTGTTTGGGAATAAAGTGAGGGTGCTGGTTGAAAAAGAGATACATGTGGCAAAATTCCTTGCAAGTGTTCTCTCCTCATGGAAGTTATATGGGAAGTCATGTTCAGAGCATGTGAGCCCAGTACCTCATCCTTTTGAGCTTTTGAGATTCTTTCTATCTATTGACTTTTGGGGACTAAAGTCCTTTTAGTAAAAGATGTTGTAATGACCCTTCCAGTCATTTTTCATAATTTCGCTTATCTTCGCCATTAGGGCTTCTCCATAGCTGCCCCAAGTCATTTATGACTTGTTGGGACCGACGGTTCGGTTACCAGGAAGTTCATTTGATTTTTAGAGTCAATTCCCTATTTCAAAGTCTTCGTTGGTTCCAAATGGCCATTGGAAAACTTCAGTGAAACAATCTCGGATGCAAATTTTGGCTGTACCAACAGATCTAAATTATTAATTTTATTTTGGGTATACCTTTGGTTCGGGTTCCAATGCACCCGAGCTTATTTTGACCTATTGATCAGAAACTTAAAAAATTAAAATATGAGTGTTGGACCCATATTTGGTCGAAATGACCTTGAATTAAAAATTTGACTTCTCCATCGCATCTGTAACGTTGATTTAAGGCTAAGAGAACCCTTGGTTCAGGTCCCAAGGCTTCCAAAATTTTTTTGGTCTATTGAGTGAATTTTATGAAAAATAGAACTATCGGTTTGGGCCCCACTTTTTGCCTAAACGATCTTGGGTAGAAGTTTTGATGATTCCAATGGATTTGAAATGTATTTTACACTCAAATTTCACTATTGGATCATGTTATTTGGGTTTTGAATGAGCTTCGAGGGTCAAAAATATGTTTTTGACTTTACTGTCACGGGGATACTGCATCTCTTCGTCAAGGGGGTCTATAAATAGACATCAAGGTCACGAATTTGGGCATTTTTCCTTAATCTTTGAGAGCCTAAAATCCTAAATGGATGTGATAACTCAAAATTGAGTCTTGTGAATGTCTAGGGAGCTTGGTAAACATCTTTTTTCATGATTATCATCTGAATTAAGGTAAGTTTCATCACTTTATTGGTGAATTTCTTATAAGTTCTTGACCTAAAACACTAATTTAGCTTATGGATTGATTTATCCCCAAATTTAACTTTTTTACACCCATTAATTTAGGTTTATGATTCCTTGGTGATGTATGAGCATTGGGTTGACCTCAAAAATGTGATTTCTATACGTGGAACTACTTGAGGGGGTTTTGGTGTCGTTTTTGGACCCGAGGCACAATATTGGAATATGGATATCTTTAGACTTGTATTGATGAGTAGATTATATTTTTGATAGCATGATGACATTTTGGGGATTGTGAAGTGAAGACGAGCATGTGGTGCATGATGTGAGGTTTTGCGGTTCGGCCTTGAGGTAGGCTTCTACCTACTGTTCTCAAAGATGATTTGTGTTATGTATGGCATGTTAATATGAATGTTAGGCTTGATTATAAATAAATAACCTAGTGTTGATTATTGATGTTTGGGGAATTGGCTGAGAGTTTTGGACCCGTAAGGTAGTATATTATGACTATTTTAGAATCCTATTGCCTTCTCCCTAGATTGAATTAGTTTTTAGTATGGAAATATTGTGATGCTAGGTTTGGGATATGGTCAAAGTGTTGGAATCATGGTTAGTGTGATTTACCTTAGTTGGGCTAGTCTAGTGATCTTGAAACCGTATCTTAGGGTAGAATTGACATAATTGCCCATGTTTCTAGACGAATTTCCTATTTTAGAATTGGTTATGACTTACTTGACATCTAGAAGTTGAACAAGATACCTTAGCATAGTTTTGGGCATAGTTGGCCTAATACGAAAATTGAGGATTAGAAGTGGGATCATCTGGCCTACTTCGGCCAAGACTTGTGTTAGCCCTTGTTGGCTTAGTTGCAGATAGTAGGCCTAGTTGAGACTAATGAGCCTTATTTATGAGATTTACTTGGTGAATTGATAAATTATGATGATTTTTGCCAGATTGTGATATTTGGCCCATAGAGATATATTTTCCTCTTAGTTATGATATTTGGCCCATAGAGATGCATTTTTCTTTTAGTTATTGTATTTGACCCATAGAGATGTATTTTCCTCTTAGTTATGATATTTGTCCCATAGAGATGCATTTTCCTCTTAGTTATGATATTTGGTCCATAGAAATTCATTTTTCTCTTAGTTATGATGTTTGGTATATAGAAATAATTTTCCTCTTAGTTAGGATTATTGGGCTTATAGAGATGATTTACCTCTTGGTCATGATGTATGACCTATATATATGAGATATCTAATCGAGGTAATATACTTATTGATATTATGCCTCCTAGATGTGAGATGGCTCCTATATGTGAGATGATTATAAATATGCTACGACTTATGAATATGATTATTGAAATGAGTTTCGAATATGTATATGGTCCTAAGGTCGTGATTATGATGTCGTGATTATTCTAGATATATTATTGGGCATAGGTTCGTGTTATGATATGGATTGGATATTCAGAAAGTATTTATCCTTGTGAAAGATACGGTTGTAGAATATGAACACATATATGTTTATGTTGATTACAATTTCATTGACTGAATACTGGTGATGACATGCATAGATTTGGTACACTCATGATTATTATATCAGTATTGATGTGATCCTAGCTGAAATACGACTTTATCACTGTTTTCCTAAATAAGGATTAAAACTCACTTTTCACCTTAATAATGGATTTCTTTACTATAATAATTGCCTAACTAAATGGAATATTTATATTTATAAAAGAGGTTTAAAATATTGTTACTGATTTGACCGAGACAAATTTCGATTCATGACTTAACACTATTATTTAGTTCGATTATGAGATATTTCGACCCTTTCTACACTTTTACAATAATTTCGTCTCAAAGATCATTTTGGGTAATAAACTTACGAATTTACACTCTTTTAGCCATGACTTGAGTCCGTGCATCTATTATATATCTATATATATGTAGTGATGATTATGATGATATATATATCCGATTCGAGTACGAAGAATACTATTATGATGATATATATACCTGGTTCGAGTTTAGAGGATATTGTTGTGATGATATATGTACCCGATTCGAGTCTGGGGGATATTTTTGTGATGAAATATATATAATTGGTTCGAGTTCGGAGGATATTGTGATGATATGTTGATAGGTTGGTTAAGATAATGATGATGGTTACGATGATGTGATTGTGATGTTGATTGTGTAACTTGCATTCATTCTTACAAGCGCATCGCCTATCACCAGTATGCGCCTATGTCTATCAGTCGATATGGGATAGTTGAATGGATATGGGTGATGATTATTCCTTGTGTTGTTGTATGTTGATTGGACCTTTTGAGCCTGGGGCAGTGGGGGTACACATAGGCTCGAGTAGGTGTTTGGTTGTCCAGAATAACTGGTTACTAGCATTATTATTGATATTGTTATTATCATTGTTATGATCACTATTATGGATAGATTATGACAGATTGGTCATTGATTTGGTATCGAGATTTGAGGTATGTTCTTGTCCTCTTTTATGTTACAATTGTATTATTATACATTATTAATTCATGTCTAGCCATGTGGGTTAGAAACCCTGATTATAAGATTATTAAATCCTGATCAAATTATAATGAGGTCTTAAAATGAGGACATGATGATTTAGGTTGTTCTTTGAGTTGACCTCATAACTATACGTATATATATCTAGCTATACATAGTTATGGTACTAACGTATATCCCTCCTTCATTTTTTCATATTGTATATTTATTCCTTGGTCTTGTATATTGTTGTCGATATTTCTTTCACCCTTTATTCACATATTAGCCTGGATATACAACATAGTATTGAGATTTACGAATTTCGACATGAATAGGATAGTTCATCCATAATACTTTCTTAGCCTTATTCGGTTAGTCTCTTGGACATGAATAGAATAGGCTATCCTTATTGTCTCATTGCTCTGTTATATGATTTATGGACACTTGGGTGTAATTTTTATTCTGTTTATATGCTTTATATATCAGCTTTACATTTGGAGCTCAGTTGACAGTTGCCCACTGAGTACCATTCGTTTGGTACTTATACTAGACTTCTACAGCTTGCGGATCATAGTACAGATTATCGCCATTGATGTGTGTGTTGTGTAGAGCAGCCATGATTCAGAGACTGAGAGTAAGCTCCTGACGTTCAGAGTATTACTTACTTCTCTCTTATATATTAGACTAGTCTCTATATTTTATTTGGAAATAAGTTGTATCAGTATAATTCCATTGATATTTTCCTCTTGTACTATTATTATATTAGAAACTCTGGTACTGATATCACCAGATTTTGGAATTCACTTATGCAATTGATCTTTATTTCATATATTCTGTATTCCTTTCTTTATATTATTGTATAGTCTGTTACTAGCCGTTTTGGACTACGGGGTGGGCTTGTCTACTGGTGGGTTATATTAGACGCCCTAATGACCTGAGAAATTAGGTCGTGACAGGTTATTTCGAGATCATGGAGTAAGGACGAGCTCTTTTTGGATGGTTCAAGGTAGAGAAATATTGAAGATAATTACTTTGCAAAATTAAATTTATTTGTAAACATTGGTCATTTTTAAGATAAAGTGAGCTTACTTAGTAATTAATGAAATAATTAAGCTTCCAAAATTTAAATAACATTTATTTAAAAAAGATCTTTGTAAATAATAAAATTTATTTTTTCCTTAAAAATATTTACTTGGCATGCAACTCATGAAACAAAAATTTGTATATATTTTAAAACTTTTAAAGTTTATAAAAATAATATTAATGAAATACTTTGCCAAATGAAATGTCAAAACTACCAAATTATTTTCTCTTAGTAAAAAATCTTTATTTTCACGTAGAAGAATAAATAATAAAGTGAAATATATAGAGCCAAAATTGGTTGTCAACACTCACTATACATCACTATGCCACACCACTATGAAATGGGAATTCTACCCAACTGTATTCATAGAAATCGGTTCTCTTAGAGTTCTGTAGATTCTCACCTCCCACCCGATTAACAGAAGGGGCCTAATGCACATCCATAAATCACCTTCCATCACTTGCCATAATAGTAAGGCACATAAGAAAACATATAAAATAGAGTATTCAAAACACATGGATAAATGTATGTATGCAAGATGTGTGCACCCTCTCCCCTTCTTCCTTCTCAATAGCCTTATCACTATCATCAACATCATAGCGTACTAGCATGGTACCCGACCCATATCACAAACATATTATATTTGTACTGGCATGGTACCCAACCCCTATCAAAATGAATTACATTCGTACCGGTGTGGTACCTGACCCATATCACAACACATCATATTTGTACCGTCATGATACCCAATCCATTATTTCAACACATCAATACCATGCAAATAAAACACAGTGCATTTAATAAATCACAAGTCATATCGTAAAGAAATCATAGATTTCAAGGTCACAAAAAATCATAGATTATATTAAACAAGGACCTTCATTTATACATATGTATTCATAATCATCAAATACCACACACCCCTACAGGGCTGTCAAAATTAAAATTCACGCATTCACTACTTTCTCTCTATCCATATTCCAACTTCAAGTTTTTCACATTATTCTCTATAAAATTTTAATTATTCTTAATGGGAAACCTACCTTTACTTTATAGTATTTACTCATTTACGTTCACTCGTCAGTCAAGAGATTCGATTATACTAATTACTAATCTCGCTTACCATGCCTTATCCTTTAGCCACTTTCTTAATACTATTCAAACATCCCTAAAATTATATTTAATCGAGTTACCTTAATCTTTTTCTATTATTCTTCATTGTATCGTCTAACTTTTCACTAATCTCAAGGTCCTGGAAGATAATAAACTACATACATTTGCCCCACCATCTAACGGTCCTCTACCACAATCAAACCTTAATGTAATATACACTAAAGAAACATATTCGAGCTGAATAAGATTTTTAAACGTGTCCATCTATCCAACTTTGTGCCCGACAACCTAATGCATGATACTTCGACATCACAGTTAACTTTAGATGCATCTAGCCCAAGTCTAGTTACTATAAAGTAAATCATAATTTACCTTTTAGGTTAAAAAGACTGCTATACAGAGGATTGAGTTTTCACGTGCATGATAAACATATTCCCATGTCGGATTTCCTTCAAATGTGTCTCAAAACAACCCTCATAAACCTTGATCTTTGAAGTCTCATAGTTGGAGAGATAGGGTTTTCAGAGTATTTTTTTTTGGGAGGGGGGGGGGGATGGGGTAAACTATGTAAATAAAGAAATAGAGGATTTTTACAAATTTCTCGATTGTGTTACTGCTACTACTGCTTCAGTGGTAATCCGATTGATGCGGCGGTTATAGATAGTTTAGTCCAACCCCATTGTGGGTCTCTTGGCCCAATTCTTTTAGGCCTCATTTTCCTACCCTAATATAATTTTTTTGGGTCCATTTTGAACCTATTAATTATCGTAAATTATTTTTAAGACTTTTCATACATAATGATGGTTTGGATCATTGAAAACTGTAACCCCTAATTATATTTTCCCCTACTAATCTATCATCTAATTAGTGATTTTTGTAAATTTGGAGGGTTTTACACCAAAGTGAAATTTATGCAATTCTTTAATTTGAGAATTGATTCACGGTCTATTTTAGCTGATTTCTACGTGTATGTTCCCTAGGCTATAGGTAAGCCACCTTTAAAAGAAATTTTACATTCAACATTAGGCTCAAGTTTGACTTTTCGATCCAATTTTATATCCTAATTTAGTTATGAAAATATTAATATCAACGATCTCATATACTTATCTAAATTACATATTTGATTAGATTAGGGCCACTTAGAAATTTTAAGAAAGTACTATAACGAGCCTTTGTTGTCACATTTAAGTCTAGCATGTCAAAATCTAAATTAATTAGTTTTTTTTTTCAGATAAAGAGTTAGAAATTTCAAGCTAGGCTAGTCTTGGATGAAATCAAAGGGTATGGTCTAGGATAATTTGGAAATAAATTAGTGGATAATTTTGTGACTTGGGTTATGTTATGATATCTCTGACATTAAGAAGTCCATAGAAACTTTCAAAAATGAATTTGAGTAAGTAGAACTCCCAATATTGATTTTGACGAAAAGAAAATAGTTTGGGATGTCAATACCCAGAAGTGTGTTTTAAAATGAGCAAGTTTTAGGGGTTGCTAGACTTTCTACCTTTTCTTAGGCTATAGGTTGCTACTACTGAATCTCTATAGTGCGGGTAATCCCGTTATAGAGGAAGTCAGAGTTGGGCAATCTCGCCATTACAGGCAAATCTCGCTATAGAACTGTTGTTATAATGGGAATTATCCCATTATAGGGGGATAAGTATTGATTAATGTACGAAATAAACCAAAAAATATTATTTTCATTCCACATCATCCAAGGGCTAGGAGAGAGAATTTTGAGTGATTCGTACGAATTTTTTGTTTATTTTCTTCGTTGAGGTAAGTAAATTCATTCCATTAACTAATTTTTTGATCGTTAATCCCTGGGATCACTAGTTTTTGGGTTTGGAGAGGATTGGGCTTGACCTAGGGAATTTTCTATTTTAATTAGGTAAATTGGGTGGAAAGTCATTGGATTTTCGTCAAGGGTTATTAGAATATGATGCATGCCTAGGATTCATCATTATAATTATGAATTTGGTATAATTAAGATGGAATAATGGTAAAAAAAAAAATCCTAGAGTGAGGAAATGATCATGAAATTTACCTTAGAGTTATGGAATTAGATTGTAATCCTTGAATTTGTTAGGTTATTATCTAAATTATAGTTATATTATTATTTAGAGACCACAACTAAGTCGAGATTGCAAGAAAAGACAAGGGTCAAGTTCATTGAGTGGTGTGAAGCTTGGATTGAAGTGGGTGATGGTAAAATGTATTTGAAAATTCAAATTTTTTTATGTGTGCATGTTAACTGTTTCTTCGTATACTTATTACAATGCATGTTTAAGGGGAGTAAATTATTGAATGATATCCAAAGTGTTAATCACATATAATAAAGTTATATTAAGGAATTGTTGGTTGTAAAAGTATTATTGGTTTGTTCTTATTATGGTTGTGATTATTGTGATATCTGTTACTATTGTGGGATAAGCTGGTATTGGATATCTTCATGGGATTTACTTATTATTAGGGGATGATTCAGTATGAATATCTTCAAAGAATTTACTTATTATTATGGGATGAGGCGGTAATGATCATCTTCACGGAATTTATTTATTATTGTGATATGAGTCGATAATAGACTTCATCACGGGATTGGTTGATGTAAGGTTAGAAGACACTAGATGTCTGAGATATTTAGTACATAGATAAGAGTTTCTTCACTGCAGGTTATGACTAGTAGGCAAACATAAGACCCTTAGCCTGTGTGTATGAGGTATTGATGAGTTTGATGGTTCCTCTAGTGAATCAGGATTGTGATTACTGTTATTGCTGTTTTTGAATTGGATCCTTGAGTGGTTTGGGCTAAAAACATAAGTGATTGACATATTTTATTTTGTTGACTACTTATTTATGTTACTGAGATAAGGTGTAACATATTGTCGTGGTCATAGATTTGTTGACTGGGTCTTGCATTGGTAGTCATGGTCTTGACTTGATATATTGTCCGTATTGACTAACACTTGAATGAATTATTTTGGGTTATTTGAAAGAGACTAAGTGATACATATTTGAGGTAAAGTTATTTGGTAGGTTTTCATGGTTGTCCTTATTTACTAAGTTACGGTTATTTGTTCACACTTATTATATTGGATTGAACAATGAACCTACCAGTACATTATGATTTTTGTACTAATACAACATCTGCCATTCTTTTTTGTTGAGTGCAGACATCTTTCGGTGACTACGTTGAGACTTCAAATTTAGATCGGTACGTATTTCGACTCAAGAGTGAGCTACATCATCTATGTAGCCATGATTATTCTACTTAGTTCTTGTCTTTTATTTTGGACATAGATATTTTTATGCTGTTTTGGATTGAACTCGTTTATTGATAATTATATTGTTTTCGTCCAATGACTTTTAGATTCTAGGGGTATTTTAGACTTTTCTATTTTTCTGTATTGATTTTATGGTTACACTATTCGAGATATTGGATTATTTAAAGAAATGGTTAGTTTCTCTTAAATTTGACTAAATGTTGGTATTGAGTAGTTCGGATGGATGATTCTTTCACCCGAGGATTAGTGAGTGCCACTCGTGATGAGTTTGGGTTGTTATAAGTACAAAATCATAATTTGACTATTTGGACTATGACTAGGATAAATTTAGACTTTCTTTAACTCTTTTATGAAGTGTTAGTGTTTCAGTTGACTAAATTGAGTAGTAATAGATAATAGGGTCCCATAAAAATGAGATGAGGAGTACTTATATAGGTATCAACATCATCTATATATGATATGGGCAATTTAATTATTTCCTACTTGTTCGGGTGATTTCATGACTTGTGAGCATGCCTATTTGTACAATTAATTGATGTGTGACATATGTTGCTCATCTGACAGAAATCTGATACTTCTATGCATTATAACTTGTAGAGAATTTCTACACAAACTAAATCTAGAAAGTAAAGATAAGGTTGAAATGAGTTCATCGATTGTATGAATTATGTACGTACTGATTATGACTTTATTAATAGGATTTGTATTGCAAACATTCATAACATATTATCAAAATCGGAGTTGCAAGCCCACACATGATATGTTATTGGGACCGGAGGTGTGTACCTACATATATTATATACTAAAATTGGGGTACAAGACAAAGTGGCACGTCCGTATAGTTATGTAGTCCTCATGAATCCTCATGGATCATGACTATCCAACAAAATAAGCGAGTGAATACACAACATATGTATTGCATTATATTCATATCATCATCCTTATATTATTTGTAGATTCGTGAAAGTGACGTGGTTAAGTAATGTAAAAGTGGCTTACTTTTTCCTTGATATTTAGCTGCTAGCCTGTCTTTATGTAAAAATTTGAGTTCGATATCTACCATTACGTGTTGAGCAAGTCAATATAGGACCGACCCTCTAGCTCCCCATTACTTTATTCAGGGGTTAATCAACAATGCTTTTGAGTTCAAGTGTTCTTTTGTACTCACCATTATTTTTTTTCTACACCTCTGTCATGCATATGCTGAGCCTAGTATGAGTTTGGTTGATCCCCATCTGAGTTGGAGCTCATTGGAGTCTTGGAGGTTATTGTTTAATTGTTCTGGGGCACTTGGTTTTTCTTATCTTTTATTGCATTTTCTGTCTTTATATTCCAGACAGTGCAATACTTAAGATTCTATTTTTCTACTCTTAGAAGTTTGTACTCATGTCACCAAGTCTTTGGAATTGTAGTTGTTGCTTTCAGATTCCCATGTTTTGATTATGTGAAAATTGGCTGTAAGACTTATTTCGCACCTTAAACTACTTTCATTTCATATTTTTGTTAAATATTGAATCGGTTAAGGATTGACTTACCTATTAATGGGATTGTGATAAGCTATCATAATTTCAAATTTTGGATCATGAAATGTCAATATATATATATATATATATATATATATATATATATATATATATATATATATATGGAGAGAGAGAGAGAAGGGTTATAGATATGCCTATGTGACACCTCTCTATGACCTCCATTCCCATTTTTTCTCCTTTTTGGCATTTTTTCTCATTTCTTTCAATTAATTTATTTTATAAAGTCATGTTCTTAATTCATACATTCAATTACATAAATTATACTCTTAAATATTAGTAATGTTCATAAATCTCAAATCTTTCATATTCATAACCTCAATTAGTTAATGCACAAAGAAGACCATTTATCTTTTTTCTCTTTTTTATTTTATTATTTAAACTCTAAATATTTTGTTAATTATTTTTATCTTTCTCTATAACTAATGTGATTGATTTGTATTAAGTTAAATTATCAATATATATAAGTTTATGATAACAAATCATTGCTTAATATCTTTGAGCTCTCTTTATTGATTAGGAAGGTAGGATTATTTTTATTTAAATAATTGATACCTCAAATTATTAAATGAACAAATAAATAAATATATTTATATGTGTATGTGTTCTATAATAACCCCACCCCCACCCCCACCCCCACCCCCACCCCAAAAAAGGAAATTTTTACTTTTAAGAAATTTAATCATATTTTCTATATATCTATTGATTGACTTTCACTAATTAATCATTATAACTTTAAATATGTTACAAATCTTTTGGCCTTCTTTTTTCTTCTCATATTCTATAATATATATGTATCAATCTCTCATCTGCAAGCTGCAAAAAAAGAAATTTGTTGGTTAGTACGGTAAGAGATATGTTTATCATGTGAATCTTGGGGCTTAGTAAGCATTCTTTGTTTCTCCATTGTCATCAGTTATCCTTATTATCATCAATATGCTACTTGGATTTCCATGATCTTACGATGATATTGTTATTTTCTTTTTAACGTTTGAGCTTTGATTTATTGAAATTCGCTCTTGCGGTTCTAATTTGACTTCTTGTAATCATAGCTATATTTTCGTATGTCATGTTTACGTATTTTCAATAACAATTAATGTTAAAGTTCGAAGATCAAAAGTTCAATTGGTAAAGTATTTCAACTATTTCATATAAATTTGCATTATATATACTCTTTGATCTGTAACATCATAGTGTCATTTTTGTCATGCGAAAAAATTATTATTTTAACACAATATTCAAAACATGAAAATAATATTTATTGCACTGACACTCCACCAAAGCTAAAACGTATGTTCTGCCTCTTTTTATTATATTTTATTATATTTGCATATTCCTTCTCATCTATCAACTTTTCGACTCATAAAGGTCTATTTATTTTTGAATTTTTTTTCTTTCTTGATGTCTTTTTTCTTGATTGTGTTATTTATAATTTTTATTTATTGTTCTAATATGATAACTTATTTATGTGAATGAACAAAAAAACTCAAAATATTTCAGTCTAAACTTATGAATTCTCTCAACAATTTTTTGTTGTGTGTTGAATTTATTGAAAACTATATTTTTAAAAAAAATTAAGAAATATTAATATCATTTAATGATTTTTGGATGAAAAGATGCTATTTTACAGTAGGATATTTTCAAATATTTCCTCTTCTTCTTTTTCTTCTCTGAAGATGAATAACTAATAAAAAATAGAAACGAGAAGAAAAAAAGAAAGAAAAATGACAAACAAAAGAAAAAAAGGGAATAAATACATAATTTGATTTTGTGCATTTTGGGGTGATGAATTTGAATTGAACCTTCTTTTGATGTTTCATTTTTCTCTATTTTTTATATTCTTCTTTTTAAATTGTTAAATAAGTAGAAAATTATGAAAACGCTAACATCCAATTCTGTAACGTTATGGAATAAATAATACTTATGTAGACAATCTTAAATATATAAAGTAACAAAATTGCATGTTTAAAATTATATACCCAGAGATCAATTTTCTTGATCTTTTTCTTTCTTTCTTTATTTTTTTGAGAATTGTTTTTTTTTTTAAAATTATTTTGCTGTTGTCATTTTATTAGAACCTGAAAATTAAAAAAAATATTACATATTTTAATATATACTGAATCATATTATAAGGAAGTTAAAAAAATTGATGATGTTTTTCATCACAGTGTGAAGCGCGGACAAGCTACCTGTGTAATTGAGCTAAAAGTGGTAAAAGAGTTTCAAAATGAGGCATAGGTGACTCAAGTTTTAATAATTGAGTGTAGGTGACAATTAATTTATTATGAATTAAGAAAGTTGGGAAAGTTTGAGAATTTTAATTTATATTTTGATCCAAATGTCAACCTAATATAAAAGAAAATAAAGGGAAAAAGGTGTGTGTATCTTTTCTCATTCATTGTTGTTTTCTCTCTCTTCGCGATTTTTGTTGTTCATTATTGCTGCTGCTTTATTCACCATCTTTTTCTTTATTATCATCATCTTCTTCTTCATCATTATCATCGTCTTCTTCTTGTTGACCATTGTTGTTGTTATTACCGCTACTGTTGCTACTTGACCAATTTTTTGGTCAAATTTTATTTCGTACATCACTTTCACTTTAGCAGTACTTCATAGGAGACTTTGGTAAGTAAAATTATAATTTTAGTTGAATTTTTCATCTGGGTACACTGCTACTGTGTTGTTTTTTCAATAATGGATAGAACTTGAACATGAATCTAACATAAAAGCCATATATTTAAACAGATCACCTATTTGTTGCGACAAATAAGTCATCTGTTGCAATGGAAGACCTATATATTGGATTCATGTTTGTGGGTCTATAGTGTCATAACATTTATCAAATAGATGGGTCATCTGTTGCAACATATTACTCATCTGTTTCAACAAAGGAGTGATCTGTTGACCTAGATTAGTCACCTGTTGCAACAGAACTAGAACTCAATTCCAACAGACGCATCCTCTATTGCAACAGGTAAGTTATTTGTTGCAACTATTTAATTATATGTTGCAACATGTCACGTATCTGTTAGAATCAGCTTCAAAGGTTCTTTGCTATTGTAACATCTATCCCAACAAGCGTTTCATCTATTACAACATATTATTCACTTGTTATAACAGATGACTTATTTGTTGGAATCAGCTTCAGGACCGTAACATGAATCCTAACAAGTGAGTCATCTGTTGCAATTGATCACTATCATGTTGCAACAGATTACTCATCTGTTGGGGTTTACGTAACGACACTATGAAATCACTATTAATTTTATTATAATGTCGTTATTAACTTTTTAAAATAAATGACTTTATTTAGGTACCACTAATGGAGGGATCAATAACAATAGAGGTGGATTGTCAAGGTCAATGGATTGAGAAGAGCAATCGATATGTATGGCGTTGGAAGGAGGGTAAAAAGCTAGAGACGATATCTATGACAGTCCAAAGTGATGTTTCGTATGATGATTTTTTGAACTTAATCATTAGCTATTGTGGACTGAATTGTCAACTAAAAGAACTCGTCATTATCTGCATGCACAACTTCTTTGAAAATCTGAGGGTACTATCTTTAAATATAACCAATCAGGTTTAGTTGCGTGCTTATCTTAGTGATTCAGCTAGGCGGGTGTTAAGGTTGTACGTGGTTGAAAAACTGAGAGAGATTAACAAGACATCTTTGATGATAAGTTGGATGATCTAGACATGAATATTTCAGATGATGATCAAACACCTGCGCCCGTTGCTGCGAGAAATACGGTGGGCAGTTCTTCTCTATCGACACAGTCTGGGAATCTTCAAGCTAACGAGACTAGATTTTACAAGGGAATGTCATTCAAGGATAATAAAGAACTTTCAACTTCTTTGTTTATTTCTTGCTTGGAAAAAGATATTAGAGTAAAGAAGGTGATTAATTCAAAAAAAGTCTTTTCTTCAAACGTGTTAATCCGAACTTCAAGTGGTGGTTGAGGACTGTAAAATACTTAAGTTCTGATAGATTCATCATTAATGTTTATGATAAGTATCACACATATGGTTTGGAGCACATTACAGGCTAAAATTCTCACGCCACGGCAGAGGTCCTCAGTTAATATTTCAAGAATAGATTCTCCAATGACAAAGACCTTTCTACAATTGATATGACCAATCAACTCCTTATGGAATTGGGTATTACAGTCAGTTATTGGAAGATATATATGGACATAGGTATTGCCAAGGACTTGTTTAGGGGACACACGAGCATGGTTATGTAGTCCTCAATACCTATCGTTACATGCTTGAGTCCACAAATCTCGAAAGTAAGATGACGTTGTATGTTGATAAAAATTGAAGGTTCAAGTACTTTTTTATATCCTATGGTGCTTGGATTCTTGGTTTTTAAAATTTGAGAAAAGTCATAGACATCGACGAAACCTTCTTGAGGAACAGGTAGTGGAGTTTTGCTAGCGGCAGTGGCACATGATACAGAGAGTCACATCTTTCCTATAACTTTTTGTGTAGTGGACAAGGAATGTGATGCCTCGTATAGATTTTTTTTGAACAAATACGAAGTTGCATCGAAGATACCAAATAGTTATGTTTTATTTCGGATAGGCATTCAAGTATCCCAAAGCTGGGTTCAATTTTCTACACTTCAACTTACTTTGCTTGTTGCATGAGGTATCTTGGAGGTAATATTCAAAACAACTTTTACAACTAAAGGGTCATGACCCTTTTCTATAGAGCATCTAAAGCATATAATAGAGAGAATTTTTTAAACTATTTCAATCAAATAATGAATATGCATTCTAAGGCAGCAAAACATCTTGTACGTGTCGATTTGGACAGATGGATTCTTGTACGTGTCGGTTTAGACAGATGGAGCTGGGCATTCTGTTTGGCAAATAGGTACATTCTTATGAATTTAATGTCTTCTTTGAGTTACAAGTTTAGTATGATATCATACTAAGTGATTCTTTTGTATATGCATAATATTATGACATCAAACATAGTTGAATTGGTAAATTCATTATTTGGCATTGAAAGAGAATTTTCTATCGTAGCGCTATTTGATTAAATAAACAAGAAGTATGGCAAATTATTTCACGACAAGAGTATGCAGCTCGTGAACGCACGAACCAAATTTATTCTAGAAGCAGAAAAAAATATCAATGAACATCAGTCTGGGGAATAGGTTATTTGCTTATCAAATAACAGATTACAAGTTCAATATTGACGGTCATCGTGATATTGCCACGGTCAATCTTCAAACAAGATGTTGTACATGCAGAGTTTTTGACTTGGACAAAATACCCTATCCACATGCTATGGCAATTCTTTGAGCTCAATACATGCACAATATGAAACTAAAATTTATGAGTACTCCTCTCCATATTATTCAGTGGAAATATATATAATGGCATATAGTGAGAATATTTATCCGGTGTCCCCAAAAGAATCTTGGGTTGTTCATGTAGAGTTTTTGGGGAGATTAATACCTCCTCCATATATTGATCCAAACACTATCGAATCGGAAAGAAGGCGATATAAGAGGAGGTATGGGTCATAGAATCATTTCCATCGAGAAAATACAAGTACTCTGTATGTAAGAACACTGGCCACGAAAGAATTACATTCTTGGATCATAATCCACCATGATTGTTGTAATAGCAAAAACTTGTGTTGTGTTTTTTTATGAACTTTTATATCTTTAACCCATTGTTGTGACATAAATGTTACTATTTATTATATAAAATATCTTTCTAATAACCTATGCATCAATAAAAAGAGGCAAAACAGGAACTAAATACAACAGACCACAAAATTAATTTCAGTAAATTACCCATCTATTGCAATAGATGGACAGTTGCTGGAAGAACACAATACAGTTCATCAAACTGGAATGTGTTCCTCTAATAAATGACCAATTTGTTACAATAGATGGGTAATCTATTTATACAAACCCTACAGATGACTAATTTATTTCAACAGATGGTCCATCTATTAAAAGAAGTCAAAACTCTTGCTATTGCTACTGGATTCAAAATTGTTCCTTACGTTCAAGCATCGACATATTTGTTGAGAAGAAGAAATAGACTAAATAAAAATTAAATATCCAAAGTCAATCAAACATAAAATTTTCTTTAAACAAAAATAAAATGCATTAGGTAGGTAGATCTGATATAGAGAAATAAAAATACATACGTTAAAAGAAAAAACATCACCTATTTATTATTATTATTATCATTGTCATCTGGACAATCGTCAACCGACAATAGTAGGATCCTTCTCAGCCTGCATATCTCTTGGAACATCCTTGCTCTCACGGTGACCAACTCTCACTATAGGTCATTACCTACCTCTGAAGTTCCCGCATAGTGTCACGCATAATAGCAATGTCCTAAATGGGATTAGCCATATCTAGATCACGCATGAATTGACAAAAAACATAAACCCAAAAGTAAAGAAAATATTTTGAATGTAATACAACGTATACTACCAACTGGTAGATTTACATATAAAAAACTTACCTCAATGAGAAGGGATTATGCTCTTTGAAGAGAACTGGTTGAAAATATAATACGAAAAGGCAAAATGCATGAAATAAATAAAGTGGAGTAGAATGAAGAGTAAGGAGAGATCTATTTATAGAGGATTGAATCTGAATATGTTAGAAAAAAAGGTACGACTGTTCACCTCTATTTTACTAATTACATTCAAGCTACTGACTTTTTATTTTCTTTGAAAAGTCATGACTTTTTGTTTTGCATTCAAACTTCTCACCTTTTCAAAATGGTTTCTTTTAAGAATAACCATTTTTATTGAGGTGTTGCCACAGATAGTCCATTTGTTGCATCATATAACCCATCTGTCATAATAGATTTACCATCTGTTGCATCAAATAACCCATTTGTCGCAATAGATTTACCATCTATTGCAACAAATTGTCTATATGTGCAATATATGAGACATCTGTTGCAACATATGGATTATATGTTGTGACAGATGGACCACCTATTGGAGGAGATGTTTTGATTTCTTCTAACAGCTAATTCATCAGTTGCAACAAATGGGAAATTTGATTCATCAACTGTTTTGAATGTGTTAGACAAAAAGTCATGACTGTTCACCTCTTTTTTAATAATCACCATATACCTTAATTAGTCCAAATTGGTGACTGAGTTATTATATAAATTAAAAAACAAATTTAAAAAAAAAAGTGAAAAGTCATGACTTGTTTCCTATTTAATATTAACATCAGTTATTAAAATTAAATAACCATTTTTACTGGTTATAAATTACTTTTATCATTTATTTTCTTGTTATTTATTTACGAACAGTTTTCATATTAAATAATCAAAAAGTTATTACTTTTCACCCTTTCTTTAACAATGACCCTTTTTTATTAATAACCATTTTAATTATTTTTCTAATAGATTAACTATCTGTTGTAACATATTAGTTATCTGTTGGTTGCACGCAATCCAGACTGATGAACTATATTGTGTTCTTTCAGCCGATGTTCATATGTTGCAACACATAGGTAATCTGTTGAAAATATTTTTTGTAGTCCTTCATAGTTAGTTCCGGTTTTACCTCTTTTTATTGAACAAAGTCCATATCAAACAACAACACAAGTTTACTATTACAACGATCATGGTGCATTACATATGTAACACTTATTTTTTCTTGACGGGCATGTAGTCCTCTGACATTAAAGATGGTTACCCTTTGAGCCTCTGTAGTCTTGTACAATACATCACGATGGAAAGTGAAGAATAAATATTTTCTGACATTGATGGGGTAGGAAGAATAAGGTGCGTGCAGATGGATTGATCCACTTTTATGCGTGGCAGTTATGTTTACTGATTAGGTTATCGTGATAGACACACATAAAGTACAATAATTTTGTGAATGTAGTTTTTTATCGATTAGACATTGATCCTTCAAACAAAAAACTACATTTTATAGTTAAATTTGATTGGTGCAAACTGATAAGACCGAAAGGTTCCAAGAAGGTAGTGTCGATACCCTATTACAATTTAATGAAAATTTTCCACATGTTTATGCATCAAGTTCTGAGAAGGGATCAATATTTGATGGCATTGTAGAGGTTTAATATGGAAAACCAATAGATATTCCCCTGATCAAAATTTATATCGATGGGTTGCTCAAGGAGACTATTATACAGTAGAAGTACTTGGGAGAATACCTGTGCGGGAAAGGTGAGGTAGAGAAGATCATATATCAAGTTAGATCTTATGAAAGAGGAAACACAGAGGAGCAAGCAAGGAACTTCTATCCAATATGACCAATAAAATTGACATGCACGATAAAAAAAATCCAAATGAGATGCAAATGTGAAATTGTATCTAAAAATAAAAATCCATACCACTCGTTATTGAAAAGAAAAATAGTGAAATGGACTGGAGCTGGAAACTTTGCTAGGGAATTGTGACTAGTTAGCGTGGGCTAGAATGTTGATTCATAAAGCATAGGATCAGAACTCCAAGTGAAATAGCTTGGCAATCACCGAGGATTGGAAGATCATTAGTAAGGAACGGTACTTAAACAAAAAACTTCTGAAGTTAAAATAAGGGAAGCCAAGGCATCAATTTCTGAAGTAGAACTTGCATCCAATGACTTATGTTTGTGGTTCTAATCTAGTTAATGGTAGTAGAAATAAAAAGTTCTGAAGTTGGGCAGAAATCCCATCCCTTTTTGTTTGCACTGCCTTTGACCTGACCAGAACCACTAGAAGGTCTGGGATGCAAGTTTAACTTCAGAAATTGAGACCTTGGGTTGATTCCTTATATTTTACTTCAGGAGTTATTGGTTTAAGTTACGTTCCTGACTGAGCAAGTTACCACCCCTTGTGTGCTCTCTAAGCTGCTTTCTTTGAGTTCTGCTCCTTTGCTTTGTGATTCATCATTCAGGCTATGCTAACTAGTCACAGTTCCCTAGCAAAGTGTCCAGCTCCATCCCACATCACCATTTTTCTTTTCAACAACGAGTGGGATGGATTTTCATTTTTGTATACAATTTCACATTTGAAGCACATTTGGATTTTTTATTTTTTAAGTCAATTTCATCTGCTAGATTCGCTACACATTCCTCGGTATCCTGTGTTCCCTTTTAATAAGGTCTAAGATGATATATGGTCTTCAACATCTCCCCCTTCCCTAGCAGATTTTCTCCCAAGCACCTTCTACTATATAATCGTCACCCCGAGCAACCCAACCGTAAGAATTTGGATCAGGGCAATAACTATATTGATTTCCATTCTTGTTTGCAGTAGTTCAAGGCTTCGGAGGCCTTTCAAAAGTACATTGAACCCTTAAAATCAGTCTAATCACTATTGAATATTTACATTACCACCAAATACTTGAACCCTTCTCCAAACTTGACACATAAACATTAGCAAAATATTCATTAAACCATAATAAGGTATCAATACCACCTACTTGGTCCCTCAGCCTTATCAGTTCAAACCTAACAATCTTAACTGTAAAATGCAATATCTTGTTTGAATGATTAATACCTAATAGGTAAAGAACAACATTCACAAGATTAGTGTACTCTATGAGTGTTTTCACGATAGGTTGATCAGTGATACATACCTCCCACATATGAAGTGGTTCCATCTGCAAGCAGCTTATTCCTTCAAACCCATTTTTACTCTAGCCTTTAAAGTTGGTTGGGCAAAATTTGATCCACTTTTACTTTTTTTTATGTACAAAAAAGAGAAAAAACAATTTATGTCAAATTAGAGAAAAACAAAAAGAATATTATAATTGATGTCTGCATAATTTTTAAAAAGGGTAACACAAATTGAATGAATACAACACATTAAACAAGTGTTCCAATAGATGACCCATATGTTGCAATAAATTCCCCATTTGTTGAACAAATGAGTCACTTGTTGTAACAGGCTATGTATCTGTGGCAACAGATGGCCGTTGTATTGCAACAGATGAGTCATCTATTGGTATAAATCAAACCAGCCTTATTACTGTTTGATTTTTTTCAATAGTTGCTCCATCTGTTCCAACAACTGATTCATCAGTTGCAACAGTTGGAGAATCTGTTGCAACACCAGCAACAACATCAACAACAAATAAAAAACAACAATGTTCCAATACCATCAACAACACAAATACCACATGTTCCATCATCATCAACAACACAAACACAACATGTTCCAACAACACTAACACCACCAACAACATCAACAACAAAGAAACCAAAAAAAGACATAAAATATGATACTGCCGACAAGACTTTTTAAGTTCTCCCAACAAATGACTTTTTTCACATATTTTAATAAAAATAACAATTCGTTCATTCAAGTCTTAAAAGTCACCTTTCATTCAATTTTCTCAATAAATAGGATAAGGGTAATGGGTAAGTAAATAAAAAAAATGATGTCAATAACTAATTTAATAACATACAAAGAAAAGGATAAGAAGAAAAGAGTAATAGTGAATCATACCTGCAATGTCAAAAAAGCAAAGGGATCAAAACACCTATTTAAATCGAGGAAAGATATAGATCGATTGAGATTCGAAAGGATCCTCAAGAGAAAGAGGAGATAAAAGAGATAAAAGAGAAAAAAAAAGGAGACGGTTGTGATTAACCTAAAGATGAGAGAAAGAGAAAGAAGAGAAATGAATTGATTTATGGCTGAAGGAGAGATAATTCTAGAGATGGATGTTAAATATTTTCTGTAATAACTTTTAGGGGCACGAGGAGACAGTGACATTGAAAAGACAAGATAAGACTACTCAAGGAGGAGATTTTTGAGTTATCCAAGAAATTTTTTTATCGCCTTAGTATTTTTTTTATCTCGGACAAAAAATTGCTTTAAAATAAAAAAAGATCTTAAAATAGATAAGTCATCTATTGCAACAGATACCAATATTTGTTTGAATATTTTCAATAGCTCAATCATCTGTCGCAATATATGACAACATCTATTTGATAATTCACAATAGATAAGTAATTTGTTGCAATAGGTTTATTTATCTATTTGATAATTTCCAGTAGATGAGTCATCTGTTGCAACAGGTTGAACATCTGTTTTAATACAATTTTAATTAAGTTCATAGGTTCAACGACAATTTCAATTGATTTAGCTAGAACTAGGGATGAGTTCATAAGGTCAACTACAATATCAATTGAGTCGTTGCAATTGCATGATGTTGGTATTGTGTTTCTCTTGACTTGAGTTGTCAACCGATCAACCTGAGTTGAAACAATTTATTTTAGATTATTATTTGAAGTACCTAAATTGGTTTAGCTAGAACTAGTTATTAGTTCATAGGGTCAACAATAATATCACGTGAGTCGTTGCAATTACATGATGTTGGTATAGCGTTCTTCCTGACCTGAGTCATCAATTGATCAACCTGAGTTGAAATGATTCATATTAACTTATTATTTGAAGTACCAAAATTTATTTAGCTAGAACTAGGGATGAGTTCATAGGGTTAACTACAATTTCAATTGAGTCATTGCAATTGCATGATGTTGGTATTGCGTTCCTCCTAATCTAAGTCGCCAATCGATCAACCTGAGTTGAAATGATTCATATTAAATTATTATTTGAAGTACCTAAATTGACTTAGATAGAACGAGGAATGATTTCATAGGGTCAACTATGATATCAATTGAGTCATTGTAATTGCATGATATTGGTATTGCATTCCTTCTAACCTGAGTCGTCAATCGATCAATCTGAGTTGAAATGATTTATATTAGCTTATCATTTGAAGTACCTAAATTAATTTATCTAGAACTAGGGATGATTTCATAGGGTCAACTATGATTTCAATTGAGTTGTTATAGTTGGATGACATGGATATTGTGTTCCTCTTGACCTGAGTCGTCAATCGATCAACCTGAGTTGAAACGATTTATATTAACTTATTATTTGAAGTATCTAACTTGATTTAGATAAAACTAGGGATGAGTTCATAGGGTCAACTACAATTTCAATTGAGTCATTTCAATTGCATGATATTGGTATTGCGTTTTACCTGACCTGAGTCATCAACCGATCAACCTGAGTTGAAACAATTCATATTAACTTATTATTTGAAGTACCTAAATTGATTTAGTTAGGACCAGGGATAAGTTCATAGGGTCAACTACAATTTTTATTAAGTCGTTGCAATTGCATGAGGTTGGTATTGCGTTATGTCACGATCCAAGGCTACCCCCTAGTCACGACAACGGTGCTTACGATCATAAGTGACCACAAGCTAACCCATGAGTTTGTACCTGTTGTGATCACTGAGTATAATAGCAAAAAAACACATATGCAGAAGATATACTGAGAAACATAGTCATGCCAATCTGAATACTAAAAATATAACTGTCAAATTTAAAACAACTAACAATACTGAAAGGTCTGGTAACTTAATAACCATATAATTGACGTTCTGATTGTATGAAAAGTATCTAACTAACTGACTGTGGATTTGATAGGAAAACCCCTAACTAACTGAAATAACTGAATGAAAGATAAACTTGACCTCTAAAGATGAGGATGCACCATTGATGCTACTGGTAATAAGCTACCCTGTTTAAGCATAGTCAAGAAACTGTGCATCCAAAACTATGATATAAGACATCATAGCACGAAGAAAGTATGCGGACAGTACTTTGAATGTACTAGTATATGAGATGAGGCTAGGCTGAAGTACTAGGTTAACTGTGTATAAAGTAATGACTAACTAAATAATATGAGATAACTGAGTAAGCATGCTTGAAAACTAAAATACTGAGAATGCAAGATTAAGTATATATATATTTCTGAAATAATCTGTAAATTGAAGTACTAAAATCTGATAACTGAATAGTTGAGTATTTGTATGCTTTGGTCAAGAAAACTTGAATTAAAACTATACTGAATACTGTACTGAGACTGTTGGGGCTATCTATAACCGATATGCCCCAAATCAATTATTGGGATCCTACCTGTAACCCCAGTTTGAAGGGTGTCAGTACCGTGCCACGAATACTAACGCTAGCTGTGTGGATCCACTAATCTGATATCCCGACGGACTAGGGTGTCATGCCTAACTGAAGGGGGACCCCTCAAAGTCTACGGTGGCACCGTAGGTCTGGAACTTAGGGACTGATACTAACGTCTCATGCCTAACTGATGGGGAAGACAAGTGCCTCATGCATAACTGACAGGGGAGACACCATACCTACATTCACTCGGTGCTAAGTTTTACTCCCAACTGTATAACACTGATTCTGAACTAAACTAAACAAAAAACTAATCATAATTAACTTGACTGAATGATAATGCTCATAGTTTATCTGAAATCATTTAGAAGGTACTGAATTTATATAAACAGCTAAGTATCGGGTATTCATAACCCTCTAGCATTGAATGAAAATAGTAATACGGACATATAAAATCTTTAAAACCATAGTAGGGGATCGTTGTTCAAAATCCAAAATTAGGCATTTCATCAAACACATGAGCGTCATGAACTTAAACATGGGAATGGGTAAATCATGTGATAATAACATAATTACAATACTAAAACCATGTGTCAGGGATTTATATGAAAATTTCATCATTTAAATGTGTAGAAGCTCATTCCATCAAAACACTTTTAAACACAATACATAAATCAAAATTCATAAGAGCTTTATGGAGATAATTCATCATTTAAAAAAAATGGATTCTTGGACTCCATGAATGAAAAAGGCCCATGGATAAGCATCACACATACCTTAAATCCTTAAGATTGAAAGATAAACACAATCTTAATGCTTTTTTTGAAAGTTCATAGATTTAGGAACTTGATTTCTTAGTTTTCTTAAAGATAAAATAATGAAATTGATGAACTTAGGTGATCATTAAGGTTTGTTTTTTAGAGGAAATTGGAGAATATGGCCAAATAATGCCCTAACCGGTGTTTTAACTCATGTTTTTAGGAATTGGATTGAGGTAAAAAGATTTAGTTTCCCCTCAGAGAATTAAATTAGTGTAATACCCCGTACGATTCTAACTAGTTTCAGCTTTCCCTTGCATGATTAAGGGGTTCATGAATTAGAGGATTTCACTAAGATATTAAGACAGTTGTTTCAAGGCCTCTTAAACTTTGATAATTTTAATACCGACCTTTCCGTCCTTAGCATGTTGGTTTCTAGATTTATTCATAATTGGTGTGGTCGACAGAAGGTCTTGAGGAATTTTTGGATTTTTCGAATAAGATTTGGACCGCATTTGAAATCCCAAAATAGCAGCTCACCGCGATTGGACCGTGTCGCGGAGAGTATAGTGATGGAAGGTCCATTACATCGCGGTGAAGGCCAAAAAGGAAATGGCCATTTCCAATGAGTCACCGTGATTCCACCACTTCATGGTGGAAATAGCGATAAAAGCCTTACCGTGTCACGGTAGTGGCTATATAGCAAGTGTTAAAATCTAATAACCCACCACGATTAGACCATGTCATAGTGGATATAGCGATAAGACTGTCATTGCATTGTGGTGAATCTCTAATCCACATTCCAGTTATGAGATTAAATCTCCAAGGGGGCAGTTTGGTCTTTTTCCATCAGCCCAAATCCGTTCAAAACATAGAATTAAAACCCAAAAGAGCATTGTATGCCTCATTAGCCAAAATCTCTCCCTAAGAAAAAAAACCTCTCTCAAGAGCAAACCCTAGCCTTTTAAAATTCAAGTTCAATTCTCAAGTTATCCATCAAGAATCTTCACGAATTCTTCAACCCAGGTATGTTAGATGTTCATCCATGGTCCTTTTTTATCCATGGAGTCTAAGAACCCAATTTCAAGTTTAAAAGTATGATCTTCACATATTTTTATGAATTATGTCTATGAACTTTCAAGAATTTTGAATTTTATATCATGTTTACAAGAAATTGTTGTTGTTATTAAACCCTACATGTTTGAATGATGTTGTTCGCTTATTTAATCCTTAATTGGTGATTTATTATCAAAATGATGCTACTACTACATGTTTAAAACTATTCCCATGCTTAAGGCATTCATCACAAGTGTTTGATGAAATGCCTCAAAGATTGATTTTTAAATATTGACTACATGTCATGTCCTTAAAGTTTCGATATGATCTTGTTGTTATTGCTATTGAGTCATGGGGCTTGAATACCTGAAATTAGATGTTTACATACTTTCAGTATCCTCAGAATGATTTCAGTTAAACCATAAGGTTAGTTGATTTCTCAGTTATTATTATCATTATGAGCACTATCAGAATTTATAATCAGTTAAACTCAGTTCAGTCTAATAAGCAGTTTCATTCAGTTAGGAGTAACACTTAGCACCAAGTGAGTGCAGGGATGTTGTATCCCCTATCAGTTAGGTATGAGACACCAGTAGCAGTCCCTAGGTTCTAGACCTACGCGCCACCATAGTTTTTTAGGGGTCCACCATCTGTTAGACATGACACCCTCATTTTTCTGGACTTTAGATTAGTGGATCCACAAAGCCAGTATTAGTACCTATGGCATGGTACTGACACTCTTCCAACTTAGGTTACTGTAAATACTCTTTGTTATTAGTTTTACCTAGTGATCACAACAGGTACTAGTATCATGGGTTAGCTTATGGCTACTTATGATCGTAAGCACCGTGTAGTGCCCAGGGTGTACTCTTAGGGAGTTACAAACTTGTTATCAGAGCCTAAGGTCTTAAATTGTCCTAGGGAATCTGAAAGTCGCATTATGTAGAGTCTTATGCATGTGTGTGAAATGCGCCACACTTATGAACAAGAGACTACAAGATGTTTTAGGAAAAGTTTCCTTTCTTTTAGTGTTCATGTATTGCAAAAGAGTATGAGCTCAACTTAAACTCTTCATCTAATTAATCTTCCTTCCATTTACAAAACATGCCTCCTAAAAAGACTAACAGAAGGAGAAGCGGGAATCAGCCCGCACCTCCACCTATTCAGGAAGATCCCCTGAATGAGCCTGTCTCTCATACCGAATTCAAAGTGGCATTTACAACCTTAGCTCACTCAGTAGCAACCCAGAATAATCAGCCAACTGTCTTCCTAGCCTTTTTGGTGGCTACGATCACCACAGCTAGGATTTGGGACTCCACTAAAATGAATTCTCCTCTGTTTTTAGGATCCAAGTCTGAAGAGGATCTGCAAGAATTCCTCGACATAGTTCAGAAGGTAACAGACATTATGGGTGTGACTTCTAGTGAGAGTGCTGAATTTTCTGCTTACTAGCTGTATGATGTAGCTAAGACCTGGTTTAAGCAGTGAAGAGGGGATAGAGACACAGATGTAGGGCCTATAGAGTAGAAGGAGTTTTCTTTAGCCTTCTTAGATAGATTCTTCCCTTTGGAGCTGAGAGAAGCTAAGGTGTTAGGGTTTATTAATTTGAAGCAGGGAAACATGAGTGTGAAAAAGTATTCCCTTAAGTTTACTCAGCTATCCAGGTATGCTCCTCATGTAGTGGCTGATAATAAGTCTAGGATAAGCAAGTTCATGCTTGGTGTATCTAATAGTTTAGTCAAGAAGTGTAGGACCGCAATATTGATCAAAGAGATGGACTTGTCTAGGTTGATGGTGTATGCTACACAGATTGAAGAAGAGAAGTTTTAGGAAAGAGAAAGAGAGAGAACAAGAGGTCTAGAACAGGTAGCTTTAATTTTGCTCAGTTGAGATCAGAAGGTAGTAATCATCCTCAGTTCCACTACAAAACCTTCAGTTCCAGCTCCATCCTCAACTAGTGCACTTGTGCCAAAGTTCAGAAATGATAATTTAGATAGGGCATAAGTATATAAGTCCCAAGGCAGTATAAGCAGTGTACGCACTAATCCTCCCTACCAGAAGTGTGGAAAAAATCATCAAGGTGTGTGCAGGGTTGGCAATGATGTGTGTTTTGGATATGGAAAGTCAGGCCAAAGGTTGAACGAATATCTGGAAGGTATGTGGAAAGATAGTAATGATCATCAACAAGGTAAGGCTAACTCTTCAGCAGCATCTGCAGGTCGCCCAACTCAATAGGGCGCCCACTTTCTTTGCCACCAGTGGGCAGCACCCAAACAGGATTTATGCACTTCAGTCCCAACAAGATTAGGAAAGTTCTCCTGATGTGGTTACTAGTACATTGCAGGTCTTTCATTTATATGTTTATGCTTTGCTAGATCCCGGAGCTTCTCTTTCTTTTGTAACCCCTTAAATAGCTGTCAATTTTGGAGTCAAACCTGAAACCTTATTGGATTATTTCTCAGTGTCTACCCCAGTAGGTTCCTCTATTGTAGCCAGACGGGTATACAGGAATTGTCTAGTCACAATATCCCAAAGAGTCACTTTAGTTGATCTTGTAGAGTTAGATGCCACGACCCGAGTGGAGGACCTGTCCGTAACGAACATCCCGAACCATAAAGGCCCAAGCACTCTTCTAAATCTAGTAATCATGCACAATATTCATATAGTATAACAAAATTTACAGAAAATAATACAAGATGGTACCATGGTCAAACTCATACACTTGAACAATTTGAAAGAAGTTCGGAAAATTCTAGACATATGGAACCCATTAGCAAAATCTCTAACATTACAAGATCCATCATAAGTCTGAAGCAAAACTAGGAAAAGGCCCCCAGTCAGACCCAAAACAAAATGTAATAACAATGCTCTAGAATAGGCCTTCAGCTCACCAACTGCACACTATTGCCTGACACTTCTACGGTTTAGCGGGACCATTGGACTAAGTTTCAGACCCTAAAATATAGGGGGTCAATACAAAGTACTGTTACGTAGAACAATCCAAAATAATGCATTCATACATATATAATAGATGAGAGTAGGTCATGAAGCATCATGCATGATATTGGTCAAAAACACATGGGCAATTCTTTGAAAATCATAAAACATTCTGATCAATGCAATTTTATTCTTTGTATTACTTCTGAGTTAGGTGGAACTCCCCTACAAGTTTGATATTTCATGGGTTATATGGATTCTGTCATTGATTTGACGGGGAAGCCCCCAACCCAAGTTTTTCGTAAGGGTTGGAATATCTGAGTCTTATATGCCATAGGTTACTAAGCCAGCGTAAAATCCCTCTAGGGGACATAATAACCCGTATCGACAAAACACGATTCCGAGCAATAAGTTATCTGAACCCAAGCTTTCTTCGAGGAACCATCTAACGTCTCTGTATTCCCAATTTTAGCCTTTTCTGAACAGGCATCTTTCTGGATTTAAAAGTTGTAAGTGTGCATAGGAATTTGGTTTCTATTCCATTCTGTGTCTGTTATGGAATTATCTGTTTTGGTATCGTCATACCAAGACTTGCAAGTTACAATTCTGAGCCATAAAAATATCATACATAATTCTTTTATTTAAAACAATGTTCAAACCACCAAAACATTAAGACAATTATGAGAGAATTCATATTTCTAAACATAAGTCAAAACCATGCAAAGATTCTTATCTTTTCAACAATTCCCACAAGTGGTGGTCAATTTCTCAAAACATTCCTGAAATTCCTTCAATTATCACATTTAGCAATTAAATCATGATTATATCCCCCCCTCTCAAATTCTCAATCATCATACAATTCATATAAAATAATAAGACTCTTGATTTATTCTTTAAATCATGCAATTTAGGAATTCATAACTTGCAAATCAAGTAGTAACACAATGGGAGGGGGGAAAGATTCAATAATTCATGCTCTCAATTCATATTTCAAAACTTCAACGCGTATACATTCATATATACTAGTTAAATCACTTTCAAGGGAAGGCCTAAAGACCAAAATAATATTATCAAGGGCTTCAAAAACATGATTATAAATTGTAAATCCAAAACCCCCCTTGAAAGTTCATGATTTCTATACCTTTAACATAATTAAGAAGAATTTACTGAGCCCGTGTAGTTTTAGGAAACCCCACGTACCTTAGATTATAGGATTTGAAAGATTAAACCCGAATCTTGATCCATTTCTTAGAATTTTTGATCTTAGGGATGAGTTTTTGATCTTTGGGGATGAGTTAGGATTTTGATTTTTGAGAAAAAAAGTGAATAATAGGCAATTTTGGCTTCTTGGGGCTCAAATTCTATGTTATAGACGGATTTTGGATGAGGGAAAGTGACCACAATGCCCTTAGACCCATTAGGAACTGAAATAATTCATAAAACAACTTTAAATTTGTGTCAGGTTTTGTGTCGGGGCGCAGTCGACGCGACACATTAAGATCGCGTCAGTTTACTGCCTCACATGGAAAATTTCATAAGTTTTTGCTCGGTTATCGATTTTAGGTGAAAAATTATATATTTAACAAAAGTTATACACTTTTAAAGTAGACCCTTGTAGAATCGACTATCCCATTTTGAATGAATGAAAGGTTGTTAGATTAACTTTGCTCTAGGCCATTTCTATGAATATTTTTCACCTCATAATCACTTCATATACTAGGTGAAATATCATGACACATGAATCAAAATATAAGTCATGGAATTAGAGCTTACACACGTAGAAATGATGGTTCACTTTCTAGCTCAAAAATGTAGGGTGTTACATTAGAGATACCTGATTTTGATGTCATTCTCGGCATGTATTGGCTCCACTCGTTCTATGCCTCAGTTGATTGTCGAAAAAGAGTTGTTCATTTTTAGTTTTTGAATGAACCAGTGCTTGAGTGGAAGGGTAATACTTCAGCATTTAGGGGTCAACTTATTTTGTACCTTAGAGCTAGAAAAATGATATCCAAGGGGTGTGTCTACCATCTTGTTAGAGTTAAAGACTCCAATTCTGTTGTTACTCCTAGTCTTGAGTCAGTTTTAGAAGTGAGGGAATTCCGAGACGTGTTTCCCAAAGATTATTCTAGAGGAATAAAAGGGAAAAGATACTCTTAGAATTTGTATCAACTATTGTTAGTTGAACAAAGTCACAATAAAAAAAAATACCTACTTCCCAGAATCGATGACTTGTTCGACCAACTTCAGGGTGGCAGTTATTTCTCCAAGATAGACCTCAGATCCGACTATCACTAGCTTAGAGTCAGATAATATGACATTCTTAAAATGGCTTTCAGAACTCTATATGGTCACTTCAGTTTCTAGTTATGTTTTTCGGTCTTACCAATGCCCCGACAGCTTTCATGGACCTGATAAACTGAGTTTTCAAATAGTACTTGGATATGTTTGTCATAGTCTTCATAGATGATATCCTTGTCTATTCCCATAATGAAAACTATTATGCAGGCCATCTCAAAATTATATTACTGACTCTTAGATACCATCAACTATTTGCTAAATTTAGCAAGTGTGAGTTTTGGATAAGATCAGACCCATCTCTCCATCAAATATCAGGAGTTTCTTAGGTTTAGCTAGCTATAACAGACGTTTTGTTGAAGGTTTTTCATCTATTGCGTCCCCCATGTCAAGATTTACTCAGAAGAAAGTCAAGTTTCAGTGAACAGATTCTTGTGAGAAGAGTTTTCATGAGTTAAAGACTCAACTCACCTCAGCCTCAGTTTTGACATTGTCCAATGGTTCAGATGGGTTTTTTGTTATTATGATGCTTCTAGAGTTGGTTTGGGTTGTGTTTTGATGCAGAGAGGTAAGGTTACTAGACAGCTTAAACCTCATAAAAAGAATTATCCTACTCATGATCTTGAGTTAGCTGCTGTTGTGTTTGCCTTGAAAATTTGGCGGCATTATCTTTATGGAGTGCATATTGATCTGTTCACAGATCACAAAAGTTTGCAGTATGTATTTTCACAAAGAGATTTAAATCTTAATCAGAGAAGGTGGCTAGAATTGTTAAAAGATTATTACATGAGTGTTTTGTATCTTTTGTGCAAAGACAATGTAGTGGTAGATTCTCTTAGTAGGTTGTTTATGGGTAGTGTGGCTCATGTTAGGAATGATAATAAGTAGTTAGTTCGGGAGGTTCATCAGTTGGCTAGATTAAGCGTTCGTTTGGTTGACTCAGTTGAGGGTAGTGTTTGGGTGCAGAGTATCTCAAAATCTTCTTTGGTTGTCAAAGTGAAGTAAAAGCAAGGTAAGGACCCCAATATAATAAAATTAAAGGAGTCAGTCAGAGATCAAAAAGTAGAGGTTTTCTCCCAAGGGGGAGATAGTATGTTGCATTACCAGGGTAGGCTGTGTTTTCCTTGTGTAGACGATTTAAGACAATGAATCCTTGTAGAACCATATGGTACGTGTTACTCTATTCATCTAGGGGACTCTAAGATGTATTTTGATTTATGAGAGATCTATTAGTTTAGCGGTTTGAAGAAAAATCTTCCAGAGTTTGTGGCTAAGTGCCTTATATGTTAGCAGGTTAAGATTGAGCACCAAAAGCCTAGTATCACTATGCAGGAGTTTAGTATTCCCACTTGGAAGTGGGAAGAGGTTAACATGCACTTTGTGATGAGTTTGTCTTGTACTCGTCGTCAGCATAATTCGATTTGGGTCATTGTGTACAGGATGACCAAATTTGCCCATTTCTTGCCAGTCCATACTTTTTTTTCAGTCGAGGACTATGCCAAGCTTTATATTTGAAAGTTAGTTAGATTGCATGGAGTCCCATTGTCCATCATTTTAGAGGGGGTACTCAGTTCACCTCTTAGTTCTGGAAGGCTTTTTAGAAGGGCCTTTGTACCTAAGTTTGTCTCAGTACAACCTTCCACCCTCAGACAGATGATCAGGCAGAGAGGACCATTCAAACCTTAGAGGACATGTTGAGAGCTTGTGTTATCAACTTTAAGGGTAGTTGGGACTATCACTTTCATTGACTAAGTTTGCCTACAACAACAACTACCATTCTAGTATCCAGATGGCTCTATTTGAGGCTCTATATAGGAGGACAAGTAGATCTCCTATTGGTTGGTTTAAGGTAGGTGAGATCGCATTGATAGGACCATATTTAGTGTTCGATGCTTTAGAGAAAGTTCAGTTGATCAAGGAGAGGCTTAAGACCACCTAGAGGCGACAAAAATCTTATACAGATATGAGAAGAAAGGATCTCGAATTTGACATTGATGTTTTTGTATATTTGATAATCTCTCCCATGAAGGGAGTGAAGAGATTTGGCAAAAAGGGGAAGCTCAGTCCCTGATATGTAGGCCCTTTCAGGATCTTGAGTCACTTTGGGAAAGTAGTGTATGAGCTTGAGTTTCCTACAGATTTGGCATCAGTGCATCCAGTGTTCCACGTTTCTTTAATAAAGAAGTATATTGCTGATCCAGCAATTGTTGTTCCTTTAGAAAGCTTACATATTCAGAATGGCCTTTCTTGCGAAGAACTCCCAATTGAAATCTTAGATTGCCAGATTCGCAGACTAAGGAACAAAGAAGTTCCCTTAGTCAAAGTTCTTTGGAGGAATCAGTTCGTTAAGGGAGCTACTTGGGAAGCAGAAGCAGACATGTTTACCAAGTACCCTGACCTTTTCTCCGCAAACTCAGACGTAGCTCAAGGTAACAATTTTCCTTGGAGTTTCTCTTTTTCATTCTTAGTTCCAACCATAAAATCATGTCCATATTATTGTATACATTAACAAATCAGTTCAGTCAGTTACCATGTCAAGACTCAATCATGTAATCATGTTTTTAGTTATTCATAATCAGCATGTAATCTCAGTCCCTCAGTATCCTCAGCTTAATCAGTCTCATTCGAGGACAAATCTCCCCAAAGGGGAGATATTATAATACCCCGTACGATTCTAACTAGTTTCAGCTCACCCTTACATGATTAAGGGGTTTATGACTTAGAGGATATCACTAAGTGATTAAGATTTAGTCATTTAAAGACCTCTTAAACTTCAATAATTTTAATACCAAGCTTTTCGGCCATAGCATGTTGATTTATAGATTAATTCATGATTGAGGTTTTTGATAGAAGGTCTCTAGTAAGTTTAAATATTTTTGGAAATGATTTGGACCGCATTTGAATTCCCAAAATAGTAGCTCAGTGATTGTACTGCATCGCGATGAGTATAGCGATGGAAGGTCCATCACGTCGCAGTGAAGAACAAAAAGGTAATGGTCATTCTAGTGAGTCACTATGATTCCACTGCGTCATGGTGGAAATAGAGATGAGAGACTCACCGCATCGCGGTGAAGGCCAAATCAGTAAGTGTTAAAATCCAGTAACCCACCATGATTAGACCACGTCGCGGTGGGTATAGCGGTGAGACTGTCACCGTATCTTAATGAAGCTCTAATCCACATTCTAGTTATGGGATTAAATCCCCAAGGGGGAAGTTCGGTCTTTTTCCATCACCCCAAATCCATCCAAAAGATGGAATTAAATCCCAAAAGAGCATTATGTGCCTCATTAGCCAAAATTTCTCCCCAAGAAACAAATCCTCTCTCAAGAGCAGACCCTAGCCTTTTAAAATTCAACTTCAATTCGTGAGAAATCCGCCAAGAACCTTCACGAATTCTTCAACCCAGGTATGTTACATGTTCATCCATGGGCCTTTTACACCCATGGAGTTCAAGAACCTAATCTCAAGTTTAAAAGTATGATCATCACATATTTTTATGAATTATGTCCATGAACTTTCATGAATTTCAAATTTTATATCATGTTTACAAGAAATTGTTGTTGTTATTAAACCCTAATTATTTGAATGGTGTTGTTTGCTGATTTAAGCCTTAATTGGTGATTTATTATCAAAATCATGCTACTACCATATATTTAAAACTATTCCCATACTTAAGCCATTCATTGTAAGTGTTTGATGAAATGCCTCAAAGATTGAGTTTTGAATATTGACTACATGTCATGTCCTTAATGTTTTAGTAAGATCTTATTGTTATTGTTATCGAGTCCTGGGGGTTTGAATATCCAAAATTAGTTGTTTACATACTTCCAGTATCCTCAGAATGATTTCAGTTAAACCATGAGCTTAGTAGATTTCTTAGTTATTATTATCATTATGAGCACTATCAGAATTCATAATCAGTTAAACTCAGTTCAGTCCAATAACCAGTGTCATTCAATTAGGAGTAACACTTAGCACCGAGTGAGCATAGGGATGGTGTCTCCCCCGTCAGTTAGGCATGAGGCACTAGTAGCAGTCCCTAGATTCCAGACCTACGGCGCCACCATAGATTCTGAGGGATCCATCGTCATTTACACATGACACCCTCATCCTTCGAGACTTCAGATTAGTGGATTCGCACAACCAGTGTTAGCACCCGCGATACGGTACTGACATCCTTCGAACTTGAATTACAAGTTGGACCCTGATAGGGCATGTCGATTATAGGTAACTCGCATAGTTTCAATCCAGCATCTAGTTCAGTATTCAGTATCAAGTTTTCTTGACTATATCATATAGATATTAGTTTTCTAATTATCAGTATTTCAATTCACAAACTATTTTAGATTCATGTTTTTATGCCTGGTCATGCATTCTCAGTCTTTACAATTTTCATGCATTCTTACTCTATACCTCATGCTATACATTCAGTCTGTTATCACTCATGCATACGAAACCATGCATATTAGCCTAACCTTATTTAGCATACTAGTACATTCAAAGTACTAATTGGAAACTTGTTTCTTGTGTTATGATGTCTTATATCATATGTTCGGACGTTCGGGTTCCTGACCGTACTTAGACTGATCAGCCTATCAGCAGCAGTCAACAGTGGTGAGTCCTCATCCTTCTAGGATGAGTTATCTTACACTCAGTATATCAGTAGTTTAGTTATTTAATCAATCGGAGGTAGTTGGGGGCTTGTCCCATCAACTCCACATTCAGTCAGTTTAGAGTCTTTCAGACTAATACAGACAGTCAGTTTTCAATTTCAGTTGTCATTATCAGCCATTTTATCAGTATTGTCAGTGTTGTTTTATAGACATTATCAAAACTATGACTTAAAACCTTATGGCATTTATCAGTTAAATTCTGCAAATATATTTTTTATCAATTTTACCCAGTGCTCACAGTAGGTACCAGTATCATGGGTTAGCTTATGGTCACTTATGACCGTAAGCACCGTGTAGCACCCATGGTGTACTCTCGAGGTGTTACATTCCCAACTAGAACATGGATTAAAGGGCCACCACAACACGGTGAGGATTCCACCGCTAAGCCACCGCGACGCACCACTATCGCAGTGAGCTGCTGGAATCAAAATTCAAACACAACTCAATCCTCATACGAAAAATCCAAAAGTTTCCCGAGACATGCTCCTTACACCGCTGAATATGAATTAACTCAAAAATCTATATCTTGGGGTCGGAAAGACCAATTTAAAAATCCTCAAAGTTAAGAGTCCAAAATAAGACTAAGTCCCCAATACTTAGTAAAATTTTCAGGTTTTAAGCCTCTTATACATACAACTAGGAGCTGAACTAAGCTAAGAAAAATATGGGGTATTACACGTTTTTCCTGACTTGTGTCGTCCATCGATATATCTAAGTTAAAATGATTCATATTAAATTATTATTTGAAGTACCTAAATTGATTTAGCTAGAACTATGGATGAATTTATAGGGTCAACAACAATTTTAATTGAGTCGTCAATCGATCAATCTGAGTTGAAATGATTTATATTAACTTATTATTTAAGCTAATATTAAATTCATCAGTGTTCCAATTGAACTTAATAAAAGAATTTATGATGAAATAGTTAAAATTCATCTTTTTTAAAAAATTAATTAAGATCAACTTGGACCAAATTAACATTTTCAAAATTCTTCATTCTTTTTCAAAGTACAAATCAACCCATACAAATCATCCATTTGCGGTAAAATGTTTCATCATTTAAAATATTGAGTTCTCGCTCTTTTCATTCTCTCTTAACAATACAAACAATAATTACTCAACATATTGTACAACCCTTCACAACAGATCATTTTTTTCCCATGTCCAACCACATAGTTATTATTTTTGACTTTATTGTTTCTTGTATCCATCGGTTTCTCTATCTTCACGGGTAACAAAGTTCTACATTTGTTATTTTTTTATAAAAATTTGTGATTTTTAGTTAATAATGAAAAAAAAAGACTTTTAATTGTATTATCTTCGAGAATCGATTAACAATTTTGAGTTTTGATGCTAAAAACATAGGAAGAACCCAAGAAAACCCTACTTTTATCGTAGTATTCCATTGACTGTCGTGGTATTGTTGGATGGTGTTTGTGTTGTTGTTGGTGGCTGTTAGTGGTAGTGGTGGTCTTGTTGTTAGTGTTGGTATCTTGGTAGTGGTAATTGTAATACTCCGCACTATCATAAATCAGTTCAGCTCTTAGGGGTCATTTGGTAAAGTGTATTGGAAAATATAATGCATGTATTAGCTAATGTGTACTACTAGTACATTGTTTGGTATGTCTTTTTGTCTATGTATAACTCATGCAAACATTAGTTATACACTTTATTGTGTATTGAAGTGTGTATTAGTAATACACTCTATTTCCTATGTATTAGTAATACAAAGACTTTTAATACATGCATTAACTTACTAAATGACATTACTACCCCTTGATTTCTCTCTCAAAATATTTCGTAGTTTCTTTTCCCACTATTTTAATTTTCAACAGTGAATCTTCTAAAAATATTTCACAATTTCTTTTTCCACTATTTAAATTTACAATAATGAATTGTTGATTTAAATATCCACAACATTATTTTTGCCAATCTTCGAGGGTTTTTAAAAAGATTTTAAAAAAATTCTTGAGACTATTCCTTAATTTAACATGTTTTTTTATTTTCGTTTCGACTGTGTTAATCCGTCAGCGTAACATGTCATGCGCAAAGACGAAGGTCTTGCAATTAATCTTAAATCTCTATACACTAGTTCAAAAATACTAATTATGTTTGAGATGACAAAAGAACTGTTGCAAAAAAAGTGTACAAAGTCAAAGAAGGATATTTTTGTAAACAAACACTTCTTTTATAGAAATTATGTAAGATATATTATTTCTTATACATCAAACCAAACAATATATAATAAATAATACATTCATAATTAATGCAAACATAATTAATACAAACATTACTAATACAAGTATTATTAATACACTATATTCTACATTATTCTTATACACTCTACCAAACGACTCCTTAGTGTATGAGAGTTTCTATGTAGAACTTTCAATACACTTAGAATTTTTCAAATTTAGACCCACCAGATGGTAGAAAATTTAATTAACTTTCCAACAATATAAATTTCACCCAAATCCAATATCTGGGTGAGAAGTTACGGCACTTTTACTGAAATAATATGTCAAATTGAGAAGCACCGCATAGCGGTGACAGAACAATTGACATTAGTCAGTTTTCAATGTATCACAGTGATAGTACCGCATCGCGATGAAGTTCCAATTCCTAATTGGCATTTTCCAGTGTGTCACCACGATAAGTGGCGTCGCGCTAGAGTTCCATTTCGCAAGTGTCACTTTCCAATGAGGCTCCGCGATACCTCTGTGTCGCGCCTAAGTGAATTTTTACACTCTTCCTTGGACTACACTAGACGACAAAAACTAGTGGCTCACCGTGATCGCACCACATCGTTGTGATAGCCAAAATGGAATTTTCAGTGACGGAAATTTAATTCTTTCCGGGGTAGTTGGGTCTTTTTCCACGACCCTAATCAGCCCTAAACACGATATTAATGCCCTAATATCCTAATTACTCATTATTTTATTCTATTTCCATCAAATCAAGAACATTCTCTCTAAAATAGTAAACCCTAGCCTTCAAGAATCAAGTTCAATTCTCAAGAAATCAACCCAGAAACCTCAATAACTCAAATATTCAGGTATGTTAGGTGTTCATCTTTGGGTTTCCTTCCACCCTTGGAGTTCAATAACCCTTTCTCAAGTTTTAAATTATGAATTATGTCCTTAAATGGAATTGTGTTCATGTATGTGATGACCTTATAGGTTTTAAACCAAGAAGAATATGAATTTCAAGTAAATAAACTAGTATGTGTGTTGATTTATGTATTTCTCATGTCATAACTAATGATTTGTGAATTGAATGTTGTAACCATGACAATTCCATGTTATTTTCCTCATGTTCAAGAACCATGCTCCCCAAGTGTTTGATAAAACATCCATGTGAATAGAATAGTGTAATCATGACATGTTATCATGTGTTCTCATTCATGTGCAACTTCATAACCTCCAAGTGTTTGACAAAATGTCTTAATGAATAATTGTGAACAATTGACTATTGCTATGCTTTCAATATTTCTTATGTTTTATTATTGATGCTATCGAGTCCTGGGGGTACTTAATACCCGAAACCTAGCTGTTTATTTGGATTGCAGAAGGCTTGGTATAGTCTCAGTTAGGGGTGTTCATGGGTCGTTTTGAGTCGGTTATTTGTCAATATCATAACTAAACCAACTTAGTCGGTTTTTAAATTTCAAAAAACAAACCAATCCAACACAAGAAAATAACTGTCGGTTTGGTTCTTGTCGGTTTAGTTTTAGTTGGTTCTGTTTTTTTGTTTTTTTTTTTAGTTTATAACTTTAACTAATGATAAAGTTGAAATTTTAAGAAAACAAATCCAATCAAACATAGTGGTGTGCCCTAATCTTGAAACTAAGATATCAATTTAGTTTTATACTTAGGCAAAGCCACGAACAACACCATATGAACGCTTCTACAAAAATTATTTAGAAACTACATCTAAGAGAACGATATAATAAACCCCCCAAAAGGTGAACAAATAAATTTTTTGCTCAATAGGAACAAAAAAAAAGTTCAAAATTAGTGATTAGTTATAATCTAATTTAATTGACCTGTATAATTCCCTAAACAAGAAGATAATTTTCACAATTAGTATCATTTGTTTTTCTAAGTGTGAAAATCAGTTAGAATCTCATAACATACTGTCAACTAGATGGAGACATATGACTAAAAGTGTTATGGTTAAAGTTAAATTCATGATTAAAATTTAAAATGTAACAAATATTTATTTTTTATTCATGAATAGTATATAAATAATTTATATATATATATATATATATATATATATATATATATATATCGGTTCGATTTGGGTATTTTATCATTTATTTTATAGTAAAACCAAAACTAAATCCCATAAGTATCGGTTTTTAAAATTTAAAACCAAACCATATCAAATGTCAGTTTTTTTAATCAGTTTGGTTTGGTTCGCAGTTTGGTTTAGTTTTTAACGTAACCATGAACACCCCTAGTCTCCGTAATGTCACGATAGTAGAATTTAGTCATCCTTCACGACCAGTGTGAGTTTAGTTAATTCATTCCAGTAATGTGTAATACCCCAAAGTTTCCTAACTAATTTTGTCTTAAGAATGTCTAGTATTATCTTCTCAATTGAATGATTTTTATTCCATGAGGAATCTTTAAGATATTCATGTTTTTTTATGTAGAAAATTCAATAAGCTTTCCATCAATATAAGATTCGCCCAAATCCGATAACCGGATAAGAAGTTATGACTATTTCAAGTTCTTGTCGTAAAACAGTGCCAAATTGGTTAGGGGTGCGTCGCGCCACAAGCTAAAATGGTAATTTTCCTTTTTCCAGTGTCTTAGTACGATTTCTCCATGTCGCTCCAAACTTCTAAGTCACAAATGAAGTGGCAACGCGATGGCTCCGCATCGCTCCATCCCTCAATTTTCCAATTATCAAATTCCAATGACACAGCGCGATAGCGCTGCGTCACGCTAGGGGTCCAATTTGGGAAAATTTTACTGAAATTAAAAGACGCATCCAGGGTTAAAAGGGTCAATTTTCCACCCCTATTTAAACTCAATAACACGTGATTTAGCCACTCTTCACCCAAAATATACTAGTTTCTCTCAATTTTCTCTCAAGAACAAGCTAGAGTTCCAATTGGGGATTGAATTTCAAGAAAGCCTCTCCATCAATCTTCACTAAACCAAGAACTAAGGATGTGTTGTGTTGATGTATGAATTTCTTTCATCCATAAAGCTCAAGAACACTATTTTAAATTATGAATCTTGATTATTATGTTATGGGTTGCTCAAGTTATGTGATGGTTTTTGTTTGATTCCCATATTGGGATTCTTATGTGAAATTATGAAAACTACGTTAGCATATAAATTGAAATCTATGAATTTGGTGGTTTATGATTTGTGAAATTTGATGATTTTACCTATGCCTTAAGTTGTGCATGTAAGGTGTTTGATAAAATTCCTAAAGGGATAGAAATTATGCACTATAGCTAAATTGTGACCCAAATGACAATGTATGATTTAACCTTAGGTTCAAAATTCCATGTTATTCCTATGTATTGAAATTGATTGTGGGATTGCTCATGAGATAGCCTTATGAAATTATGTTATGTATACATGCTATCTTATTCACGTACCAAGCTATAATAATTATATGCCAATGAAATATCTCCAATTATTGTGTTATGGATTGTTGATGTTGGTCATGTATTCAATAATGTCATGCCTTGTCAGTTTCCTTCTATAGAGTCCTGGAGGTATGTGTACCCCAAAAATATAGTTGTGTTCCTAGATTTAGTGTCCATGTTTTTACTATACCCGTAGTCAAGCCATGGTCCATAGAACCCAATCAGTCATATGACTCAGGAAAGCTCAATAATTCAGTAATCTCAATAGTATTTTGTCAGCTAACAGAACTCCATGAATTTAGTATTGTCCAGTTCAGTTATCATGTTCAGTGTCTATTCAAAGAGGAGTAGGAATTAACACCGAGTGAACCCAAGGATGGGAACTCACCTTTTATATGTGGGTGTGATTCTTAGAAGCAATCCTTGTGTTCCAGAACTATGTAGCCAGTGTAGGTTGAGATATCATAGCCTTTATATAAGGGCAGACGAGGTGGATTAACCTATTATATGAGGTTTCCCACCATTCTCACTAGAGTTTCCTGTTATATGAGGGTTACTCATAGATTGTCCTTACCAGTGGCACGGTAATGACACCCTTCCAATTAGGATTATAGATTGGACCCTAACTAGCCATAATGGTGTATTAGGGGCATGTCGGTTAGATGACTACTTCCCACAATTTTAGTTACAGAATTTAGGACTATCAAATACAGTCAACTCTGAATAGTATGGAACTTAGCTAGTTCTATCATATTTAGGACTGTCAGATACAGTCACGCATGTTATCAGTTATATCAGTCATCAGGACTCAGGACTCAGTTATTAGTCATGTTAGTTATAAGTAAATTCATGTTATCACAATCTCAGACATAGTTACTACGTATTCATGTATGTATTCTCACATTCATATTAGTTAGTTAGCTAGTATTGTTCATGCATATGAACCCCATGTATTCAGCCTACCTCACATGCATACCAGTATATTCAAAGTACTAACGCATTTGCGTTATGGTGTTTTATACCATAGGTTCCGAAGCACGAGCTCCAGAGTATCAGTAGATTCCAGATATCAGCAGTCAATTAGCAATGAGTCCTCATCCTTCGTGGACATGATTATTTCTTTATTATCTCATTAATTAATTTATTAGTTAGAGTTAGTTGGGGACCTGTCCCATCAACTCTCTATTCAGACAGTTATGTTTTAGAGGCTTTTCAGACTGCAGTATATTTAGATAGTTTTGTTTTATGTATTTATACCCCATCCCAAATATTATATTTTATCGGATATTATGTTACAGTTTGAACCTTATGGCCTTTCAGTTCATGTTTCTGCATTATATAGTATATCATGAAGTATACAGGCACAGATATCAGTCATGGGTTAGCTTGTGGCCCTTCAGGGTCATGAGCACCGTGTAGTATTCCGGGTACTAGATTTAGGGTGTTACATAATGATCCGTTCTAGAGTCCATTCAGTTAGGGAAAATGATAGTAGAGAGTGACCCTTAGTCCTTCAGGAAAACACTTTAGTGGATCCACACAGCCAGATATAAGTACCCGGGGAATGGTACTGATACCCTTCCAAGTGGGGTCATAGGTTAGACACCAAATCATTTTACTTTGGGGTATGTCGGTTAAACGATCACTCCCACAGTTTCAATTTCCGTTTCAGTTTTCAGTATAGAACTCAATCCAGTTCTACAGAACTATGGCTAACCAGTTATCAGATTTCTCAGTTATTACTTATTATCCATAAAAACTCAATATTTAACTTTAGTATAGTCTCAGATACAATATATATATATATATATATATATATATATGCATATGAACAGTATTTCATACTTAATGTTTACAGCAGTTTAAGTTTCTCTATGTACTCTTATTCAATTATGCTATATTATTCTATTAGTTATTGTTCATACATATGAGCCCATGCATATTAGCCTTATCTCAGTTAGCATTCAGTACATTCCACGTATTGATCGCATTCTCTCTTTTGCGCTATGATGTCTCATATCATAGGTTCAGACACACGAGTTCCTGATCATACGTAGCAGCTCAGGATATCATAGCAGATTCAGTAGTGAGTCCTCATCCGTCGAGGATATTATTTTTATTTTAGCATTTCAACAGATTTAGCATGTTCAGTAGTCGGAGCTAGTTGGGGACTTATCCCATCAAATCCACACTCAAACAATTAGAGGCTTTCGGACTAAACTACTTCAGACAAATATTTAACTATATTTTCAGTATTATTATCAGTACTCAGTATTTGTTTTCAATTATGAACCTTAAGGCATTTTCAGCCTAACTTCCGCATATATTTTCAGTATTATTACCAGTGTTCGAGTCATGCAAAATATCATGATCTCATGTTAAACTCTATGCCTAATCTATACTCTCTTTTATTTATAGAACATGCCTCCCAGAAAGACAAATGGAAGAAGAATGAGGAATCAGCCAACCCCTCAGCCCGTTCAAAAAGATCCCCTAAATAAGTATGTTGCTCGTGCAGAATTAGGAGCGACTTTCACTACTCTAGCTCACTCTATAGAAACTTAGAATGCTTAGCCAGCCACTATTTCATCCAACCCAGAGGCCAGTATTATCACAGCTAGGATTTGGGATTTTACCCAAATGAATCCCCTTTCATTTTAGGGATCAAAGTCTGATGAGGATACGCAGGAATTCTTGGACATGGTTTAAAAGGAAACAGATATTATGGGAGTGACTTCTAGTGAAAGTGCTGAATTAGCTGCCTATTAGTTGCAAGATGTAACTCACATATGGTTAAAGTAGTGAAAGGTAGATAGAGGCACAGACGAAGGCCTATAGAATGGGAGGAGTTTGCCACTACTTTCTTAGATAGGTTCTTTCCAATGGAGTTGAGAGAGGACAAAGTGTTAGAATTTATTAACTTAAGGTAGGGAAACATGAGTGTGAAGGAGTATTTCCTTAAGTTTACTCAGCTAGCTAGGTATGCTCCCCATGTTGGAGCTGATAGCAGGTCTAAGATGAGCAAGTTTGTGTCTGGGGTATCTGGCGGTGTTGTCAAAGAGTGTAGAACTGCTATGTTGATTAAGGAGATAGCCTTGCCTAGGATTATGGTTCATTCTTAGCAGATCGAGGAGCAAAATAATAAGGAGAAGAAGAGGGAGAATAAGAGGGCTATAACAAGTAGCTTCAGTTTCCTTCTGCAAAAGTTAGAGGGTGGTAATCATCATCAGTTTTACCCAAAATCTTTAGTCCCAACTACATCTCTATCAAGTTCCCCAGTACCCAAATTCGGAAATGATAATAGGGATAGAACGTCAGGCTCTAATTCCCAAGTTAGTGTAAATAATGGTCGTACGAATCCTCTTTGCCAGAAATATGGTAGAAACCATTAGGGTGTTTGTAGATCTGGCAGTGATATATGTTTTGGGTATGGCAAGGCAGGCCACTGAGTTTGGGATTTTCCAAAGAGTGGTCAGCAGGGTCAGTCCAGTTGTCCCTCAGTTCCAGTCGGTTGCTTGACTCAACAAGGTGCCACTTCCATTGCTACCAGTGGGCAGTATCCAAACAAATTGTATACTATTCAGTCCCTACAAGATCAGGAAAATTCTCTGAATGTGGTTACTAGTACATTGCAGATCATTCATTTACATGTTTGTGCTTTATTTGACCCTGGAGCTTCTCTTTCCTTTATAACCCCTTATATAGTCGTCAACTTCGGAATCAGGCCCAAAATATTACCAGAGCCTATTTCAGTGTCTACCCAGTGGGTGTCTATATTATATCCTAGTGGGTATACAGGATCTACCCGACTACAGTGTCTCAGAAAGTTACTTCAGTTGATCTTCTGGAGTTAGAGATGGCTGATTTTTATCTCACTCTCAGAATTGATTGGATCCATTCATGTTATGTTTTAGTTGATTGTAAAAACAAAGTTGTTCATTTTTAGTTCCTAAATGAACTAGTCCTTGAATAGAGAGGTAGTACTACAGCGCCTAGGGGTCAACTTGTTTTGTACCTTAGGGCAAGAAAGATGATATCCAAGGGGTGTATTTACCATCTTGTTTGAGTCAGAGACTCCCAGACTTGACTCAATTCCAGTAGTGAATGAATTCTCAGATGTGTTCCCTAAAGATTTTCCTTGAGTTCCTCTCAAAAGGGAAGTTGACTTCAGAATAGACCTTTTTCCAAATACTCAGCCTATCTCTATTCTTCCATACAGAATGACTCCAGCTAAACTCAAAAAATTAAAATAATAATTAAAAGATCTCCTAGATAAGGTATTTATCAGGCCTAGCATTTCCCCATGGGGTGGACCAGTTCTATTCGAGCGTAAGAAAGACGGTTCTCTTAGAATATATATCGAATACTGTCAGTTGAACAAAGTTATAGTCAAGAACAAGTATCCACTTCCTAGAATCGATGACTTGTTCACCAACTTTAGGGTTCCAGTTACTTTTCTAAGATAGACCTCAGATTCGGCTATCATTAGCTTAGAGTTAGAGAATGTGACATTCTGAAAATAGCTTTCATAACCCGGTATGGTCACTTCAAATTTCTAGTCATATCTTTTGGTCTTACCAATGCCCCAATAGATTTCATGTTCTTGATGAACCGTGTGATCAAACAGTACTTGGATATGTTCATCATAGTGTATATCGATGATATCCTTAACTACTCTCGCAGTGAAAATGATCATGCAGACCACCCCAGAATAGTATCGCCGAATCTTTGAGCCCATAAGTTGTTCACTAAGTTTAGTAAGTGTGAATTTTGGCTAAGATCAGTAGCTTTTCTTAGCCATATTATTTCCGGTGATGGCATTAGAGTTGATCCTCAAAAGACCAAGGTGGTGAGAAAATGGCCCAAACCCATTTCTCCATCAGATATCTGGAGTTTCTTGGGTTTGGGTTGCTATTACAGATAGTTGTTGAAGGATTTTCATCTATTACATCTCCCATGTCCAGATTGACTCAAAAGAAAGTTAAGTTTCAGTGGTCAGATTCTTGTGAGAAGAGTTTTCAGGAGTTAAAGACTTGACTCACCTCAGCTCCAATTTTAACCCTGCCAGATGGTTCTGATAGATTTATTGTGTACTTTTGATGCTTCCAAAGTTTTTTTGGCATGTGTTTTGATGCAGAGGGGTAAGGTCATAGCCTATGCCTCTAGATAGCTTAAGTCCCATGAAAAAAATTACCCTGCCATGATCTTGAGTTAGCAGTTGTTGTGTTTGCCTTAAAGATTTGGAGGCATTATATGTATGGGGTGCATGTGGATATGTTCACAGACACAAAATCTTAGAGTATGTATTATTGCAGAAGGATTTGAATCTGTATCATAAAAAGTGGTTAAAGTTGTTGAAATATTATGATATGAGTGTTCTTTATCATCCGAGTAAGGCCAAGTAGCGGTAGATGCCCTAAGTAGATTGTCTATGGGTAGTGTTGCTGACGTTGAGGATTATAGGAAGACGTTAGTCCAAGAAGTTCATCAGCTTGCAAGGTTAGGTGTTCGTTTGGTCGATTCAACTGAGGGTAGCGTTTGGGTTCAGAGTAGTTTTGAATCTTCCTTGGTTACCGAAGCCAAAGAGATGCAAGATAGAGATCCTAGTTTGGTGAAGTTGATAGAGTCAGTCAGAGATTAGAAAGTAGAGGTTTTATCCCAAGGGTGAGATGGTGTATTTCTTTTCCAGGGTAGATTGTGTGTCCCGTATGTTGACGAGTTAAGACAGCTAATTCTTGCAGAAGTGCATGGTGCGCGTTACTCGATTCTTCCAGGGGCCATGAAGATGTATTGAGACCTATGGGAGATCTATTGGTAGAGTGGGATGAAGAGAGACATTACAGAGTTTGTAGATAACTACTCCATATGTGAGCATGTTAAGATTGAGCATCAGAAGCCTAGTGGATCTATACAGGAGTTCAGTATTCCCACATGGAAGTGGGAGGAAGTAAACATGGATTTCGTGAAAGGTTTGCCTCATACTCATCAGCTGCATAATTTATTTTGGTCATTGTAGATAGGATGACCAAATCAGCCCATTTCTTGCCAGTTCAAACTTCTTATTTAGCTGAGGACTATGCCAAGCTCTATATCAGAGAGTTGGTTAAGTTGCATGGTGTTCTGCTATCTATCATCTCAGACAGAGGTACTCAGTTTACCTCTTACTTTGGGAAAGCTTTTTAGAAGGGTATTGGTATCCAAGTTCACCTCAGTACAGCATTTCACCCACAGATAGATGGTCAAGAAAAGAGGGCTATTCAAACCCTTGAGGATATGTTGAGAGCTTATGTAGTTAATTTCAAGGGAAATTGGGATGACCACTTGCCTTTGACTGAATTCACCTAAAATAACAGTTATCATTCCAGTATCTAAATGGCTCCATTTAAGGCTCTGTATGGAAGGTGTTGTAGATCTCTGATTGGTTGGTTTGAAGTAGGTGAGGCCGCGGTGGTTGGGCCTGACATGGTTTTTCAATATCTAGTGAAAGTACAGTTGACCAGGGAAAGGCTTAGGGCTGCCCAGAGCTGATAGAAATCGTATGCGGATATGAGAAGTAAGGATTTTGAGTTTGAGATTGGTGATTTTATGTATCTAAAGATCTTTCCCCTGAAGGAAGTGAAAAGGTTTGGTAAGAAGGGGAAGCTTATCCCCCGATATGTCGGACCTTAGAGAATTCTTAGCTATTTCGTAAAGGTATCTTATGAGCTTGAGTTGCCTGCAGACTTAGAATCACTAAACCCAGTATTCCATGTCTCCTAGCTAAAGAAGTGCATAGGTGACCCAGCAGTTGTCGTCCCTTCTGAGAGTGTAGATATTCAGAATGATCTCTCTTTCAAAGAGATCCCATTCTAAATCCTCGATCGCCAAAATCGAAGACTAAGGAACAAGGAAGTTCCCTTAGTCAAAGTTATTTGGCGAAATCAGTCAGTTAGAGGGAGCTACTTGGGAAGCAGAAGTAGATATATGGACAAATTATCGTCAACTTTTCTCCGTAAACTCATACTCAGCTTGAGGTAGTAATATTCTTAGAAATTATCTTTTCCATGCTCAGTTTCAACTGCATATCCTTCTGTCAGTCATGCATTCACGAAACCATTTCAGTCATGCATTCATGAATCAGTTCAGTCAGGTAATCATGCTTCAGTTTTGCATATTCAATGTGTAAACTCAGTTCCTCAGTATTTTCAGCTTAAATTAGACTCATTTGAGTATGAATGTTCCCAAGGGGGAGATATTGCAATACCCCTCACTTTCCTAACTTAGTTTAGCTCTTAGTGTATGAGAGTTTCTATGTAGAACTTTCAATACATTTAGAATTTTCCAGATTTAGATGTAACACCCCGAGAGTACACCTTGGGAGTCATATGGTGCTTCCAGTCCCAAAGGACCACAAGCTAACCCATGAGCTGGTACCTATTGTGAGCACTAAATAATATAATCATAAATGCAGAAGAATAACTGATATGCCATAAGGTTTTAATATCTGAAACATATGCTGAATTATAAATTAGAAGAAATAACTATTTTGTTTGAATAAATACTGATATCTGAGATAAATTGAATAATTAACTGACATGTCAACTGAAGTCTGAATACTAAATAACTGACTATAGTGTCTGAAAGCCTCGAAACTGAATAACTATGGATTGATGGGACAAGCCCAAACTAACTACTAGACTAAAGGCATGAAATAAAATAATCCATCCTCAAAATATGAGGACTCACCACTGCTGCTGTTGAGATTCTGAGAAGTCTAAGCATAATTCAAGATTGAGCATCAGAACCTATGATATAATACATCATAGTGCAAAAGAAAGGTATACAATCAGTATATTAAATGTACTGGCATGCTAAATTTGGTAGGCTGACATGCATGGTTTCTTGAACAGGAATAACAACTGTCTAAATATACATATAAAACATGGAGTACTGAATAGAGAGCATGAAATCTGTAGATACTAAAAATATGTGAAATTTGTATATAAGGTGTATGCATAAAAGTCTGTAAATACTGAAGGTACGTGAAATTTGTAGATACTAGGATCTATGACCAAGAATATAACATAAACTGAACAAGAATCTGTGAACTAAAATACTGAAATAACTGATATCTGTATGCATTTGTCAAACAACACTGAAACTGAACTACTGTTCTGATTACTGTACTAAGACTGTGGGATCTATCATCCAACCGATATGCCCCAATCTGAGCTAATCAGGGTCCAACCTATAACCCAAGTTATAAGGGTGTTAATACCACGCCACGGGTACTAACGCTTGCTATGTAGATCTATTAGTTTGGTATATTGTATTGCCTCAAAGAATGAAGAGTGTCAAGCCTAATCTAACGGGTGACCCCTTTGAGATAGTCAAGCCTATATTAATGGGTGACTTCTTATATCCTATGTTGGTTTCGTAGTTCTGGGATATAGGGACTTCTACTAACAACTCTGTCTATCTAACAGGAAGCCTCCATCCCTACACTCTCTTGGTGCTAAATCATACTCCCATCTAAATGACACTGAGTTACTGACTGTTTCTGAGTTTAACTGACTGGTCTAGTAATGCTCATGATGTATTCTGAAGTTGTTCTGAAGATACTGAGATGAGATTAAGTAAAAGCTATGATTTTTGGGTATTTAATGCCTCCAGGACTCAAAAGCAATAATAGTAAAATGACACTAAATCTTGGAGGACATAGCATAAAGGTTTTTATTAAATATTCATTCTTGTAAGGATTTTATCACACACTTGATATGCATGATGTATATAGAGCATGGGAATTATTTTAAAGCTTGTAGTAAAGCACAACTTCAACACCATTATCACAAATCATGAATTAAATCAGTGGACAATAATATTCAAACATATGGAGTGTAGTAATAGACATCAAATTCGATAAAACATGGTATAGAACAAATTCATGGAAATTTATGGTTTAATAATAATTTAAAATCAAGATAACCTGAAAAGATCATAATTTTATAATTTAAATCAGATATTTGGACTCCATGAGTGAAAGGAACCCATTGATGAATATCTAACATACCTAAGTTAATAAATTTGAGAGGATTGATGGTGAGTTCTTGAGATTTGGTCTTAAATGTGAGCGCTAGGGTTTCTTGTTCTTGAGAAGGGGATCTTCAATTTTGAGAGGAATTGAATAAATGATGATTATTTAGGTCACTTAGGGGTTAAATCTCGTGTTTTAGGTTAATAAGGGCAGTGGAAAAAGACAATAATACCACTAAACGAATTAAAAAATTTGGATAGAAACTGAAGATCCCGAGTTTTGGCTCCAGCGCGATGCGCAGCTATCGTGCTAAGCCTTTGGAATGCTATTTTGGCCACCTCCGTGATGCACCATTATCGCGGAGGCTCACTGGAAATTGCCAAATGTGAAATGGGTTCTTGGCGCGATGCTCTAATATCGTGGTCCCTTACTAGAAATTGACAATTGTCATTTAGACTGGCTCCGCGACGCGCTCGTGACCAAAATGACGGTGTTTAACGACTGAAACTTAAAATCTCCATAACTTCTTACCAGGTAATCGGATTCGGGAGAACTTTATATCATTGGAAAGATAATTGAATTTCCTACACAATGGCAGGATCTAAACTATAAAACAATGGGTATTTCAAAAATTTTATATATGAATACTCATGTATTAGGACTTAAATTATGCTAGGGAAATACGGAGTATTATAATATCTCCTCCTTGGGATCATTCGTCCTCAAATGATACAGTTTAAGCTGAGGAAAACTGATGGAATAAGCTTACACACTGAACATGCATATCTGATGCATGGAATTCATGGCTGAACCAATTTGTAAATACATGACATGTTGACTGACATGAACATGATGTGCAATTGAAACTGAGCATGATAGAGAGAAATATTTAAGAAGATTAGTACCTTAAACCAAATCTGAATTCGTGGAGAAAAGATGAGATTACTTGGTCTGCATATCTGCTTCTACTTCCTAAGTGGCTCCCTCAATGGACTGATTCCGCCAAAGAACTTTGCCTAGTGGAACTTCTTTGTTCCTTAGTCTACGAACTTGATGATCAAGAATTTTGACTGGAACATCCTCATAGGAAAGACTATTCTGAACATCTACGTGTTCGAGGGGAACAACTACAGCTGGATCACCTATACACTTCTTCAACAATGAGACATGAAACACTGGGTGTACTGAGCTAGATCTGAAAGCAACTCAAGCTCGTAAGCTACCTTTCTAAAATAACTAAGAATTTTATAGGGACTGACATATCGGGGACTTAGTTTCCCTTTTTTGACGAACCTCTTTACCCTATTCATGGGAGATATTTTCAAGTACACAAAATCATTGACCTCAAACTTGATATCCTTTCTCATAACATCTGCATACGATTTCTGTCAACTCTGGGCTACTCTAGGCCTTTCTCTGATCAACTAAACCTTCTCTAAGGCATCAAACACCAAGTCAGGTCCTACTATTATGGCCTCACCTACTTCAAACCAACCAATCAGAGATCTATATCACCTACCATAAAGAGCTTCAAATGAAGCCATCTGAATACTGGAATGATAGTTGTTATTATATGCCAATTCAATCAAAGGCAAGTGGTCATCCTAACTACCTTTAAAATCAAAAACGCATGCTCTCGGCATATCTTCAAGAGTGTGAATGGTCCTTTCTGCTTGACCGTCTGTCTAAGGATGGAAGGCAGTACTCAGGTAGACTTGGGTACCAAGACCCTTTTGGAATGCTTTCCAGAAATGAGAGGTAAAATGGGTACCTCTATCTAAGATGATGGATAAGGGAACACAGTGCAACCTAACCAACTCTCTAAGATAAATTTTGGCATAGTTCTCAGCTGACTAAGAGGTATGGACTAGCAAAAATAAGTTAATATTGTCATCCTATCTACAATGACCCAAATAGAATCATGTTGATGATGAGTATGAGGCAGACCCATCACAAAGTCTATGTTCACTTCTTCTCACTTCCATGTAGGAATACTGAACTCCTGTATATACTCTCTAGGTTTCTAGTGCTCGATCTTAACCTACTGACATGTAGACAACTTAGCTACAAAATCTACAATAGATCTCCTGTAAATTGCAATACATCTTAGTAGCCCGTGGATGAATAGAGTAGCGCGCACCATGCGCTTTTGCAAGAATTCATTGTCTCAGCTCATTAACACCAGGCACGCATAGCCGACCCTGAAAATGCAGCACACCATCTCCCCCTTAGGAGAAAACCTCTACCTTCTGATCTATGATTGATTCTTTCAACCTAACTAGACTGGGATCTCTATCCTGCTTTTCCTTTACTTCAAAAACTAGAGATAATTCTGAACTACTCTGCACCCATACACTACTTTCTGCTGAATTGACTAAGTGGACACCTAGTCGGCCAAGCTGATGAACTTCTTGAACTAGCTTATTCTTATTATTCTAACCATGAGCAACACTACCCATATACAATCTACTGAGAGCATCTACCACTATGTTGGCCTTGCTCGGGTGATACAAAATACTCATGTCATAATTTTTCAAAAACTCTAACCACCTCCTCTGATGCAAATTCAAGTCTTTATGAGAGAACACATACTACAAGATTTCGTGATCTATGAATACATCAGCATGCACCCCACACAAGTAATGCCTCTAAATTTTAAAGGCAAATAATATATCTGCTAGCTCAAGATCATGAGTAAGGTAATTCTTCTCATGGGATTTAATTTGTCTGGAGGCATAGGCTATGACCTTACCTCTCTGCATAAGGACACAACCCAAACCTACTCTAGATGCATCACAGTACACAACAAACCCATCTGAACCATCTGGCAAGGTAAGAACTAGGGCTGAGGTGAGTCGAGTCTTCAACTCTTGAAAACTCTTCTCACGGGAATCTAACCACTGAAACTTAACTTTTTCTAAGTCAATTTGAAAATGGGAGATATAATAGAAGAAAACCCTTCAACAAATCAATGGTAATAGCCAGCTAAACCTAAGAAACTCCTGATATCTAATGGAGAGATGGATCTAGGCCAGTTTCTCACCGCCTTGATCTTGTAAGGATCAACTCTAATGCCATCACTAGAAAAATTATGGCCAAGAAAAGCTATTAATCTTATCAATAATTCACACTTACTGAATTTAGCAAACAACTGGTGAGCTCAAAGAGTCTATAATACTATCCTGAGATGGTTTGCATGATCATTTTTGCTACGGGTGTAAACAAGAATGTCATCAATAAAGACTATGATGAACATGTCCAAGTAATTCTTAAACACTCAGTTCATCAAGTCCATGAAGCCTGTTAAGGTATTCACGAGACCAAAGGATATGACTAGAAATTTAAAGTGACCATACCGAGTTTAGAAAGCTATTTTTGAAATGTCACAGTCCCTGACATTGAGCTGATGATATACTGATCTGAGGTCTATCTTGGAAATGTATCTAGCACCATAAAGTTGGTCAAATAAGTCATCAATTCTAGAAAGTGGATATTTATTCTTGATTGTGACTTTGTTCAACTGACGGTAGTCTATGCATATTCTGAGAGAACCATCTTTCTTATGAATAAATAGAAATGGTGTGCCCCAAGAGGAGATGTTGGGCCTAATGAATCCCTTATATAGGAGATCCTTTAACTATTCTTTCAATTCTTTGAGTTCAGCTGGAGCCATTTTGTATAGCAGAATAGATATAGGTTGAGTATCTGGAAGAAGGACTATTCCAAAGTTGATTTTCCTTTCGGGAGAAACTCCGGGAAGATCTTCAGGGAACACATCTGGAAATTCCCTGACTACTGAAATTGAGTCAAGAGTTGGAGTTTCTGAGCTAGAGTCTTTGACTCGCAAAAGATGATAGACAAATCCCTTGGATATCATTTCTCTCGCTCTAAGGTATGAAATTAACCTACCCTTAAGTGTTGTAGTACTACCCCTCCATTCAAGGACTGGTTCATTTGAAAACTAAAAATGAACTATTCTATTTCTACAATCAACTGAGGCATAGCATGAGTGGATCCAATTCATGCCGAGAATGACATCGAAATTTGTCATCTTTAACTCCACAAGATCAACTGAAGTAACTTTGTGAGATATTGTGATCGGATAGTTTTTGTATACCTATCTGACTATAATGGAAACACTGATAAGGGTAGACACTGAAAAGGGCTCTACTAGAGTTTCGGGACTAACTCCACAATTGGTGGCTATATATGGAGTTACAAAAGAAAGAGAAGCTCTAGGGTCTAGTAAAGCATAAACATGTAAGTAAAAAACCTGTAACATATCAGTAACAACATTAGGAGAATTTTCCTAATCTTGGCGGGACTGAATAGCATATGATCTGTTCAGACACTGACACTGGTAGCATTGGAAGCGGCACCCTACTGAGTTCGACGACCGGATAGAACTGACAACTGATGGGACTATCTCTATTGGCGCAAATCCCTACCTTTCTGAGCAACTACCTGACACTCTTGAATCCGATGGTCTTGATTGCCATATCCAAAGCATACTTCATTGCCCGCTCTATACTCTCCCTGATGGTTTCAGCTATATTTTTGACATAGAGAGTTCGTACGGGCACTGTTAACACTGCCTTGGGACTAAAGCCTGTTGTCCTATCCCGATTATCATTTCTAAATTTGGGTACAAGGGTACTGGCTAAAGAGGGTGCTGGGGATGAAGACCTTTGATGAAACTAAGGACGGTTACCACCTTCTGACCTTGGCTAGCTAAAATTAAAACTACCCATCCTAGCTATCTTGTTTTCTCGCTCTCTCTCCTTAATATTTTGCTCCTCAGTCAGTTGAGAATGGACCATCATTCCAGACAAGTCCATATCCCTAATCAGCATTGCAGTTCTACACTCCTTGACCACACTATCAGATACACCAGACACAAACTTACTCATCTTGGACCTGTTGTCAGCTACTATATGGGGAGCATATCTAGCTAACTGAGTAAACTTGAGTGAATACTCCTTCACGCTCATGCTTGCCTACTTTATGTTAATAAATTCTAACACCTTGGACTCTCTCAACTCCAATGGAAAGAATCTGTCTAATAAAGCTATAGCAAACTCTTCCCATTCTACAGGACCTGCATCTACACCTCTATCTACCTTCTACTGCTTAAACCATATATGGGCTACATTCTACAATTGATATGCAACCAACTCAACACTCTTACTAGATGTTACCCCCATAGCATCCATTATCTTTTGAACCATATCTAAGAATTCCTGTGGATCCTCTTCAGACTTGGATACCGTGAAGGAAGGAGGATTCATCTAGGTGAAGCCCCAAATTCTGGTTGCAGTAGTACTGGCCACTGGGTTGGCTGGAACAGTAACTGGCAATTCATTTTGATCTACTACAGAATTTTCTAGAGTGGTAAACGCAGCCCTGAATTTTATATGAGAGACATGCTCATCCAGAGGATCTGCCTGAACGGACGGAGGTGTTAGCTGGTTTCCTATTCTTTTTCCATTCTTCTTAGAAGGCATGTTCTGTAACGAAAAGAAGAAACGAATTAGACTGAGAGTTTAACTTGAGATCATGCTCACTCGCATAACATGAATATTGAAAGAAGGGAAACTTTTCCTAAACGCCTTGTAGACTCTTTCCTATAAGTGTGGCGCGCTACACACCCATGCACAAGACTCTACTTGGCGTGGCTTTCAGACTTCCTAGGATACTTTAAAATCCTAGGATATAATACCAAGTTTGTAACACCCCAAGAGTATACCCTGGGCGTCACACGGTGCTTACAGTCCCAAAGGACCACAAGCTAACCCATGAGTTAGTACCTACTATGAGCACTGAATAACATAATCATAAATACGGAAAAATAACTGATATGCCATAAGGTTTTAATATCTAAAACAAATACTAAATTATAAATCTATTATTTCTGAGTCTGAATAAATACTGAAATCTGAGATAAACTAAATAGCTAACTAACATGCCAACTGAAGTCTGAATACTGAATAATTGACTGTAGTGTCTGAAATCCTCTAAACTGAATAACTATGGGTTGATAGGACAAGTCTCAACTAACTCCAACTAACTACAAGACTAAAAGAATGAAATTAAATAATTCATCCTCAAAATATGAGGACTCATCACTGCTACTACTGAGAGTCTGAGAAGTCTAAGCATGATCTAGGAACTGAGTGTCAGAACCTATGATATAATACATCATAGCACAAAAGAAAGGTATGCGATCAGTACTTTGAATGTAATGGCATGCTAAATAAGGTAGGATGACATGCATGGTTTCATGAACAGGAATAACAACTGTCTAAATATACATATAAAACATGAAATACTGAATAGAGAGCATGAAATTTATAGATACTAAAAATATGCGAAATTTGTATATAAGGTTTATGCATAAAAGCCTATAAATACTGAATGTACATGAAATCTATAGATACTGAGATGCATGAGCAATCATATAACATGAACTAAATAATAATTTGTAAACTAAAATACTGAAATAACTGATATTTGTATGCCTTGGTCAAACAACACTAAGACTGAACTACTGGTCTGATTACTGGACTGAGACTGTGGGAGCTATCATCCAACTGACATGCCCCAATCTGAGCTAATCGGGGTCAAACTTGTGAACCCAGTTGGAAGGATGTTAATATCGTGCCATGGATACTAACGTTGTTTATGTGGATCCACTAGTCTGGTATACTGTATTGCCCCGAAAGACGAAGGGTACCAAGCCTAATCTGATGGGTGACCCCTGCGAGATAGTCAAGCCTAAGCTGATGGGTGACTTCTCACATCCTATGTTGGCTTCGTAGTTCTGGAGTATAGAGACTGCTACTAACGACTCTGCCTATACTCGCTCAGTGCTTAATCCTACTCCTATCTGAATGACACTGATTTACTAACTATTTGTGAGTTTAACTTACTGATCTAGTAATGCTCATGATATATTCTAAATTTGTTTTGAAGATACTGAGATGAGACTAAGTAAACAACTATGATTTTTAGGTATTTAATAACCCCAGTACTCCAAAGCAATAATAGTAAAACGACACTAAAGCTTGGAGGACATAGCATAAAGGCTTTTATTAAATATTCATTCTTGTAAGTATTTCATCAAACACTTGATATGCATGGTGTATATAGAGCATGGGAATTAGTTTAAAGCTTGTAGTAAAGAACAACTTCAACATCATTATCATAAATCATGAATTAATTCAGTGGACTACAATATTCAAACATATGGAGTGTAGTACTAGACATCAATTTCGCTAAAACATGGTATCAAACAGGATGCATGAAAATTCATGGTTTAATCATAATTTAAAATTAAGATAATATAAAAACATTATAATTTTGCAATTTAAATCAAATATTTAGACTCCATGGGTGAAAGGAACCCATAGATGAACATCTAACATTCCTGGATTAATGAATTTGAGAGAATTGATGGTGAGTTATTGAGATTTGGTCTTGAATTTGAGAGCTAGGGTTTCTTGTTCTTGAGAAGGGGCTCTTTAATTTTGAGAAGAATTGAATAAATGATGATTTTTTAGGTCACTTACGGGTTAAATCTCGTGTTTTAGGTTGATTAGGGCCATGTAAACAACCCAAATACCCCTAAACAAATTTAAAAACTCGAATGGAAATTAAAGATCTCAATTTTTGGCTCCGAAGCGATGTGGAGCTATCGCGCTAAGCCTTTGGAATGCCATTTTGGCCACCTCCATGATGCGCCATTATCGTGGAGTCTCACTAGAAATTGCAAAATTTGAACTGGATCTTTTGCATCATGGTCCCTTACTAAAAAAAAACAATTATCATTTTGACTGGCTCCGCGACGCGCTAGTGACCAAAATGACGGTGTTTAACGACTGAAACTTAAAATAGCCATAACTTCTTATCCGGTTATCAGATTTGGGTGAATTTTATATCATTGGAAAGCAAATTGAATTTCCTACGTAATGGCAGGCTCTAAACTGAAAAATAATGGGTATTTCTAAAATTTTATATATGAATACTCATATATTATGACTTAAATTATGCTAGGGAAATGTGAGATATTATATTATACCCCACCAGATGGTAGGAAACTTAATTAGCTTTCCAACGATATAAATTTTAACCAAAACTGATATTTGAGTGAGAAGTTATGGCACTTTTAGTGAAACCATATGTCAAATCGAGCAGCATTGTGTCGCAGTGACAGGCCAAATGGCATTCGTTAGTTTCTAGTGAACTACCGTGATAGTACAGCATTGCGATGAAATTCTAATTCTCAATTGGTATTTTCCAGTGTGTCACCGCAACAAGTGGTACGTCACACAAGAGTGCCATTACGCAAGTGTCACTTTCCAGTGAGGCTCCGCGATACCTCCGCATCGCGCCAAAGTGCATTTTTGCACTCTTCCTTGGACTACACTAGCATATAAAATCCAGTGGCTCACCACGATGGCACCGCTCACGGCGATGGCCAAAATTGGGATTTTTAATGATGAAAATTTAGTTCTTTCCAGGGTAGTTGGGTCTTTTTCCATGACCCTAATTAGCCCTAAACAAGATATTAAGGCCCTAATAACCTAATTATTCATTATTTTATTCAATTTCCCTCAAATCAAGAACATTCTATCTAAAATAGCAAACCCTAGCCTTCAAGAATCAAGCTAAATTCTCAAGTAATCCACCAAGAAACCTCAATAACTCAACTATTCAGGTATGTTAGGTGTTCATCCTTGGGCTTTCTTTCACCCTTGGGGTTCAAGAACCCTTTCTCAAGATTTATATTATCAATTATGTTCTTAAATGGAATTGTGTTCATGTATGTGATAACCTTATGGGTTTTAAACCAAGAAGAATATGAATTTCAATTAAATAAACTAGTATGTGTGTTGATTTATGTATTCCTCATGTCATAACTCATGATTTGTGAATTGAATATTATAACCATGATAATTTCTTGTTATTTTACTCATGTTCAAGAACCATCCTCCCCAAGTGTTTGATAAAACATCCATGTGAATTGAATAGTGTAATCATGACATGTTATCATATGTTCTTATTCATGTGCAAGTTCATAACCTCCAAGTATTTGACAAAATATATTAATGAATGAATTATGAATAATTGACTATTACTATACTTTTAAGATTTGTTATGTTTTATTATTGATGCTATCGAGTCTTGGGGGTACTTAATACCCGAAACCTAGCTATTTATTTAGATTACAAAAGTCTTGGAATAGTCTCAATAATGTCATGATAGTAGCATTCAGTCAGCCTTCACGATCAACGTGATTTCAGTTAAGTCATTCCAGTAATGATCAGTTTCAGAGTCTATTCAGTTAGGAGTAGGATCCAGCACTGAGCGAACCTAGAGATGGGAGTTCACCTGCCAGTTGAGGGTGTGACCCTTATTTGCAATCTCTATGTTCTAGAACTACGTAACCAGCATAGTTTGAGATGTTAACCTTCCAGTTGAGGGTTGACACATATCTCGTTAGGGAACCTTCTAGTAGAGGGTGACCTTTAATCCTTCGAGATAACACTTTAGTGGATCTATTCAGCCAGATGTTAGTACCCATGGTACAGTACTGACACCCTTCCAACTGGGGTCACAGGTTGGACCCCAAATCATTTTACATTGGGGTATGTTGGTTAAATGATCACTCTCACAGTTTCAGTTTTGTTCTCAGTTTTCAGTATAGAACTCAATCCAATTCTACAGAACCATGGCTAGCCAGTTATCAGATTTCTCAGTTACTAGTTATTTAGCCATCAAAACTCAGCATTCAGTTTCAGTATGATCCCAGATCCAGTATATATATTTATTTATGCTTATGAATAGTATTGCATACTCAGTGTTCACAGTAGTTTCAGTTTCTCCATGTACTCTCATTCAGTTACTCTGTATTATTTAGTCAGTTGTTGTTCATGCATATGAGCCCATGAATATTAGATATACCTCACTTAGCATTCTAGTACATTTTATGTACCGATTGCATACTCTCTTTTGTGCAATGATGTCTCATAATGTAGGTTTAGACGCATGGGTTTCTGATCATACTTAACAGCTTAGGATATCAACAGCAGATTTAGTAGTGAGTCCTCATCCATTGAGGATATTATTTTTATTTTAGGATTTCAGTAGATTTAGCATATTCTATAGTCGGAGTTAGTTGGATACTTGTCCCATCAACTTCACATTCAGATAGTTAGAGGCTTTCGGACTAGACTACTTATTCAGACAGATATTCAGTTATATTTTTAGTATTATTATCAGTACTCAGTATTTGTTTTTAGTTATGAAACTTAAGTCATTTTTAGCCTAACGTTTGCATATATTTTTAGTATTATTATTCAGTGCTCACAGCAGGTACTAACTCATGGGTTAACTTATGGTTCCTTGGGACTATAAGCATTGTGTGACCCCTAGGGTGTACTCTCGGGGCATTACAGTATTGGTGGTATCGATGGCATTAGTGGTGGTATTAGTAGTGGTGTAGGTGGTGGTGGTCTTGATGTTGATATTGGTGGCATTGGTGGTGGTGGTGATCTTGGTGTTGTTATTGGTGTTGGTGGAATTGGTGGTGCTGTTTGGTCATACTACTGGAGGTAGTGGTCTTGGTGGCATTGGTGTTGGTATTAGTGGTCTTGGTGGTGGTGGTGGTATTAGTAACATTATTGGTGGTGTTGGTATTGGTGGTTTGGTGGTGATATTGGCGTTGATGGTAGTGGTGGTGTTAGTGGTGGCATTGGTGTTGGTTGTGTTGGTGACATTAGTGGTGTTGGTGGTGATTTTGGTGGTGTTGGTGGTAGTATTGTTAGTATTAGGGTTGATGTTGGTGGTTTTGGTGATATTGGTAGTATCCGCGGTGGATGTCAATGGTGGTGTTGGTATTGGTGGCATTAGTGGTGGTGGTGGTGGTGGTGATCTTGGTGTTAGTATTGGTGGCATTGGTGTTGGTGTTGTGGTGTAGGTGGCATTGGTGGTGGTGCTGTGATATTGGTGATAGTGGTGGTGGTCCATCTATTACAACAGGTGGAATAGTTATTGAGAGATATTAAAATAGGTCTTCAAAGAGATTCCCCACCTGTTGCAACAAATATTTCAGCTATTGGCATAAAACAAACCAATAGCAAGACTGTTTTGATCTCATCTATCTTGTTGTTCATCTGTTTCAACGGTTTATGCTTCTATCGTAATTAATGATTCATCTGTTCCAACTGATGGGTTATCTGTTGGAATATTTTTTTTTGTAATGTGGCGTATAAGAATTTATTGAAATTTGTCTTGCCTCTTTAAAAATTTATGCAGACATCAATTATAATGTATTTTTTATTTTTCTATTTTTTGTAGGGAAAAAATGTCTCCCAAAAGAAAAGAAAGTAAAAGTGGATCAACTTCTGACCATCTAACATAAAAGGCTACAGTACAAATGGATTCAGAAGAGCTTCTTGAACAATCTCAATTAGGGAAAAGTGAAGCTGAAGAAAGAGATGAAAATGATGTTGATGAAGGTGGAGAAGGGTCTGTAAAGGGTGGTGAGAAAAATAAATGAGGAGGAAGAAGAAGAAGATAAAGAATTAGAAAGTGAGAAAGAGAATAATGATCAAAGTAATGATAATACATCATCAATGGGACGTAAATTAAGATCCAAATCCCAACATGATCCTATCAAAACTATTAGTATTGATAGGTTTCAAGTTGAGATGCTGATAGATAACCCTGCAGATTTAACTTGTGATTTTATACATAAATCTCAGTTGGGGAAACATTTTGATGATTTAAGGAATACTATGAAGAAGGAAAAAATAGACGAACATTTTAAGAAAAGTTGTTTTGGACACTTTCTTGAGATACCTGAGGACAATAATGCTCGATTTAGAGAAAGTATGGTATATGGTCTTCTCAAGCTCAGGATCAAGTATGTGGGGGATGATAAAGAATCGAAGGAGGGGGGCAAAAATGTGGATGAAATCTGGACTAACTACTATGGTAGGTCGGTTTATTTTAGGATGAAAGAGTTTGACATGGTGATAGGCTTGAGATGCGATCGTCTAAAAGAACATCTCATTAAGGAAACACCCCGCAAAAAGTCCAAGGCAAGTAGGACAGCCAAACCACCACCATCAAATACAGGCAAGGCATTGTCCAAGCGACCATCCACCAAAACCAAAAAATGCAAAGAAAAAATAAATTGGTTGTTGGACATTGGCAGACATGGATATAGAGCCAGTATGTTGTTAGAAGATCTCAAGGATAAAACCACACCAAAGAAGTACAAGGAGAAAATATGCTTAGTTTGGTGTGCCCATTCCATTATATTGGCAAGAGACGTCAACAAAGTCATAGAAGATTTGTTGAAGCTTGGTGAGGATTTTGAGAAATTCAACAATTATCCCTGGGGATATGACAGCTACAAGTTGATTGTCAAATATTTTTGACAACTCTATCCCCAAAGACGATCACATTATACGGCTTTCCTTGGGCTTTCATGGTAAATTTAATTACTATTTTTTTATTCTTCCATTAATTTATATAGAATAATTATTATGACTTTTTTTGCTTGCTTCCTGTTTCTATTTTTTAGGCTTGGTCATTTAAAGTCATTCCTCTCCTCCGAAAGAAGATTAAGGATTACCCGAATGAGGTTTCTTATTCAAGGATCCTTAGGTGGTTGGCTGTGAAGAGCAACACAATTATTAAGAAGGTTGATCTCTTTAACTCTCCGGATGATGCAGTAAGTCATTTTTCAAGTTAAATAATTTGAGTTAAAGAAAGATATTGAAATAGATGGGTTATCTGTTATGACAGATGGGTTATCTGTTATGACAGATGGGTCATCTGTTGCAATAAATTTCCCATATACTGCAATTGGTGCAACAGATGGGTAATCTGTTATGATAGACAATTCATATTTCGCAACAAATTACCCATTTGTTTCTTTTGTTTTCTAAACCCGACTTAACAAATTACCCATCTACTGTAAATTATGAAATAGATATGTAATCAAATGCAATATATGGCTAATCTATTACCACATATGAATCATCTATTACGACAAAAAGATCATTTGTTTCATAAGTTGTCTGTGTTAACATGTAACCCAACTGAGTGCAAATTATTATATGATTTAAATGTATCTATTTTGTATAGGTTGTGCATCCATGGATCGTTCTTACTAAGCAGGAGTTGGGGATGACTTCTTTTATCACTCTAGGTCTTGTTGATACAATAGCAGACCCAACAGTTGAGTTAATAAAGAAGGAATTGGCTGGAGCAACAGCCATAAGAGCAGTAGTTAGGCAAGGTCAGCCTAATATTGAGCCTCTTCATGACCAACCTGCTGCAACAGATTTGGATGCTGCTTTTGGCTGTTGCTAGTAGAATTGTTAAAGTTGGTGGCAGCCATGTTGATGATGATATTGCTGCCAGTCGTGATGATGAGCATGTTGATGCTCAAGAAAAAATAAATATGTTTGAAATCACCCCTTACACAGGTCCCTCTCACCCTTACACGATCTCTCTCACCCATTTTCACCCTCATATTCTTATTGTAAATGCAAAGAGTACATGGACAGATAGGATAAACTCTTTGAAAAAGTAGAGGCTATCGCTAAAGCTGTCAAGGAATTAAAATCCAAAAGGGGTGGCATACCATCCAAAAAGGTGAGTGAGCCATACTCTCCTATAGTGGAGGTTAGTAAGAAGAAAAAAGTAATTAGACATATACTATCAGTTATGAAACCAAAAAAAATTACAACTCCTTCTCCTCCAAAGTTGTTAAAATTCAGGTACCATTGAAGGAGGTGAAAATATAAACGAAACTTGACGCCAAACAGAAGGTTGTTCTGTGAAGGATCGTAAAATCCAAGCAACACCCAAAAAGCTTCACCATGCATACCTTTTCCCCTCAATACTTTAAGAATATAACAGATATACACGTGTGGTATGTGGACACGATAAGTTTAGTTTACCTAACCTAGCCTTCTAATCTACTTTATGAAGAAGATATTGCATAACAGATATGTCATATGTTGCAACAACTATATATTTTGGTGCAATTAATGGTGGTTCTGTTGCAACAGATTATTTGTCTGATGCATAAGTTGCATTAGATGAGTAATTTGTTAACCGATTTAGAGAACTCTGTGCAACAAATTGCATCTTTCCACATTATTTTTCTTTTTTAAATTAAAATTAATAACTTATTTAAAAAATTTGTTCTTATAACATAGTATGTTGATGAAATTCTCTGCCTCATGAGGGGCAGGTAATTAGCGTACCTGAATGCTTATAATGTTGCCGATAGAATAATAGACTTCGACTTCTACAATAATTTTAAGGATAGGTACGATGAGCTCATTAAGCTAGCATCAACTCCCGGTGGCCCAAAATTTGATTCGTTAGTTTCTGTGTTTGAATGGGATAAAGATATGATTAAATATGTTAGAGGGAGAGGCCAAATCCACACAGCAAGGATTGAACCAAAGCAAAGAGGATTTTTGTAGTCATGAATGTGAAGGTAAAATATTTTTTGGTTCTTAAGATTCTACTTGAGGATGGAATTATGAAGGTTTATGGCTGCAACTTACCTATCTTTGACGAGGCAATTTTTTACCCATATGAAACCACTATTGGAGTTGTTCCCCAACTTGTTGAGGTAGAGTAAATTGATGGATCATTTTCCAGCGAAACTGTTGATGAAGCAAACATGGGATTTTGAAGGTCGAAACAAGGACATGAACCTTCCAAAAAATATAACCGGTGCAGTGTGCGGGTCGTACACGCTTTCACACATTGAATGTTTGTTGATAGTCACAGAAATGGCCTCTCCAATGACCTCTCTGTGCGATAATATTGTGTTAAACATGCAAGAGGTCTGGGCTTATGGGATACTAACTAGATGCTTGGAGCCTGTGTATAAAGAAGAAAATATAAGAACACAAACATCATAATAATTTTTTATTTCAAGTCACTTCACTTTACATGTAGTTACCATTTTTCATATTTGATGAAAATTGAATCATTTATAATGCAACAAATTGAATAACTATTGTAACAGATAGTCTATCTTTTCAGACAGATAGTTTATATGCTGCAATAGATTGGTCATCTCTTGCATTATGCAGATGTTTATATCTAAGTTTATTTGTTTCAATAGATAGGTCATCTATTAGAATAAATCAAAATAGTGGGAAGACCTTTTTGATAATTTCCAACAGATAACCTACATGTTGCAACATATGTCTAAATATATCTGATAAATTATCAAATATGTCGTCTGTCCAATTAATAAGTTCAAATCTAAGGATAAAATAAAATTCATAGATAAAATAAAATAAATTGAAGACTTTAGAAATAACATGAAATAAATCAATAAATAAATGAAATGTAAAAAACTGTTGTAAGTATAGATCTCAAGAAATAAATCAACAATTTAAGTTTTGATGTCAATAATTCCTAAGGAGAGGTGAGGTTATTACTTTGACAGACTCAAGCTATAAAAATCTACTCAATATAGACATGTTGTTCTTTATTCGATACTATGGAATTTGGCTTTGGTCGTCGTGAATCTTTAATGTTGCTTGCGTACGATTTCTGCGCTTTTGCTTCTCCGTATTTCTATAAAAGAGTAGTATATTTTCAATGTTTTTCAGTAGTAGCTTCTACTGTAACATCCACTTGGAAATCCAGAATTTCAATGCTAATCATAGAGATATACAAAAATGGAAAGGATAACTCATCTGTTTTAGAAAATCAAATAGGTCTTTCTCGTCTTTTTAAGTTATCCCAAACAGATTATCTATCTGTTGCAATAGCTGGATCATCTATTAGAATAAATTAAAACATGATAAAGACTTGTATAATAATTTCCAAGGGATGACTTATTTATTGAAATATTGTAATACCCTGAGAAATTTTTCGTTGAAATTTTGTGCGTAAACGAGTTAGGTGTTATCTTCTAGAATGAATTATAAATTTTTCGTGTGTAATGTCTTAGATTATGACCCACCATTGCGTAGAGTATCGAATAATATTTCCAACTATATGTGGATCATCCAAAACGGACACCCAAGCGACAAGTTATGAACATTCCGATCGAACCATGAATAGTAGTGAACAGTAAAACGTGCAGGAAAAAGTACTGAGGCCTGGCGTATTTTTGCTCCAACTTTAAGTGATCATAACTCCTTGTACATAATAATTTGGGTAATCTACTATATATCAATGGAAATCTCTGCGAGTCCTCTTTCCAATGAAATTAGTTTCATCCAATTTGTCTAAGTGAGTAAAAAGTTATGGTCGATCTACTTCAGCCTATCAAAAGTGAATTTTTGGGTCAACTTCAAACGATCATGACTCATCATACGCAATGATATGGGTGAGATACTATATATCAATGGAAATATATGAGAGTCCTCTTTCTAATGAAATTGGTTTCATTCAATTTGGATATCGGAGTAAAACGTTATGGTTCATCTACTTCAAACTATCAAAACAATCCACCAAAGGACAGATTCAAGAATTATTTGATTTTTAGGGGCGTTTTGGTCATTCCCCCACACAAAATTCATCCAAACCCTATATTAAAGCCTATTAGAAGCATTATATGTTATATTTCATCAAATTCCCTCAAAAAGAAAGCCCTAAGCTCCTACATCCAACTTCAAGAACCTCCAAAGTTCACCATTAATTCTGTAAATTTATTCAAGATTCCAAGTTCCTAGTTCAAGAACCTCCAAAGCTCACCATTAATTCTGCAAATTTATTCAAGATTCCAAGTTCCTAGTTCAAGAACTCCAAGAACCATCATTCAAAGGCACGATTAACATCTCAAAAACGAGTATCGATCTAAAGTTCATCATTCAAGGTATGTGGGATTTTTCAACAAGAACTCTCTTTCGTTCTTGTGCCCAAAAGTAATTTTTTTTACAAAGGCATGATTTTTATTTGATTTTTACGAATTTGAAGCATGAACCCATATCTTATGATGATTATTATGAAATCTTGATGTTTATGATTTTGAAAGATTAATTTACATGTGTGGAGATATAAAGCATGAATCTTGAATTATATTTATCATGATTTTGATATTTGGGTCGTGAATCCCCATTAGAAATTGTATTTTTTTTAGAAAGTGTGTGTTATAAGCACGTTGATGTTGAATATTTGAGATATTTTGAATGATTTGACCTTTTGATCTTAATGGAGTTGTTTTGAAGTCGAGTATGAAAGAAATCCACAACGTGGTTGATTTTGATAGATGGAAAGCATGATGGCTCCCGATGTATATTTATATATTACTGAAATTGTTTTGTTATGGATTGTCTTTGAAATGATCTGAGCTAAGTCCGGAAGAAATCTTTATCACCAAGTGGGAGGTATAAAGCGACCTTACTTCCCTAGAACTACGTGCCCCCATAGGAGTGAGCCTGAGGCTGATTTATATAGTGATCACTAGTTTGTGTGGATTTGATATCGATAGTCCTACTCCGATGGCAAGGATAGGACAGCTCTCCCCAATGTTGGTTGTACATTAGACTCCATGTAGCTCACATAGTTTATATCGGTTTTAGGATCTCCCAGTGTGTGTGTGTTTCCTTGTGTCTATGGTGAATGGTGAAGTGATTTAAAAGTGGAATTGTGAAAGTTATTCTTTCGAAATATTTAAATGATATTTACATTATGAGAATTGATTTTCTTAGAGGCTTGTCAGACTAGTATAGATATTGGGAGTTGACTAATAAGTTGTATTTTATTATCTTTCTAAAATTCTTTTATTCTTAGATAATGATTACTCTATTGATATTTGAGGGTTATTTATGGAAACCCCGTTGATTTGTGTTGAACTGAATGAAAATGGCTCAAAGGGTTAGCTTGGGGCTACTCATAGCCTCAAGCACCGTGTGATACTCCGGGACCCGTTTTCTGGGGCGTTACAAACTTGGTATCAAAGCCTAAGGTTTTAAGGTGTCCTAGGGAGTCTGACAAGACACGTTAAGTAGAGTCTTGATCATCGGTGTGTAGCGCTCCACATCTATGAGCAAGAGGCTACAAGACATCTTAGGAAAAAGTGTGATTCTTTCTTTCAGAAGTCTATCGTGCTTAAAGTGTCTCTCTTTGCTATTAATTCGTGCTCTCCTCTTTTAGAAATATGCCTCCACGTCGAGTGAGGATAAATAATGATGGTCTGGGAATTCTGTGTCGCCCAAGAGTCATTTTATCTCTTACCTCAAAGCTAGAAAGCTTATTTCTAAGGGGTGTATTTACCAATTGGTTAGACTCCAACTCTCCAGTCTGTTAACGTCATCAATGAGTTTTCTTTCCGATACTCAGCACATTTCTATTCCTCCTTACCGTATGGCCCCTGCAGAACTTAAGGAGTTGAAAGAGCAACTCAAAGATCTACTAGATAAGGGTTTCATAAGGCCCAGTATTTCCCCTTAGGGTGCTCCTGTGTTGTTTGTGAGAAAGAAAGATGGCTCTTTACGTTTGTGCATTGATTACCGCCAACTGAATAAATTCACCATCAAAAATAAGTACCCTCTTCCGAGAATAGATGATTTGTTTGACCAATTACAAGGTGCAAGTTATTTCTCAAAGATAGACCTTCGTTCCGGCTATCATCAACTCAAAGTTAGGGAGTGTGACATCCCAAAAACCGCTTTTCAAACTCGTTATGGCCAGTTTAAGTTTCTTGTTATGTCTTTAGGGTTAACTAATGCCCCAGCAGCTTTCATGGACCTCATGATTCGAGTATTCAGACTATATCTAGATATGTTTGTCATAGTGTTCATCGATGATATATTGGTGTACTCCCATAGCGAGGATGAACATTCTGATCATCTTCGAACTGTCTTGCAAACCCTTAGAGATGACAAGTTATTTGCCAAGTTCAATAAGTGTGAGTTTTGGCTAAGGTCAATTGCTTTTCTGGGTCATATCATTTCTTTCGAGGGTATTAGAGTTGATCTCCAAAAGACCAAAGCTGTTACAAATTAGCCTAGACCTATTTCTCCGACTGATATCCGATGTTTCTTGGGTTTAGCTAGCTATTACCGCCGTTTTGTTGAGGGTTTCTCCTCTATAGCATCTCCTATGACTCGGTTGACCCAAAAAAAAGTGAAAATCTTGTGGTTTGAATCTTGTGAGAAGAGTTTTTAGGAGTTGAAGACTCGACTCACTTCAACCCCTATTTTGACTTTGCCTGATGGTGTTGATGGTTTTGTGGTGTACTATGATGCTTCGAGAGTTGAGTTGGGTTGCGTATTGATGCAGAAGGGTAAGGTGATAGCTTATGCTTCTAGACAGTTGAAACCCCATGATAAAAATTACCCCACCCATGACCTTGAGTTGGCTGCTGTTGTGTTTGCTTTGAAAATATGGAGACACTATTTGTATGGTGTCCATGTTGATGTTTTCACTGATCATAAGAGTCTGCAGTATGTGTTTACCCAGAGAGAATTGAATCTTAGGCAGAGACAATGGTTAGAATTATAAAAGGACTATGATTTGAGTGTGCTGTACCATCCGGGCAAGGCTAATATTGTGGTGGATGCCCTAAGTAGAGTGTCCATAGGTAGTGTTTCGCATGTGGTAGAAGGTAAGAAAGAGTTGGCTAATGATGTACATCGTTTCGCTAGATTGGGGGTTAGGTTATTTGACTCTACTGAAGGTAGTATAGGGGTTCAGAGTAGTTCCGAATCCTCCTTGGTTTCGGAAGTGAAGGAAAAGCAATACTTAGATGCTAGTTTGGTCAGACTGAAGGAGTCAGTCAAGGACCAAAAAGTAGAGGTTTTCTCCCAAGGGGGAGATGGTGTGTTGAGATTGCAGGTTAGATTGTGTGTACCGAATGTTAATGATCTGAGACAGAGGATTATGGTTGAAGCGCACGGGGCGCGATATTCTATTCATCCTGGTGCCACCAAGATATACCGAGACTTGTGGGAAATCTATTGGTGGAGTGGCATGAAGAAAGATATAGCAGTGTTTGTAGCTAAGTGTGCAACATGCCAATAGGTTAAGGTTGAACACCAAAGACCTGGTGGTATGATGCAAGATTTTAATATTTCCACCTAGAAGTGGGAAGAGATAAATATGGACTTCGTGATTGGTTTACCTCCTTCCCGACACCATCATGATTCCATTTGGGTTGTGGTTGATAGGTTGACTAATTCTGCTCATTTCTTGCCCATTCATACTTTATATACTGCTGAGGATTATGCTAGATTGTATATTCGAGAGCTAGTTAGACTGCATGGAGTTCCCTTGTCTATCATTTCAGATAGGAGTACTCAGTTCACTTCGCAATTTTGGAAAGCTTTTCAGAAGGGTCTTGGTACCCAAGTGCTTTTGAGTTCTTCTTTTCATCCGCAAACCTATGGTCAGGCTGAGCGGACCATCCAGACCTTAGAGGATATGTTGAGATCTTGTGCACTTAACTTTAAGGGAAGTTGGGATGATCACTTACCGTTGATAGAATTTTCTTACAATAACAGTTTCCACTCTAGTATTGGCATGGCTCCGTTTGAAGCCTTATATGAGAGGAAGTGTAGATCACCTATAGATTGGTTTGAGGTGGGTGAAGCGGCTGTGAGCAGTCCTGATTCGGTATTTAAGTCTATGGAAAAATTAAGTTGATTATGGAAAGGTTGAAAACTGCACAGAGTCATCAGAAGTCATATGCAGATGTTAGAAGGAGAGACCTTGAGTTTGAAGTTGGTGACCTAGTGTATCTGAAAATTTCACCCATGAGGGGGGTGAAGAGATTCGAAAAGAAGGAGAAACTTAGTCCCCGTTATGTTGGTCCTTACAAAATTCTTAGCCGTGTTGGTAAGGTAGCTTATGAGATCGAGTTTCCTTCCAAGTTATCCTCTGTTCATCCAATATTCCATGTCTCCATGCTTAGAAAGCATATTAGCGATTCTATGGTAGTGGATTCCTCTGTGAGTGCTGACATTCAAGAAAATCTTTCTTTTGATGAGATTCCTGTTGAGATTCTTGATTTCAGTGTCCGAAGACTAAGGAACAAAGAAGTTCCCTTGGTCAAGATGTTGTGGCGAAACCAATCTATTGAGGGTGCAACTTGGGAAGCTGAGACGGATATGCGATCCAAGTACCCGCACCTATTTTCCGCAAACTCCAATCAAGCTGAAGGTACCTTTCTTTCCTAAAACATGCACTTTTTATAAAATATGCAGCAGTTCAGCTGTCATTTATTATGTGTTCAGCTGTAGTTTCTTAAATTTATGCATTCTATGTTGCATTCGAAGTGAGAAACGATGTGGTGATGAGTCTAATGAATGGTTTCAGCTGTATGCTCTATTCCCTATCTAATCTTGACATGTCTAGCACCATTCGAGGATGAATGTTTCCAAGGAGGGGATAATGTAATACCCCAGGAAATGTTTCGTTGGAATTTTGTACGTAAACATGTTGGGTTCTATCTTCTTGAATGAATTATACATTTTCCATGTGGAATGTCTTAGATTATGACACACCATTGTGTAGAGTATTGAATAAGCTTTCCAACGATATGTGGATCATCCAAAACGGACACCCAAGCGACGAGTTATGAACGTTCCGATCGAACCGTGAATAGTAGTGAACAGTAAAATGTGCAGGAAAAAGTACTGAGGCCTGGCGTATTTTTGCTCCAACTTTAAGTGATCATAACTCCTTTTACATAATGATCTGGGTGATCTAATATATATCAACGGAAAGCTCTGCGAGTCCTCTTTCCAATGAAATTAGTTTCATCTGATTTTTCTATCGGAGCAAAATGTTATGGTCGATCTACTTCATCCTATCAAAAGTTAATTTTTGGATCAACTTCAAACAATCATAACTTCTCGTACACAATGATCTGGGTGAGATACTATATATCAATGGAAAGATATGAGAGTCCTTTTTATAATGAAATTGGTTTCATCCAATTTGGATATCGGAGTAAAACGTTATGGTTGATCTACTTCAGACTATCAAAACAGTCCACGAAAGGACAGATTCGAGAATTATTTGATTTTTAGGGGCGTTTTGGTCATTCTCCCTCACCCAAAATCCTTCCAAACCCTATATTAAAGCCTATTAGAAGCATTATATGTTATATTTTATCAAATTCTCTTAAAAAGAAAACCCTAAGCTCCTACATCCAACTTCAAGAACCTGCAAAGTTCACCATTAATTCTGCAATTTTATTCAAGATTCCAAGTTCCTAGTTCAAGAACTCCAAGAACCATCATTCAAAGGCACGATTAACATCTCAAAAATGAGTATCGATCTAAAGTTCATCATTCAAGGTATGTGGGGGTTTTCAATAAGAACTCCTTTTCGTTCTTGTGCCCAAAAGTAATTTTCTTTACAAAGGCATGATTTTTATTTCATTTTTATGAATTTGAAGCATGAACCCATATCTTATGATGATGATTATGAAATCTTGATGTTTATGATTTTGAAAGATGAATTTACATGTGTGGAGATATAAAGTATGAATCTTGAACGATATTTATCATGATTTTGATATTTGGGTCGTGAATTCCCATTGGAAATTGTATTTTTTTTTTTTAGAAATTGTGTTATAAGCACGTTAATGTTGAATATTTGAGATATTTTGAATGATTTGACATTTTGGTCTTATGACTCATCTGTTTAAAAAAACTAAAACAGCAGGAAGTCTTGATTTAATTTGTCCCAACAGATGACCCATCTGTTGCAGCAGATAGGTTATCTGTTGGTACAAATAAAAATGGTATGAAGATCTATTTGATTTGCTAAAAATGATTAGCCATATAGTGTAACAGGTACTGTATCTGATGCAACAGGTTAGTCAACTATTGCAACAGATATAAATATCTATTTGATAATTTTCAGTAGATGTGTCATCTATTGAAATAGATATGTGTTTGTTTTTTAGTTGGAATAGATGATATATATTCACCTTCTTCATCTCACGCTGCTCTCTTGTGATCCTTGTACATTGCTCAATAGTGCAACACAAAGATAGAGGAGTTGCAATTTTTCTTTTTTGGATGCTTGGAAATTGCTTTCCTTCTCCTCGTAGCCTTTATCTCTAACGGAGTGGATGGATATGAAATCCTTTTTAATAGAATGACACATTTCTTAGATTCAATTCCTTTACAAAAGAATTTAATGCATTAATAACATTAATAACTCCATCATGTTTCGTCTTACAATCTTTACATTTGTATGCAAAACATCATCTAGGAGGGGAAAAATTTGTATAACCAGTATGATCATACTCATAATGGTTTGTTGTTTTAAAAACTGTAAGAAGAGCATCGTTAGCCCCAACAGCAGCACCACTACCACGACTAACAGCTTCATCACCACTAACACTATCAACAATAACAAGCCCACCCTCCAAAATTATTATTTTTTGTGATATATGTTACTCCAAATAATTCATTTTTTATTCTATCAATGACCTTAGGGTCCAATAAAGTTTGCACAGACCGTAAAGTAAGAAAAAGTGACATCTTTAACTATCGACTGGTCGGAACAAGCAACGGATGGACAATCTAAAATAAATCAGTACATATATTAGAATGATGATTAGATCATTCAAAAAAAACATTACTTAAAATATAAAATTGATTAGAATTAGACTTATTGCATCCTTCGAGGGATTGAAGAGATCAAGAAATTTTATATTTTTATCAGTTTTGACCGACAACTATCTCAGAATTCTTGGACATGAAACTTCTTCCTAATAGTTTACTTGTTGTCTAAATAAGGAATGACTTCAAATGCCCAAGCCTATAAAATAACAACAATAAATCAAAAGCATTATTCAATAAAATATAAATAAATTATAATAATAAAAATATTTATTATGAAAGCCCATGGAAAGTTATATAAGTTGACTGTCTTTGATATTAACAGTGTCAAAAATATTTGACAGTCATTTTGAAGCTTTCATGACCCCAAGGATAGTTGTTAAATACCTCAAGATCCTCAGAGAGATTTATTAAACCAAGCGGTATGTTGTTGTTAACGTCTCCCGCCTAAAGAATATTATGTACAAACCAAACCAAACCAAACCAAGCACAATGATTTCTTGTGCTTCTTTGAAAGTCTTTTAACTTTCAACGCTTTTATCTAATTTTTATTTTTGAATCCTGGACCAATAAGGGACACCAAGTCATCACATCACTTGACTTGTCTTTGCCTTTGCCTTTTTTAGGTGTGTGAGGTGCTTTTTTGGGTTAAAATAGGTATAACTTGAGAAGGAGAAGGAGGATGACATTTTAATCCAGTAACTATGGCAAACTCCTTCCATCCAAAATAAACAAGCATGACACAGTAATTTATCCACACCTCATCCATCTTATCTTTATTTTCATACATAAACCTACGCTTGAAAAGATCATATACCATTTTTATTTGAAAACGAGCATTGTTGTCCTCCGGCAAATCAAGATATTACCTAAAGCAACTTCCCCTGAAATAAGCATTCAATTTTTTTTTCTCAAAGTATTTTTTGAAAGGCGTCAAAAGATGATCCCATGGATGACTTAACCACAAAATCACTAGTTAAATTGGTGTCACCATCACATTGCATTCTCACAGGATAGCTGTCAATGCTGAAGGTTTTGACCAACTCTTCAGTGGAAGGGCTATTAGCATTTGGTTCATCTCTTTTGAAATATTCCCTATCCCCATGTTTATTATCTCCTGAACTGATTGAGATATCGGTTGTAAAACAAGCTCATAGAGTGGTGGATATAGCCTAGCTGCTTCACTTGTTCCTTTACTTGAACTTGATTTGATTTTTTTTCTTTTAGGAGTCATATTATCTAAGAATAATAGGAAAATAAAAAAGATTATAATTGATTAATGCATCATTAAAAAAAGGATAACAGTAAATCTAACATGTACAACAGTAAACTAACAGTTCCAAAAGATCACTCATCTATTGCACCAGGTAGATTATCTATTACAACATATAAATAACCCGTTGGACCAGATAAAAAATCTGTTGGAAACAATAATAACAAATCAGTGCAACAGATCAAACATCTATTGCAACATATGATTGATCTGCTGGAACTTTTATCAACTCTCAATATTGTTTAGAGTTCTTTCAATAGAAGGGTCATCTGTCATAACAGATGAATGATTTGTTGGAAAAAGATCAAGTCTTGGACATGTTGTCTTGTTGGAATAGTTGATTGGATTTTATCCAATAGATGGTTCATCTGTTGCATCAGATGTTTAATCCAATGGTAAATCTGTTGCATCAGATGATAAATCTATTGTATCAGATGGTTAATTTGTTGCATTAGAATTTTAATCCAATGGTTACAATGTTTCATCAGAAGGTTAATCTATTGTATCAGATGGTTAATATGTTGCATCAGATTTTTAATCTGATGGTTCCTCTGTTGCATCAAATGGTAAATCTGTTGTATCAGATGGTTAATCTGTTGCATAAAATGGTTAATCTATTACATCATATGGTTAATCTGTTGCATCAGATGGTTAATCTGTTGCAGAAAAAAATAGTAGCAAAATTTTGTTCAATAAAACAACAACAATATCACCATTTAATATCAAATACACCATTTTTACCAAGAACAAATCAACCCAACAACTGGCACAACACCAAAAACACCAACATTGTTGTTTTGTTTGTACAAACACAAAAAACAAAAATCAAACTTCAAAAAATGCAACAAACAACAAAAAATCAAATTTCACTCTGAAAAGAGAAGGGAAGAAATACCAGAAATTAGGATTTTTTTCAAACCGCATTTCAAATTAAAGCAACAAATATTGAAATTATTAACCAATACGAGAAGAGAAGTTGGCTCAAGTTCCTTTTTTTTCTTTAACACTAAAAAACCATAATTTTTTACCTGTGAAAGAAGAAAAGGGACGATGAAGAACTCAAAGTTGTTGTGGCTGAAGAGCAAGGTTTTCACGTTGATTGACGGTTGAAAGTCGAAAAGAACTCGAAGCCCAACTATTTATCGTCAGAGGTTGAAGTCATCGAGGATTGAAGGGAGAAATTTGTAGAACTGTTGGTTGCGAGAAGTTGAGAGAAACTGTCGAGAAAGAGAGAGGGGACAGACGGTTGATTTGGAGAGGAGAGGGGTGTGGGTTGATTTGTATTTTTTAAAAGATTAGAAAATTTTAAAAATATTAATCAAGTTCACAATTAACTTAATCAAGTTTCTTAATTATGTTTGACCCTTTAAGTTGGACAAGGTGACCAGCCCTTCATTCAAGACTTAAATAACACCTTTCCTTCAATTTTCTCAAGTTACCTAGTGTTTGAAGAAGACAAATGTATACTATTAAAAGCAATATGAAACAATGAGGCATAGTTTGGAAAAGGAAAAGAAATGTTGTCCAAAAAATGATAAAATGATTCAAAACCAAATGGAAAAAGAACTAAAAAACGTGAATTTGATGCAACTAGGAGTATTATATTGTCGAGGGGGAGCCTTGGAGTAACTAGTAAAGTTGTTGCCATGTGACCAGGAGGTCATGGGTTCAAGCCTTGGAAACAGCCTCTGGCAGAAATGCAAGGTAAGACTGCATACAATACACCCTTATGGTGGGGCCCTTCCCCGAACACCGCGCATAGCGGTAGCTTTAGTGCACCGGGCTGCAGTATTATATTTTCAGGATCATCTGAATTTGAGATTTTTGTCACCATAATTGAGAAGTTAACGAACCGTAGTCAATGAAAAAGACTTTTAAAGAAAAAATAAATGAAAAACAAATTAGTAAGCTTCAGAGTCTTGAGAGTTTAGTAGATTTGATCTAACTAAAATTGGAAGCAGGAGGTATGTATTCACAATAAGCCTATTCTTTTTGTTTTACTCGTATATTTCAAGTGGAGCGATGTTGAGAATGATTTATTGATGAAATTTTGGGTTTATTGATTACATAGACCAATCACTACAAACGAATATAATATTACCTTACTATTGATTTTATCGCGGTGGTTATTTTGGTATGTAACACCATCAACAAAGAGCAGTATGAATGTGAAACGAATGGAAGAACTATTTATTGATTTTTTTGCCGTCCAAGTCTTATTGCACAAAGTTACTTCCATTGCTTTTGAATGCATTTATAATATAAAATATATTTAAATGAATTTAATTTAATAATAATTATTATAATAAATAATAGTACGTAGTAAATTTCTAACCCAAAAAAAGTGTGTAGTGATAGTATTAGTATGGTGATAACTAGGGGTGGGCGTTCGGTATTCGATTCGGTATTATCATAATTAGGATTCGATAATTCGGTAATCGGTAAATGAAAGTACATACCAAATACCATACCATTAAACTTCGGTTTGGTAATTCGGTAATCGGTAAATTAAACTTCGATTCGATACGGTATTTGGTAATATCATATTAAAGTTAAATTTGGTAGACTCTACTCTAGGCCAACGATAACAGTTTACTTTAGAACTGAATCAAAACACAAGATAAAGTTTCTACCCTATGCCTTATGGAAATAACACTTTTTAAGACTTCATCAGTGATGTTTTATAGCTCATTTATTATCTGTTGATTTAACATAATAACTGTTTAATGCATAAATGACTCCGGAAGATAATAGCCACATCTGTTCCTCAAATATTTGTCTCGTAGTGACTAGTGAGTGAGTTTAAATAAAAGAGTTCACCAACCCTTTCTTCAAGAATAACTTATGAGATATTTAAAATCATACAACATAGTGTCAAAACTTTTTGATAACTTAGTTACTTAGATATGGCAGGAAATGAGTATATCTGTATCAACTCTCTCACTGGACATAACTTAGATATACCTACAAGTTGCATCAAGACCAGACAAGTTCAGGTTGTCTTGATAGATAGAACCAGAATGAAGAAAACGCGAGTAATATGAAACAATAACTTCATATTTGAACATGTTGTCCACTGTTGCTAACAATAAAAATTTTAAAAGTGATTTTCATTTAAAAAATTTAAAATGCATATAGTATTATAGACTTTTAGGTTGTGGACTTTTTTTAACCTTTTGTAGAATATTAATTTGGACTCGTGGCCTATGGAGTATAGACTATGGTCAGTTAACAATAATTTGATATTCGGTAAATACCAACTACCAAACGGTAGTAATATCTTTTACCAATCCCGAATCCAAATACCGTAATTTTAAAATTTTATTCTCAATTATCATATCAAACATCGAATTAACAAATACCGAATACCAAATTCTTCGATTCGGTTCGGTAATTCAATTTCTGGTATTTTATGCCCAGCTCTAGTGATAACAAAAACAACAACAACAACAACAACAACAATAATAATAATAATAATAATAATAATATAATGATAATAATAATAATAAATGAATAATAATAGTAGTAGAGGCATTACATTGCGCTATTAATAGTAGTACAAGTAAGAAAAAGATAATAATAATAATAATAATAATAATAATAATATATTAAAGTTATATAACGAATATTTTTTAAGGAGTTTTAAGGTATATATATCCTTATAAACTTTATCAATATGCTTTAACTTTTCTTAAAAGCTATCAGTTAGTTTAAATTAAATATTTAAACTAACTTTTCTTATTGTTCCTTCTTTGAAGCAACAATAAATTGCAGATGGTTTGTATTAAACTTTCAAACTGGAGATTAAAATTAATAAGTAATTTAGGATTCTGTTTTTTGTGGGATGTTTTCATATATTTTTTATTAAATGTTTGCATTAATATAATAAAACTTACTTAAACTAATGTATGAAAAAAATAATTTCTATTTTTTAACCAAAAGAAGAAGATACAAGAGAATTAAATAATATTAAATAAATAAACTATGATTAATAATAATAATAATATCTTATCGATTTTAATATTTATCTCAACTCAAACATATAAATTATAATATAAATATGTATTATATTTTTTAAAAAAATGAGGATAAGGAAGAATAGTAACTAATCTTCTTTTAACAAATCTATAATATTTGAATTTGAATTTAAATGAAATTTAAATTGAAATAGAGTTCTGTCACTTAGCTATTATTATATATACTCCTATATCATCAATTTTATTCATAAATTTATTTACTGCATTTTTTATTCTTCATTCTTCATTTTTTTAAAATGTATTTTATTTAACATTTTTCTTTTTGTATGCGGGAGTGATATACATTTTCATCTTCATCTTTCTCTGTTACTGTTCAAGGTCAATCAATTTAAATTGATATTAATCTCTCATTTTTTTCAACGATTCGACATACGAAGTAATATTGTTGTCACTACTCTTTTGTTTGCACCATAATCATGTAGCTCTATCTTTATCTCTTTCTATTGCTTTCATGTTTGTTAAATTTTATGACAATTTCTTTATTTGAATTCATATATCAATTCTATATCAAAGGTTTTCTTGAAAATATATTACTGAATGTTTATTCTTAACCTTTGTATATGAATTTATGATCATTTTTAACGGAGTACGCTTATATATTGAACCAAAAGAAGCAAATGCTTATATATTATGTTTCATTTCAATGATGAACTAATTCTTTGTATCTCAAATTATTTTCGAATATACAAAAAGCAAAATTTATTTGAAGAGATAACATGCTTGAACTTAATTAGAATTTTTTTTCTTTAAGATAATGAAGATACTAATCAATAGCTATTAGCTGATTTTGAACTTAATAACTAAATTATTTGATGTGATTATTCGATATTAGTAATAGCGTATATATTAAAATAAATTGACACCTAATATTTTATCAGTACAATAAAAGATATTTTATAAAAGTATTTATTTATATCTAATACAAAATAATATAAATGAATACGAGCAGCGTGATAAATATTGTGATGGAGGGGCAGGATAGAAAATTGTGATGGTTGAGGCGATACGGGGTGGACTGAGTGGGTGGGATGGCAGAATGGTGAATGTAGGCAGATTGGGATTAAGGGTATAACTAAAAAAAATATTAAAGTTAAAAAAAATCAGGGATCAAGATAGGGAGGATAGTAAGAAAAAAATTATAAAAATAATTTCTAAGGATAAAAAAAATGCTTTTGGATTGTGTAGAGGGTCCGGGTGGGTGGTGTCATGTAAGGGGGCTGGGGTAATGAAAAAGAATTTATTTAAACAATAAAATATTTTTTGTTTGTTTATTTGTTTGGGAGGGCTGATTAAGGATAAGAGTTAGGTGGGTAAGATTTTTTTTACAAAAAATAGTAAAAATTTAAAAATAAAAATGTGTGGAAAGGAGGATTTGGGGGGGGGGGGGAGGCTGGGGTGAGGGGGGGATAGGCATTAAATTTGGTGGAGAAGGTCATTTTGAACGTGGTTTGGGAGAACTTATTAAATAAACACTTAAAGATATTAATAATAAAATCGAACACAAAAAAAATTATAAAAAATATAACAATTTAAAAATTTTAAATAAAATAATAAAATTGTAGGTTCTTAGTTTGAATTGAGAGTGTTGAATTTGCATAATTAAATTCTTTTAGTGCTTAAAATAAAAAGAAATATAATTTTTTAAAAATGAGCAAAATTTGTTGAAATTAATTTAAATTTTATTGATTTTAATATAAATAAACAAATATTTTTAATAAATAATTTTTAAAAAATATTCCACTCGTCACGCGAATACCTATACTAATTAATCCTAAAGAAAACAAAATAGGATCATATTATTAATTTACTTTGATTAAAAAAAAAAAAAAAGGAAAAAGAGAATCCACGAGGCCCCACGTAAAAGCAAAAAAAGGGGTACACATGGGTCCACCCTAAAAGGGAAAGCAATACCATGAGACACCAAAAAGAAAAGTGAACCAATTCATTTTGCACTTATACGTGGATCGAGAATTAAAAATTACTAACTCAGATTCATTTTATGTTTGTCATTTGATATGAAATTTAAGAAATAAATAATGACTTTGTAAAGTGTATAAAATTGTCTTTTTTAAAATTATTTCAATGTTTACTTTTTTGTTATCTTTTTATAATAAGTGGAACTTATTAAGGATAAAATGGATATGATGTCATTAAATAATTATTAAATAAGGAAAGATGACATTCTTTTTGGAACGAACCAAAAGAAAATAACGACACATAAAATGAGATGAAAGAGTATATATCAAGGGATTCTGCATGTCCGATGTATCCATGATATATATTTTGTGAATAAAAGAGGTCTGTCATAAAATATCATAAAAACATGTTTTAAAATATTTTAAGAAAATATTTCCCACCATACTTGACACACCCCTTGTGTATACATTCTCTATCTCAACTTTTTTTAAATATATAATAGTAAAGATCATCAAACCAAGCTATATACTTGGAACTATATTTCATACTACAAAGTCTTATTAGATTTAGTGAGGGACGTCCCTCACTAATTAAGATTTAGTGAAGGCATCCATCATTATAATGTGTCTTACTAATTTGAGTCTTCCTAATTATTAGTGAGAGAGACCCTCGCAAAATATCGACGGACTCCGACACTCATCCGTCGCTATTTTGATCTCACGATTTTTTAGAAAAATATAATGTAGTGAGGGATGTCCCTTTCTATATTAAAAATATATATTATATTAATATATAATTTAGTGAAGGACGGCCCTTGCTATATTAAAAATATATATAATATAAATTTTAGTTGTAACGCCCTGATTCCCGAGAACCGGAACGCCACACGATGCTTATGATCCCGAAGGACCACAAGCATCATAAATTCTCATGACTCATCATAGACAACCAAACTTATCAAGTCAAGACTCGGAGCGACTCGATAGTTCAAGAAACATACTCTTATGGACAGGGGAATTTTCTATAATCGACAACCCCACGTGAGCCGCGTGGAATACCAACGTTTACCCTCCTAGGGAGATCACTCCCATTAGCGGGAGTGTTGTACTCTTTCCAGGGAGTACAACCTTAAAGCTTTCATAATCACAATTCGGCTCTCTGGCCAATAATATCATCATCAACAACCCTACGGTGGCACATTCGTTTGGGAAAATACCAAATTTCCCTCTCGGTGCTAAGTAATACTCCCCGACTAGCTCCGAACGCGTTAGGAAATCCACCACAACATCATAAAGGTCTATCATAAAGATCAAATCAAATCTCTTTCTCATTTATCAAATCATATCAATTTGTGGATTCCTAACTCAACACATTTTAGCTCAAAACATTTTAATTTTCCTCAACATCAACATGGTATCAATAAAAAAGCATTTCATCTCAGCGAGCTTAATATCAATATAAAATATCCGACTCTGCGGATGCAAATCAATATTCTCAAATGATCATTCTTTCATTTCAATATTCAAATCATGACAATAGCTTTTGAAAAGCATTTAAGATCTTCAAATCATAGTAAGATTTTGTATGTCATAATGTAACTCAAATCATGGATCTTATACCAAGAATCCTCAAAAAAAATAATTTCATAGTAGTGGTATGCAATTTATGGCATAAAATCTCAATTCAAGAAAACAAGATAATAAGGTTATTATGTATACCAATATTGGCCGATTCAAAGTTCCATAAATCATATCTTGAAAACACTTGAAATATCAACTCGTGGTAAAAATATGAAATTAACCATATCAAATCATAACTTGGGAATAATAAAGTAATCATGTACATCAAAGCTTAAGCAATTTATATTTTTCATAACCTCATAATTCGTCACTAAAACATCTTGGATATTTGTCCACTTTACAAAATCATGAAATTCCAATGATAAAATCAATTCTTTGGGCACAAGAATGAAAAAATATTCTTGTTCAAAACCCCACATACTAAGTTCTCACGGAATCTATTTTAAGTTCTCAAATCATCGAAAATTCATCGATCATAGCACGATTAAAATTATTGCGGAACTGACTCAGCTCTAGACCAGCAGACTATTTCGGGCATACGTACCCCCAGCAATCAATAACATAAGTAATACGTAGTATACAACAACGCATACTCACATGTCCACAAGCCATCATGCACCATGCATTCATTAACACCTCACACCAATCATTTGAAGATTATATTCATATACAAGTATTGGGATCTCATGCCATTACATCGTAGATCATTCAACAAGGATGCATATGGTTATGGAAGAATACAACATACATAGTTCATCCAATCGGGATACACACAAATAACATACATTCAACACATCATGGTTCACTTCTCAAGGTTCTTTCCTTTATGATCTTGATATATGCAATTCGACCCATAATTAGACATTTCACGCTTAGCGTGGCCTAATGGGCTTATCATTCCCCTTAAGCATCATAGTAAACACGTAGCATGTAAGTATGGTATGAACTCATCACTTCGATAACAAGGGGTCATACGATCCATTCTTCTTCAACTAGTCATTTCTACCAATTACCTTGCATGCACCATTTAGGCATAGGTCAGTATGAACAATTACATGTGCTACAACGCCATCATTCATCTTAATTCCACCAACTAAATCCCTCGTCCGCACTTACAGCCATATCATAATCCTTCCACACAACATCTCCAATTTTAGACAATAACATGAAGTTCATGTTGAATGTATACATAGAAAGTAGTCCAGCCATTTAGAACTTATTATATCCTAAGAACGTAAATTTATAGCCTCTTAGACAATTTCACAAACATCTTACATGCACTTTTAGGCACTGGTGAATTCGTTAAATTCTCATATTTTCTGCCACCCCATATATCTCATCCACAATAAGAACATAAATTCCAATCACACACACCACAATAATATTCATGCTATCAATTTAAAAGTCACAATACAATATTATCATCAATTAAATTCAATCTATGCATAGAAACCACAAGTTTATATTTTAAAAAAATAGGGTTCTTGGGCTTTATGGATGGAAGGGATCCATAAATAAACACTTGCATACCTTAGACTCCGTAGCCGGAAGAGATTGACGGAAGAAATTCTTTAATCAAAGCCTCTAATTAATTTCCCTCAATTCAAAATCATAACCCTAACTCCTCTTCTTCTATATATATATATATGCATATATTTTAACAGAGAGATATAAGAGAAATGAGAGAAAATGAATGACAATTATCAGCTCAAAGGGGGTATATATAGAGGGTTACAATAATGGAAAATGACCAAAATACCTTTAAAAATCAATTAATGTCAATCTGCCCTTCAGTGATCTATTCGATAGGCTGAAGTAAATTGGCCATAACTTTTTACTCCATTGTCCAAATTGGATGAAACCAATTTCATTGGAAAGATGACTCTCAGGGCTTCCGTTGATATATAGTAGCTCACACAGTTCATTATGTACAAGGAGTTATGATTGTTTAAATTTGGAGTAAAAATATGACTGGCCTCAGTACTTTTTCCTGCACGTTTTACTGTTCATCACTATTCACCATTCGATTGGAATGTTCGTAACTCATCACTCGGGTGTCCGTTTTTGATGATCCATATATCATTGTAAAGCTTATTCGATAATCTTAGCAACGGTTGGTCAAACTCTAGGAAATTCCACATGAAAAATTATAAATTGTTCTAGAAGATAGGACCCAATACGTTTACGTACAAAATTTTGACGAAAAAATTTTTGGGGTATTACATCATCTTCCCCTTGGAAACATTCGTCCTCGAATGTGAAGGCCAGATCAAGAACACTAATCGACTGGGTTTATTTAAGACAGCAACACATCTCAAAACATAACCACACGACTGAAGCAACCAATACTCTGCGTACTTTCACTAGTCATGCACATCTATCGCATAAAACATTCAACAACCCACTCATGGGTAAATTTTCACAACACACATGCATCTCAAATACACAGAATCATAACCCAACCAATCTCTTCAATACATGTTCAAACATGCCCACAATTCGAGTTCTTTTCTATTGAACATCCATATTAAATACGAATATACTAATATACCACATTCTCGAAAGCATAACTAGAAATGCAACGAACGATGAGGTTAACATCATAGAAAGAGCATGGATATGCAATTATTATAACATTATGGGGTATCTCCCCCTTGGGGCCCAAGGTCCCTCTAGACATATTTCACTGAAATATGAATGGGTCGGGAACTATCTCCCTTTACTGCTTTTCCATACCTACTGGCACCACTACTAGATTTTGAGGGCCTGACTTGTCACTTTCTCCATCATCTTCCTCTCAGTTTTAAGTCATCGTCAGACACTTTTGAACACTTGGCTAAACTCCGAAATGAACTACAACCAATGTACTCTAGAGTTTGAGGCACAACGGTGCACAAAATGATAACTTAATTCATCCAGAAAGACTACACCTGAAAACATAAATTTAATACCAATGCTACTTCTTGGAATACAACTCTTATCTTTCCTTAGTCTCTACAATCATCATCATATACATACACTCTTTTCAATACCTACTTGTCTCACTAAAGACATTATCTGCTTCGATTTCTTCATAGGCTACTAATACCATATTCACATCTTAATACTTAGTTTGGAGTCCACAAACTTACATTCTTCAAAGATTCAAGCTTAGCTTCTAAAACATAACATGAATATCCACAAATCTTTAATAAACATACTATTCTCATTCTAGCCTTCAAATATCACGTCTCTTAAACTTATACTTCTCCACACCATGAGAATCACACCTAGATCTCGATCAATTAACACATATAATCCCAACTTCCATACTTAGATTCTTACATATATAATTTCAAGCTTATTCATTCACCATATAAACAGCTAACCCCATAAGGCATACTCTGCTCACTTTAGAGAACACTATCCCAAAACTATCTGTGGGGACCGTCAGAGACAGTTCTATCTGAAAGACTTTGGCCTCACTACTTTTGTTACCTTAAGAGTAAGGTAAATCTGAAATAAGTAGATCATTACAAGAGTCTACATAACTCTCTTGGAAAATCTTGCTATAGCACGATCTGGATCATGAATGAACGAAAACTCTTCTAAACATCCCATAGCCTCCCATACATGAATGTGGCGCGCAACACACTCTTGTACAAGACTCTACTAGATGTGGCTTTTCAGACTCCCTAGGACATTGTTAAACCTTAGGCTCTGATACCAAGTTTGTAACGCCCCCGATTCCGAAGAACCGGAATGCCACACGATGCTTATGATCCCGAAGGACCACAAGCTAACTCTTTTTCTGATATTTGTACCTGTTCACTGCATAATATAATAAAATACATGCAAAAACTGGCTAACACTTGCCATAAGGTTCAAACATCTAGAAATATACAATACCTTAAACCACACACTAATACATCTGTCTGAAAAGCCTCTACACTGCCTGAACTGTGGAGTTGAAGGGACAATTCTCCAACTAACTCCGTCTACTAAAATCAAATACTGTAATAACAACATCCTCGGATGATGAGGACTCACTGCTGCACCCACTGCTGCTATACAAGTGACTTCTAAGATGCTCCAAGTTTCACTCCTCTGAACCTATGGTGCCCCAAAATAAAAGAACACCATAGCGCGAATGCATCAGTACTAAGATGTACTGAGTATACAAGCAGGGAAGGCTAAATGCAAGGGCTTATGCATGAATATTTAATGAACAGAATAATCATGAGAATAACGAAAGAGTACACATAAATGAATGCACAGTTCACAACCATTATAATAATTATAACGACTCCATATACCACAGCTCGGATACCACTTTACTGTCCTCAGAACTCATTACTGTACTGGAGTACTGCATTACTGAATCACAGGATACCAATACTGATCAAGCGAATACACTCACACCCCTGACTCCTGAAGATTTATACTGACACAGAAACCATGGGAAGTAGTTACATAACTCACCATGACTCCTCATAAGCAACTGAATATATGGGGGTGCACGCAATAATTTGAATAATATCTTTGATTTCGTAAAATATGCGTACGAAAAATGAAGACTCACATGGCTTAAATTTCATTATCCATACTTCTCATAATATTATAGAGAGGAAAACATAAGTAAAATCCCATAAATCATCATAAAATCATCAATATTCATCATAAATTCTCATGACTCACCATAGACAACCAAACTCATCAACTCAAGACTCGGAGCGACTCGATAGTTCAAGAAACATACTCTTATTGACAGGGGAGTTTCCTATAACTACCAACCCCACTTAAGCCACGTGGAAGACCAACGTTTGCCCTCCTAGGGAGAGCACTCCCATTGGCGGGAGTGTTGTACTCTTTCCAGGGAGTACAACCTTAAAGCTTTCATAATCACAATTCGGCTCTCTGGCCAACAATATCATCATCAACAACCCTACGGTGGCACATAGGTTTGGGGAAATACCAAATTTCCCTCTCGGTGCTAAGTAATACTCCCCGACTAGCTCCTAACACGTTAGGAAATCCACTACAACATCACAAAGGTCTATCATAAAGACCAAATCAAATCTCTTTCTCATTTATCAAATCATATCAATTTGTGGATTCCTAACTCAACACATTTTAGCTCAAAACATTCTAATTTTTCTCAACATCAACACGGTATCAATAACAAAATATTTCCTCTCTGAGAGCTTAAAATCAATATAAATCATCCCGACTTTGCGGATGCAAATTAATATTCTCAAATGATCATTCTTTCATTTCAATATTCAAATCATGACAATAGCTTTTGAAAAGCATTTAAGATCTTCAAATCATAGTAAGATTTTGTATGACGTAATGTAACTCAAATCATGGCTCTTATATCAAGAATCCTCAAAAAAATAATTTCATAGTAGTGGTATGCAATTTGTGGCATAAAATCTCAATTCAAGAAAACAAGATAATAAGGTTATTATGTATACCAATATTGGATGATTCAAAGTTCCATAAATCATATCTTGAAAACACTTGAAATATCAACTCATGGTAGAAATATGAAATTCACCATATCAAATCATAAATTGGGAATAATAAAGTAATCATGTACATCAAAGCTTAAACAATTTATATTTTTCATAACCTCATAATTCATTATTAAAACATTTTGGGTATTTACCCACTTTACAAAAATAATTCGTTATTAAAAACATCTTGGGCATTTATCCACTTTACAAAATCATGAAATTTCAATGATAAAATCAATTCTTTGGGCACAAGAATGAAAAAATATTCTTGTTCAAAACCCCACATACTAAGTTCTCACGGAATCCATTTTAAGTTCTCAAATCATCGGAAATCCATCAATCGTAAAACGACTAAGATTATCGCGAAACTGACTCAGCTCTAGATCAGCAGACTATTTCAGGCATACGTACCCCCAGCAATCAATAACATAAGTAATACGTAGTATACAACAGCGCATACTCACATGCCCACAGGCCATCATGCACCATGCATTGATTAACACCTCACACCAATCATTTGAAGATCATATTCATATACAAGTATTGGGATCTCATGTCATTACATTGTAGATCATTCAACAAGGATGCACATGGTTAAGGAAGAATACAACATAACATAGTTCATCCAATCGGGATACACACAAATAACATACATTCAACACATCATGGTTCACTTCTCAAGGTTCTTTCCTTTAAGATCTTAATATATGCAATTCGACCCATAATTAGACATTTCATGCTTAGCGTGGCCTAATGGCCTTATCATTTCCCTTAAGCATCATAGTAAACATGTAGCATGTAAGTATGGTATGAACTCATCACTTCGATCACAAGGGATCATACGATCCATTCTTCTTCAACTAGGCATTTCTACAATTACCTTGCATGCACCATTTAGTCATAGGTCAGTATGAACAATTACATGTGCTACAACACCATCATTCATCTTAATTCCACCAACTAAATCCCTCGTCCGCACTTACAACCATATCATAAGCCTTCCACACAACATCCCCAATTTTAGACAATAACATGGAGTTCATGTTGAATGTATACATAGAAAGTAGTCTAGTCATTTAGAACTTATTATATCCTAAGAACATAAATGTATAGCCTCTTAGACAATTCCACAAACACCTTACATGCACTTTTAGGCATTGGTGAATGTCACCCCATATATCTCATCCACAATAAGAACATAAATTCCAATCAGACACACCATAATAATATTCATGCTATCAATTTAGAAGTCACAATATAATACTATCATCAATTAAATTCAATCAACACATAGAAACCACAAGTTCATATTTTAAAAAATAGGATTCTTGGGCTTTATGGACGGAAGGGATCCATAAATAAAAACTTGCATACCTTAGACTCCGTAGCCGGAAGAGATTGACGGAAGAAATTCTTGAATCAAAGCCTCTAATTAATTTCCCCCAATTCAAAACCCTAACCCTAACTCCTCTTCTTCTATATATATATATATATATATATATATGCATGCATATATTTTGAGAGAGAGATATAAGAGAAACGAGAGAAAATGAATGACAATTCTCAGCTCAAAGGAGGTATATATAGAGGGTTACAATAATGGAAAATGACCAAAATACCTTTAAAAATTAATTAATGTCAAATCTGTCTTTCAGTGATCTATCTGATAGGCTGAAGTAAATTGGTTATACCTTCTTACTCTGATGTCCAAATTAGATGAAACCAATTTCATTGGAAAGAAGACTCTCAGGGATTTCCGTTGATATATAGCATCTCACACAGTTCATTATGTACAAGGAGTTATGATCGTTTAAAGTTGGAGCAAAAATACGTCTTGCCTCAGTACTTTTTCCTGCTGTTTTGCTATTCACCATTCGATCGGAATGTTCGTAACTCATCGCTCGAGTGTCCGTTTTAGATGATCCACATATCGTTGGAAAGTTTATTCGATGTTCTTCGCAACGGTGGGTCTAACTCTAGGAAATTCCACACGAAAAATTATAAATCGTTCTAGAAGATAGGACCCAATACGTTTACACACAAAATTTCGACGAAAAATTTTCTGGGGTATTACATTAGTGAGGGATGTCCCTTGTTATATTAAAAATCTATATAATATTAATTTATTATTTAGTGAGGGATGGTCCTTGATATGTAAAAATAAATAAAAACTATAAATTTAGATATACTACGGGATATTCCTCGCTAAGTTAAATAAAAAATAATTTGATATTTGATATTTGATACTCCCTCCATTTCATTTTACTTGTCCCAAATTGGGATGACAAAATAATTAAGAAAAATAATAAATAACATGGTTAGTTTACCAAAGTACCCCTATTGAATGATGTTTACATTTTAATTTAAAGAAAAGGTAATTAATGCAAAGGATAAAATATGGAAAGAAAAGTTTGTCTTATCTTGATAAGTAAAATGAAACATCAACTTAGTCAATTTGGGACCGGTAAAATGGGACGGATGGAGTATTTGATATTTTGAGGGATATCCCTCCTTAAGCCCCTTGCTAATATGGTATTATTTTTAGCATTTTGCTACACCAAAATTAAATATTTCAATAGAAAATCAACATACAACCAATAACAACCAGCAAAACAAAAAAAAAAAAATGTTTCTGAAATAATTCAAACATTAAAATTAAGCAACCAAACTTCATACATATTAATCCAACTTAAACAATACACAAACATGTATAAAAAATAGGCAAACAAGTAGCAAAATAAATTCTTTCAAAAAACTCCAAACTAACAGAATCCAAAACTAAAATAACAATACCATCTAATACTCCATTTCATCCTCTCCATCATCCTTGTCCTCTTTACCATCATCATTAGATCTAGGGGATGGAGAATGAGGAAACTTGATTAACGTATTTACTTGAGCTTTAAGTTCTTGGATGTCTGACTCAAGAGTTGTCCTATGTCGGTGCTCTCCATCCTTCTTTTTTGTTCCTCCTCGTACTTTCTGTCGCATCTCCTCAATATTCTCATTTGGCATGGTTGCGGACCCCCTATACCTTGCAATCCACACTGGAAACCTAAGTTACTTCGAGCTTTAAAAAACATGCATGACAATAGAAAAGACGTTTTCTTCTTACAATTATTTTGAATAGCCTGATCCTCGAAAAGGCTCAATGCAAAGCTTTTCTGCTAACAACATATATAGATTTGAGGCAAGAATAAATTTCATTTCAACTGTGACTATTGTGTGACAACCAACCAAATATCTAATTATAACAATTCTCAGAATCTTGACTATGCTAATAACATAGGAAAATAGTATAAGTGAAACTGTTAGCTTACAACATTAAACAACATTTCTCAACTAAAAGCCCAAGGGATAATAGGCCACCAGATTAATAGATAAACCTCCAAGCAAGTGTACAGGTCACCTTGAACCCATTTTATCAAGGTGAATATTTTCAAGAAAGAATGAGTCTTTATTACCATTTTATCTCCAACTAACAAACCTTATTAACTCTTTATTATTGACATAGGAAAATAAGGCCTAAACAACTGGAATTAGTAGTAATTAATGATTTGATCGAGAAAGATACATTACTAGAGAACTTTACTGGTGCCTAATTATTGGCTCCTTCCACAACAGGACTTATGCCTCTCTTGTTTGAGTTTCCTCTGTAGCATATCTTTAAAAATAATTAAATGGCTAATGCCAAAAGCATAAGGACACCAACTATAAGAAAAAAAAAAAAAACCATTATAAGCAGACGTTCAACTCAATGATCAAGAAATCTAGTCAACTTTTTGCATTAAGCTTTCAACATTTTTCATCTAAAATCCTTATGTCACATTTTCATCCAAACAGAAAGAGGAGGGGGGAAAGAATGCTTATTGTTGTTGTTAGTTTATAGGGATACACAATTGAATTACATTGTACTTGTTATATAACAATATACCCAACAATTCGTATCACTCTTTTAGGCTCCATTCCAATAGAGAAAGAAAGAACCATAGCAGATATCTTATAAGATTTACCCTCAAGAGTAAAATGAAATATGATCACTAGTCGTTGCAGAGCCAATGCTTCTCTAGTGAAGATCATGCAATATGAATCAATCCAGTTTATATACTCTAACTAACAATACAATGAAAACCATGGCTTTTTCACGCACACACACACACCACCCCTTTTTAAATCAAGGTTCTATTGAAAACAAAGTCTCTACCTTCTAAGTTAGGGGTAAGGATTGCTTACACACTATTCTCCCCAGAGCTCACTTGTGGAATTACACTTGGTATGATGTTATTGTTGTTTTAGCAATTCGAAAAAATCCAACAGCTTACAACTAAAATCTAATCCTACTAATGTTGCTTTCTAGAATGGTTCCATACAGTCGATATTCCTGCTACACGGCTAAATCATTGTAGCTTTCAATTCTAGTACTGTATTATCAGATTCGTATCAACTAAATAAATTATATGCGAGTCACTTTGTCATAAACAAATAAGGGATCACAAAATATTGATATAAAAACATCACCAACAATTGAAAAATATAACTATCACTAGAATTAATCACTAATGTACTTACAGTTAGTATAACTATCAATGTATAATTAATCTAATCGGTCAATAATATCTATAATATATTAAGAGTGTGAAGAGCCTTAAAAATGTCGTTTGAACTTTTTTTCCTTCATTAAAAGTCTTTGCTTTAAACAAAATCATTTTTCACTATTTTTTCCTAATATTTAAGAGTTGATAATTAATTAAATATATTTATAGTAAGCTTTTCCTTATTATAAACCATCAAATTAATGACAACTAATACTTTTTTCATTAGTTTAAGAATTCTAAATCAACTAAATTTGATTTTTAAGAAAAATTGAAAAAACTAAAAATAAATATAAAATCGTTAGAATAATAAATTTAAAAAGTACCAAATTTTTAAAAGATTTTAGTACGTAATAAGAATGTATCAATGATTTTGTTAAGATTTAACTTTAAAAATAAGAAAAAATTTTAAATATAAAAAAATAAAAATAATCGTAACAGGAATATGGTTCAAATTGATGTGTCTCACTCAGCCTGTGTCAACGAGGAAAAGCGGTACTATATGACAAACGCAAAAATAATTATCCATCAACCACTTGAAACTTCTGGTGGTAAAATATATATGTGTATATGTTTATATTTACATTAAAGTGTGAAAGATTTTTGAAAAGTTTTTGAACTTTTACACTTTATTAAAAGTCTCCATGATAGACAAAATAATTTAATAATCAAGCGTTACATGTGTGAGACACGTGCGGTTAAACTAGTTTCTAAAAAATCACTAATACGTTTTATTTAGTCTAACTATCATATAAGTTCGTAAATCGACATTATTTTAATGAATATATTAAAGGTACACACCTTTTTACTATAATTATTGACATATAAATTAATTAATCAATAATATTTTGTAATGCAAATCTACTTAGTGTAATTATCAAATTATAAAATGGTCAATCAATAACATTGTACAAAAATATCATTAATTCACTTATACTTACTATAATATCGACTATAAGCCAATTAATTACTAATACATTTTTTGTCCATTATCAAATTATAAGTTAATAAATCATCAACTTTTATTAAAAATGTCAGTAAAATATTTCTACTTATTTTAGTTATCACCTTTTAAGCTATTCACTTAATTATAACATTTTTAATATATATATATTACTACTATTAATAAGTGTGAAGAAGCAGACTGCTCTTCATCAACATGTCTGCTTCTTCACCTGCTTCAGCTGCTTTGAGATTTTACTATATTATCCCTAATTAATTATTTTAAATCATTTAAATATAAGAAAATTTATATTATTTAATTAAAAAAAGGAAAAATAAACATTTATGACATATCCGTTTCAACTGCTTCATTCGTAGTTTTATTATATCACTCTAATTAATTATTATGAGTCATCAAGGTATTAAAAAATTAATAATATTTAATAAATAATAAAATAGACATAAATGATAATTAATTTTTGATGTTTTAAATTAATAGGACATCTTATATGAGACTCATTTAAGAAAAATTCACAAGTATGTTTGCTTCATGATTTTACTATATTATCCCTAATTAATTATTGTAACACATTTACATACAAGAAAATTAATAATATTTAATAAAAATAAGGTAAAATAGACATTTGTGACACGTCTGGTTCAGCTGCTTCAACCGTAATTTTACTATATCACCCCTAACTAAAAATTAATAATATTTATAAGTCATTTAGGTATTAAAAATTAATAATATTTAATAAAAAATAAAATTGACATGAAATCATAATTAATTCTTAATGTTTTAAATTAACATGACATCCTATATGAGACTCATTTTAATTTTTAATTCCTTATATTTAAAATTAACATGACATCTTGTATGAGACTCATTAAAAAAAAATTCACAAATAGTTTCTTATAGTAATTTTTCTGCATCACTTCTAATTAGGTATTATAATTCATTTAGGATATATCTGCTTCGCTGCTTCAATCATAAAATTTGATTGACTCTCAAATTTATTTCAGTGCCACTTAAATTCGAATAGAAGAAAAAATATTATAAATCATAATAATTAGAAACTTAAATTATTTTAAGAACATGATTGACTATTAATGCCACAAAAATTTTGATAAGGAGAGTAACATATATTATTTGAAAATTACATAAAAATATTACAAATTACAGTAGCTAACAATTTAAAACATTTAAAAACATATTAAAAATATGATTGATTATCTAAATTATATTTGTGTCACAAAAATTTGGGGTAGTTTTGACATTTTATAATTTGGATGTTTTAGTGTTTTAATTTTGTAATTTGTTGATCCAAATGATGTTTTAGAATTTAACATGTTTTGAAAATTTAGTACTTTGTTTATTTTAATTTGTTTATTTTATTTTGATAAAATATTATATATTTAAAAATTATGCAAAAAAAAATAATTATAAGTCATAACTATTAACATCTTATAATATTTTAAAAACATATAGTAAAAAACATGATTGACTTTTAAAATTCTAATCGTGTCACATAAGTTACGATAAAGCAAGAAACATAAATTAGTTGAAAGTACATTAAAAAATACTAAAATCACGACGATTAACAACTTAAAATATTTCAAAAAATATATTAGTAAGAATTTGATTGGCTCTCTAAATTCTAAAATTGGAACAAAGCGAGTAACATAAATTACTAAATTATGTAAATGGTACTATAAACCACAATGATTAACAACTTAAATTATTTAAAAATTTGATTGACACATCAAATGCTATTTGTGCTACATAAATTGAGATAACATAAATAACATATGTTGGGCCCGTGTTGGCACGGGCTATAGTATCTAGTATGTGTGTGTGTGTATATATATATATATATGAGAGAGAGAGAGAGAGAGAGAGAGTAATGTAATATAAAAGTATGAAAAGAAAAAAAAAAGTTTTAAAGGAATTATTGAGAGATCAAGAAATTGATGTCATCGCTATTGTTTTTCGGTAAATATATAATATAGTTATTTATGATATACTCAATTATCGAGGGACTAGGGAGAGCCTCTCTCCATAGTTAACTTAATATCAATTTTTATTATCATCATAATTTAGTGAAGGACTCCTTGGGTAACTTATATTTCATTTTTATTTATTTTTTATTAATACATTATTGGTACTAACCAAAAATAATAATAACAATATTTAATTTTGTTTTGAAATATTAATTTATGTGTTATTATTTAGCGAGGGAGAGTCTCTCGCCATAATTAATTTAATATTAGCTTTTTATTATCATCATAATTTAGTGAAGGACTCCTTGGGTAAACTTATATTTTTTTTTTTATTAATACGTTGCTGGTACTGACCAAAAATAATAATAATAATATTTAATCTTTTTTTGAAATATCAATTTATGTGTTATTATTTAGCGATGGAAAGTCTCTCGCCATAGTTAATTTAATATTAGCTTTTTATTATCATCATAATTTAGTAAAGAATTCCTTGGGTAACTTATATTTCATTTCTATTTATTTAGAACCTCTCTAACACTCGCATAGAGTTAGTTTAACCACATGATTCCCTCGTACTTAACCACTCATTGTAAACGGTTACTAACGAACTTGAAATACAAATAAGACCTTGATACCTATATATACTAGTGAAAAAAAGGTCGGCAATCAGTAAATTAGTGAAAGTGTTCACAAATCTTTCATAAAAATACTTATTGGTTCCTGGATGATGATGAATCCAAGGGTTGTAATGATCAGGATCAGCTCCTTGATAAATTTTCATCTCCTTTTGTTGCTTTTCCCATCTCTCAATCTCCTTAGCCAATAAACCTTTGGAATCTCTTTCTTCATAGCTTCCTCGTTTTGTTTTGATCTTTGCTTTCTTCAAAGTGTGTCTCAAATCAAAACATTAGTTAGTTATATGATAATTACCAACTTGTAATAGTTCATACTTCTATATATCATTTTTGGAGACAATACCAACTTGTTGTAAGAGGTCATACTTCTTTATATCATTTTTGGTGATAATATCAATGATATTTTAAATTTGTTTTTGAATTCATTAGGAAACATATTTAACCATCAATTCATTTGGATTATAAGTATTAAGTTGGTGGATTCTGATCACCATTCAATGGGCTGATTTTTTCCGATGGATTTGGTGTTCACTTGTTTGACTTATGAACGTTTATTGTAAAAATTTCACCGACCAGCCAACTTAGCACCACCATTTAACACGTACTTAATTTTTTTTAAAAGATTTTGTACGCATCTCCACTTCAAATATGTGGCTTTTGAAGTTATGCTTGATAAAATCAAAGTTTAGATAGAGTGTTTGAAGTTACATATAGCTCACACAAAATGGTTAGAAGTTTCATATGGTCAACAAAATATTAGTGATTAGATTTTTGTATAACGTGGTAATAACTTACGAATTTTAGCCTATGGTCTAACGTTCTCTCAAAAAGAATACTTAAATCGTGATTTAAAAGGTTCATAAATTGCAAAGAAAAATTTTAAAAATGGTCATTTATTAAACATTTGTCCTAACAAAACGGGGATAACCGTCAAAAGTTTCACCATAGTATTTATGTGCGGTTAGCACTTTTGAGACTTCATTCTTTGAACATTTCATAATATTTGTATGACTTATAAAGCGCATCGTAGTTAAGAACAAAATGAGACACTACTAGAAAAACAGCAAAAATCGACTACCCAAAACCGACTACAATAAAGCGGTTGGAAAAAATCGACCACCTATAGTCGATTTTTTTTATTTTTTTATTTTAAAAAAAATTATTAAAAAAGTGACCTCTCTTTTTTATTATAAAATATCAAAATAAATATTCAATAATTTTAATATTAATTATTATATATTTTAAAAATTAAAATGTTAAAAAAAAATAACAAAACCGACCACAAGTGATCGGTTTTTATAAAAATAATAAAAAGATATTTCTAAAAAGCGACCACTTGTGGTCGGTTTTTAAAAATATTTTTTTTTTTAAGAAATAAAAAACCATCCACTTTTGGTCGGTTTTGAAACTAAAAAAGAAAAAGAAAATATTTTTAAACATAATATTTATATGTAACCAAATATATATATTATTTGTTTCATAAAAAATAATTATATATATATATAATGTAATATATAGATATATAATTTTTTGAAATTACATTAATTACACGTAGTAGATAAACAGTATAATAATAATAAAAATCAATCATTCCACAATTTTTTAAAAACATTACACTTAAAAATATATCAAATAAAATAAACAAATTATGTTAAACATAATCTTTATATTTTATTTATGTTTCAATATATAAAATAAATATTTTCTTTCGTATATACGTTAAATGACGTTAAACATGCATAACCTTTGTATAATGAATATGTGTGTGTATATATATATATAATGTAATATATAATCGATAATTCATCAAAATATAATGAACGTGTTCTATTATAAGGTAACATTCTTGTGGATGTGATATATGTATACGCATCAAGAGTTCATATATATAGATATCTTTTCATATATATATATATGTATATATATATCATGAAGTGCTGAGTTGATGAACGATGTAATCAAAACCTAATATATTAAGCTAATCAGATATAATTAATCGAACATTAATGTAAGTATGTATAAGAAACACATCGCATTATATTATTGGATAATATGCTTGTATACGTATGTGATGTATATAGTATGTATTTTGAACTTTATATAGTCGATAGTGTGTAAATGTGTCTGTATATATGTATATGTATATATATAATATATACATATTATACAACGACAGTATATTAATGACATAAGATAAATCAACCGATTATTTATTTGTGTATATGTGAAATACAATGGGGTAGTCGATAATGTGTATATATGTGTGTGTGTGTATAGGTATATATATAGTATATATATACATATTATATAGTGAACGTATGTTAATGACATAAGATAAACCAACCGATAATTCAACTAAGTTTCTGTGAAATACGTAGTATATTATTATGGGGTAGTAAAATTGGGTATGTGATGTATATAGTACATATTTGAATATTGATAGCCAATTGAATAAATTTATATATACATATATCTTGTCTAGTGATGAAACAAATATACTATTTTGTTTCAATATAATGTAGACAGACGTATATTGTTGAAGTTGTAATAACGCAAGACAAGTATTACGAGGTATATAGGGGGGAGGAAGGAAGTAGGGAAGGAGACAGAAAATTGAATCATGAAACTAGCATATACTTACCATTTGCTTTGAATTTTGAATTTTGAACGACCGCTAAAATTGGATATATGTATATATACTGCATATCTCGTGTAGTGACATTAACTGAATGTATATATCAAAATATTTTGAATAATACATTGATATCATACTTATGAAGAAGTAGATATACTATTTTGTGTCAATGTAGATACGCGTATATTGTTGAAGTTGTAATAACGTAAGACGTTGATAATTTATCTGATTAACACGTTATATATATATATATTATAATTTATCTGTTATAAATATTATACAATTTATTAAAAAAATAATCTATTAAAAATTAAATTAAATTTATTAACTAATTTATTAATTATAGTTTATTAAAGTATAATTTATCAAAAACTTAGTAAAAACCGACCACATACCGACCACATGTGTCGGTTTTTCTATTATTTAAAAGAAATTAAAAATAGCTTTTAACCCGACCCAACCCACCCAATCCCCAAATAAAGAAAGGAAAAATGGGAATTAGCTAAAGCCCTAACTCAAATTCTCTCCAATTCTTTCAAAAATTCTTTCACTCTCAAAGTTTGTCACGCCAGGATCTTCTCCACCACTCTTCTCCATCACTTCAATTCGGGTACGTGCTCAAATTATTCTTATTGGATAGTAAGGTCGATTATGGTTATTAATCTTAGTTCGTATTTGTATAAATATGGTAAGTTATGGTGTATGATTATGTTATTTTTCCTAGAATTGATTTCGAACCGAGTAAATCAAATAACTTGTGGTAGAATTCCAAACTTGAACCAATATACTAGATGGTGTTCTTAATAGCTAAGTTAAGAGTTATTTGAGGCTTAAATACATGTTTATAGTCACCAATGGAATTGCTTAGTTCTTATGTATATAGCCTATCATTTTTTTGTCGTTTTGTTTTTGGGTAAAATAATGTGTCACTTTCACATAGTTATATCTATTGGACATGAACAACCACCCTCCCCCACTGACATTTTCACTTCAGATAAATTGTACACCTTAAAGATACGGGATACAGGGCACTATAACTATTTATAGGGATTTGAAAACAATACTGAACATTACATTAAAATGCTTAAAATATGTTTAGGACAAAAAAGGCTACTACTATTAGAAACTGTATTATTAGGTATTCATATGTCATTATATATGCTATAAAACTAAATACTGCATTAACTCTCTCCTATTTCCAATACTTAAACATGAATGTAGCATAGAGTAGATGGGTATTTTGAAGAAAATTGCAGTAGTCTGTCTTTTAATTTGCTAAGATCATCATTTTTGATAGTGCAGCTTCCCGTGAGAGAATCAAGAAGCAGATTGAAGCTGCCATTTTGAAATATCAAGACATTAAAGAAAATATCAAAGGTAAGTTGACATAGTGAAGCCGTGTGGGGCCTTGTGCGATTCACTATTGTTGTTATCTTCCTTTTATTGTTCATATTGAAGTCTAGTGAAGCCGTGTGTGGCCTTGTGCGATTCACTAGCATTGTTCTTGACATTTTGTTATTGCTTGTTTCTTGTATTGTCAACATGATCTTATATCATTTGTTGTTTTGAATGTGGTTTGTTCGATCACTTAGTCACTTGAAAATGGTTAGGTGTAGGGACTTTAAAGGGTATTTTGATGTTTTGAATGTGATTTGTTAGGTCACTTAGTCACTTGAAAATGGTTAAGTGTAGGGACTTTAACGGGGAATTGTTTGTAAAGAATGTGGTTTGTTCGGTCACTTAGTCACTTGAAAATGGTTAAGTGTAGGGACTTTAAAGGGGAATTATTTGTTTTGAATGTGGTTTGTTCGGTGATTTAGGTGGTTGAAAATGGTTAAGTGTAGGGACTTTAAAGGAGAATTATTTGTCAAAGAATGTGATTTGTTCGGTCACTTAGTCACTTGAAAATAGTTAACTGTAAGGACTTTAACGGGTATTTTGTTGTTTTGAATGAGATTTGTTAGGTCACTTAGTCACCTGAAAATGGTTAGTCACTTAGTCACCTGAAAATGGTTAGTCACTTAGTCACCTGAAAATGGTTAAGTGTAGGGACTTTAAAGGGGAATTATTTGTTAAGAATTTAGTTTGTTTGGTCACTTAGTCACTTGAAAATGGTTAAGTGTAGGGACTTTAAAGGAGAATTATTTGTTTTGAATGTAGTTTGTTCGGTGACTTAGGTGGTTGAAAATGGTTAAGTGTAGGGACTTTAAAGGGGTATTATTTGTTTGAATGTGGTTTGTTCGGTGACTTAGGTGGTTGAACATGGTTAAGTGTAGGGACTTTAAAGGGAAATTATTTGTCAAGAATGTGGTTTGTTTGTTGACTTAGGTGGTTGAAAATGGTTAAGTGTAGGGACTTTAAATGAGAATTATTTATTTTGAATATGGTTTGTTCGGTGACTTAGGTGGTTGAAAATGGTTAGTTGAAAATGGTTAAGTGTAGGGACTTTAAAGGAAAATTATTTGTTTTGAATGTGGTTTGTTTGGTGAGTTAGGTGGTTGAAAATGGTTAAGTGTAGGGACTTTAAAGGGGAATTATTTGTCAAGAATGTGATTTGTTCGGTCACTTAGTCACTTGAAAATGGTTAAGTGTGGGGACTTTAAAGGGGAATTATTTGTTTTGAATGTGGTTTGTTCGGTGACTTAGGTGGTTGAAAATGGTTAAGTGTAGGGACTTTAAAGGGAAATTATTTGTCAAGAATGTGGTTTGTTCGGTCACTTAGTCACTTGAAAATGGTTAAGTGTGGGGACTTTAACGGGTATTTTGTTGTTTTGAATGCGATTTGTTAGGTCACTTAGTCACTTGAAAATGGTTAAGTGTAGGGACTTTAAAGGGGAATTATTTGGAAAGAATGTGGTTTGTTCGGTCACTTAGTCACTTGAAAATGGTTAAGTGTAGGGACTTTAAAGGGCAATTATTTGTTTTGAATGTGGTTTGTTCGGTGACTTAGGGAGTTGAAAATGGTTAAGTGTAGGGACTTTAAAGGGAAATTATTTGTCAAGAATGTGGTTTGTTCGGTCACTTAGTCACTTGAAAATGGTTAAGTGTAGGGACTTTAACGGTTATTTTATTGTTTTGAATGCTATTTGTTAGGTCACATAGTCACTTGAAAATGGTTAAGTGTAGGGACTTTAAAGGGGAATTATTTGTTTTGAATGCGATTTGTTAGGTCACTTAGTCTCTTTAAAATGGTTAAGTGTAGGGACTTTAAAGGGGAATTATTTGTTTTGAATATGGTTTGTTCGGTGACTTAGGTTGTTGAAAATGGTTAAGTGTAGGGACTTTAAAGAGGAATTATTTGTTTTGAATGTGGTTTGTTCGGTGACTTAGGTGGTTGAAAATGGTTAAGTGTAGGGACTTTAACGGGTATTTTATCATTTGAATGCGATTTTTCAGGTCACTTAGTCACATGAAAATGATTAAATGCAGGGGCTTTAAAGGGGAATTATTTGTTTTGAATATGATTTATTCGGTGACTTAGGTGGTTGAAAATGATTAAGTGTAGGGACTTTAAAGGAGAATTATTTATTTTGAATGTGGTTTGTTCGGTGACTTAGGTGGTTGAAAATGGTTAAGTATAGGGACTTTAAAGGGGAATTATTTGTCAAGAATGTGGTTTGTTCGGTCACCTAGTCACTTGAAAATGGTTAAGTGTAGGGACTTTAATGGGTATTTTGTTGTTTTGAATGTGATTTGTTAGGTCACTTAGTCACTTGAAAAAGGTTAAGTGTAGGGACTTTTAAGGGGAATTATTTGTTTTGAATGCGATTTGTTAGGTCACTTAGTCTCTTTAAAATGGTTATGTGTAGGGACTTTAAAGGGAAATTATTTGTCTTGAATGTGGTTTGTTCGATGACTTAGGTGGTTGAAAATAGTTAAGTGTAGGGACTTTAAAGAGAAATTATTTGTTTTGAATGTGGTTTGTTCGGTGACTTAGGTGGTTGAAAATGGTTAAGTGTAGGGACGTTAATGGGTATTTTATTGTTTTGAATGCGATTTGTTAGGTCACTTAGTCACTTGAAAATGATTAAGTGTAGGGACTTTAAAGGGGAATTATCTGTTTTGAATGTGGTTTGTTCGGTGACTTAGGTGGTTGAAAATGGTTAAGTGTAGGGACTTTAAAGGAAAATTATTTTTTTGAATGTGGTTTGTTCGGTGACGTAGGTGGTTGAAAATGGTTAAGTGTAGGGACTTTAAAGGGGAATTATTTGTCAAGAATGTGGTTTGTTCGGTGACTTAGGTGGTTGAAAATGGTTAAGTGTAGGGACGTTAATGGGTATTTTATTGTTTTAAATGCGATTTGTTAGGTCACTTAGTCACTTAAAAATGGTTATGTGTAGGGACTTTAAAGGGGAGTTATTTGTTTTGAATGTGATTCGTTAGGTCACTTAGTCACTTGAAAATGGTTAAGTGTAGGAACTAATTAATTGAATTTGATTGAATGCATAGATGGATACTGATTATAGCTGGATATATCGCCGGAACATTGATAATAGAATGGGTATTAGGGAGGAATTCGTCGAAGGTGTGAAAAGATTTGTTGATCATGCTAAGACACTTGAAGTTTGGACACATTTTCGGGTTATTCATTTTCCTTGTGTTAGATGTGATGGTATAAATCTTGTTGGTGAAGAGGATGTAAAGGAACATCTTTATAGAAAGGGGTTTCACGAAAACTTTTTAAGAGTGCATGATATTCATGGTGGTGTAGCGCAAAATAACTTTGTTGTTGGGGAAAGTTGTAGGTCTGAAGGGCATAGTGAATATCAAGATATTAGGATGACAGAAATGTTGCAGGATGCTTTTGAGATGCAACAGGGGGTTGACTTAAGGGAAAATGTTGAACATGTTCCTTATAGTGAAGCGGGTAATTTCTACAATGAATTGCATGCTGCTAGTCATTCTTTTTTTACGGGTGTTTGCACTCTCATTTTTCTATTGCTGTTAGATTATTAAGTATTTAATCTGACTGGAATATTGCGGAAGGAGGAATGAACTCAATTATAGATTTTATTAAAGAGTTAGTTGACCCTGACTTGGAGGTTCCTGATTCTTTCTATAAGGCAAAAATATTGGTATCAAAGTTAGGTCTATCCTCGGTTAGAATTGATTGTTGTGAAAATGGTTGCATGTTATACTTTAAGAGGGATGCTAACCTGGAGTTCTGTAAGTTTTTTCAGCACTCTCGATATAAATGTGGTTCTACTGGAAATAAAATTGATGTTAAGGCGATGCATTATTTACCTCTTATACCAAGGTTGAAGAGGTTGTATGCTTCAAACAGCTCAGCTCCTCATATGAGATGGCACAGTGAAAATAGAAGGCACACTGGTGTTATGTGTCATCCATCTGATGGAGAGTCTTGGAAGCATTTTGATGCAACTTATTCGGATTTTGCAGTTGAGCCATGACACATTCGATTGGGATTATGTGTGGATGGTTTCTCTCATTTTTCAGTTGGTGGTGCACCATATTCATGTTGGCCTGTATTTATCACTCCTTATAATCTTCCTCCTGAATTGTTGATGACTAGTCCCTATATATTTCTAAATTGTGTTATTCCTGGCCCGCGTAAAACAAAAAGCGGAATAGATGTCTATTTGCAACCTTTGATCGATGAACTTCAAATTTTATGGCATGAGGGGGTTGAAACTTGGGACATCTCTCTTAAGCAGAATTTTAATCTGCACACATATCTAATATGGACTGTTAATGATTTTTCTGCTTATGGAATGTTGTTTGGGTGGATGACAGCTGGAAAGCTGGCTTGTCCATACTGCATGGAAAAAACAAAATCTTTCACATTGAGATATGGTAGGAAAAATTCATGGTTTGATTGTTATCTTTGTTTCCTACCATCTGAGCATGAATTTAGGAAAATCAAGAATGCATTCAGGAGGAATAGAAGGGAATATGATGGTCCACCTCCTAGGCTGTCTGGTCGTGACATCTGAAAAATAGTTCAAGATTTGCCTAAAGCCAGCGAGGAACAATTGTACAGGCTTTATGGATATGGCATTTCGCATAACTGGACTAAGCAAAGTATATTTTGGGAGTTAGAATATTGACCAGATAATTTACTTAGACATAATGTTGAAGACATGCATACTGAGAAGAACTACTTTGACAACTTGTTCAACACAGTTATAGATGTCACCGGCAAAACAAAGGATAATCCTAAGGCCAGACTTGACTTACCAGAGTATTGCAACCGCAGAGAATTACACTTACAGAAAGGGCCCAACGACAATGTTCTAAAGCCAAAGGCTTGTTTTACATTCAAGTTAGACCAAAAACGACAAATATGTGAGTGGGTTCAAAGTTTGAAGATGCCCGATGGATATGCCTTAAATTTGGGAAAGAGGGTTGATATGACACAAGGAATCTTGCATGGAACGAAAAGCCATGATTGTAATATTTTAATGGAACAGTTACTTCCAATTGCTTTTATTGGTTTACCTGAAAACATATGGAAACCAATAGCAGAGATCAGTTTGTTCTTCAAAGACTTATGTGCCAGCACATTAAAAGAAGAAAATCTGGTGCGAATGTAAAGTAATATTATCGTTATCACCAACAAGCTGGAGAAGATTTTCCCACCAGCGTTCTTCGATGTGATGGAACATCTTTCCATTCACCTTGTGCACGAAGCTCAGCTAGGCGGTCCAATTCAGTCTAGGTGGATGTATCCATTCAAACAGTAAGCAATTGCAACATATTTAAATTCATAGATATCTTTTTTATATATAGTAAACGTCTAACCTTACGATTGTACAGGGAAATTGAAAAATTGAAAAGGGGGTCCAAAAAGAAACATAGGGTGGAAGACTCTATAGTTGAGGCATATCTTGTATGAGAAACTTCTCAATTTTGTTTATACTACTTTCGTGATGAAGTTGCTTGTTCAAGAAATTGTCCGAATCGTCATCAGGATGATGTGAATAAGCCTCATTTGCAACCGATATCAATTTTCAATTAATCTGGTTCTAAGGCTAAAAAGATCATACCTCGTCGGCTCACTCTCATGGAGCGCAAAACAGCAACTTTGTATGTCTTGCTTAATTGCCCAGAAATTGAGCCATTTCTGAAGTAAGGAGATTAAAATTTTAACATATCTTATTTGTTTACTCATTCAATTAAAGAAACTAATTGTGTTTCCCATGTTTGATGTTCAGTTCATTTAAGACTCAATTCTACGAAAATCAAGTGTATACATCCTTTGCAACATGGTTTAAAAATGAGGTTCGTATGTGTATTATTATTTCTACAAAGTTTAAACATTTACACATTCCTCAACTAAAATATATATATATATATATATATATATATGTAATACTTTTAGGTACACCATTCACCAAATGCAGCCGCATACAATTAGATTTTGAGAGATATTTCTTTGGGTCCAGTTGAAACTAATTCAATGTCACAATACACAGTGAATGGGTTTAATTTTTCCACTAAACAACACTCCAGAGCAAGGAAAACAAACAATAATGGTGTTTGAGTTAAGGGTGATGATGATGTTGATTACTTTGGCATCATACACGAGATCTTAGAACTGGAGTATGTTGGTTACCCAATAAAAAAAATTGTCCTCTTTCGATATAAGTGGTTTGATCCAAGTACAACAGGCACAAAAGTACATAAGGAACATAACATCATTGAAGTGAAGCATAATAGGTCGTATCCTATTTACGATCCATTTGTGCTAGCGCGAAATGCTAAACAAGTGTATTATGCTCCTTATCCATTGCGCAATGACAAGTCTGATTGGTGGACTGTAATCAAAACAAAGCCTATAGGATGGGTGGAAGTTGAGAATGTGTTGGAGACTGCGTATCAAAATGAAATGCAGATTAATCACCAGTTAGTGGACGTCTAATTAGTGGACGATTTAAATCACCCAGAAAATATATTAGAAAAAGTTAATATTGCAGAAGAAGCGACTGGGTGGGTAGGAAATGAGAAAACCTCCGAAGAGGGTGAATGATTTAGTGAAGAGTCTTCAAAAGAGGAGGATTAGTTGTATATGTTGTATTTATTATGTATTGATGTCTTTATGCTTTGTACTATATTTATAACTTTATGTTTCTTGTTTAAGATTGATATGTAATATACTTTTTAAGTTTGTTGTTTCCACTTTTTCATGATTTGTATAGTAGCTTTGAATTAGTTACTTAGAATGTTTTCTTATATATATATATATATATATATATATATATATATATATATTCATATTGTATGAACTAACTACTTGTTAATTTAACTTAATTTAGATGTCAGGCAGAGATGACAGAGGTAAGGGAAAAGTTGATACGATGAAACCAAAAAAGAAAAGACAACTTCCGTCTTATATCCGGCCGACCGATATTCATATATTTGAGGGTCGGTTAGCTGACATGCCAGCACGACCCTCATATTGTAGGTCATTCGAGGATTTCATACCTACTACTACACATGTGGGGCCACTACCTGGGTCTTCACCAACTCATCCGGCTCCTATGACCATGCCATCGCCAGTAGAGTACTTTCGGACTGCCGCTAGCCCCTCTAGGCATCGACCATCATCGATACCCTCCTGCAGCAGTCACGCAGCTACGCACTGTGATTCTACTGGATCTATTGGGTTTTTGGATCTTCAGCTGGGAGGCACTCCATATGGTTCTTCAGATCCGCCCACGCCAGTGTATCCACCATCAGTTACTAGGCCGCCAGGAGACTTAGATGATTCTGGGAGGATTTATCTTGTTACAGTTGCGAAAGGGTAAGATTTCTAAATATAATAACGTTACACATTTTTTCATTACTATATTATTATGCTCTATGAAATTACTGTTTGATCTTGTGTTGTAGGTTTAACCCGAATGCTGGACTTGGACATAGGGCGCGAATATGCATTGGTCGGCACTTCAACGACTTCTGGACCAACTGGTAAAAGGTACCAGAACTTGACAGGGATAGAATATTTGATGAATTTAAGGTAAGGATTTAACTTATTGACTTCTTATTGATACTTTGGTAAAACAAAACATTGATTATTATATTTTTGTTGTAGAAATTTTACTGGTGGAATGATAAAAATACATTTCTTATAAAGAAGAACTTTATGCAAAGATGTAGAGGCAGATTTAAAGATCTCTTGGATTATGCCCGACAAAACATGGTTAAACCTATGTGCATGCCTGAACCCGCATGGAATCAGTATCTTATATATTGGAATAATGATGAATTCAAATTGTTGAGTGAAAAGGGAAAGAAATCCTGGGCATCATCCAAGGGTGGCTCCCTACATACTGCGGGTGCCAGAAGTACTCTTGCTGTGATTCAAAAAATGGTATGTAACTTTACAGATTTAATTGTTTGTTTCTATTAAAATTTTATTATTATTTGAACATTGATAATTTTTTCATATGCAGGAAAAAGAACAGGGTAAGAAAATACCACATGATGTGATATACGTTGAGACTCATGTGAAGAAAAAAAAGAACCCGACTGATGAAGCTGTCTGGGTTGAAGCTCGTGCAAAAGCTGAACATGTAAGAAACAAATTCTGAATTTATGAATTTTTTTCTCAAAGTTGATATTATTCAGTTATAACTACTTTAATATTTTTTTACTTTTAGTATTAACTTTACTTTGAATATAGGACGAATATATGTTCCTTGTTGGAGCGTATCGTAGTAGTCAGCCACTTGAAAGTCAGGGTGACCCAATTCCCAAACATGTCGAGGTGGAGTTATGGACAAAATTTGTGGGTCCTGCAAATAGAGGCCATTTATCCAGATACCACAACGACTATTTTAGCGATAATGTTAGCTGTTCTTCCAGCCCTGTATACACGAGTTCTTCAGTTGATAGTGAGACAATTGAAAGAATACAAACTACAGTTTCTCAACTCACCCAACAACTTGCTGCACAGAATGAGAGGGAGAAGAAGAGGGCAAAGGCAACAACATCATGATTCAAGAAGTTGCAGCAACAGTTGAGCACTTTCATTCAGACTGTGGGGGTTATTCCTCCATGTCCTGGTGATGCAACTCGGGCTGCAAAGGGTCTAACCCCCTGGATGATTTCTTCACGGATGAGGATATGGACGACGAAGACGAAGACGAATCAGATGATGAGGTTTAGTTTTTTTTATGTGTGTTATACTTTGAATTTAGACATTTTGATGATTGAAACTGTTATTGTATTTTGATACTCAGTTTTCTTAGACGCTTTGTATGTATTGTTCTCTTTTCAAAGTCTTTATATTTGATTTTTTTTTGTTATTGCTGCTGTATGTATTTTATTTGATACTACAATGTTGTGTCGTTGCATGCTATAATTGGGTCTGAAATTTGATTTTTTTTTTTAAATTCACATAAATACCGACCACAAGTGGTCAGTTTTTCAAAATTTTCTTTTGAAAAAACCGACCACAAGTGGTCGGTTACTCCAATTTTTCTTTTGAAATAACCGACCACAAGTGATCGGTATTTTTTCCCCAAAATTATTTTTTCCTATCTTAATGAAATAATAATCAATTTTAAAAATATATATATTTTTTTTTTAAAATACCAACCACTTGTGGTTGGTTTTTAAAAAAGCTACCACAGGTTTTTCGATTACATTGTTTGGTCGGTTTTGTGGTCGATTTTTGGGTAATACCGACCACTAGTGGTCGGTTATTGGCGATCGGTTTTTCCTGTTTTTCTAGTAGTGACAAGTTTAACTTTGAGTTGTTTCCAAATATATAAATAAGTCGTTTTTTTCGTAACAGACTAATAAGGAAAGTGTCACACAAACACATAACATGATTTTTAGTTGAACATACGCTTCTTTTTCTGCATTCTATTACAAGATCTTCTTCTCAACCCATCAAGTTGTCTTTCCCACACATCCTTAGAGAAAACCATCTTCCTATTTTCCTTGAGACTTTCTCCACATCAATTCACTCTCAAAAGAATCCATCAAGCTCAACTCATAATCATAAATTTGACAGGAAATTGGATCAGAAAGAGTCTCATATGCCTTTCTCAACTCAATATCTTCTTATTGATTCTTCTTTATTTGAATCATCACAAATATCAGGATGATATTGAAGAGCTTTGCATCTATAAGCTTTTTTTATTTCTTCAAACCCTACATTTGTTGAATGTAGAGAAAGCACTTCATAGAATTTATTGCCTAATTTCTCCCTTTGCATAGTTGCCATGATTTTCAGATTGTTTTTTCCACCTTTTTTGTGGATAAATATTGGAAGAATATCCACCTTATAGTTATTCATCTTCAATGATATATCCATTGGTAGTGCGCCTGGAACGAAGAACGAGGAGTATGCTAAGACAGAAATTTGAAGGTCAGATCGAGTTGACTGGTATAAAATTTGTATGTCAAGCCCAATAAAAACTACAAACTATTACAACTAACGAGTTGTGACCTTATGAAGATTTTGTGAAGGAGGGTATGTAAATATGAAGATTTTGTGAAGATTTCGAACGCGAGGAGTATCAAAAGAGAGTTTTAAAGGTCAAATTTAGTTGATTGATAAAACTTGTATTTCAAGTCAATAGACTACAAAATAAAATGTACGAATGAGTTAAGTATTGTGGAGAATTTTTTAAGGAGACTTAGTAAATATGAATAAGAGGTGTGTTTGTGTTTGAACGAGGAGTATGAGAACAGAGTTTTAAAGATCAAATCGAGTTGATTGATAACCCTCGTCAAAAGTTTATATATCCAGGAGGGTTTGTAAATATGAATGATTAGTGTGTGTGTATGTTATGTGTGCAATATGTATATGATATGCATGCTTAAAGTATTGACTAATTAAGATTAATATATGATTTGTTCAATAAGCAGATTCTATAAAGGTAAATAACATAAATACCAACCCTTTTGAAACTAATTACACTCTCTCCCACTTTTTTTAATTACTTTACTCTCTCTTTATTAATATACATAACATAACCGACATATATATAGATTCTGTGTATATGTTGGGATTTTTGTAATATGTTTAGGGAGTAAGGCTTACGACAAAGTTCCCAGGGAAGTGCTTTGGAGATGCTTGGAGGTGAGTCGAGTCCCGATGGCTTATATCAGAGCGGTTAAAGATATGTATGATGGAGCGAAAACTCAGGTAAGGACGGCGGGAGGAGACTCAGAGCATTTCACTGTCTTGACAGGATTGCATCAGGGATCTACTCTTAGTCCTTTTTTGTTTGCTTCGGTGATGGATGTATTGACGCGGCGTATTCAAGGGGAGGTGCCTTGGTGTATGCTTTTTGCAGACGATGTAGATCTGATTGATGAGACCCGAAAGGGTGTGAATGACAAATTAGAGGTGTGGAGATAAACTCTTGAGTCTAAAGGGTTCAGGTTGAGCAGAAGCAAGACAGAGTATTTGGAATGCAAGTTTAATGACGTGAGGTTGGAGGACGAGGTGGTCGTGAAGCTGGAATCGCAGGAGGTATGTAAGAGGTATAGTTTCAAGTATCTCGGGTCCGTGATACAGGGTAACGGTGAGATTTACGAGGATGTCTCACACCGTATCGGGGCGGGATGGTTGAAGTGGAAGTTCGCGTCGGGGGTGTTGTGTGATAAGAAGGTGCCGCCCAAGCTTAAAGGCAAATTCTACAGGATGGTAGTCCGTCCGGCCATGTTGTATGGAGCGGAGTGTTGGCCAGTTAAGAACTCCCACATCCAAAAAATGAAGGTGGCGGAAATGCGGATGTTGCGCTGGATGTGTGGGATGACTCGAGGGGATAGAGTTAGGAATAAGACTATCAGAGAGAAGGTTGGTGTGGCTCCAGTGGAGTGCAAGATGCGGGAAGTCCGATTGAGTTGGTTTGGACACGTGAAGAGGAGGGACACGGATGCCCCGGTTCGTAGGTGTGAGAGGCTAGCGTTGGATGGTTTTAGGCGGGGGAGGGGGAGGCCGAAGAAGTACTGGGGTGAGGTGATTAGGCGGGATATGGAGCAGCTACAGCTCACCGAGGACATGACCCTAGATAGAAAGGTCTGGAGGGCGCGAATTAGGGCAGAAAACTAGGGCCAGTTTGGGGCGTTAGGGTAGGGAAGTTTTTGGTGGGGGTTTTATTCCTGTTATTCTTCCTATTCTTATTTTTATTCCTATTCCTATTCCTCTTTTTGTTATGCTTTCGGTTTTCCTTGTTTTATTACGAATCTGGGTGTTTTCCGATGTTTCCGATGTTTCCTACTACTTATGGGTGCCGTATTTACGTTATGAAATCCTGTTCTCTGTGTTACTTTATATTTGTGTGGTGTCTCGCGTCTTGAGCCGGGGGTCTATCGGAAACAACCTTTCTACTTCTTCAGAGGTAGAGGTATGGACTGCGTACATCTTACCCCCCCAAACCCCACTAGGTGGGAATACACTGGGTTTGTTGTTGTTGTTGTTGTTGGTTAGGGAGTAAGGATTTTTTGTAATATTGAAATATAAGTTGTGTATTTGTGTAATTTTTGAGTTTTTTAAAAAGAATAATTAGTGGATCTTTTCGGTAATTAAGAGCGGTCACATTTGATGGACGACGTTGACTAATAATTTGGCTTGAAGTTAACGTCTTTTTTGTTTTTTTATTTTACTTGATATACTATAGTATATTCTATTCTAATGTATGTTTAAGTGATTGAACTTGTCATATTTTTCTGTTGCTATTTCTTGACCTAATTTTGTACTAGTGTTTTAGTGTTTGTTTTGGTGACCTACTTGTATGAGTTGTATAATAATGGAGACAATATTTGTTTATATTTAATGGAAATCTGAAGTTAAATGGTTAAAGTTAAGTCATTATGGGATTGTTTGGTATAATACATTAGAATAAATAATACATCTATTATGTGTGGTGTTATTTAATACTTTGTTCAGTAGGAATTTTGAGCCTAGGTATAAGTAATACCTTTAAAATCATGATATTAGTAATACTTAGTTTTAATTCCATGAGATAAATGTATGTAAAGGCAAAAACCCTCAAATCCGTTTAAATCTTTTCTAAATCCATCTAGATTTTTAGGCATTTTTTTATTTTTTTTGTATTTATAAAACTTTTTGAAAAACAAAATACAATAAGCTAGAAATATAAAGTTAAACGAAATACATTTCTGAATTTTTTTCTTTTTCAAAAAGTTAAACGGATACAAAAAGATTTAAAACCAGTGACAATATTGCATTGGTTTAGTTTTAAATTGCTGCAATTTATTAAGGGGAAATGACAGAAACGACACTTCAAATTAAACTATTTCCACGAAAATGGTCATAAAATTTAAATTTCACTTTCTAGTCATTTAATTTGCTGGCTTGTTATATATCGTTTCTATACACTTTCTATACAGTTTCTATACATATCTTATACATATAAATATTTTATATGAAAATTATACAGTTTCGCTACATAATTTATACAATAATTGTACCTTTTTTTTTTTTTTGCACATTTTATACAACAATTATTTAATTTTTATACACTTTTTTTAAATATTTTTTTATATATATTTTGTACATATTTGATAGAGCTATACAATTTCTCTCTCTCTCTATATATATATATCTTATATAGATATATATTCTATATAACAATTTATCGTTTTTATATAATTACTTTTAACTATTATTTTTAAATAATAAAAAAAAAGTAGAATACTTTTCAGTTAGAAAATTTATAGCAAAAAAAATTAAAATATTTTTAAAAGGGTCGAATGACCCAAGTTGAAAACTGCATCAGTATCGTATATGGACTATATCAGTATTGTGCATGGACTGTATCTGAACTACATGAACCAAAATAACCAAAATTAGAAAATGGCGATAAAGTGAAAATACTTTATTGACTGGCCATTTTTTGGCAAAATCTCAAAATTGAAATATTTATTTTAAAAACTGCTATACAGTGTTATTTTTCCATTTATTAATAGCTGTAATTCCAGCAGAAATTCAAAAGATTGCTGCAATCCATGTAATAATACTTGCAATTTAAAAACATACTATCTCAAAAAAAAATAAAAAATTATTGATAATATTTCAATTTTTAAATTTCATAGATTTTCAATTTATAAAAATGACAATCTACCTCAAATAATTTAAGCGAGAGTATAATTTCTTTTTCATTTTTAAGAATGAATAATAAAGCTTTGCAAAGAAAATAAACAAAGTTATAGATGTGGAGAATATTTTTGTAAACACACAATATCTTTTTAGAAATATAGCAATGCATGGTATTCTTAATATATCAAACCAAACACTGGATAAGAAATAAGCTCATCACTACTAATTCCTATTAATCCCTACATTACTAATACATCTATTCAATATTATTCTTATACACACTTTCAAATGACCTCTTATAAGTTTCTTTGTTTATTAAGATTTAAATATTTATTTGATTTAAATAGATCTTAGTTATTAAGATTATTGAACAAAGTCTGAGCATCATTTGAAGGTATTTGTGTGTGGATAATTATTTCCAGTACTCTCTATACAATCCTCGGTCACCACCATCGATCGTGTCTGTAATCACAGCTACTACATAAAACCTCATGATTAATATCCACTATTGTTCCTATTCCATCCACCGCACATGATTATAATTATATATATTGCCATTGTCACCATCACTTCCGCCACCACTATTAGCAACACTACACCTTGTACCATCACAATTAGTATTGTAGCTACTATTAACACCATCCTTAATCACCGCACATTTTCCAGCAGCCGCCATCAGTATTATCAACTACAAACATAAACCAACTCTACAATTACATAATTTACAACCATTATCACTATCAATCGCTATCATTTTGTCAAGCTATTCAATACTAACCACCTACATTATTACAATGCAACTATCATCACCATTACAATTACTAGTCATGACCGGCACGAACCATCACCGCTTTCATCACTATAAATCATCTCAATCATTATTGTCAGACACAAATATTTTACCTTTTATTTATATTATATAATTATTTTATTTTATTAAAGATATATTCATCTTTTAATATTTAAATTTAAAATTTATTATATCTAAAAAAATAAATTATGCACATTCTAAATGTTGAAAAATAGGTCATTTTAACCATTTAGTGTTATATCAAGATGAAAACAATATCTCAATCATTAAATATGTATTGAAATTTAAATATCGTAATATTAATAAAAACGATTGGGCCTAACACTTTGTTTAGATGGTGATTTGTCATGATTTTATAATGTACGGTACTATATGGTATGGTCCAGTACGGTATTATATAATACAATATAATGTTTGGAGGGATTGTATCGTTCACTGTTGTTTAATAACAATTTTATTATTTGGTTTGATGGTATGGTACTATATCGTAACTGGTAAATTTACTAAGATGCCCTTAATTATTATAAATGTTAAATTTATTAATAATTGTTAATAAAATATTTTTTATGCTAATTTGTCACAAATTATGTCATGTAAATAAATTAAATTTTTTAATTCATATAAATTCTAACAAAATTAATACAAGAGTAGATCAAAAATGAAATCAGATTCATTTTTTATAGCAACAGATATTATTTCCTTTTATTATTTTGAAACGTGACCACCAACGGTAAGTACAAAGTTTGAATGCATTTTTTGTGTATGCTACGGGAGTATTCGATATGAAATGAAAAAAACTAGAAAAACAAATGATTTCTTACTTATTTTCTTGTGTTCGTTACGCAAATAGAAAAATATTTTCTAAATATATTTGTATATATTTAACACAAAACAATGAGAATGAATAGGCTAAAGGGGGTGGGGTAAGAAAAAATTACGAACTGTTTGTTAGAAAAATATTTAAGGGTGGGGTAGTGGAGTGGGGGATCAAAGATAGGGGTAGGGGTGGGGTAAGAAAAAAGTTTTGAATTTTTTAAAAATAAATTAAAAAATTATATTTTTTTGTGGGTGGATTTATTGGGGGGGGGGGGGGGGGGGGGGGGCTGGTAGGGGGTGGTGATGGGGTAAGAATTTTTTAAAACTTTTTTAAAAGTAAAAAATTTTATTCGGGAGAGGGGCTGGTAAGTGGGAGGGTGGGGGTGGGGTAAGAAATTTTTTTGATTTGTTTTAATTTTTTTTTAATTAGGGTGGGGAGTTTGGTAAGGGGTGGGATCGGAGTCAGGGTAGGGGGTGTGGTAAGAAAAAAGTTTTAAAAAAAAAATTTTAAAAAGAAAATTTAAATAATAATTTTTTTTGAACGGGATGGGGTGTGGGGAAGAGGAAAGGGTGGGAGGTGGTGTTAAACAATATAAGGTAAAGGATAAAATATGATTATATAATATTAAATAAGGATATAATTGAAAAAAAATAGGGAAAAGGGTCAAATTTACCCCCCTAGCCCTTGCTGTTAAGAAAGTTTTCGTTTGTACCTTTTGTCTAACCTTCATCTAACGGATCTAACGGAAAAACATAAATAACTTTTTTTAAAAAAAAGAAAATCATCATCAGTCGTCACTCAACCCTTATAAACTGAGTGCAAGAATGCGATAAAAAATAATAAAATTGTGTGGGGTAAGTGTGTAGATTCTAGTGCCATTACCAGGACAATTTTGAAGTCATTTCTTTTAACGTTCTCAACTAGCAAGTTTACAATCATTCCCACTTGTTAAAGCTGTTGTTTGAAGAAATTGAAGTCTGAGCAGAGGCGGATCTAGAATCTAAATGTTGTGGGTTCCTAATTTATAATTTTTACCACTAGACTAATAACACACTTTGTTTGTGGGTTCCCAACTTATAATTCTTATATAATTACTAGTTTTTTCAATATAAATTCAAGAACCGTACGAAAGTTATGGGTTCCCGGGAACCCACACGTAAAGCTGTGCATCCGCCCCTAAGTCTGAGTCTCTTATTATGTCTCGGATCTTTGTCTTGAAACTATGGGGTCGAACTTTCAGACTTTCTCTGCTCAACCCCGTATGGTAGCTTTTTTATCATGAACATTGATCCAGGTTATTTTTCTTTCGAAACTCCTAATTTTGTGATACTAACCTGTTTCTTCAACTGCTAAAAATTTATGTAGGTGGGGATGATTTCTCTCCTTGCTTTGACAGGATTGCTAGTCTTTATGGTTTTCTTTGTCGCGGCAACTGTGAACGCCATTGTGATCTCTCTTCTCATGTCGTTGCGGCTGCAGGCGGATTCTTGGCTCTTTTCTTTCCCTTACGGCTATTTATATTGGCGCACTATCAGTTGTTGTATTTGTCATTTCCACTACTACAACCATAGCAATTTTTGCTATGATTGTGGCTACAGGTATACACAAGGGAGTTTGTTTGCTGCTTCAGTTTGAGCATCTTATATTATTTTTCGCATGTTTTAGCTTTCACATTATGTTATTTACACGCAGTTTAAATTGTCAGTTTGTCTTTTACCATCCTAAGTGTGGCTTATCCTATTCTCACCGTGTCAAATAAATGATTAACCGAGATAACAAGAGTTGAAATAACCATCTATGTTGCATTTTAGTTTAAACGAGATTTCACTCTAAACATTATCATGAAACTGATATTTTGGGTAATCTGAGTAGGAGATTTTCCCCTTCTTTGTTTGGAGAAATCATGGAGGAAAGACATTTGAGGGTATTTTGATATGATTTTTTTTTTTTTAAAAGAGAGGTATTTATGCTTTTCCGTTAAATGAAGGTTAGACAAAGGGTACAAACGAAAGCTTTCTTAACAGTAAGGGAAAATCTAACCCAATAGTATGAAAAAGGATATATATAACCAATTTTCAAAAGTAGAGGGGTAAATTTGACCCTTTTTCCAAAAAATAAGCAAACCATGGGATACCATCAAATCAATGGTTCAATAAAGTGTGGATTTTCATGGTTACCAAATCATGAAATTAAACCATATCATGTCATACATTTTAAGAAACAATCAAAATAAACGTAATTTCCTTAGTAACTATACCATACCATAGAAAAACACCACCCAAACAATGTGTAAGTATCAGATACCGAATTAGATATTCTCTTAAAATATTAAAAATGGGTTGTCCAACCTAATTTGTTTTTTCAAGAAAGAGAGATGTTTTAAGGTTGTCTTTTCTCTTGTTTGGTTTGCTTAAAGAAGAATTAAAAAAAAAAAGGGAGGTAATTCAAGATTTCAAGCTAGTGTCAACCAATTCTATGTATACATATTCATTTCATGTTTTCACTACTAGAAAATCTGTAAGATATAATAGATACTCTTTGGATGTGTTTGATAGAGGAAAATAATTTTTAGAAAAGTAATTTTTTTTGTGTGTGTGTGATACACAAGTAAAAACTTTTTTTTTCTAAAAATATTTATATATATTTAATACAAAATTTAAAAAACGTAAAAAGTTTTTGGTGGGGCGGGGGTAGGTAGCCGTGGTAGGAAACTTTTTTGGGTGGAGGTGACAGTGGGATAAAGAGTGAGTGAGTGATTTTGGAGAGTGGTATGAGATGTTGCAATTTATTTTTTCTATTTTTATTAACGAAGTCATTTTTCTTATTTGAAAAAAGGAAAAAGGATCAAAGATGCCCCTCTACTTTCATAAATTGATTAGATTTGTCCTTAGTTAAACTAATGGGCCAAATATGTCCCCGCCGTTAATAAAGTATGCAAATGTACCCCTCTATTTAATGAATATCCACACGGGCTAACATTTGACTGAGATGGACTCCACGTGGCATGCCACATCAATACCACTTTTTTATTCTTTTTCCCTTTTCTTTTTGTTCTTTTTCCTTTCTTTTTCATAATTTCTCAAATCCAAGCAACAATTTTTCATTCGCTTCATTTAACTCAAGCTCCATTAATTTCTTTAGCTTATGATTCCCGAAGGAATTTCACCATTAAGACGATTCATTGACATCTCTAAATCAATTAGCTTCTTTAGTTTTTCAATTTCTTTCAAACTTTCCCCTTCAAACCCACAATTCGTTAAGTACAATCAATTTATTAAGCTTCAGAATCATCACTTTAAGAAATGGCGCTTGATCAAATTGATTATCACCAAGGTTAAGTACACCCATGAAGGTGTACACTGTGTCCATCTCTGCATTTACATTCAAACCATTAACAAATGCAACACCGGAGCTTGGCTTTCTTAGTGAGTTAATAACTCATATGGTCATTCAACTATGAAATTTTATCCAGAAAGTAACTTAACTTTGATCTTTACCTCAAAAGTCACTCAACTATAAATTTTTATCTCAGAAAGTCACTCAACTTTGATCTTTACTTCAAAAGTCTCTCAACTATCACATTTTTACTCAAAAAGTCACTCAACCTATTTATTTTTTTTTAAATAAAATTTGCTTATTGGAAATTTCTATTTAAAAAAAAAATCTAAAAAATATTTCTTTAATGACCGTTTTATCCTCGTACCCCTAAATTAATACTTCTTCCTCCTCTTTCTCATTTTTCTTCTCCTTCTCACTTTCTTCCCATAAGTTTTTCATAACTCTAACATTTACGGTATAATCTAGATATTAAGAATTATAATGATATAAAATAAAATTACTATTATATTTTATCTTTGCATTTTATTTTTTTGGGTCTTTGAAAAGGAAAAAAAGGAAAAACAATAGGAAAAAAGAAGAAAAAATAAACTAAACTAAAATATCGTGCACTTTTCTTTTTCTCCCTTTTAATACTTTATAATTTTATTTTATTTATCTTCTTTTGACCTCTTTATTTTTATTTTCTAAAGACAAAATAAAAATAAAATGCAAATATAAAATATGGTAGTAATTTCATTTGTACAATTTTAATTGTCAATTTCTAGATTATAATGTGTGGTTTATGAAAAACATTTATGGAAAGAAAGTGAAAAGTAGAAGAAAATTGAGAAAGAGGAGGGAGAAATATTAATTTAGGGGAATAAGGATATAACGATCATTAAAGGGATAATTTTTATTTTTTAGAATTTTATTTTTAAATAGAAATTTCACATAAACAAATTCTATTTTACAAAAATAATTAAATAGGTTGAGTTACTTTCTGAGCAAAAATGTGATAGTTGAATGACTTTTGAAGTAAAAGTCAAAGTTGAGTGACATTCTGAGATAAAAATCCATAGCTAAGTGACTTTTGAGATAAAAATCAAAATTGAGTAACTTTTTGAGATAAAAATTCATAGTTGAGTGACAATTTGAGTTATTAACTCCTTTCTTAGTTACTGCCAAATTTGATGATCTAAGTCTCTTGAACACAGAACCAAAGCTGGACACTCCTCCTAGTACAATGTCTAGCATTAGATGGTGACAACTCTAATTGCAGGTAAGGTTCTTGTTTCCTGATCAGTTAAAGGATTCAAGAACTTGTCAATGTGCTTAAAGAGAAGTAAATTGGAGTCGTTGATCATTTTTACTAGGCCAAAATGGCTGTGATATGATGTGCAAGTTTTTTCAAAGAAAAGCCCATGCTTTCTTTCTATAAACGGAAAAGGTTTAAAAATACCCCTGAACTATCTGAAATAGCTCAAAAATGTCCCTCGTTAGATTTTGGATTCAAAAATATCCCTCCGTTAAATATTTGGTTCAAAAATACCCATCCCTCTAACGGAATTCGAAAAAAGATCAAAGATACCCTGAACTATCTGAAATGGCTCAAAAATACCCCTCTGTTAAATATTTGGCTCAAAAATACCCCTCCCTTTAACGAAATTGCACCAAACATGCCACCTAGATAAAAAAAAACCTCGTGACTATGCCACATTACCATCCACATGTAAAATGTTAGTATTTTTTAATTATATGGCATTCCTTTCTTCTTTATTTTTATTTTTATTTTTTTGCAAAGCAGTGAAACGGAAAAACCAAAAAGCCAATACCAATCTTTTGCTAATTACTTCATTAGTATTTTAAAAGTTCTAGATTTCACTTTTTCATTAGTGTTTTAAAAGTTCTAAATTTCATCTTGTTATTGTCGTTTGGGATGAGGGACAACTTGATCTTGATCTGATGTTGACTGTCACACCCCTTTTTCGCCCGTAGGGTCGGGGTCGAAGGATTTTTCCAATTAAAGTGACGGTTTTGAATAGAGATTATTTTATTTACAGAGTCGCCACTTGGGATTGAGTTATGGTGTTCCAAGTCACCTTTTTGAATCCCTAATCAAAAGGAAATGACTCTTTGTATTGGTCTGCGAAAACAGAAAATCGGGTAAGGAATTCTATTAACCGAGGGGAAGGTGTGAGGCACCCCTCGAGTCTCGTGGTTCAAGCACGGTCGCTTTATTGACTTATCTTAACTTAAACTATTTTGATAACTTATGTTTATAGGCCTTAATTCGCTCATTTTTAATATCTAATATGTTTATATATATCTTATATTAAATAAATCAGTGAAGGTTAAATTTTAGAAAAATATTTTCGAAGGTGCATTATTGCATCTTTGAATTTTTAAATGTCTCAAAAAAATGCGTACGCCACATTCTTTATTGAGACGAATATTTTAACGTGCCTACCTAGCGTTAAAGAAGTTAATTCGTTATTTTTAAACTTGTAATAATTTTTATCTGTTTAAAATGCTACATACCTTTTAACAATAAAATTTGAACAAAATTCATTTAAAGTGATATATTAATCTAATTTATTTAAGATTTATTAATGACAATAATAATAATAATAATAATAATAATAATAATATTAATACAAAGTCACAAAAAACTGACCATATTATTTTTTAATCTATTTTCTAAAATTAGTGTCAGTGTATTTGTGTGATGTAATGTGTTTGCAGTGAGGTATGTGTGTTGTGTGCGTATGTGTAGTGTTGTGTATATATCTGTGAAGGTGTGTGAGAAGGAAACAAAATATGATGCCTGTGCAGGTGGATGAAAAATATTAGAAGAATCACTACCCTTTGTCATTCACTTTTTCTCATTCCCACATTTACTGTAAGAATAAATATTACTACTATCATTACTGGAGTAAACATCAATAATGGAACGATCCAATTCGTAATCACTAGTTAAAGATTTTTTTTTCCTTATAATCCATTAAAACAAACAAACAAATAAAAATCTTAATCCCACTAAAACAAAAATTAATCCAAAACAAAACAGTAAATGGGTATTTTTTAAGAAAAGCATTACATTTTTATTTATTCAGAAACTTTAATATCTATCATTAATAAAAACAAATCACCCAGATAAGTAAAAAAAATAAAATAACTCACAACGTAACAATGAAAATTAAATGCAATAAATAAAAAAAAAACCATCACATGTTAAACTATGAGATCCTTAACATTAACTTTAATTATATTCATAACGAAACTTACAAAAAAAAAAAGATTTGAATTAGAACCTGTGTGATGATTTTAATTAAACATAGATACAAGAACGTTATCCTCGAAAACTCAAACGAAAATTCAAAATTTGATCCACCACTCTTTCTTTTCTTCGTTTTCTTCTCCGTTTTTGCTTTTTTTTGTTTGTCTCTTTCTCTTTTTTTTTTTATTGGCCTTGTGTTTCTCCGTTTGTTCTGATGTTCAATATGTAGATAGAATACTGTGTAGATTGTACGTTGATTTAAAGTGGAAATGTTTCGATAGTTAAAAATGTTTCAATTGAAATCAAGTGTAGCCTTATCTGATTTGTAAAATCCTACTCAGTACTCCCTCTCTCTCATCGTTTCTTCATTTGAAAACTCTTGTACTGTATATATTTTCCCCAGATTTTTTCTTTTTTTTTTTAACTTACCCTGTTCATCTCTTCCTCCTAATCTATGTTCTTAACATCATACTTCTTTAACCACACCCCGGAATATTGTTACCTGACAACTAATACTCGTCCTATGTCTATTCTGCAGACTTGGCGGACTATCAAGGCCAGAATTCCTAGGAATTTACAGGTTAATCCATCGTTGTTATCAAGAAATTAAGAGGTTAACCATATAATATGGGTAAGGATTTTAGAGAGAAAATTTAATTTACATGGTATGCAGACATATGTAATTTAAAACATGGATATAGAAAACATAACAATAATATTTTTGTGGGGAAAAATATATAAGTAAGAACTTACATGAAGTAACTAGAGGAGAGGTTTCCCTTTCGGGAACCTCCTAAAGAGCTGATAGAAACCTTGAAGCTTTTATTAAAAAACAAGTTAACTGTTATAAAGTTTATACAAGGATAGCAAGGTTGGACCAGGTTTTTTGGAGAAGGGGTTTACACTTTTGAGATAAGATAGGTTGGAGTTGGGTGATTTCTACTCTACTTGGTTTCTGAAATTGCTTGCCTTTTATAGACAAATATTTCAGAAAGGAGTGGTTAAAAAATATACTACGTGGCCATCACAGAGTCGGCCGACACTTCTTGATAAGGATAAGAAAGAAAGTTTCAATAATGCAAGTCGGGTGCGCATTGGGCCCCATCGTCACATGCATTTGTTCGACTTCTTTTAAACTTATCCGGACGCGTGCTTCGTCAGTTTTTCTTTCTTTTCAGAAAGTAGTGATAAAGGAAGCACTTACAGGACATAAAGTGGGCATCCCCACTTGACATATATATTTACAAGACATAAAGTGGGCATCCCCACTTAGTCATATACCTATAGTACAATGTTTGTCTTCAAGTGTCCAAGTTGTGCAGGGCGATTGAATCAAAACTCATTCCTGAGTCATCATCCTCACACGGGTCCTGTGCATCTTGGAAATTAAAATTGTTGTCTTCTTCATTATCTTCGTCTGAATTATTGTCTTGCTCTGGAGTGACTTCATTTGAATTAATGAGCTGTTCTGGAACAACTCTGTCTGAATTACTGGGTTGTGCTATAGCTTGTTCATTTACGTATTTGTCTTGAGTCTGGCTACTGAAAAATTTATCTAACGTCTGTTTAATTATGGTTTCTATTGTCTGATTTTTTCTCTTGGCTATTAGAGTCTTTCTAAGCTTATTTTCTGATTTTGTTAGTTTAGTCTTTGATGAAGAACATCCTTCATCTTCACTTTTTGGCAAAGTGAAAGCCATCAACGGGTTTGGTTTGTCTTTACCGGCTACCGTTTGAACCGGACTAGCTGTACCCACATCCGGTACAGTGCATTTCTTAGCATTTAGAGGGAAATGCACACCCTTCTCATCCATTTTTTGAGGAGATGGAAAACTCTGTTCTGGCATAGTCTGTGTCTGAGCATTTGTCTTATTTGTAGAGTGCTGCTGTCTGAGTCTGATTTCTAGTATCTGAATCTGTTTAATTAATCTATTATTCTCCATGATAAGGGACTCCTTTTGAGTATTCAACGATTTGAAGTTCTCCGTCATGGAAGAGCAGTGGTCACAAAAAATTACTTTTCCAGTGTCTTTCTGTATATTGTACTGTGGAATCTGATCTGGGTTTTGTCTAAGGGAAGGAGAAATATAGTAATTTGGTCCTAAGTATCATCTGGCATGGTTTGTAGCTTCAGTAAAATCATTAAAACCTTTAAACAGAGGAGTTTTAATGCCTTGTATGGAGTCTAAAACTTCCAACCATGTTTGAAAAATACCATTGGTTTTGCCATGTATTACAACATAATATTTAAAACGAGGTTTATTTTTTTCTGACATATACTGGCATAAGGCGTTCATAGACGCCATAAAATGATTACGACTTTGTTTATTATATGAAATCCACAAATTATCTACTAAACATTTCTGGGTTCTATCTAAAACGTAATCTGGTCTAACTCTAAATGACATATTGCTTTCTGGAAATGCAACTAGGTTAAATGGTCCGAATTGAATTATTTTCAGTGTCTCTAAAGCGTCTAATGGTCTAAAATGTAAATTACCTAACATTGTCTGTTGGTACGCATCTGAAGAAGAGGCCACTCCCTTTCTTTTGTCAGCGGGAGGTTGTCTTGTTGGTCTCATTCTGAAAGCAAACAAGTAACATTAAGCTTATTTGTTAATTCCTAGTTGTAGTCTACTTAGTTGATCTGCCAATGCATTTTCTTTTCCTTTAATATGTTCAAATACTATGTTTTTGTAAACTGATATGGTGTCTGTAAAATTTAACCATCTTCTTCTGCTACTATTCTTATCATTAATTTTTTGATGAAATTTGACTATTGCTTCGCAATCTATTCTTACTAATATTTCTTCCTTATTTAGTATATATAGCTTAAAACTATTTAGGCCGTATATAATTGCAAGTACTTCTAAATCTATGGCGCTCATATTTCCTTTTTCTTTATAAGCACCGCTTTGGTATCCGCATATCTGCTCTTCATTTTTACTACTGTATTTATTGGGTCTTGCTTTTAAAATAGCTCCCCATCCTAGGTCACTACCATCTGTTTGAATGATTAAATAGTCAGATTCTAAGGGTATTTTTAGGTCTGGTATATTTTTTATTTTCTCCTTAATGTTTTGAACTAATTTAATATCTTCTATATTAAAATTCTTTTGTCCCTTACTACCCGTTTTAGCATATAATGGTCCAGCTATTTTTCCTAAATCTTTAATAAAATTTCTTGCGTAATTTACTAATCCTAAAAATTTTTGTAAATCCTTTGTTGTTTCTAGTTTTTCTGGCATATCTAGAACCTTTTTTGCTATATGGGGTTGCAATTTTATTTTACCATTACCTAGGGTTATTCCTAAAAAATTAATATAGGTTTTACATAACTCCATTTTTTTCTTGCATACTATTAGGCCATGTTTAATGAATAATCTAAATACTATTTGTAAATGCCCTAAATGTTCTTGCATAGTTTTGATAAATACCAAAATGTCATCTACATATACCAGTATGAAATGCTTATATTCTCCGAAAATATTATCCATTTTTCGTTGGAAAATGGGCGGAGCAGTCTTTAATCCGAAAGGCATGACTAACCATTCAAAATGTCCTCCCGGACATGTGAATGCAGTCCATTCGATGCTTTCTGGATGCATCTTGACCTGCCAATAACCGGATTTACAATCGAATTTACTGTAAATTTGTTTATTTTGGATTCTATTTATTAGTTCATTTTTGTCGGGTAGTCTGTATGCATCTGTCTTGGTATTATCGTTTAGTCTTTTGTAATTAATTACCATTCTAGCCTTTCCTCTTACTTGTTCACTATGATTCCTTACCATAAAGGCTGCTGATCTATGTCTAGATGTAGATCTTCTTATGACTCCTAATTTTAAAAGTTCCTTAATCTGTATATCAAATTCATTGGTGTCTTCATTATTTGCTTCTATAGGAGCTGTCTTGATTGTATATTCAGGATTAATTATGTCTAATTTACACATTAATTCATTGGCATCCCAATGAGCGAATGGTCTTTCCCCTATTATTTCCATTTCATCTAGTATAGATATTATATTATCCAAATCTTTTGGACTATTTATTATTCCTATTTTATCTATTCCTTTCCTGAAGTTGTAGAATTGGGTTTCTATACTTATTAATGTATATTCTTTTTCTATATTCTCGAGGCATTCTTGTCCTTCTGCGTTTAGCAACATATAGTTTTTAATTTCTTCCATGTTTTCTCTTGCCAGGTTGCTGCATGCGTTATTTTTACAGTCTTCACAGCAAGGTTCTGGAAATAATTCTCTTAATTTTCTTTTAGTGGTATTTAGGGTTCTATGTATCGTAGGTAAGATTTTCGTTTGTACTAGTGTATAAGTTAAATCCTTGAATAACATTATTCCGTCTCTTGTTAATAAGCATCCTCCTTTATCTTGTATACAAAATTTTAATCCTATAACAAAGTCTGATCCTATATTCAAATCCCTAGCTAATATTCGGTTTACTTTATAGACTGGGTTATAAAATTGATTGCAAGTATTTAAAAAACTTATCTGTGCATTTTCTATGTAATAACGATTAATATTTTGAGAGCCATCCATTTGAGTGGCGAGTATTGGTCTTTCTAGTATTTTTATTAAATGTTCTGGTACTATTTCTTTATTAATTAAACAGCTAGTACATCCTGGATCTATTAAGGCTAATGTTTCTATTTCTATATTTTGTATTTTGATTTTTACTAAGACTTTAATGGTAGAAAATTCTTTATCTTCATTACATATTAGAGTTATCTCACTATTCATAAGTTCTGCCTCTAATTTTTCTAAATGTACTGTTTCTTGTGTATCTGCTTCTTCCTTAGTCTTTCCTTTCTCTAGAGTAGTTAATCTCTGTTCTAAATCATTTAATCGAGTCTCGAGAGTAGAGACTCTTAAATTTAGGATTTGATTATTTGTATACTTCTGTCCATTACTTGTTTGTGATTCAACTTTTATTTTTAAGATATTTTCTATACAATTTATACAAGCTTCTAGATAACATTTCTTGCATTTTGCTCTATTTTCTTTACTTGGATACCAGCTACATATACTGCATCTATTACTATCTAAACCTTTATTTCTTTGGAAATCATGTTCACATTCTTGATTAACATTCATTAGATTATTTATTGTTAGGTTTTTTAAATCTAAATCATCTATTTCTTGGCCTAATTCATTAACTAAATTATCTTTTTCGGACTCGGAAGAGTCGGATTTTAAGTTATCTTTATTAGTTACATCAATACTGATTATAGAATAGATACTTTCCGTGTCTGACATATATTCATCGACATTTAATAATGTTTCTTGGAAATCTTCTATTAATTGCGAATTTCTTGTTCTATTATTGTTTCTTTTTGGGCATACATTAGCTAAATGATCTATGCTGCCACACGTATAACATTCTAATTTATTTTTATAATTTCTATCATTTCTATATTTTCTTACATGTCTATCTCTGTTTAGCCATGGTTTTTTAGCTTTTGATTTTCTTAGAAAGTATTGTTTTCTGCTATATGGTTTCTGATTATTTCATTTCTTATATTTCCTATGTTGTTTTTGATCATAATTCTGGGTTGTGTATATAACTGATTTACAAAAATTCATTTCATTTTTCTTTAATTGTTTCTGTATTTGTATGTTTGTACATTTTTCAGTTAAGATATCCATTATGTGTTGAGTTCTATGTCCTATTGTCCATTTAAAATTTGGATTTGCTGCCACTCCATCTCTTTTATACCATCTATCTTCTATTTCTCTTCCTAAGGCTCCGGGTAATTTATTAAATAGTTTTTTTACCTAAATCTTCATTGAAGGTATTTCCACTAACAGTACAATAGTAGAAATAATCTTGTAAGAACTTTTTTATGTATACCCAGTGTGAGATACTGAGTTGTTCTAACTTAATTAAGGCTTCCTTTTGTAAAGCTATTAATCCACTATTTGGATCTTTTCCGGTTAGTAACATATGTATTTTATTTGTAAAATTATAGGGATTTGGACCCATACTCAATAGTATTTGGAAGTCATGTGGACAGTTTGTCTTAAAACTCTCCCATGTAGCTTTGGCAGATTCTCCTAAGAAGGTTTCTAAGTATTTGTACATCGTTTCTACGTCCGTCTCTGTATAATGTCTTAGGTAATCAACCGCAACAATTCCTTTCCATAGGTCTATTACGGTATCCCACATTTGAGGGTCATGTGCTGCTATATTTAAAATTTTTCCTTTGCTACCTCCTTCTTGTAATTTAATTGGTTCTTCTATAGGCATTCTTCTTCCTGCTGGTTTTATGTATTCTCCTTTAATCTCTGTATCTTGATTTACCCTTATTGCTGGTCTCCTAGGTACATTGCCGGTACTATAATCTATTGGTTGTACATTTGGATTTGTCTGTTGAAAGGGACTAGCACTTGAAGAGCTAGCTGGTTCAAGCTCTGCTAATTCTTTGTAACTAATGGTAGAACTTAATATTGAGATTGTATCTTCTTCAATCTTATTATAGAAAGATTCATTACTCCTATATCCCAAATTATCCCTTCGTTTTAGGCAAATTTTGAAATGTTCTATACATTCGTCTATTTTCATGTCGTCTTTTTGGCATCCTTTACATTTAAAAGTTATGTTTTTATGTTCGTTTGCCAAGTTTTCTGCTTTTTCTATGGCTATGTCTACTTCATATCCTTCTTGTAAGACTTCTATATTCATAAATTCGCTCTCTGTTTCTATATTACTTTCTGTCTCATTATCGTCTAAATTTCTTTTTGTTGTATAATTATAGTCTGTAAATCTTACTGAGGTTTCTCCGTTACTTGTAGTGTATAGTAAGTGAGAGTCTGGTGTAAACGTTTTTGGTTTTGTAAATTTATTTAGATTCCATTCTAACCCTGCATATATTTCTGGGTCTATTTTTATTGGTTTAATAAGGCTTATTCCTTTGTTTCCCATTATCTCAACTACATCGTCTACTTTTAATCTAAATTTTGTGTTACTACTTAGAGTTAACTTACCTATAAAGCCTATGCACATTAGTAAATTATTTCCACTATTCATTTCCTCGTATCCTTTAGTTTGGATTCCTATTTTTATATTTCTTTCGAATTCTTTTAGATTCATTAAGAAGTCTGGACTAATATAAAAAATACCGCCATTATTGGTCATATCTACTTCTGTTAATCCTATTATGGATTTTTTAATATCTGACCATCTATCATCATAAATTGTTATCAATACTTTTGCTCCTAAGTTTTTTCTTGTTAATCCTTTTATTCCTATGACAATTAGTCCCATATGCATTAAAATCATTTTACTATTCTTTATGTGTTTTAATGAATTAGTATTTACTAAGTCTAATATTCTAAAATCTTCTCCTAAGGCTGATATTTGTTCTTCTCTATAATGTCTATATAATTGATTATCTGAAGAAAAATATCCTGCATTATATAATGTCTTAGGATTTAATAATTTTAACTGATGTTGTTGAAAAATTTGTAAGTCTTTATCTACATCTATTATTTCATTAAGCTCTTGATTTTGTTCTCTATTAGATTGTTTTCTACATATTCTAGATAATATATTATTATTTACTATCCTATTTTCTGAGAAACTGATTCTTTGTCTATCTTCTCCTTGTCCTTCGATGGTTCTGCGTCGATTTGATAAAAAGTCCATTTTTGTGGCTTTCTTAATATTTTCTTACGTTCGTTTTGAGGAGCTATTTCAATTTGCTTTAACTGATTTACAAGTTTCTCTATTTCTGAAATAGGATTTTGTTTTTCTTTAGTCTCTTTATCTTTTATTAAGATATCTATCTTTTTATGTAATTCAGGTAATTCTGGTTCCTTTGGTGTTGTAGCTATTTCTTTGTTTTTAATTAAACAATCTATTTTTCTATGCAAATCTATTAATAATTCTATTATAGTATTATTTTGTTTTAGCAAAGTTTTATCTGTTACACTTGAAGGTATATATCTAGATAATCCCTCTGGTTCACTATGAAGAATTCGTGCTTTTTCTAGTGCCTTTAGGTAATTTTATATCCTCTTCACTCATGAAAGAGAGATTTCTTCTAGTCTTTTTACTACTTCCTGTAGATCTTTAATTTCTCTAGTTATAGTGTCGACCTGTTGTACTAGCGTAGATATTAATTGGGTTTTTTTTAATTCTAACTCTTTCGGTTTTTCTATAAATGTCTTTATTAGTCTTTCGATTTCTATTTTTGTAGGTATTTGCTCTAAATTAAATTTATGGTTTAGATACTGGATTTTTCTGTCTATTTCTAGTTCTTGTGATTTTAAGTAATCTAAATTTTGTTCTATTTTTTCTAAGGTTTTCTTATGTTTATTTTGAGTAACCTCTATCTGTTCTAGAGTCTTTATTATACCGTTATCCTTTTCTTGCGTTTTCTCACTAGAGTTTATTAAAAGGTCTATTATTGTATTGTATTGTTTATCCTCGGAATGTAGGATATGTTCTCCTTGATTAAAATTACACCTTATAGTAGAATGATCTTTTAATATTCTATATTTCTTTGCTGGTTGAAAACTAAGATCTAGGTAATCTAATCTCTTTATTGAAGCTATATTTTTATCCTAAGTGATTTAGGCTAAGATATTGTTGACTTAGTTTAGTTTGATATCGTAACCTACTTTTTGACCAGGTTAAATCTACGTCGAGTTCTTCTATGGTTTCTATTAAATTAGATCGTTCATCAATTAAAAGTTTTTTGTACCGGTTTATTCCTATAGCAACTATTTCGTAATTTTCTGTTTTTCTATATTTTTTAATATCTACTTCTAACTTTTTTATTTCCTTATCTAGTTTTTCTAATCTTTTTATAGATTGATCTCGTATTTTAGTAATTTCTCGTTTATAAGTTACTTTCCTATAATATTGACGTTGTACTTCCCTAATGTAATGAATATATCTTATTGGCATCTACTATCCTAGTTGATAGGCTCGGTTTCTAATTCGTATTCTGATCCACTCTACTATTCTAGTACTATGTTCGAGGTCACTTTCGCACCCTTGTATTTCCCAATGTATAGTACTTGCTAGTTCAAAAGCTCGTCTAGATCTATTAATTCTTTGATTTTGTCTACAAGCTATTTTTAATCTTTCTAAACTTTCTTCTAAGTGGATTTTTCTATTTTTTATACCGCGAATTTTTTTTATATTCGTAATATAAGAAAAAATAGCTACTCCTTATGTCTTGGAAGGATCTATGTTGTTTCATATAAAATTTATAATTATTATTCTTTGCGAGTTATTAGGTAGTGTTCCCAAAACATTCTCGCTCTGATACCAAAGTGGAAATGTTTCGATAGTTAAAAATGATTCAACTGAAATCAAGTGTAGCCTTATCTGATTTGTAAAATCCTACTCAGTACTCCCTCTCTCTCATCGTTTCTTCATTTGAAAACTCTTGTACTGTATATATTTTCCCCAGATTTTTTCTTTTTTTTTTTAACTTACCCTGTTCATCTCTTCCTCCTAATCTATGTTCTTAACATCATACTTCTTTAACCACACCCCGGAATATTGTTACCTGACAACTAATACTCGTCCTATGTCTATTCTGCAGACTTGGCGGACTATCAAGGCCAGAATTCCTAGGAATTTACAGGTTAATCCATCGTTGTTATCAAGAAATTAAGAGGTTAACCATATAATATGGGTAAGGATTTTAGAGAGAAAATTTAATTTACATGGTATGTAGACATATGTAATTTAAAACATGGATATAGAAAACATAACAATAATATTTTTGTGGGGAAAAATATATAAGTAAGAACTTACATGAAGTAACTAGAGGAGAGGTTTCCCTTTCGGGAACCTCCTAAAGAGCTGATAGAAACCTTGAAGCTTTTATTAAAAAACAAGTTAACTGTTATAAAGTTTATACAAGGATAGCAAGGTTGGACCAGGTTTTTTGGATTTATTCAAAATAAAATAAGAATTGAAACAATATCGAATCGAATATAAATATTTAATATCGAAAAAATAAATGAAAATTCGAGGAGGATAAAAAATCACATGTCTACATTGACTCGGATGATGAGCTAGAATTTTAACTTTTAAGCTAGCAAATATTGATGTACTAATAATTGAGTTGAATTTACTACATGTAAATTCTTTTTTAAAAAAAATGAATTCCTTTTAACACTTATTTAATCATTCGAAATATATTCATTTTTCTAAATTCAATTTTGATGAATAATCTTATTATTTTTAGAACAAGTTTGAAAAGAAGAAAAATGATACTTAATATTGATAAATTATTATTTAATTAGGTCATTCATTAACTTTTTGAAGATGTGTGACACATTCAAAAATTCATTAATTTTATATTAGATGAGGTATTTATTAAATTATTTTAACATAAGTATTTTGAGTAAAAGCTAGCAAAGCCAAACACATCTTTTGAGTAACTAATTTGAAGTTTAGTTTCAAATTTGTTATTTTTACGAGTAAATCTTAATTTTAACTTTTATACTGGCCTAATAATTAATGGGTTTATCAGTTTAATAAGATTCTTTTGTTGGGTTTTACACTTTTAAACTTATTAACAGGAAAAAACTTATTTTTTAGATGATCAAAGGAATTTGATAATAACGATGTTACATTTAATAAATTTTTTCAAAAAAATTATTATGTAACCACCGTTTGTCTACTTTGATTAAAAATGAAAAAGCCGTGTAAATTTTATCTGTTTCACTGACGTTTTTAAATAAAAATAAAAATAAAAATAAAGAAGAAATGAATGTCATATAATTAAAAAATACTAACATTTTACATGTGGATGGTAATGTGTCATAGTCACGTAGTTTTTTTTTTTTTTTATCTAGGTGGCATGTTTGGTGGAATTTCGTTAAGGAGAGAGGTATTTTTGAACCAAATATTTAACAGAGGGGTATTTTTGAGTCATTTCAAATAGTTCAGGGGTATTTTTGATCCTTTTCCGAATTCTGTTAGAGGGAGGGGTATTTTTTATCCAAATATTTAACGGAGAGGTATTTTTGAGCCAAAAATCTAACGAGAGACATTTTAAAGTTATTTCAAATAGTTCAGGAATATTTTTGAGCCTTTTATCATTAGAAAAGCAGCAGGGAAGGGTTTCTCCCGGTAATAAATACACAATGAATAATAGTCACATGTTAAGTGCTCGTTTACTACTTAATTGGATTCCTTTTGAAATTTGCCCATCTGGCTCTCTTCCTATGAAAATAATCTCCTATGTTGTTGAGATCTTTGACCGAAAATTCCTTCAAAGTCCCTAGAATAGCTTGTTCAACTTGGCCAAAGGTATACTTGAAACCAAAAAAACTGTGAAGAAGAAAAGAAAAAAAAGAAAGGAGAAAAAAATAAAAATGTGCACTGATGTGGCATGCCACGTGAGTCTATCTCAGCTAAAGAAATAAAAAACATATTTCTTAAAATATTTTCCACCGTACTTAACACACCCTTGTGTATACATTTCTCTATCTCAACTTTTTTTAAATATATAATAGTAGAGATAATCTAACCAAGCTATATACTTGGAAAGATATTTCATGCGATACGTACTTGTCTCTCACCAATATAAGCATTCGTCTATTTTTAAAAATCACGTAGTAACATTTTTTGTTCCCATTTCAATTTGAACCCTAAAAATCTCTATCTCAATTTTAAATGACATTTTTCTTTCCAGTTTGGTTGTTTCAAAATGCTTGAACTAATTCTAATATAAATATTTTGTTTTTATACTAGTTGCTTTTTGATAAAACCAGAATAATTTTTTTCTTTTTAAACCTGTTGTTTAGTATCCGCATTAGTATTGGAGCCTCGATTAATTGAATTGCGCATTGTAGGGTTCATTTTGAGGTGACAATTGAATTGCGCATTGTGGGCTCATTTTGAGGTGGTGCTTGCAACAAAATTTTCTATATTAAAAATTGAACTTGAAATCTTTGATTAAGGATGAAACAGTTCTATCAATACATTATAACCCATTTCGGGAGGACAGAAGAAGTTAGAAAGATCTTCCATTGAGCATGAGGGCCTTAAAAAAATCAAATTGCACATATTAACGAATTTTGGCGAAGATTGCAATAATAAATTGTCCGTCACAATAGTTTTGTTTAATCGATCCATGAGAAAACCTAAGATTCATTGAACAATTTTCATTTCTTAGTTATTCCTTTTCTAAAATATTAAAAAAAGAATTAACTTTCTTTCTTCTCCTTTTTCTTTCCGTTTAATTGTTTTTAGTTTTTGTCCTTCCAATGAGTTGATTTTAAATTTTTATCCTTAAAAATTGAATCTATACCTAGAAAAATATAGTTCTTTAATGGCACATAACATGTGAAATATTTTAATAAGAAATTATAAATTTATGTCTTGCAAAAAACTACAAAAAACTGCTTCCTTTGCGGGGGTTATATTTACATATTGCGGAGGTTGATAACCCCCGCAATGTGATTGCACGGCGGTTTTCAAAATCTCCGCAATTACGAGTGTCGCAATCTGTTTACGACGGTTTTTCATTTACCGCCACAATCAGTTAGCGGCGGTTATATAACGGCGGTTTTGATCCCCACAATATGCAATATTTAACGGCGGTTTCGACCCCCACAATATGCAATATGTAACGGCGGTTTCGACCCCCACAATATGCAATATGTAACGGTGGTTTCGACCCCCACAATATGTAATATGTAACGGCGGTTTCGACCCCCACAATATGCAATATGTAATGGCAGTTTCGACTTCCACAATATGTAATATGTAACAACGGTTTCGACCCCCACAATATGTAATATGTAACGGCGATTTTGACCCCCATAACATGTAGCATTTAAAAATATAGTGGCGGTTAAAACCTCCACTGTATATTTTAAAAACTGCAAGGGTGAAGAACCCCACAATTCAGTTGATATTTTTTAAAAAGAAAAATTACACTGTTCATGATCAATATTTAAATTTGAATTTTATTTAATAAATTTAATATATATATCATTCACTGTTGGACCAAACAAAAATACATTTTAATAACAAAAATGAAAATATATTAGATCATAAAAACATACAACAAAACTATTGTCATTAGTATTAAAAACTAATGTAAACACAAAACACTTCTCCAACAGCGATTCGATAACATCATCATAATTACTAATACGATTACAAGTTTCAATGATTATCACTAGAATAACCATCACGAGATGATCTTCCATTCACATCCGAAAGAGGTCCAGTAGAGACATCAGTTGGCTACAAAAGTAAAAATAAAAACAGTAAGGTTTGTGATTACTAAATATTTTATAACAATACATTAACTTAATTTTCCTCAAATCAAAATTATTTACCGTAGAAGGAGTGAAAAATTCTGCAAACTGTTCAGGTATCGGGCCTTCTTTCATTATCATATATGCCTTGAAAGCGTTCATCATTAGATTGTGAGAATTCACCAGTTCTTTGTAGTTCTCTTGGCTATTCTTATGAGCATTTAATATTTGAGTGTAGTTTTCTTGGTAATTGGATGGACATGAATTGTTACTATTTGAAGAACTCATACCGTTAAAACGAGGACGTGTTTGTTTAAAGGATCTGCTAGGAACAGCTCCTAATCCCAAGCACCTTACCCTTCCAGAATGCTCTTTTCCTATCACCTTACCAACAACATCATTTGGAGAAACTTCAAACTCGCCCATGATACTTTGACTTACCGCGAGTTTAATTTTTTCTTAAACTATAGTAAAACACAAAAATTATAGTATAACTTAATCTAGCAGCGAACAATAAAAGAAAAAAGAAAAATTAAGGAAGAGATAGATGCTGCAACTTTCAAACTAAAAAGATATTTATTATTTCAAATGTACTGCCATATAATAACTTCAAGATCAGCTTTTTTCTTTTCAAAAGTACTGAAACTATACTGATAAACATACCAACATGAAACAACGAAACACAGCAGGATATTACAGTTCAACCAAAATTCCTTCTATATGTGGTCTGCATAATTTATAATTTTTTTCTTACATTCAATAATCTCCAATAGACAAAACAAAAACATATGTTGAAAACCAAATGAGAGACTAGCAGAGATGCTTTGCGGAGATATCACTTCCTTTAGTGGATATTTTTTCTTACATTCAAAATCATGCGTCTAATATTTCAGTTTGATTTATTAAGTGTATCATTGACAGTGACATCAAACATATACAAAAATAAAGAAAAGGTTAAGTCAGCTCTAATATTAAAGAGATTAAGCTAGAAAAAGGGATCAGAAAAAAATGAAATTTGAAAGAGTAATTGGAATCCTCCACTCTTTCTGTAACAATTTTGTAAAAATTAGAGTTTGTACTCCACATGTTGTAGTATTTAAAAACTTATCTTCTTCTAGTTTGTGCACTTTCTAATCTCATATGGATGAGTAATAACTCACCACTTTATTCAAAAAATGAGCCCTAGAATCAGGCATTTCATCAAGTCATTCTGTATTTATAAGTAACCAATCAATCTGTGAAGAAACTCTTTTAGTTTCTTCTTTGTCATTGTATGAAAAATTATATCCTGTATGTACTAATTCCTCTGGTTCACTTGTATTAATACAGTTCTAAAAGTCAACCACCTTTATCAAAGAGACAAGATTACCCTATTCTGTCAATACCATGCCAGACAAAGTATGTGTTAGTTGCTATCACGTGAACTGAAGGGTCACAATTTGAGAAGTCTTTCGCAGCTCTACATATCCCTTCACTTCACATAAAAGCAGTTGTAACTATACATATCCCTCCATTCCTTTTTAATATCAAATTTTTTAATATTTCCATGACCTTCATTTCTCCAACCCCCTCATGATCAGTATAATCTCGATACCAGTATTATGGTAGAAGAAGATTCCAACAAAGTAACTAGTACTTAGATTAAACGTAACAAGATTTTTTTACTATGTTTAAGTTTTGACATTACTACTTAGTAGATTAGTAAGATAAAACAAGAACAACAAGTTGTTAGGGAATCGAAATAGGCCTCACACGGCTTCAATAGACTTTGAATTTGTGTTTTGAACAAGAAAATGAGATGAATAACAAGGCAACAATGCTAGTGAATTGAAAAAGCCCCACATGGCTTCACTAGACTTTAGAGTCAACAACAAAATGTTAAAATGTTAAAAATTGCTCTATAGAGTACTTACACAAATCTCCTTTGCCGCTTTATTAACATATGATCCATCTTCTTTCTTATGAGTAGCAAGATAAAGTGTTGCTCGTCCAGGCTTCTTTCCAGCCTCAACCATCTACAAAGAATATTGACTTAACAAATTAAGGATAGTTTCATGTTCAATAAAGTAAACTAAAATATAGTGAACAATTATATTTCACCATTTTAGCTCTTCTTCTCGCGTTAGACTTAGAGCCACCAGTGTGTGAAATAGTTTGCTTCTTCCGATTTTTAGCATTTTGATTGCACATTTTCTAGAAAATAAATACTTAAATTCAGTATACAAATAATAAGTTTGGCTTCAAATGAAGGATTTAAGAAGATACCTTCGTTGTTTTGTCCAAACGATAATCAACATAAGAAGTCCATTGATCCTTTGAAATTCCTTTGGGAACATTAGCCATAAGTTCAGATCGGCTTAGAAGTGGGTCAAATATATTATCCCATAACTTTAGCCTCCTTGCACCCCACTTCTTTGAAATATAATTATAGACATACCGTCGTACAATTGACTCGGTTGTTTCAAAACAAAATCGGGGCTTTGAAAATAAAATATTGGTTAGATTATGTATAGCCATGTCAATATAAAGTATGTATACATAATATATCGATATACTTATAAATATGTAAAGTACCTTTATAATTTGACTAAAGCAATGGTTAAAGTATGACTCGGGTAAATCATTCCATTTGGCAAAGTCAATCGGAAAAATAGTGTTGTCAGTTGCTAAAATCCCACAAAAACCTACAAGAAGTCCTTGTGCTTCTCCAATTGGTGCAACGTCATCAAATTCAACGACAATACGTTCTTCAGATGATAAATTTAGTATGTCGCTAACCTTCACTTGTTTTGTTTTCACAACCCCATGTGAATCTTTACAAAAAAGGATACAGTTATGCTAAAAAGAAATAAGACGCCTATAAATTAGATGAAGTGTACGATCTTAATATGGTAATTCTGCTTGTCTCGCATTTCTATCAGAAGTAGATACAATACACGAGGTGTCAGATGTAAGAAAAACTCCACTATTTTGAGTTTTCAGTCCTTGTTCTCTGGACAAAGTCCGAAATTTGAATCCATTAATGTTATAAGCATTGAATCTTCTTGCACTTGGGCTTGGACCTCGTGCTAAGAACTCTAAATCAGTAGAGATCATTTCTGCTATATCTGAATTCATAATCTAAATAAATAAAATTATTGTCATTAAATATTATAAATTATAACAGAAAGTTATGAATATATAAAAATTCTAATACAATACACCCACTCTCTTTGGAAACCAATAAGCAAACTCCTTATTAACTCTCTTCTCTACCTCTGTTGTTGAAGGCCTTCGACCTCTTGAACTTCTCCTTATGTGATCCTTGAATTCACTACAAGTGTGTTATATCAATCAATTAATCACTTTGCTTTATAATTTTTGCCAATTATAAAATTAATTTAACCACTTACTCTTTAAATGGTTGCACTGCTGCACAATTAAGTAGCATATATCGATGAGCTTGAGTCTTCTCTAGGAGAGTCAAGCAAAATTTTGAGGATCCCCCAACAGGTTTACCTTGTCGAGGAAACATAGATGACCTGTTAGAAGCCTCATTATGACCTGTAGTGGATATAATCATATCATAACTTTTCGCTCGGGTATCAAATTTTTGCGAAATTGGTATCGTTGGAAAGCTAATTCAATTATATACAATTTGATAGGTCTTGGGATGAAAAATTCCATGTATATTAAGAGTTATACAAGTTTGAAGTAGACCCTTGTAGAATCGAAGGTCAACCTTTGGACGAATCAATTGATCTTAGTTCAACTTTGTTCTAGGTCATTGCTATGAACATTTTTCACCTCTAAACTACTCCATAGACTAGGATAATGATCATGAAACTTATATTCATATGATAATCACTTGGATTAGAGCTTAGACGCATAGAAACGATGGTTAAAATTCCAGCACGAAAATACGGGGTATTACATTATCTCTCCTTGGGAACATTTGTCCTCGAATGTGGATAATTAAGCTAAATCACAGAGGAATCTTAGTCTTTAAGCTATCTTGTACAACTGATATAAATTGAATCACTAAATCTCAAACATAATGAGCCACTGAACTAATCTGCAAGTGCATGAATTCTTATGAAAATAGCTATATGGCTAAGATAGAAACTAGAGTGTCAACTTATGAGTAACCATTACTTTACGCTGGATCTGATATCATTAGAAAAGGATAAGAGATTTATAAAATGAAAACTCGGGGTATTACAATATCTCTATCTTAGGATCGTTCGTCCCTGAATGATACTGATTCAGTTGAAATACTAAGAAAAGATCGAGATGATACACCAGATACTCACGAACTGAATTCATAATTTACTTGGACACTAATATATCACCTCTTGGAATGGACATATGCAAAAGACTGCGGATAGTAAGACTAGGTGGAAAAATTAAGAATCTATAGGAGCTTATCTTCTTGCTTGCTAAACTGGATTACATGCTATAAGGGCTGAATTATATTGACTGCCCATACTCATATGGAGTATTTCTTCAACACTTTTCTACGAAATTCTATTGACATTAGGGAGCAAAGAATTTTGCGAATGATCTGAACAAGACATTTGACTAAGGAATCACAACATTGATATAACTCTATAGTATGGAATATAAATATATAACTCATAAACTAGGATAGGATTGCTAGGCCGCACACAACGTAACTTCTTACTTTCAAGCTTAGCATCACTTCTCAAATGCTCTCTCAACTATACTATTCCCCTTAAATACGATACTCATTTGATTCAACTTATGATTCTTATATTGGCACTACGAAATCTTTCTACTAAGGTATAAACTAAACTAACTCCTCTCACCATGGTCAATCCTAACTCCAAATCACAAGGTACAACATGCCATACCACAATACTAGTCCAAACCACATGATTCAATATTCTATATCTTTTTAGAGTTCGCACCCTAAGTATAACACGCCTTACCGCTTTAATAACTAATTCAAAACTCTCACTATAGATCCACTAGTGCATATTGCATTCATCCACTTACACCCAACATGACATTCAAGCCTATAATTAAAAACACATATAACTTCAAGGAAAAAACCCATAAAGGTATACTTCACATGTTCTCTAAACCTTTATCAACAATAATTTTTCTTGTGCTATTCCTTAAGAACATATACACAAATTCTAACTAACCATGACATGTACCAAATATTTACCTCAATATTCCTTCATCCCTTAGACTTAGATAGAAAAACATAATTGATCTTTCTTAATGAAGGCCATCAACTCCCTCTCATCTAAACCATTGCTTATCCATTATCCTCGCCACTATCTTATCATAGGGAGAGGTTACTGAAGGACTAACACAGAAGGTCTTGAAGCACGAAAGACTACTATACATAACTTTAACACTTAACAAGACATGGATTCACTAAAGAGACCGAAACTGAGGACATACATTATATAATGCGAACTTCACTAGTATCATGAGTTCTATAACTGGTCATACTCTGAAACATGAGTAAAACGGTTACTTACTTACTAAAAGTTGAGAATGAACTTAAATACGCATGAAGTATATAAACATTGGCCCTTAGATAGCTGAAACAAGAGCTGGAAAAATAAGGAAGCATGCTGCGGAGCGTACGTCGCACGCTGTGGAGCACCAAAATGGAGTGTGTGCCACATGCTCTATTGCATACTACTAGGGGTGGATTAGAGCGTGTGTCACACGCTAATCGCACGATGCCACTGTTTTGAATTCCAAACATGCCCTAAACGAATTTAAAAAATTTCAAAACTTACCCAAGATGTACTATTGACTCCCTCGATAATGAATCAACGTGAAAATTAACTTTCGGAGGTTGGGAAGGTCGTAAATAAATTCTTCAAAGTTTGGGGGATTTAGAAAAGTCTAAGTCCCAACACTTAGCTGAATTTTTGTTTAAGTCTAAGACTCCTTTTGCCTCAATCTTACTTTACACTTATGGCCTTAGATAAAACAAGCATACAATGATCTTTCATCAACAACAAACATTTATTCATCACCACTAGAATCTGGAAGTCTAACTTGGTTACTCATTCTATCATCTCTCCCTTAGCTTTAAGCCATCACTCTAAGCCTAGGATATAGTCAGTACACATAAAACTAAATTTTACCCTGAAGGATTGTATCTTAACATGTAACATCTACTGCTAATACCTCCTTATGATATTCAACTCTTAGATTTTTGTATCCCCAAAAGTCATCATAGAACAACTTAAACACTCACCAGCTTAGATTCTAACACTTAACATAGATATCTCCAAACTCTTGCTGCACTACACTAACTTCCTTCATAATTTACAAATATCACATATCTAAACTTATGCTAGCATACCCAATATCATCAACCTATAACCCATAAATTATCTGACAGAACATCATATATTACACAACCTCATTCGTGCTTATCAATTCAAGGGTACTATTGGCCATACAACACTTAATAAAATATGAAAGTAATGCAACGTCATATACCCTTGGGCACACCTCTACCTCATACCTACAACTTCATACTTAATCCCAAATCAATAAACTTACATTCTTGGATTCGCTGTTTCAAGCCTATTGGCCCACCTCTATATAGCTAGCATCACTAACCAAGCAATCGTTATTTTCACCTTGATAATCATCTACTATTCAAACTTCGTATCTAGTTCTAACAATGATGAATATCACAACCTCATATACTATTCTCACTTGGAAACTATAAAATAAGACATAAAAAACACTAGTCTACTAAAGCCTCATAATAACAATAATTGATCAAGATCATATGGCCTATCTTATTATAATCCATTAACACATCCTCCTTCTACCCACCATCACTATTTACCCTTTTATACATCTAAATAACTATCATAGCACTATAAGTTTCAACTAAACTCTTTTTTGTTGTAACCTCAAGGAAGCATAGATTAACAACACTGAATAACCAAGTACTTTCATCAATAACCTATACTTTTCTAGCACAACGAATATCATCAATAACTCTTTTCATACTTCAAGCAAACAATAATTCACCTTAACTAATAACTCCCGCTCTACCTTCTACTAAACTAACACATAAGGACATATCACTTCATTACTAACTCGATCATATGCAAAAAGAAGATTCGGCTATACATACACTCAATAAATTATCCTTACCATCTTTCTTGTCACTACACCTCTAAACCCAAATTTTCAACCAACACAAGAACAACAAGATAAACAACAAGTTGCTAGTGAATCAAAATAGGTCTCACACGGCTTCACTAGACTTTGATTTTGTGTTTTGAACAAGAAAATGAGATAAATAACAAAACAACTATGCTAGTGAATCGAAAGAGCCCCACACGGCTTCACTGGACTTTTATTTTGTGTTTTGAACAAGAAAATTAAATGAATAACAAAGCAATTATGCTAGTGAATCGAACGAGCCCCACACGGCTTCACTAGACTTTGAGTTTCAAAAACACCATAAAACAAGATTACATATTATAAGATATAGAAACTTGACACACAATATTCAATGATTTAAGAATACACATCTTGCTCTGTCTTAACTAAATGACTCATAAGAATGAGGGTATAACTTTAAATTTGAGGGACTTATAACATACTAGAAGGCTCTTCTCAAGCCGCTTTGTGAGACTTTTGAAACTTCTTGCAAGTAAGTCTGAGAGAATTATCAGGGGAGGAAATTAGAACTTGCCGATAAGGTTACCTCAAGAACAGTACATAGATAGAAAAGTATAGATTATCATTATAGATTCTGAAGAGAAATCTAAAAGCATATCTGACTTGGGCTTAGTGCACGATTTACAAACATGATAAAGCACTTTAACCTTCGAAACTAAAAAGTACTGATGGTATACTTTCTAGCTCTCTTACAATCCTATAACTATCTATAGAGACTGTCTGAGGAAGTACTATCTGTAAAGATTTAAGCTCGACTGTTTCTAATATCATAAAAATAAGGCGGACATGGCCTAAATAGAGTAAGATAAGAATCTGTATAAGTTTCTTAGAGAACCTTTCTAAAGCATGATCTGATACTTGAAAGAAGGGGAACATTTCCTAAATGCCCTGTAGCCTCTCGAAGAAAAGTACAGACATCTCCATACCATTTTGCAAGACTCTACTAGACACGACTTCATAGACACCCTAGGACACTTGAACCTTGTGTTTTGATACCAAGTTTGTAATGCCCCGAAATCAGGTCCTAAGACGTCACACGGTGCTTAGGGTCACAAATGACCCAAGATAACCCTTTTACTGGCACAACTCATAAGCAACTAAATAAAATACTTAAATCTATATAAAATTAGCGAAAACATAAAACTTTTCTGAACTTGATCAATACAAATATGAACTTTACAAGATTACAACTCTACTTTTACAAAATAAAACTTAAACTGAATACATCAACTTCTACTGATTGTCTACGAAGCCTCTACTAGTACTAACTATAGGTAGCCGAGTCATGAATCCCAACTGTCCCAACTCAATATGACTGAAATAAGAAAATAAAGAACTGCTCAAACTGTCTATATGGCTCAAACCCTTGAATTAAAAGGATTCATCACCTGCTGACTGGAAGCTGCGAACTGACTGAATCTGAATATGCATACTAAGTCTTGTACCTACATTATGAGACAATGTAACACATAGACGTATATGTGGATTAGCACTTTGGGAATGTACTAAGTATATGGGGGTGCAGTGCAATAAGTAAACAATATCTCAATATCATCACAATTTATAAAATCATGCATGCTGACAATAATGACCCACATAGCTTGAGTAAAACTGGAATATAAATACTCATAAACCATGAATCATGATATATATAATATAAATCTCGGGAGTCATTACACTTAACTCAAAACTTGTACTCTCCTTTTATTCTCAAAACTTGTAAGTTAAAGAAATCTTTAAATAATACTGTCAAAACTCATACTCTTATCTTGATGAGAATAGCACTTCTTTAAAGCTCAAGGACTCAGAACTTTACAAACTTAAGACTTGGAAACTCTGGGGTTGGGAAACTTTAGAATTTTATGAACTTGGGAGTTTCTTCTAACCTACATAAACTATGTGAGCTTCATGGAGTCCAACATCTTACCTACGTCGGGGAGAGATGTTCTATCCTTGCCATCAGATAAAACCTTAACTTTAGTGATCACTGTCTTAACCCACTTGGGGTAAATCAGAAACCTACGGGGGCACATAGTTCTGGGGCATGAGACCTCGGAATCAAGTCCAACTCGGTGCTAAATACTACTCCCTTACTTAGCTCAGAACTTAAGAAAATTCACCTTAAAATATTTCATCAATATATGATGGGAGCCAAAATGCATCCCCTTTATCTCAAAATCAAAGATGTGGATTTCTTTCTTAACTTAGGATCAAAACTCACTTCTTTCTTGAAATCTTGATAGACTTATCATCAAAACTTTAAAGATCTCATAATAATGAAAATATGAACATACTTCTTTCAATTCTTTAAAAGTCATCAACAACTCATTCTCAAAACTCATAATTCAACAATAAGGCTCAACTCATAATAACAAGTCTTGGGAATACTTGAAAATATGATATTAATATAGGAATGTACAATTTATATCATGAACTCTCAATTTATATCATAATTAAACAAGATAATCATGCAATTCAAGACTTGAATAATTTTGTAATTTCATAAACTTGAAATATAAAAAAAAATATGAATTCATCTTGAAAATGCGAAATTCTTTAAGAAAAACTAAAACTTTTGGGCACAAGAACGAAAGGGTGTTCTTGTTCAAACCCTACATACCTTGAAATTAAAGCTTTGGATGAACTCTTAACTTCGGATTGCTATTCTTGAGATTAATTGGTGCTTTTCATAGCCCTCGAAACGGGGAATCCAAATCTTGAAAAATTATTAAAAACCTACAGTTGAATCGTGAGATATTTGGATTTTTAGGTTGAAACCCTAATGAATGTTCTTGGTGACTTTGAAAGAAAATAAACTTATTTTGGTGTTTTGGGAGTTTAATCCCGTGTTATAGCTGAATAGGGGTTGGAAAATACCACTTTTGCCCTTAAAAACGCGGAAACAAAACCTGAAAATAGTTAGTGTGCGACATAGCATGCGCCGCACGCTTATCGCATGGTGTTACTGCCTCAGCCATTAAAATGGCCATAACTTTTCGCTCGGGTATCGGATTTTTGTGAAATTGGTATCGTTGGAAAGCTAATTCAATTATATACAATTTGATAGGTCCTAGGATGAAAAATTCCATGTATATTAAGAGTTATACATGTTTGAAGTATACCCTTGTATAATCGAATGTCAAACTTTGGACGAATCAATTGATCTTAGCTCAACTTTTTTCTAGGTCATTGCTATGAACATTTTTCACCTCTAAACTACTCCATAGACTAGGATAATGATCATGAAACTTATATTCACATGAGAATCACTTGGATTAGAGCTTAGACGCGTAGATACGACGGTTAGAATTTCAGCACGAAAAGATGGGGTATTACAATATATATACGCATATTCAAATATTTATTACTATTAAAGTTAACTAAATAATAATTAAATCTAGTATACCTTGAACTCTTCAAACATGACTTGTCTATGGTCTTCTGGAATCTCTGACCAACTGTGCCAAGGTTGTGAAAAAAGTCTCCTAACACTCTCCCTTACTTTCTTATTAACTTCTTTTGATGCAGGATGCCACCTGTATAGAACAAAATAAATATGCAAGCATGAATATTTTATTAATAAAAAAATAAACTTACGAATAAAAAATAAATTTACGTAGATCCATCAGGCTTGATAAGACTCTACCAAGCCTGTCCTTATCTCCAGAAACTAGACCAATCAAATGTGCATTAGTATCATCTTCTACAGGTGGAGGTAGAGGTAGAGGTGGAGGTGGAGATAGGGGTGCAGATCCAGATACAGTAGCTGTCCTTATCTCTGGGAACTAGACCAATCAAATGTGACTCAATATCATTTGCTACAGGTGGAGGTGGAGGTGGAGGTGCAGATCCAGATACAGATGCTACTCACGGGAGTTCCCAAAGTTCACTAAATGGGGGAGTAGATTTCTGCGCATCGGAGTTAAAGCTGTCTCTCAGCCGCTATCCTGAGAGGTGGGGGGATGAATCGCGAGGGGATGGAGTACCAGATGATAATCTCGAAGTCCCTACATTTGTAGGAGGCCTGAAAGCATGTGAAGCATAAGAAGTACACATCTTTCGTTGCTTTTTGGGACCATGATAATCTACAGGATTATCAGTGCCAAATGGGACATAAGACCTCCCTGATGAAGAGGTATGCATCTGTGGCTGTGAAGAAAGTCGACCAGGAATATCATCATGATTTATAGGCATTCAAGATTTCTTTTTAGCAGTTGACTTCAAATTCTTATCAGGACTAGGCCGATCACCGCTACCACTAGATGTCATCTGGATGCAAGTTTACATTAACATATATAAAAATCAATTTGTATTCTACCAGTGATACTAGCATCCCATAAATATACTTTTTTATATAATAATGAGAGTTTATTGTTATGGAGTCATTAACAACCCTTTGAATATATGGAATTTACAACTCTCCACCATTTAAATGAAAACATATAGGTAGAGGTAATAACATAGACATCACAAAAGTATTTTGCAGTATGCAATCTTTTGATCATGGCATTGCATCAAGTTCAGAACTGAACCAGTTTCTGTGTGTTGTTTAGGCACACTTTCTTGTGTTCTTTTATCATTTTTGAACTGGTTTTTTTGGTACAGAACTGAGCCATTAACAATTACAGCAACTGAACCAGTCTTTTATCATTTTTAAACCAGAACTGAACCAGTGTTTTATCACTTTTGTCTTCTATAATAATAAATTACATATACGAAACTGGTGGACCTTGTGAGCTTTAATAGCTGCTGTCCAACATCTATAATATATTAAAAGTGTGAAAACTCTTAGAAAAATAATTTGAACTTTTTACCCTTTATTAAAAATTTTTGCAATAGAAAAAATCGCCATTTACTATTTATTTTCATTTAGTTATTATTTATGATAATAAAATATTTGTTTAGAACATGAATTCAAACTGGAATTGGAAAAGTTATTACGTGAAACTCTTTTTTTTTTTAAATTGGGGGCAGGGGATGGAGAATGGGGGAGGAGATTACAATGTGGGGAATCGAATCCTCACCAACAAGGTGGAAGTTCAGGTAACTAACCAACTAAGCTACTAAAATTCTCCTATTACGTGAAACTCCACTTTGAAATTGGATACTTTTTGAAAAATAAAGGATTTTCCATGTATTCTATATGGAAAGTCCATTGCAACGGCAATTCCAATTAAAAATTAAAGTTAAATTTTCACCGGATATTAAGTAAAAGTTTATTTTGAAAGTTTTTTTTAATTATATGAGAAAAATTCTAAATATATGGAAAGTAATATATATGCAACTTTTAAAAGTTTATTTTGAATTTTTTTTAATTATATGAGAAAAATTCTAAATATATGGAAAGTAATATATATGAAACTTTTTTCTTTTTATACAAAATCTAAAAATACAAAATTTCTTTGTTTACTCCTAAATATATGTGAAGTGAAACTCCTAATATATGACAACTTTTTCTTTATATAGGAATAAACTCTAAAAGGTTTTCGACTATAGGCTTCTTTGTCCTTTTTGGTTTCCTTCTTATGTCTTTTATTATGATTTTATGACATATATATAATCTATTATTTGTATTTGTGTGTCAATGTTAGAAAATTATGCACAATTGAAAGAATACTTCGTAATTGTTTGGGAGACGGGGGCGGGGAGGGGGTGATTGAAAGTTATAGAGTTGTCTAATTATTTGATTATCGGCTTGTTATTAAAAATTTGATGGTTATGTATTCTTTGATTTTAATATAATTTGTATGATTTTCTTGATCATGGCGCTTTATGCTTATTATTATTATTATTTTATTTTGTAAAATTTAACAATTGTTCGTCGATGTACGAAATTTGTTTGATATTCTCAACATAATCATCATGGAGAAGCAATTTTTTGGGGTAAACTACAAGGGAAAAAGAAGGTATGATACTCTTCTTTGTTTGCAAATTAGAATATGTATCTCCCACTATTTTGCTTTTTTTTTTTTTTTTTTTTTTTTTTTTTTAGTTTTGTGAAAGAAACCAACTGAGAATCTACTATAGCATAATTAGAAAATGCATGTAGAGGTTTTCATATTCGAACATGTGCACATAGGCAAGATGTATGGCACAGAGCTTTCTAAACAAAAATTATCTTACAATGTGTTATGTTGTTCGAACTCTTCAAAAATATAAACGGAGTGTACATGTCATATTCTCCAAAAGTAGTGTATTTGAAGAATCCAACACAATTGTAGCATCGAAGGTGATAAGTCCCGCAACTTAGACTCTATGAATACTATAACCTAAGAACTAATCTTGCATCAGGAATGTGGTTGAGGGAGAGAAAAGAGTGAGCGTTAGATAAGGACATGTCATAGTACACAGTAATCTTAACCCTGTGTGGGACTACTTTAATTTTTGCATTCATTATTTCCTAAAAATGTATCCCTTATGTTGGTTTTGTAATATTTTTATGTATTTATGTTATTAAAAACTTTTTTGGGTAATGAAATGTGTTACACTGACATATGTAACTTTACAAATGAATAGGCTTACCTTTGGTATAAAAGATCACAAACATAAACCTTGATCTGAATTATCAATTCGACCCAGCCCCTACTCTCAACTCAAAACCCAACCCTAACATAATTCTTAACTCGAGACTAAATCCTGGTTCCTGACTCAAGATTCGACTCTCGGAGCAAAAACTGACCTCGACTCTCCACTCTCCACTCCCAACTTCACCTCTTAGCACGAGACTCGAATCCTGACCCTGGACCCTACTCGACCTGATATCTGACTCGATATCCGATCTTGACTTCTAACTCTAAAGTAGGACCTAACATTGAATCTTAACAGATTATCTAACCTTGACTCCTGACCCAAGACTTGGGATCTGACCTCGACTCCCAACTCAAGAGCCACCCTGACTCTTGAATGGGGTTTGACCCTGAGTCTGGGTCAATAATTAGGACTTGGGGTTGGGGTTGGGGTCCAAGAGTTAGGTCCAAGGTCGAGGAGGTCAGAGTTAGAGTCAAAGGTCAGAAGTCTTGTCGAGATTGGAGACTAATTCCTATGTAGTGGTTGGTTCTCAAGCTTACGTCGAAAGTTATTCTCGAGTTGAGGTCGAGGTTAGTTTGGTCAAGTCTCGAGAGACTGTACTCAAGTGAAGTTTCAAAGTCGAGTCTCAAGTCCAGATTGGATCTTGGGTCCTATATCGGTTTGGGGCTGACACTCGAGAGTGATGTGTCAGGGTAGGGAGTTAGGTTAAGTCAAGAGTTGTCTCAGATTGAGAATTGAAAGTCACGGTTGGGATAAGTTTGATAATAATAGTTAGGTTACATGTGCTAAACACGTACACTAAACTAGTTAGCTCTAATAGTTGCTGTCATACATTAGCTACTGTCTAACAGTAGGACAGTCCAAGCAAGGAAAGGATTTTCAATGAACAACTAATGCACCGAAACACAACACCATAGCAGAACCGTGGCTGAATAAACCATTTATTAATCTTTGTTTCTCTTTTTAAATGGTTCAGATCTACAATTTAAAGATCTGACCTCAAATTCAAATACAAGATGAAAATACTAGGTGATTCTCTTTTCATTCTTTTAATCTTGACGGATAAAATTATCTAATAATACAGTTCGTATAGGTAGATAATATCCCATAAGCTATGTAAACACAACATAAATCTCAACACAGTAATATCATATAAACTGCTACCATATTTACACCGATAATGTACAACTTACTGGTGATTAAATTACAGTAACAAAACAAAAACTTCTTAAACTTCTTATATCTATAAGTTGCGCTCAGAAAGAAATTGACAAATACTGATTATGTCTTCCTTTTGTATACTCCACCAAGCATCAAAAGCCAACAATTCTTTTCAATAGTTTTCAGCCATGTACCAAATTATATCAGAAATTTCAATACTTGTACATGCACATCTGAGTTCTTGTAACATATATTTCTAGTCCTGATAAACAGTTCTTAGCAGCGCTGATCAAACTTACGACAAGCTAATAAGCTCAAAATGGACAAAGAAATCTCCAAAACAGCAAAGGTAAGAATTTTACATAATGCTAGAACTTACAGAATGCTTATATAGGGCTATCCCTCTGCGGTATCTTGTTATTACAGGACCTATGTGACTTGCAACACTTGAACTCCTAAATGAAAATGGTATGGCAATTAGTTCACCTAGTTTAACTTCTCTATTAAAGTTCTCTGGTTCTAACATTTTACAGAATATAAGAAAGTACCTACTTATACTTTAGCTTCATTGCACATTTTCACTTGACAGACCTGTTTAAACATGAAGCCAAGAAGATCAACTAATAATTAAGATTCCTCAAATATAGAACCATGAGACCGATACTTGATATCCAGAGCTTGACAGTTCACTCATTGAAATGGATATTCAATATCAGTTGAGACTCATGACTGCTTTAACGCCGCTCAGGCATTTTAAGAAACAATAATCTAAAAGAATTATTTCAAAATCAAAAACGAATTAACCAGAAACCCGTAGTAGTGATAGTCTGTTGCAAAAGGGTACTACTAGAACAAAACTAGGTAAAGAAATTGTATTCATTTCCGGGGCAACATCGAGTATAGATCAATCCATGCCAACAACTAACTATGAAAGAAAATGAAGTCACCCTTTTGGAAGTCACCCTTTTGTTGAAATGCATCGTAGCGCTACGATGCAAAACATACATCTAATAAAGAACGCAAGCAAGCTTAGGGATTCTGTAACACCCCAAAAATGAGTTTTGAGAAGTGACATGGTGCTCAAGACTATGAGTATCCTTAAGCTAACCCTGCAAGCCATCTACTAAATCTGAAACCCATAATAGGGAAGTATGGATATATAAAATCAAGCTAAAATGCGAAATTCTGTATGAGCTAAGCTGAAAATGTCTGAATATAATATCTGAAAATACTAACTCAAGAGTCTGATCAATCAATACTGAAAATCTGAAGTATATCTAGCAGTCTAACAAGTCTCTACTTCTAATGCTAGAGAGTCACTGGGACAAACCCCCAGCTGAATCGAACTGTTTGAAAATATTGAATCATCTTATACTAATAAGCTGAAAAACTGAATGACCAAGTCTCCGAATTATGAGGGACTCGCCAACGGTCGGGATGTAGATGGAGATGCTCGAAATCACTCACGCTGCTGGAACTGAGCACCTGAACCTACATTATGAGACAATGTAGCACATAGACGTATATGTGGATCAGTACTTCTGAATTTATTGAGTATATGGGGGTGAATGCACAAGTAAATCAATATCTCAATATTATTATAAATTTGTACAAGAATGCATGCTAAATGTAGATGACTCACATAAGCCGGAATATCTGAAAACTGAAAATCATAATCATGAATAGCAAAACATGTTGCATAGATCTAGTAAGTCATAACATTTAGTTTCTAAAAGCTGTACTTGTATTCTATCTTTAAATCATGTTGTCTAAATGTAGAAAGGACTCACTTTTATATCTGAAATCTGAAAACTGAAATCCGTAGCTAATGTCTTTTATAAAGCAACATCTGAGTAAAGCTGTGAGCCTTTACACTTAGTTCTAAAAGCTTTTTCTGTTATTCTTTTCTGTAAGTTGTAGGGAAATCCTTTTAAAAATAACTATTATGCAAGTCTTTACAGTTAGGGAGGTTCTTCTAATCGGCATACACTATGTGAGCTATCATAGTGTCGAATGTCTAGTTCCCTTATGGGAAAATCTCACATTGGGGAGAGGTGTCATACTCTTTCCAAGGAGTATAACCTAATCTAATTGATCACATCTATAACTATGATAGGCCACCTAAAGGCGATTGACCTGTTGGCGACCTAAAGACGATTGTGGAATTAGCTTTCCTTCCACTTCTTGATGGGATTATCTTAGCACTAGTTCGAGGGTAGAAAGACTGGAAATGGACTAGCTTAGCTTACAAGTAGGCGGGCTCTAACAGAAGTGCTAATGGCTGGCTTTACTTTTCTAACTTTACCCATATAGAAATGGAAATAATCTGATAATCTGAACCTACGTTGGCTCGTAGTTCTGGGGCATGCGAACATACCCAACTTGGTGCTAAATACTACTCCCTTTAATCTGTATTCTCATTCTGTCAGAAATCCACTTTTAAAAATAATATAAGGGATTACAATGGAAATCTCTTGTAAATCTGTTTACTGTAACTGTAGCTAAATCTGTAAAGTGAATTCCATATCTAAGCTGAGATCAAAAGATCAAATCTTTGTTCAAAATCTGAATATAACAAGTCATAGGATGCTTAAAAGTATAATCTTCTTGAAATAACACCATTCAAACTAGGGCTAACAAACCATGCATCTATTTCATGTCAAATTATCATAAAACTCATGTTAAGTAATGAAAATATTGATAATTCAAGTCTAAATCTGGAAATTATTGAAATACGCATGAAAATACATTAGTAGGCATGCAATTCAACGTCAAAATCACTTGAAATCTCATAATCTTGCAAGTAACAATATTGGGTATGAACCCTAATTCAAAACTTATGTAAGATTATCTTCAAAAACTAATTTTGGGCACAAGGATGAAAGAATTATCCTTGTTGAAAACCCCACGTACCTTAATTGATGAACAAAGGAAGAAACTTGGACTTTGTGTTCCTATTGGTGCCCTTGAAGATAGATTCTTGAAGCTCTTGAATTGAGAATCTTGAATTTTGAGTTTTCTTGGAGAAAGAATGGTGGAATTTGGATTTCTTGGGAATGAAGTTTTGATATTCTAGGGTTTCTTTGAGAGAAAGTTGATGAAAAATGAGCATATAATGGTTAGAATAGGATTAATTCAGTGTTATTCACGAATTGAGACTTGGAAAAAGACTAAACTACCCCTTTAAAAATCAACTTCGAAAAATTGGAAGGCGATTTTATCACTCGGCACGACGCGATGCCTATCACGGTGCCATATTGGAAAAAGAAAGAGTGTCATTTTGTACTATGGCGCGATGCGGTGAAATCGTGTTGGGCTACTGAAAAAGGGAGGAGCAGGAACTGGAACTTCACCATGACGCGAGCCAATCGCGGTGCTTCACTAGAATCGGACAATTGCGATTCTGCCTTTCACCACGATGCAGTGCCTGTGGAAATGGCCAACTATTTTAACTAAAATCGCCATAACTTCTCAACCGAGTATCGAATTGAGGCAAAATTCATATCGTTGGAAAATTGATCCAATTATCTACATATTAGAGGGTTTAAACCTAGAAAATTCTTCATGTATCAAGAGTAATTCATTTATGAAGCTAACCCTTGACATTCTAGGAGTTAAACTGAGCTAAGAAAAGTACGGGGTATTACAGATTCATCCTACCACATTTCAAAGAAAACATAATAGAAAATGCATAAAACACGACATAGAAGAAGCACTAAACAAAAGATTATCCAACTATACTCCATATCCATAACACGGTAGGACAGAATAGTACAATTTATATATATATATATATATATATATATATATATATATATATATATATATATATATATATATATATAATCTATATCCAGAGAAATGCAAGCTCACAATAATCAAAGAGAAGAGGAAAAGACATAACAAACATATCATGTCCAAACACAATACACTAAACCTGAAGCCAAATTACCTAGAACCGACAAAAAATTATTCTCAAAACACAATAATTAACAATATAAACTTAAACAACAACAAAATTAGCAAGAACCCCATTCTTAGTTACATCATTAGCATATAAAAAACTAACAAGCTAATCTATATTCTCTCAATCTTCCTCATCGCTTGTTACATTTCCATTATTCTCCCATTTTTCCTCATCCGTTGTTTCATTTTCATGGTCCCATTCGTCCTCCCAGAATGATTTATTTGCCTTGTCTATTTCTTCCACAATATTTGCGATGTCAATGATCTCATCATCAGAAACTTCTTCTAATATGTGTTGAGGATGTTTGAGATTATTTTCCAACTCATCATCTACTATTTGATCAACAACTGCGACTTCGTTCTGGTATGCCATATCTGACACATTCTCAATCTTAATTCTCCCCACAAGCTTAGTCTTTATAACCACCCACCAATTGGCTTTATCTCTGCGCAATGGATATTTAGCATAATATACATTTTGTGCAATGATAAAGGGATCATAGCGATTATATTGCCTCGTGTGCTTAACTTCAATTATATTATGTTGTTATTCACCCTGGTACCTCTATGTGATGGATCAAACTACTTGCACCAAAATAGAATTATCTGTTTTTTTGGCCAACCAGGGTACCTAACTTCTAATACCTCTTGTATGACACCAAAATATTCAACGATTTGACCATTACCTTCGACATCACCTTCAACACACACTCCACTATTATTAGTTTTCTTATACTTAGAAACTTTCTCAGTTTGAAACTTGAAACCGTTCACACAATATTTATTCATTGTCCAAATTTGAGTTGCAGGACCAAATATAATATCTCTCACCAATGGCAAATGTTCGACGGTACTATGTTCATCCAAAACCTACATATCGTTAAATCAAAATATAAATTTTATTAAATGACCTATATATAATTTTAGTAAATGCATATATGATCTTTCATACTTACATATTCTTCCAGTCAATCAGAAAACCTCGTATATATGACATCATTACCCCAATTTCCAATAAATAAATTGTCAAGTGTACATCATTAAGATTTTTTAATTAGTGAAGTGTCCTTAACAAATTAATATAATTCGATAACATCATTAACACTTACTCAAGATATGGTTGAATCTCTGGAAAATTGAGCAAAACATGTGTCATAATAGATTTTCTTTTCATACCAGTGAGGGCTCACGTACAATAACTTTTAGACCCTTTACCCGAATTGGTAAAAATTGATATAGGTGGAAACATAGGGTCATCATCACCTTCATCATTACGATTGGACCTATTTCTCTTACATGGAACTTCATCCCCAAAGTAGTAAGAACAAAAATAAACAGTTTTTTTGCAAGATAAGATTCACCAACCGATTCTTCAATCTTTCCCCTTTGCTTAATAGTTTGTTTGCATAATTTTATCTTAGGTAGATAAAAGTATTTTTCTTAAGAAAATGATGGAAATAATTTAAAAAAATTTACCTCTCTTCTGGATACATCCACCTCATTTAAACTGGGCCTCCAAGTCATGCCTCTTCTACGAGGTTAATTGGAAAATGCTCCATCACATCAAAAAAGCCACGTGGAAAGATCTTCTCCAACTTAGTAGTGATGACAGGAATATTCTGCTCCATTCTGTCCAAGCTACACTCCAACAACTTTCCCGAGCACAAATCTTTGAAGAACAAACTCATCTCTATGATTGGTTTCCATATCCTCTCAAGAAGGTGGCTAAATACGTTAGGAATCAAGGTTTCCATAAAAACGTGACAATCATGGCTTTTTATACCAATCAACTTCCCTTCTTCCATATCCACTCGCTTTCCTAAATTCGAAGCATAGCCCTCGGGAATCCTCAAATTCTTAACCCACTCATATATTTCCCGTTTCTCATCTAATGTGAATGAAAAACTGGCCTTGGGCTTAAACAATTTACCATTTTTTTTCCTTCAACCACAATTCCTTTCTCTTGCAATACTCTGTAATATCCATTCTAACTTTTGAATTATCTTTTGTCTTTCCCTTAACATCCATGACTGTGTTGAATAAATTATCAAAATAATTTTTCTCAATGTGCATCGAATCAAGAGTATGCCTTAGTTTATTGCCCCCCAATACGGCAACTCCCAAAATATGCTTTGTTTGGTCCAATTATGTTCAACACCATATCCAGGAAGTCTAAAAGGTGGACCATTTGTAACTTTAGGCAAATTACAAACTCTATCCCAAATCTAATGTCCTGACAGTAATGAAGGTGGCAGATCATTCTCAATCTTATTCTTTTTAAGGCATTTTTCATCCTTCTAAACTCGTGGTCCATTGGTAAGAACTGGTGGTGACAATCAAACCAACAATTTTTTTGACCATACTTTAAAGTGAATGATTTACTATTTTCCATGCAATATGGGCAAGCTAACATTCTAGCAGTCATCCAACCAGACAACATCCCATACGCAGGAAAATCGCTAATACAACAACAAGAAAAAGCCTAGTGTATTCCCACACAATGGGGTCTGGGGAGGGTAAAATGTATGCAGTCTATACCGCTACCTCCAAAGAAGTAGAGAGGCTATTTTCGGTAGACCCCCGACTCAAGATAAAGAATAGTAAACAAAGTCGTAATGAAATGTGAAGCAGGATGGGTGGCTTAACAAGAGTAAAGAATATTAAATAGTAAAATAGAACTCAGAGCAATACGAAATAGGGGAACTAAGAGGCATAAGCAATAAGAAATAAGAAATAGGACACCCGCCTAGTAATAACCTCCACTCACAGACCAAAGCCACCCACCACAACCAAACTCTCCTAGAAAATGGCTCCTACCTATTGGCACAGTCCTACGATTACTAACCCAGCTAAATAGGGACTCTTTCCTAACTACTTGCTACAACCCACACATTCACCCTAGCGTTCTACCCTTATCCACGACCTCCACACCTTCCTATCTAGGGTCATGTCCTTGGCAAGCTGAAGCTGCTCCATGTCATGTCTAATTACTTCCCTCCAATATTTCTTCAGCTTGCCTCTACTCCTCCTGAAGCCATCCAAAGCTAGTCTCTCATACCTACGAACAGGGGCATCGAGATGCAAAACTACCCAAAGTACAGAATCCTCCTCATCACATGCCCAAACTATCTCAGCCTTTCATCCCGTATCTTAGCCTTTCATCCCGTATCTTGTCCTCCACCGAAGCCACTCCCACCTTCTCCCGAATAATCTCATTTCTAACTCTATCCCCTCTAGTAAGCCCACATATCCAGTGCAACATTCTCATTTCCTCCACTTTCAATTTTTGAATATGGGAGTTCTTGATAGGCCAACACTCCGCTTTATACAACATGGCTGGACAGACTGTCACTCTATAGAATTTGCCTTCAAGCTTAAGGTGATCTATAGAATTTGCCTTTAAGATTAAGGGGCACCTTCCTACCACACAACACTCTTGAGGTGAGCCTTCACTTTATCTAGCCTGCTCCAATACGGTTAGCGACATCCTTAATAATCTCTTCATTCCCCTGAATCATAGACCATCTCTTACAAACATCTTGGGAATCCAACCTCACCACCACTTCGTCCTCCTACCTCAAGTCACTAAATTTGCAAGGAGAATCGCTAATAGTCCACATAAAATTTGTACGCATAAAAAAATTCTGCTTAGTTGATATATCATATGTCACTACACCTTCATGCCATAATTATAGTAATTCATCTATCAATGGGTAGAGATATACATCGACCAAACTTTTTGGATTGCGGGGACCTGGAATAATACAACTTAGAAATATGTAGGGACTTGTCATGCACATTTCAGGTGAGAGATTACATGGAGTAATAAATACAGGCCAACAAAAATAAGGTGTGCTAGAATTAAAAAAAGGTATGAAACCATCTGCACACAACCCCAATCTAACATTTCTTGGTTCATTAGAAAAATCACGATAAGTTCCATCGAAATGCTTCCAAGCTTATCCATCTGATGGATGTGAGAAGACACCTAGTGACCTTCTATTTTCATGGTGCCATTTTATGTGTGAGGCAGAATTCATCGAAGCATATAACCTCTTTAGCCTAGGTATAAGAGGTAAATAGTGTATTGCCTTAATAGAAACCATCTTTCCACCAGGAATCCGCTTATAATGAGCATGTCCACAAAACTTACAATTTTCTAATTCAGCATCGTTCTTATAGAACAACATACAACCATTTATACAATAATGGATTCTAGTATATGACAATCCCAACTTGGAAATCAATTTCTTTGCTTGATAAAAATTCTGAGGTATGTTCAACTCTGGATTTACTAGTTCACCCAAAAAACCAACTATAGAGTCCATAGCAGCTTGAGCAACATTCCAATCAAATTTGATACTCATTAATTTAACTGCAACAGATAAAGTAGAATGCAGACTCCCGTCACATAGTGGGTGACTAGCCTCTTCTAATTGTTGATAGAAACCTCTTGCTTCTTCATTGGGATCTTCTTCTAAATTCTATTCGGGTTCCATCCCATCCCCAATTTCAAAAGCATCATTGACCATTTCATGAGTTCTATCATCATGTTGTACCCTATCATGTTGCATCCTATGTTAAACTCTAACATGTTGAATCCTAGCATGTCGACCATGTACAAGCATGTCATATTCATCCACATGCAATGAATTATAAAATATACCATTCAACCTATCTCTCTCTCTGTGATCGACCCATACAAAGTATCTTGGCTTGAATCCATTACGATAGAGATGAGTCATAACTATATCTGGTTGAAAAAACTTCAAGCACCTACATGAACTACAAGGACACCTAAGCACTCCTTTTTTTTTTTTATATAGATCGAGTGACATAACATGATCAATAAAACCTCTGATACCATTAAGATATGGGGGTTTTAAACCACCAACTTTTTCATAATCCATATCATATATCCACAAACGATACGATGATCCATCTACAAAAATATAGATATTCAATAATATGCAAGTTTACATTAAAACATATAAAAATGAAGTCATTAGTTCACATTTCAAGTGACTACACTTAAATCGTGTTCAAGTAGCTACACTTAACCATTTTCAAGTCACAAGGTCACAATTTCAAGTATCTACACTTAAGCATTTTCAAGTCATTAACTTCACAATTCAAGTAGCTACACTTAATCATTTTCAAGTCACAAGTTCACAATTTCAAGTGACTACACTTAACCATTTTCAAGTCACAAGTTCATAATTTCAAGTAACTACACTTAAGCATTTTCAAGTCATTAACTTCACAATTCAAGTAACTACACTTAACAATTTTCAAGTCATAAGTTCTCAATCTCAAGTAACTACACTTAACCATTTTCAAGTCATTAATTTCACATTTCAAGTAGCTACACTTAACCATTTTCAAGTCACAAGTTCACAATTTCAAGTAATCATTTAACCATTTTCAAGTCACAAGTTCACAATTTCCAGTAACTACAACACAATCATTTTCAAATCATAACTTCACATTTCAAGAGACTACACTTAACCATTTTCAAGTCACAAGTTCACAATTTCAAGTACCCATTTAACTAATCATTTTCAAGTCACAAGTTCATAATTTCAAGTAACTACACTTAATAATTTTCAAATCATAACGTCACATTTCAAGTGACTACGTGTAACCATTTTCTAATCACTAGTTCACATTCTCAATTGTAATATAAGTCAGGTAATTCAATAAATTTAATAAAGCTAATAAGTAAAGGCGTCGCATGTCCCTCTCACATCATATAATCATCACAAAACCTATGGCTTTAAAAGCCATCTACAACAAATAATCCCACCATTACATTACATATAAAGCCTTCACTATAAAAAAATAAAGAGAAATAAACTTACCTTTGTTTGACCTAATTTGAAGAGAAAGAGGCAAGCGATTGTTGAAAAATAGCAACCAACCTTTTTTTTCAAGAAATAGCAACCCAACCTGTTCATAATGAAAATATTATATCACAAATAAAGTAAAAGGTTAGCATCAACATTATATCACTTGATGCTGACCACTTAACAAATGAAGCAATATACTAGTTAAACAAACATTTTCTTATGAGTGAAACACTAAGGGAATGTGTAAGAAGTTAAAAAAAGCAGCACACATTCACTGTTTAGGTTGAACTTTGGGAATTGATATAACTTGTCAACTGTAAAATCATAATATAGGCTAAATAGCTAAGTTGCTTTGTTGCTAGAATGAAATTAAGTCAATGTGTGTTATGGTGGATCTGCAAAATTTAGATGTTTCTTAAGTTAACTATTGCACAAGTAAGTTAATGTTACTATATCTCCAAAAAATGGTTTCAAGGCGATATGCAAAACATCAACTATCAACCCACAATATTTGCTCATAAATTAGCTGATCTAGAACTGAGGTTGAAGTTCATAACCTCACTAGTCTTTATATAAACTCATGTAGCCTCACTGAAGTGTTGAAGCTCGTTACGAAGATTAAGCAATGCTCTGTTGTTATTCATATCTTTAAAGAAATTCATACTTTGGGAATACCTTTGACAACTACATTCTAAAAAAAGGCTATTAGCTACATTCAACAGAAAGGTGTTCAACCTAACACTACTAGCTACACCATTCTAATCAATTGGTACTGCAACAAAAAAGCGAATAAACAAAGCCATAGATCTCTTGAGAGAAATGCATCTAAAATGAATAAAACCTAATATTGTAACATACTCTACTATTTTCCAGGGATTATTTCAAGCAAAGAGATATCCCGATGCGCGAAAGATGTATGACGAGATGCGTGTTTTAGGATTCAATCCCCAAAAGACGGCTCTATTTTGACCCATCATAAATAGAATAGGAAACATTATATCCCCAAATATCACTACATAAGAAAAATGTGCAGAAATGTGCTTTGGGATGTGAAAACAATTCGTTGAGTGTATACAGTTACCACTATGTATACCACTAAATTGCTTACCCTTTTTGTTTAACCATTCCACATTCAAAATCTACGATTAATTTGAATAATTCATGTGGAATAAATTTGTAAAGGAGATTGAATATATCTACATACTATTAAAAGTTCTTCATTAGGGTGTCTTTAAATTAGAACTTCAGTTAAAGATTAACAAATTCTAACCAGTAATTTCAACTTACTCTTCACTAATTAGCAAAAACGTACCTCGTCGACGAGAGCTTTAGCTGCGACGTTAGAGCAAGGGAGAGAGAGAGAAAGAAACGGCGTTGAAGGCAAGAGAGAAAGGAAGGAAGAGAGAGAAAAAAAGGAAAAAATGGGTCTGTTGCCCTAATATGGTGTGGACTAAAAAGTTTACTTAATTTCGACGATGATCGTGACTTTTTAAAAATTTATATATTTAATTTAATTTTTTAAAATGTAAAAATTATTTATTTATTATTAAATTAAAAATATCAAATATCGACAGTCAACATCGCTTTTAAAAAATTATTTTTTATTTAATTTTAACAAAAGCGACTCTATTCGTCACTTTTTATAAAAAAATAAAGAAAAATTAAAAATAATTACAAATTGTGACGGATAGCGTCGTTTTTTTAGAATTATTATTTAAAAAAAAAATATTATAGTGACGTTGTCTGTCGCTTTTAATAAAAATAAATAAAAATAAAAATCAAATTTAAAAATCGACGGACTACGTCGCTTTTCAATAAATTTATAACATTTTTAAATAAATTGCGACACTATCCGTCACATTTATTACAAAAATTATAAATTCTTTGTTAATTAGTTGACATAATAATTCGCGAAAAAAAGCGACGGATATTAACACATTGGCCGTCGATTTTAATAAAAAATAAATAAAAATAAAATAAAATTAAAAAAGCATGGACAGTGTCGCTTTTCTCTTCCTTTTTAAAGCGACACAGTTCATCACTTTTTGGCCCTTTTTTTTTAGTAGTGTAAGAGATACAAACTGCAACGGCATAGGAATAAGATTGCAGAATTTTGCATCCTGAATTAAAGATAGAAGAATCTGAAGTGGAGAAAGAGTCATAGCATAGACAAGAGAAACAACTTCAGGTCCATCAGGGGGCTGGGGACATGGAAAAGGCTATCATAAATGGCACCCAACCAATAGAACATTCACTAGAAATAAGAATGCAGATACAATTTTAAGTGAGAAAACAGTGACTTCAGAAGAAGCTTTCAAAATTACTAATCAATTTGGTGTGCTAAATAAAGAGGTTCTTGAAAAAGATCTATCAAAAGAAGAAGGAGACAACTTGAAAGAGAATGTACACAAGAAGTAAGAGCAGGTTGCTAATGATCAAGTTAAAATCAACCAGCAATCTTATAACACCAAGGAATGGGTAGAGAATGTTTTTTTCAGACAGTATGTACAGATCAAGCAACAAAGAAGGACAGGTTTGGTCAAACCATAAACAAAATACAAGAAAATCTAAAAAATGAGAGGCAGGAAAGCAACAACAAATGGGGAGGTAGAGTTGAAATGGAAAAAGAGAATTACTTAGAGGAGGGAGAAATCCACTGCGACCATCACTTGCATTCGCCTATAAGTTCTTTATCAGATCAAGAAATGGTAATCCGGGAACCTGAGATTTATGTGAAGCCTTTAACAGTGATAACAAGGGGAAAAGTTGATTCATATATGAGTGACACTTTACCTATGAGTTGAAGGATACTGGACAACATTTTGGAGCAGGTGGTAGTAAGCAAAAAAGTCTAGTTAGAACATTACATAAGCTGGTCATACATAGAATAGAAGAGAGTTCTGTTGGAGAATTAAAAAATGAAAGGTGGATGATAAAACTAGAGATGCATATAATGAGATGGAGCATACAATAAACAAGAAGATGTATCACTAAAACATGAGAGAAAAAACAACAAGAAAGGAAAGAAATAAGATCCTGAGATTTAGCATCCAAAAACGGGCTGGCACTGTCTAAATCTTGTAAATGATGAAAGCACTGTTTTGAAATATTAGGTCTGTAAATACTCATTAGGCATTTACAAAACAACAATTGCTCAATAGATATCATAGATTCCTTTTAATAGCTCTTATGGAGCTATTTCAGTAGGTGGAGCACATTCAGAGGTACAAAAGAAGGCTGAATATGTACAGTGCTGGTGCAAACATAAATGGTAAAATATGTTTTTTTGTTAGAGATAATACAAATGTTGATATTATCAACAATACAAATCAACAGATTACAATCAGGATCCTAATTCACGAGAAGCAGAAACAACTTTTGGTGACAATGCTATATGCTAATATATATATAGCATGTCTCAATTTAATTTACCTTGGTTGATTGGGGGAGATTTTAATGTTATTCTCAGTGAAAGGGAAAAAATAGATAGATTACGAATGACTCTACAGGAGATAGAGGACTTTTTCTTTTGTATAAATTCATGTGAACTTGAGAAAGTTCATTTTAAAGGAAGCCCATTCACATGGTGGAATAGTAGGAGAGCAAGGGATGACTGTATTTTTGAGAGGTTGGATAGCTTATTCACTAATGATCATCTTCAGACATGAGTTACAGAGATAGGGGTAGAGCACTTACCAAGAACAACATCTGATCATTCTCCTGTACTATTGTTACTGAAGAAAGAAACACAACTATTTGCAACCCAGATACCGTTATAGTTGAAAAAAAAAAAAATTAAGTACAGAACCAACCTTGGAAGAAATGAAAAAAGTTGTTTTCAGCGTTAATGATAGTAGTGCTAGTGGGCAGGATGGTTTCTTAGGTCTATTTTATCAAACACTACTGGAAAGTGGTAGAACAAGATATGCTTAAAATGGTAAGAGATTTTTTCAAAAGTAATAACTTTCCTAAAAATATTACTCATACCAACCTTGTACTGGTCCTTAAAACAATTGGTAGAGAGTTTTATTGATCTCAGACCCACAAGTCTCAGTAATTTTATTAATAAGGCATTATCAAGAGTCATTCATAACAAAATAGAGGATTTTTTGCCTAAGATAATCTCAAGTAATCAATTAGGTTTTATTAAAGATAAGAGCATTATTGAAAATGTCCAACTCAGACAAGAGATTGTATCAGATATAAGATTAAGCGGAAAGCTTGCTAATGTGGTGTTAAAGATGGACATGTCTAAGGCATATGATAGAGTCTCATGGTTATTCCTAACCAAGGTGATAAAAAAATAATTTTTTCTGAAGACTTAATTGATCTAATATGACGATTAGTTGCTAATAATTGGTACTCTATCATAATCAATGGTCAGTCATATGTTTTTATTCATTCTACTGAAAATTGAAATAGGGTGATTCACTATCACCAACACTGTTTATTCTTACTGTTGAGGTGTTATCTAGATCTTTAAATAATTTATTTGAGAATGACATGTATAAGGGATATGATTTGCCTAAATGGAGTAGAAATTTAAACCATTTGACTTATGCAGATGAAACAATTATTTTTACATCTACTGATAAATCAGTTTTAGAGTTAATGATACAGGTGTTGAAAGATTATCAAGACATTTTAGGGCAAAGAATTAACAGTCATAGGAGTTCTTTCTACATATATAAGAAGGTTGTAGCTTCTTTGATGGGTGAAGTAGGTAGTATCACTGATTTGTGCAAGGAACTTTTCCTTTTTAGTATTTGGGATGTACCATTACTCATGAAAGAAAAAGGAAGATAAATTATAATGATTTGATCAAAAAGGTAAAAAATAGGCTTCAAAACTGAAAGGGAAAGATTTTATCATTTGGAGGAAAATCTATGTTGATCAAGAGTGTTTTTACAGAGCATTCCTCTGTATTTATTATCAACAGTTGTGCTCCCCCAATTTACTGTGTATGAGTTGCTCAAAATCTTTAATAGGTTTTTGTGGAGCATAAAAGAGGAGGGGAAAAACAAACACTAAGTTGCTTGGGATCATATGTATTTTCCCATAGAGAAAGGTGGAGTAGGCTTTAAAAATCTTTCTGATATCTCTACATCCATGTTTTCTATGCTTTAGTAATTATTCAAGACCACTAGATCTCTGTGGACTGATTACATGTAGAAAAAATATTGTAAAAACTTTATTTCAATAGTAGTGCAGTGAAAAAATGGGCGTCAAATATGAAAAAAATGTTTGAAGCACGAGACGTCATTGATCAAGATATTTGGTGGAGCCCACTGTGGACTCTTCAAGCATTTGGTTTGACAATTGGAATAGGTTAGGAGCTTCATATCATGTGGCTGAACCTGATTTTGAAATAGAAAACGAGAATGGTGATATAGATTCACTCATGACAGAAGACATGTGGGATATGCAAAAATTGAAAGGTCTATTTTCTGAAGATATTGTAGAACATATTGTGAAAAATATTACCATAAGTAAAGAAGCATCACCCTGGTATATTCCTTGGCGGATGTCCACAACAAATGGTAAATTTACTATTTCTAGTACCTACGATCTTGTCAGACAAACAAGAACAATTAAGAATCATTGAAAGTTCATATGAAGAAAAGTGATTCCATAAAACAATTTCTTCCTATGGAGGTTATGGAATTTTAAGCTGCCTATTAATGACTTGTGGCTCAAATGTGGCATTAGTTTAGTCTTTAGATGTAGGTTGTAATACCCCGTATATTTCTAAGCTAAAAAATGAACTGTTGTTCCTACACATGAAACCTATTCTATGATTTATATTTGAGTACATGAATTAGGATGACTATCCATAAGAGTCACTTAGAGTAAGCCAAGCTAAGAACTTTTGAATCCACCAAGTTTTCATGTGTGATTTCACATAGCTCATCTTTGAACAAGAATAACTTGGTTTATAGATGGTATTCTGGCAGATTTATACCCTCCAAATTTTAGTGAATTGAATAAGCTTTCCGTCGATACCAAATTTGCCTAAAATGGACATCCGGTGAAGAAGTTATGGCGATTTAAAGTTTCAGCAGCGTCATTTCAGTCAGTGGTGCATCGCGTCGTAAGCCAAAATGACGTTCGTCAATTTCCAGTGTCTCTCCGTAATTCCAGCGCATCACGGTGAGTTTCCAGGTCACAAACGGGTGGAAACACGATGTATCTGCGTCACTTCGGGGGTCCAAATCGGGTAATTTTCAAAGAAATTAAATGACGCATCTAGAGGGGTTTTGGGTCATCTTCCCCCCCCTATATAAGTCCAAAACATGGGATTGAGGCCCCAAATCAGCTCTTTACATTACTTTTTATCAAAATTCACTCAAGAACAACCAAGAACAAGTCTAGGGTTCAATTGGGGGTTTCAAATTCCAAGCTTATTACACTACTATCTTCACGGATTATTAATCTAAGGTATGCGTAGTGTTCATCTATAGATTCAATCCGTTCATAGAGATCAAGAACCATGTTTTAAATACTGCTTTGTGAACTTTTTGTGGTGATATGAGCATGTACATGTTGATTATTGACACCTAAGTTTTGCCCTCCGCAATTCAATTTAATTTTGAGTTTCTTCAATTTTAAAATAAAATCACAACAATTATTTTGTTCAAATAAATGCTAGTTTAAATTACTTATTCAATTCAATTTTATCATTTAATTAACAATTATACATTTTTTGCATACGAGGGTGTATAAATTTTGTTATTTAAGTGATCTTTTTCATTAAAATTATATTTTTATTGATTAAACTTGAAAATTAATTCAAATGGATAAAACTTGGTTTTAAATATGATTTGCTCTCAAAATATTTTTATTTTGGAGAAATATTTGTTGGATTTTTATCAAATTAAGAAACTCGAGGTTAATTTGTTACTTGATTCGTGCCAGATTGCGATTCAATTTAGCGAACGAATTAAATATGACCTCAATTGAAATCAAATTGGCCCCAATCATAATGCAATTGACCAATAGATATTCAATTTGGTTATAATTTAAATAAGTCGTTTGAATTGTAATCCAATCTTAATCTCCAAAAATTACTATTTTCTAATTGGGATCATTTTGATCCAATCAAATTTAATTAGGTTATTAAATAACCCCAACCTTGAGTCAATTAATTTAAACTCAATTTCAGCCTTTTCTCCTTTTCAGTTGGGCCGTTAGCCCATAACTTCAGACAACCCAACAATTTTCCAATTAAATCCAAGCCCAACTTCACTTCCCTGCTCCCTTTTTATCTGCCTCCAACAGCCCAATAGACCATACCGCCAACATTGACCCAACTCACTTAATAACATCAACCCAAAACTAATCCAATATCATGCCAACCAAAACCCCTGACCCGGCCCACATCAATACTTCCCTTTTATCCCCCCTTCTTCACCAAGACACTCGATGCTCAACATTAATGACAACAACTAATCAATCCAGAATTCGAACCCTTCTCGACCAGACCCAAATCGACCCGTAACTAGCTCTTCTTAATCCTCTCCATGCATCCTACGCGATGTTGTACCCTGAGAGATCCGAGAAGTTGCTAGAAAGAGTGTGAGTTGGCTCGTATAACGGCTATATTCCGCGATTTTAGGATTTTAGCACAGATTAGGTACGTACTTGGGCGTCTTTCATTGGTTGGAAAAGGGGATTCGGTATCCCACATTTTTATTGGTCCACCAGTTACCCTTTTTAGGAAAAATCCAAAGAATTTGGTACAAAAGGGGTACGGACTGCTGTAGGGTAACGGGATCTAGGTGGAAATTTGGAGTTTCTCTCTCTTTTTGAAATCCCTAGGGAAACCCTAATTCAACTCCTATAAAAGGGTTCCTGGGGTCACTGTTGAGGTTTTTTTTTTCTCTTCTTGGAAGGGTCTGGAATTCTGGTGGAGGAAATTCTAGGGTCTTTTTTTAGGAGGGAGAACTTGGGTTAGAGACGAAGTTTTTAAAAGAAATTGAGAAAGAAATTTTAGGCTGGTTAGAAAAGCAAATTTGGGTTGGGCACTCTGAAATTAAGAATTTTATTGTCGCGAAGAATTTGTCTGGGAAAGCTAGTAGATCAATGGGAAGTTTCTCGAGGCGGCAACATTAGCTCCCAGTGGGGATAATTTTGCTGATAGCTTGAGTCCCGTTTGCTGCTCCTTAAAAGGTAACCTTCTATCCCTTTGAGTTCTTGAGTGCTCTGTCTTCATCTTGACCTTCTATAGCTTCGAGTAAATTTTCAGTAACGTTGTACGCTGGATTTGTTTGTTGATAGATGGTTTCGGTAGCCGTAGGTTTTGTTCATGATAGACATCGCTATGGTGATATTTGAGTAAATATGATTCATGCTGCTGCTTGGTACTTTTAAAGGCATGCTTCTTCATCAAAAGTGTCCTTAAATCCACTAACTTTATCTATGAATGGTTCTTTCTAGCCTGTTGTGTGGCCGAAATAATGTTGTGAATTAAGTTTCGATCTAATATTCTCACTCTATATGCTGGTTAAGACTCGAGTGATGAGCCTGTTAAATGGTTTCAGGCTAATGACGCATCACCATAGCTATCCCTATAGTAAAGTTGCTTGTCTCGATCTTGTTTCAGACTATTAGTATCATGCTAAGGCTGGTTTAAATTTTTAAAGTTTCATACTTTGATTTTTGATTAGTAGTTTTGGGCTACTTGTATCTTGTTACACCGGATTTCATAATTAAATTTTCGTGCTTTGATTTCCTTCAATAGTTTTCGGGTTTATGGTGTCTTGTCTATGTTAAGTTACTTGACGTAGTTTTGCTCGCTGCCATTAGTTTGATGTGGTTGAGATGGTAGGGTCATTAGTAGGACCACCTCTTGAATTCTTCGGCTTCTCAAATGGCAAAAGAATAACGATGTTACGATTAATAAAAATTAGCAAATCCCATGATTCCTCGATGATCATCTGTACCCGGTATAATACAAGAGATGAGAGGTAGAACGAATATGTTTTGGCTCCTCTGTAGCATAAATTTGTTTATGCCTTTCTTTAGTAATAATCTTAAGGCAAGGGATGATTGCTCGCACAGTGAAGTTGTTTGGAAAGTGCTTTGTTCTGGTTGTGTGCTTCGATGGCCCATAAATAAAACTTTCTTTCTTAGTTTTTGCATACTCTTTTTCATTGTTGGGCACTTAAGGCTTCTTGTTTGAACCGTTCACGATTTACTATTAATGCAAGATTCTCTAACATGTTGCATCATATCCATACTGTAGTGAATAAAAGCCATGTACTCTCTTTGAACTTTACATAAGATTAAGAAGTGACCTTTTTTACTATTGCCCTTCCATGCATATGTTTACTTCCGTGCCAAAGTCTAGCATAACATGATGTGCTCTTTTCGATCTCTATGTTAAAAATTAAAAACCAATTAGACATAATTGCATGTCGTAGGTATCACCAATTTAGTGGATAATTTTTTTTTTTTTATGTTTATTGAAGTAGTGATTTTTCTTGAAAACCTAGAACTTCCTGAATTTTCTTTATTATAAAAATAATTCACATTTTTATGAATACGTATTAATTCATATATGCTTTCTTTGCATGAACCCGCCTTTGAGTCCAAACAGACTCTTTCCCGTAATTGCATTATCGATGTGAGCCATTGAGGCTCCTTCCTTTTGAGTCGATCTCGAAGATAATCTCATAATACAAATGCAAGGACTTGACAGAAGAAAGTATGGGCTAAACCCCATTGTTTGAAGCGGCAAATGAGGAGTTGAAAGCTATCATTTTTATTTATTTACATTGTCGCCTTTAGTTATTTATTGATTTGTTTGTTTATTTCTTTATTTCATTCATTTGGGGCCTCGAAGTGAAAGTTGTATTTAATATAGTTGAAGCGAGATTCGAGCCAAACGCTCGAAAACTAGATTAGGACAGGTGAAAATGGGTTGAAAGCCCAATTAGACTAGGACAGGTCTCATTGATTTGAGCCCAATGACCTAAATCACTACTTCTCCCCTTTCCCTTTTTCCTTTTGCTTGTTTTATGTGTTTTCTTGCAAAGCTAGTTAAATCCCTAACTAAGTCGCTAAAAGACTGAATTTTCAAACACTCTTTCCTTAATCAACTATTTTTCCAACAAATTGATTTACCGAAGTTAATCAAAAGAATGTTTTCAAACAGATCGGATAACCGCAAGTTAATGGATGTTTTAGGTGCCTAACACCTTCCTAAAACGTTAATAGCAACCGCTTACTTACAATCTCTTAACTCAAAATGATTTTCATGTTTTGAATCATTTGAAGTAATTCTCTAAAGGTTTCTTAATTCCTTTACAAAATTAAGTGGCGACTCTACTCTTAAAAAGTCAAAATTTCCACAAAACAGAAATGGAGACTTTGCTGGGGATTTTTGAACAAGGTTCTAACCAATTGTTTGATTTCTTCTTTTGATTAACTGTTTATGTGTTTATATGCTTCGATTTTGTAAATTTTAACTATTGCATCTCATGGCATATTCCTACATTATTTAAACTGTTTTGGGGTTTCGTGGGTATCCCGACCCCTATTGATCAATTCCAAAAATGTGTTGGAAATACAAATAGTTTATTAGCACGTGAGTCGTCTAATGGCTGTTTGTATTTTCAAACTCAAGTTGTCCACTTGAGAACCAGTGTTCAAACCCACTCTAGATACCTAGCGTAGAACGAAATCAAAACCCTATTTTACGCATGAGCCTAGGACAACCCAATACCCGAGCGGGGTATTGGGCCCATTATAAACCTGCCCTGTGTCTATAGACCTCGAGTTAATTACAGACAAATCATATTTATGTATTGAAAAAAATACATGCTTTTCTAAATTCAATCCATTATCACTTGGGTGTCGAGAAAAAGCTTGATTTGTTTACTTTTGTAAGAAGAATTGAAGCAAGATAAGCAAGAAATTGATCGATTTGGGAGGTTGCATATAAGACACAGTTTGAACGTCAACAGACGTCACCAATAAAAGAAGTGGATGAGGCAAAGAAGGTAAAGGCAGACGAAGGAGCCTTCATTAGCTAGTTTTTCTATTTCCCCTGGGCAGGAACTTATCCTCTTTCATGATTTTCCCTTTTTTCCCTAAAGATTGTATCCCACTTTTGTTATATTTTGTAGGCATTTATGCCTTTTTCGTGTCTATATAAGTTGGGGGATTTAAGGAAGCATATATTTTCTTCAAAATCATTAGGCCTGAACCCTTAGCTCAAAAGGGGTCACCCCAGCTAGGATGTGCGTTATTATAATGCTTTTGTGTGATATAAGTTTTTTATGTGCTTATGTGCGTTTGTTTGGATCAAAGGAAAGTTTATCCACTATGTCCTATGGATGAATTTGTCTATGACTCAAGCAACTCTATTTGGTTATTTCCTGTCAAATATTTTCCATTACTTAGCATATACGGAAACTAACACATCTGCCTTTAAGTTGTTTTACTTTATAGATAATAGAAATTACTCCATGTTGATATAAGCTGGCAGAACATCCCTACTTCACCCTATCGAAAGCGCACAAAATCCCATCCTCTGACCATCATTCAAAAATGACATGAAATGACGAAGAAAGCGCACTGACTATCCGGGACAATGTGATAGCGAAACAAAATGAGATGATTGAGAAACTTGCGAGAAAGTTAAGATTATTCAGGAAGAAATAAATCGCACTCGGAATTTGGCTAACTTGGACATCACCGTCTGTGCCCCTGCTCCGGGAGAACACGGGACTCCACTCTAAATTCCTCCCCTCAGCACCCCTACTCTTGGGGATCATCCAAATAATGTATCGTCCGTCTCCGCTACCCTATTTGTCCAAAATACCAATCATGAAAATAACCCAGACGCCTACCATCCACAAAATCCATCTGTAAACCCACATAATCCGTCTCCGAATCCATTCCCAAATCCTCAAAACATATTTTCAAATCAACAAAATGCATTCCCAAATCCGCAAGATTCACTCTCAAACCCATAAAATATGTCAAACCTACCTTCAAATCCACCGAATTCATTTCCAAATCCGCAAAATCCTTCTCATATTCCGCCAAACTACTCACAAAGTCCACAAAACCTTTCCAAATTCCAAAACATCCTCCCCAATTACCAACTAAGTTCCTTTCTTCCACAAAATCAAGCCCCCCTTCTAAATCCCCCTCAGGCCATCATATCCCCTGATATCTATGAACCCCTTCCTAATCTCGAGATGGGCCATTACGAGGAGAAGGAGAGAGAGTGAAGGATCGAGCATGAAATAAATTTGCTATCTATGAAGGAAGAGATCAGGAGGATCAAAGAGGCTTATGGAGGCAGGGACCATGATGGTTTGGGGTATGATGACTTATGTGTTCACCCGAGAGTAGACCTACCAGATGGGTACAAAGTCCCTAAGTTTGAAATGTTTGATGGTATCGGAAACCCAATGGACCATATGAGAAGGTACTGTGAGCAACTAGTAGGGATAGAGAAAAATGAGGAGTTGTTAATGCGCCTATTCAATCAAAGTTTAAGTGGCAAAGCCTTAGAATGGTTCATGTCCTAGGAGCCGAAAAGATGGACTGGTTGGAAAGCATTGGCCAAGGGTTTCCTTGACAGGTTCGCATTCAACATTAAAATAATCCCTGATTGATATTCACTAGATCAGATCAAATAGCAGAATGATGAAAGTTTTCGAGACTATGCTTTTCATTGGAGGAAAGAAGCTGCTAGAGTGCAACCCCCCATGTCTGAGGAAGAAATGGTATTCGTGTTCTCTTGAACTCAAGAAGGAGAATATTATACCAGGATGGTGTCCGCTGTCAGGGAAACTTTTACGGACTTGGTAAAAATAGGAGAATCATTGGAAGAAGGAATTCAGAAAGGGAAAATTACCAAAACCCCGACGCCGTCTGGGACTGTCATGTTCTCAAAGAAGAAAAAGAAAGATGTAGGTGCGATTTTTGCTGATTCTGTTGCAAAAATTAAAAAGAGGTTCAACTCTAGAAATATTTTATCTTCTCCGCCGTCACCCAACCTTTAGCACGTGTTCTACGCACATCCCCAATACCTAGCTCCACTCTCAAATGCCCAACCTCAGTACCAAACTTGACTCCCAAGCCTCCAATCCTCATACCAAGCTCCACAGCCAAATATCTTTCCCTAATACCCAGTTCCACATCTAAATTATCAGTCTCATTTTCAATTTGCTCCTCCAAATAATCGAACAAATTTCCAAGCGCCTCTAAATTATCACCAAGTACCTCCTTCTACAAATCAAAGCCAATACAACCCCCAATGTCCAAACCATGAAAAAAAACCTCCCCAAAACTTCACCCTACTAGCTGAAAGTCTCACCTAATTATTTGAAAGATTAAAGAATGCTAGTCATTTGTAACCAATACAACCAAGGCATGTCAATCCCAACTCTCAATTTTTTAATGCAACTTAACATTGTTCCTATCATTCAGGAGCAACGAGACACAATACAGAGGATTGTGGCTACCTGATAGGATCCAGGATTTAATCAATCAAAAGGTCATCACGCTCCAGGCACCTACATCAAATGTTAACAGTAATCCATTGCCCAACCATAGGGGATCTATAGTTAACATGATCGAAATATAGGGCGAATGGGCATCTGGCAAGACCATTACCCAGGTGAACTACGAAAAGCGCAAAAGAGCGGAAGAGGTAGGAACAATAGAGAAGTCTGTGGATGCTTTGAGTATCAATGAGAAAGCCCCATTTATAGTGATGACTGCACCAACTCAAGTGTACGCTCTCCCGCCAAGAAAAGAATTTATTATGCAGACCGCTGTTGCCCAAGGGATGATGCAATCGGGATGATGCTACATCCCTGAGGAATTGACCAATAAAAGGGATTCACAGAAAAGGCCAATCACTAAAGGAGAGGCTGAAGAATTTTAGAGGCGTATGTAACCCAAAGATTATTCAATTGTCAAACATTTAGAGAAGACACCAACTCAAATATCTGTCTTGGCACTATTAATGAGTTCACAATAACATCGACAAGCTTTATCGAAGGTCTTAGATGAAACATATGTTCCCGCAGAGACGAGTGCTGAGAACCTGGCTGCGATGGTAGGAAAAATTGTGGGGAATCATCGCATATCATTCAATGATGAAGAGTTGCCATTTGAAGGAGCGATGCACAACAAAGCCCTGTATATCACTGTCATTTACCGAGATTATGCGATTAATTAGGTATTAATAAACGACAGATCTAGTTTGAATATTTTCCCTCTCTCTATGTTGGTTCAAATGGGCTATGATCTGGGGAAAATTCATGAAAGCCACGTAAATATGAGAGCATTTGATGGAGGGCAGAGAGATACCATAGGAGAAATTGATTTGTACATCCAAATGGGACCTGCTGAGTTCAAAACTAAGTTTCATGTTATAGATATCCATCCTATCTACAAGTTGCTCTTGGGAAGATCATGGATACATGGTGCAAAGGCAATTTCGTCACCCCTTCATCAATTATTAAAGTTCATTTGGGAGGATCATGAAGTAGTCATCCAAGGAGAGGGAAGCCGACAGGATCGTCCCAATGGTTATGTGCCGGTGATTGAAGATGTTCCAAAAGGTAGCAGTTTCTATACAGTAGAAATCATAAATATTGTGGACAAGGATTTAATGTCCAAAGTGCCAATGCCTTCTGTCTACAAAATGATTGCGACGGTGATGTTAAAAAATGGGTTCAAAACTGGTTGAGGTTTGGGCAAGGATCTACAAGGAATTATCGAGTGTATTGCGATCCCAAAGAATGGCTCTAAGTATAGGTTAGGATATCAGCCTACCAAGAAGGATAGGGTTGAGGATGAGTCAGAGAGGAGCCTGTTTAGGCCCTTGCCACTCCTGTTTCAGTCATTTTCTGTACGATAGGTATCAGGTGATAATCGTCTTGAGGATGGGATAGGAGATTTGTTCGAGGGATGTAATGCTATACCACAAGATTTCTTAAATTCCAGTGGAGTGAAGCAGATTGCGCTATGAGAGGCCTTGCAAAACTGGACCTTCACTCCACTCATAACCCATCGCCCGTCGTGGTAGATGAAAGGGCAATTACTAATAGTTTTTAAAATCGGTGATGATCCGAAGGAGGCCCCGCGATTCTCCTTTTATATCTCAAAACTTTCTTTTCATATTTTACTGCTTTTACAAAGGCATGGACTTGAATTTACATAAGACATAAGCCATGGTTTTGTAATTATCTCTCAAATTTCAATAAAAGGCCTTCATTTATTTAGAAAATTCTATTATTTCTAAAACACTCCTAATCATATGTTTTGTTATTTTGTTATCATCTAACTTGGTTTATTTGTCCCTTATAGTAACAACAACTTAAAATCTTCCAATGTCATGTCATGTCAAAGTGTAAACAAACAAAATAAAGGGAACGATGATGATTGGAAGGACAGTGATGAGGAACAATTAGTTGAAGATATGGAGTAGTTTGAGAATCAGGAAAAACCCAACCTGGAGGAAACTGAAATAGTCAACCTGGGAGATCACGATAAAATCAAGGAAACAAGCATCAGTGTCCACCTGGCGGAAGCACGATAGAGAGAGCTTATTCACATGTTGTGGGAATATATTGATGTGTTTGCTTGGTTCTATGATGATATGCCAGGATTGAGCACCAGTATTGTGTTGCATAAGTTGCTGATAAATCCGGAGTTTGATCCATTCAAGTAAAAAATACAGAAATTCAAGCCAGATTTAAGTCTAAAGATCAAGGAAGAAGTGAAAAAACAAATCCAGTCTAACGTTATGGAGGTCAAAAAATATACGACGTGGTTGTCCAACATCATCCCTATGCCGAAGAAGGATGACAAGATTCAAATTTGTGTTGACTATAGAGACTTGAATAGAACCAGTCCTAAAGATAAATTTCCATTGCCCAACATCCACATCCTCATTGATAACTGTGCAAAGCATGAAATGTAGTCATTCGTTGATTGTTTCGCCGGGTATCATCAGATATTGATGGATGAAGAAGATGCAGAAAAATGGCTTTGATTATGCCCTAGGGTGTTTGTCATTACAGGGTAATGCCGTTTGGTCTCAAGAACGCGGGTGCAACCTATATTAGGGCTATGACGATGATTTTCCATGGTATGATCCATAAAGAGATTGAGGTGTACGTGGATGATGTAATTATCAAATCCCGCAAGAGTTCGGATCATATGACTCATCTAGAGAAATTCTTCAACAGATTAAGAAAGTACAATTTGAAGTTAAATCCTGCTAAGGGTTCTTTTGGTGTTCCATCAGAGAAGTTGTTGGGGTTTATAGTCAGCAGAAGAGGCATCGAGCTAGACCCATCCAAAGTCAAGACAATTTAGGACTTGCCATTGCCAAGGACCAAGAAGGAAGTTATGAGTTTCATGGGTCGTTTGAATTACATTAGCAGATTCATCGCTCAATTGACAGTCATATGCAAGCCAATTCTCAAGATGTTGAAGAAAAATGCATTGAATGAGTGGACAGAAAAATGTCAGAGAGCTTTTGACCGCATCAAGGAATACCTGTTTGCACCGCTCATTTTAGTGCCGCCAAGAGAAGGAATACCATTGTTGCTTTACCTGCCAGTCTCAGAAAATGCTTTCGGATGTGTCCTCGGGCAACATGATGAGACCGGTAGGAAAGAGAAAGCCATTTACTACTTGAGTAAAAAGTTCACACCATATGAAGCCTGTTACACTCTTATAGAAAGAACATGTTGTTCTTTGACTTAGGCAACACAAAAGTTGAGGCATTATCTGTCGTCCTACACAACATACCTTATCTCGAGAATGGATCCATTGAAGTATATATTTCAGAAGGCCATGCCTACAGGAAAGCTAGCCAAGTGGCAAATGTTGCTAAGTGAGTTTGACATTGTGTATGTAACCCAAAAAGCAATCAAGGGGCAAGACTTAGCAGATCATTTGGTAGAGAATCCGATTGATAAGGAATATGATCCACTGTGAACTTACTTTCCAAATGAGGAAGTCTTGTTCATAGGAGAAGACATTACAAAGATTTACCCTGGATGGAGTCTATTTTTTGATTGGGCGGTCAACTTTAAAGGTTCAGGAATCAGAGCAGTTTTGGTGTCAGAAACAGGCCCGTATTATCCGGTAACTGCTAAGTTACGTTTCCTATGCACCAATAACATGGCTGAATATGAGGCTTACATTCTGGGTCTCAAATTGGCACTTGATATGGGTGTTCGTGAATTGTTAGCCATCGAGGATTCAGATTTTCTGATTCACCAGGTACGGGAGAATGAGCGATAAAAAATCCCAAGATTACTCCTTAGGTGGAGCTGGTGCAAGAATTATGTGAAATATTCAAGGAAGTTTATTTTAGGCATATCCCATGGATACAAAATGAGTTTTCTGATGCTTTGGCCACTATATCTTCCATGATTCAGCACCCGTATCAGAGTTACATTGATCCTTTGGAAATAAGCTTGAAGGAGCAACCCGCGCATTATGCGCACGTGGAAGAGGAGCCTGATGGAAAGCCCTGGTACTATGACATTAAGAGGTATTTGGAAAATGGAATATATACTGAAGAGGCTAGTAACAACCAAAAGAAGACAATCCGGGATTTGTCCTCTTCAGGATATATTCCTAAGATGCATCGATGCTGCGGAGGCCAATAAATTGATAAAAGAGGTACACGCTGGAGTTTATGGGCCCCATATGAATGGATTTGCCCTTAACAGAAAGATACTGAGAACCGACTACTTTTGGATGACTATGGAAAATGATTATGGAAAGTATGTGCAGAAATGTCCAAAATATCAGATACATGGAGATTTGATTCGACTGCCTCCACATAAGCTTCATGTAATGAATTTGCCTTGGCATTTTGTATCTTGGGTCATGGATGTTATCGGACCGATAGAGAAATCGGCATCGAATGGGCATAGGTTTATTTTGGTTGCCATCGATTACTTTACTAAATAGGTTAAAGTTGCTTCATATAGAGCCGTCACAAAGAAAGTGGTTGCAGATTTCCTCAAGAATAACCTGATTTGCCGATTTAGAGTGCCAGAATCAATCATTATAGATAATGGGGCCAACTTGAACAGTCACTTGATGAATGAAATTTGTGATCAGTTCAAAATCGTGCATCGCAACTCGACTGCATATCGTCCTCAAATGAATAGAGTTGTGGAAGCTACCAGCAAGAATATTAAGAAGATCTTGAGAAAGATGGCAAAAAATGATAGATCATGGCATGAGATGTTACCTTACACCTCTCTAGGGTATCGCAAGAAGGTTTGAACCTCTACCGGGGCAACCCAATATCTATTGGTTTATGGAAATGAAGTGGTGATACCTGCTGAAGTTGAAATACTTTCCCTAAGGATTATCCAAGAAGCCGAACTGAGTAATGAAGAATGGGTTCGTGCTCACTATGAACAACTCATGTTGATTGATGAAAAGAGAATGGTCGCTGTATGCCATGGTCAGCTGTATCAACACAGGATGGTTCGTGCCTTTAACAAGAAGGTGAGAGCTCGAACATTTGAAGTGGGGAAATTGGTTCTCAAATGAATATTCCCTCACCAAGAGGAGTACAAGGGCAAGTTCGCTTTAAATTGGCAAGGGCCATACATAGTTCACAAGGTACTATCTGGAGGAGCTCTGATTTTTTCTGAAATGGATGGAACAAAGTGGACCAAACCAATCAATTTTGATGCGGTAAAAAGATATTATGTTTTAAAGGCGCTTTAGTTTTCGTGTTTCTTTAGTTAATTTACTTGTAATCGCATTGATTTTTAGTATTTAACTGCCTAGAATCCTTCCCTCTATGTACAAACTATGTTTGACCTGAATTCCCAAGAAAGGGATACGTAGGCGGCCTATGTCGGCTTCGGTCAACCCCTTAGGATAATTTATCCTTTCCCTTTATGTACAAACTAAGTTTGACCTGAATTTCCAAGAAAGGGATACGTAGGTGGCCTATGTCGGTTTTGGTCAACCCCTTAGGAAATTTTATCATTTCCCTTTATGTACAAACTGCGTTTGACCTGAATTCCTAAGAAAGGGATACATAGGCTGCCTATGTCGGCTTCGGTCAACTGATGATAGGCGAATTTACGCGCCTATATCAATATATTTTGCCCATATTTTAGCCTAGTTTTGAGAACTAATTATCTATTTCATGCACTTTTAGTCCTTTTTCCTATAAATGAGCTAACGAACATGATTAGGAAAGTTTCAGGTATAAATGATGCAAAATACAGCATTTTATGGCTTACTTGACGCAAAAGAAAGCTCACAAACGAAGTGGAAAGGAACTGGACGCCTAAAGGACCAAATCTGCTGCATGGAAAATCTGTCCCGGGCTAAAACAGCATTTCTGAAGACTCTGGGGACCTGGACCAAAACTGCTGGATGGAAAATCTGTCCCGGGCTAAAACAGCATTTCTAAAGACTTTGGGGACTTACAGACACAAAGCTGGATTTTGACAATGATACATTAACCTAGTACAATTGGGTTATGTATTTCATTAGTTTATTTGGATTAGGAGAATGTTACATTAACCTAGTACAAATGGGTTAAGTATTTCCTTAGTTTAGTAGGATTTGGTTATTTATTTCATTAGCATAGTAGGAGTAGGATAGGAGTATTATAAATACCCTATCATGCTAGAGATTTTAATCAAGTCCTCCCTTAGTGGAGGCAACTTCTTCAATAATCAACTCAACAATTAATTTTCTTCCATCCCTCTCATCTTCCACTACAAACACTTCTAATCTATTCTTCTATTCTTAAACTCCACAACAAGAGAATCGTTACTTGCTACGGAATCACAAAACCACACGCCAAACACCTACTATTCACGCCATCCACCATGCAAAACGTGATATCCTTCGCATTCATGGGTAACTAAACCTCTTAGTTGGGGTTATGGAAGCCGAATGAGTTACTATCTATTGCTATGAGCTTGTGAGTTCAAGACACGTATATTGCTTATATCATTATTCTCTTCATCTTAAATCTACATCCTTTGCGGTTCAAACACAAGAACACGCCATTCTAACATCTAACCTGTTCGAGAGAAAGGTTATTTGTCTAGAAAAGAAGACGCATAGACCAACGCCAGGCTAACATTTAACTTGTTCGAGAGAAAGGTTATTTGTCTGGAAAAGAGATAATGTCAAGGTAGTAGGACACCCTTTCCTATTAAAAAGCTAGTGCCGTACCTGGACTAACCTCTTGGAGAATTTGTACCGCTAGACACACTTTAAGCTCGAGAGAGTTAAAGTGAAATAGTCCTTGTTTAGGTCGAGAGACGCTTGGATTTACCATCGACTACAATTCTCTATAAGCAATTGCATGTCAAGACTCTACACACTCATAGCCAATAGAGACGTATACCTCTGAAGGTGGACATAACCCCAACGCTTCAATTCTCATTGTTTCACAACCTACGAAATACTCTCTTTTTACTTTATTATTTTCAACTTTTATTTCATTACTTTTGTTACTTATTACAATCCCCCCTTCTTACGAGACTTGCACCAAAAGTCTATTAATTTTGCTTACCTGTTGACCAAGCTATTCCCTGTGGGATCGATACCCAACCCAGGTTGGGTTCTATATTTGCTAACGACCGCTTTACACTCCCACGAGAGCTGTAGATTGAGCGTTATCAAAAATTGGCGCCGTTGCCGGGGAATACGAGTGTCAATCAAGTTCGTGATAATTACTAGACCCTTTGGTCAAAGATTCTCGTACTTTTACTTTTAGTTGTTGTTTTTTGTTTTTTTTAGGTTTATTCAGTGCATCAATGGAGGCACAACGTGAAATTGAAAGGATGGCTGCTCAAGTGCATCAACAGAATATTGATAATCGTAGGCGAGCAACAAATCCTGACGATGAGGACGATCTGGACGGACTTGGTGCCACCGGAGCTATTATTCTTCCGCCATTGGCACCCGGAGCAAAGTTCAATATCACTAGCGCCATGATTCAGCTTTTGCAACTCAAGGGATTATTTGGTGGACTAGCAGGCGATGATCCGAATATGCACCTGATCAACTTTATTTCTACATGCAAGTCATTCGACAATCCTGGAGTTGGACAGAATGCAATTCGATTACGTCTATTTCCATTGTCTCTGTCTGGGGAGGCAACTATGTGGTTGAACGGGCTGACTCCTGATTCTATTACTAATTGGAGGCAATTGAAAGACGCTTTCCTAGAAAGATTCTTTCCGCCATCCAAAAAAGCACAATTGAGAGATGAGATCACCAATTTTCGACAGCTTCCAACTGAAGCTCTCCACGAAACATGGGAGAGGTTCAAGACGAAGCTAATGCGATGCCCAAACCATCATATGACCAATGTCCACTTGATGGAGATATTATACAGAGCGTTGAATTCGGTGACTAAGCCAGTGGTTGATAATGCGGCTGGAGGATCTTTTATGGACCTCACCTTTGTGCAGGCAAGCCATATGCTAGATCGGATGACAAAGCAAAGTAGAGCTTGGCATACCATGGATTCTGAGGTAGCAAGCCCCACTTTATCTTTTGGCATGACTGCAGAGCAGAGGCGAAGACAAGAAGATCGTGACCAAGACATGGCTCACATGAAAATTCAAATGGATCTTCTTACAAAGCATTTATTATCAGGGAAGACAAAAAAAGTTAAGGCCGTGGTATCACATGGAAGAGACGAATCTGATTCCGAAGAGGAGGCTAACTACTTGAACAATCAGGGGGGTTTTCGTGGGAATGCCCAAGGAAATCAAGGTCGGAACTACTATGATAAATCTGGAAGCAAAGACCAAGGTAGTTGGAAGAAATATAATGAAAAGAGTGGTTTGTACGTTCCCCCTGGTAGACGTGATACCACCATATCTAATTCTGGGAGTATGGAAGACATGATGGCTAAGTTATTGAAAGGAGTGGAAGCAACGAGCGCGGGAGTTAAGGAGGTGATTGATGATTTGTCCTCCATGAAGCAACTAGTTGATTCTCATTCCACTTCTATCAGGCAAATAGAGCAACAATTGAGCCAACTTTCAGCAACATTTAATCAAAGAAAGGCTGGCACTTTACCTAGCGATACTGTGCAAAACCCAAGGAATGATGGGTCATGCATGGCCATAACTACCAGAAGTGGTAAGGTGCTAGAAACTTCAGCAAAAGGCAAGCAAGTGGTTGACGAAGTGGTACGGTTTGATATATGCAAAACAATGAAGCAGCCCAGCGATATGAATGAGTTATCTGTAGCTGATGTTCATTATGAGGATATGAAAGCATTATCTATAGAGAAACAACCTACTGTTGAGCCATTGTCTGTTGTGCCACTGAAAGTTGAGCATGAAGATAATGAAGGTTATGAAGAACTTATGAGTACTCTAACAGAAATAGGGTCTTATACTCCTAAGAAACCGGATTGTGATCTCAAGAATCAACCAACAACGAAGACTCACTTTGACGAGCCACCAATGCTAGAATCGCAAGAGCTTCCCGATTATCTAAAGTATGTGTTCCTGGAAAGTAGAAATATACTTCCTGAGAGAGCAGATGATTTAAGTGAACAGCACGTAGAAGCTCTCATCTCTGCTCTGAGGAGATACAAGAGAGCTATGGGTTGGACTATTGATGATATAATTGGTGACTATCCGGAGAAACGTATGAGCCAGCTCGAAAAAGATCGCATGACCACAGGTAAGCCTCATGGTCGTCTAAATCCTTTCAGAAAACGATCCATCACTTACCTCGACGAAGTCTGAGTACTCGAGGTAACTACGTCGAGCCACGACAATAAATAAGGCGCTAGATGGGAGGCAACCCATCGTTTTATCATTTTTTCGTTTTCTTTCATTCTAGTACTTGTTTTGTTTTATGAAAAATCCAAAAATAAGAGTCGTGCCACGACCAAAACTAAGGCGCTAGGTGGGAGGCGACCTATCGTACTAATCGTTTTCATTTGGTTGTGAGCAAAAATAGGTGCAAGAAGTATGCAACGAGGAGATTGATTTCAATTGATGATTTGGTCGCATTGTATGGTAAAGTCGGTAAGTTAGGAATGGTGATGCATAAGGCTATGAAGTGAGCCTTTCTCACGTCATAATAGGATTCGAGGAAGGCTAGGCCTTGGTAAAAATAGGCCACGAACGATGCACAACCTATTCTATAGCCTAAGGACTCGGAATCTAGTGTGCTATACACTATGCGCCGCCTATTCCTAGGTGTGCTTTTGACTATGCGCCGCCTATGCTATGGCATTTGAGATACTGAGACCAAATGCCATACCATATGCGCCGCATATGCCTAGATATGCCATACCATGTGCGGCGCATATGTCCCATTATGCCATGGACAATGCGCCGCATATGCCATTGATATGCCAAGAGATATGCGCCGCATATGTGGTGATTTTGCCCCCAAATCCGATTGTAAATGGGTCATAACCCGACCCATACTCTTCCTATATAAAGGGGACATAGTTTTACAACACAACCACATTAGAAAACACCCTAAAGGCGCCACATAACCTTCCAAATCTTCTCAAAATTTTCTTCTTTTGCTCTTCCAATTCACAACACCGTCTCCACAAGCTTCAAGCAAGTAAGTACTCTCATATTATTCATTTATTTATCGTAAGTACTACGTTGCTATGCTTATTATAAATTGCTAAATCATATAAGATTGTTGGTGATGTTCATGTGTTTGAATTGTTGTTACATAATCATGTGAGTGAACATATACGTAGGGAATTCTTGACTTATTTCCGACTTGAATTTGGTTTCAATAGCATTGTTATGATATTTGCTGAATAGATATGGCTATGAATATTGCTTAAGAGTGTTGTTTGGATGCTTACATGTTAGACTATCCCGGCCATCGGGATGAGATTATAGTACCTATCGATTTAGGAGGTTGTGCTTGTTGTAAGAATAACTATTCCATGTGGTAACCCCTATGTCATAGTGTTGCTATATCTACCATGAAAGTAGTCCAATGGCTGCAAATAAGTGATACAATGCTGATTTTCTTGCTGGAATACAAGCCTAAAACGTATGTCGACGAAATCTGAGTAAATCGAATACGTTCACCCCGCTGATTTGTGCAACAAAACTAAGTGTGGGGTGGTACCCCTAGTACTTGCTTATAGATTGTATCAAGTGAGATTGTGCTGCAACTAACACTATTTTTAGTCTCAGGTACAATGGCACCTAAAGCGAGACAAGGCAAGGAGAAGGCTACCACCTCCCAAAAGGGCAAAAAGAGAAGTTGCAAGGACCAAGGAGAACCCTCCTCGCAGCAAACACCTCGACTCACGCTTGGAATTAAGTGGGATACTTATGCGGAACTTATGAGGATGATGACTCTTATGATAATCCCAACGCAAGGGGTATGACCCCAGACATAGAGGAGGAGTCCGACTGACCAGGTTCCTCGTATTTATTTTCCACTGAGGACAGTGTCCCGTCTAAGTGTGGGGTGGCATTGCATGCTATACTTCTCTGTTTGCACCTATGTTTGTTTGTTTACTTTGTTTATTTGAGTTCGTTTTTTTTTGTTTGACGTTTTTTTTAGTTTTTTTAGGAGTAAATTTTTCTAGCTACGCATGAAATTATTTTGATAGGCAGCATGAGATTAGAACAAGAGTATGTGCTACAATTGTGACTATTGAGACATTTAGGCTCTAGTTGTGACTCATTATGTGATAGTGTGTGATTCAATTCCTTCACTTGTTGGGTTGAGAGTCTATATTACTACCAATCAAGTCGACCATGTGCCTTGTGTGTGTGAGATTAATAGTATATTCTATGTATGTGGCTGATGCTAGAACTTGCCTGGTATGTATGCAAAGCGAAAATAAGGAATGTAAGTTTAGGATATGATTTAGGCATTTCTTTGACAACCTATACATGTTTACCTTCAGTTTTTCCTACCCATGTAAATCATCCTAGTTAACCCTTTTTGAGCCTTTAGCCTATTTCTTTGACAACCTTGTATGTAAGCCTAATCCATTTCTTTCAAGAACGTAATTTGATCCAAATTCCTAAGTGCTTTAAAGTGAAAAAGTCATGTGACAACATAAGAGGAAATTGGATGAGTATGATGCTTTAAATTGCAAGGGTGCTTGAATATGTTATGAAAAAGAAAGGGCTATCATAAGAGGTATGTTGTGAAAAGAAAAAGGACAAGAAAGCTGGAAAGTGAGTTGTGCTTAAAATTTAAAAACAAAAGATGATAACAAGGGTGGAAGAATAAAATAAAGAAAGGTTGAAAGAAAAAAGTGTCAATGATACAATGTGATGTATTAAAGTGCTTAGGAACTTAGTCACTATTTCTGGCCAAAATAGCTGATCCTACCCATCCCTTAGCCTACATTACAACCATCAAAAGACCTACTTGATCCTAAGCTTAGCATTCTGACATTTAGTAGAGTACTACATTAAGGGCAAGCCTATGGTCATCAGTTGCTACATATGAATTCTTTGTGAGAGTGAGTGCAAGGATATTTTGATACCCATGTTTGAAAAATATGCTATACTTGTGAGTGATTATGGGTACTATATTGTGAGACACACATGGTTGATGAGTCTTGGATAGTTGTATATGATTCTATGCACCTTAACGTTTGCATGCGAGTTGATCACCATCACGAGTCTATGCTTGAGGTTAAATTGTTTCTACTTATAATCGGAAAGCTACTCTTCGTTGATAATTGTTGTGCTTGTCTTGAAGAATGTTTTGTGTTGTTGCTGTAAAACCCTAAGTTGATGTTTAGAAGGACATGATATTTTGTTCGAGGACGAACAAAGCTTCAAGTGTGGGGTGTTGATGATAGGCGAATTTACGCGCCTATATCAATATATTTTGCCCATATTTTAGCCTAGTTTTGAGAACTAATTATCTATTTCATGCACTTTTAGTCCTTTTTCCTATAAATGAGCTAACGAACATGATTAGGAAAGTTTCAGGTATAAATGATGCAAAATACAGCATTTTATGGCTTACTTGACGCAAAAGAAAGCTCACAAACGAAGTGGAAAGGAACTGGACGCCTAAAGGACCAAATCTGCTGCATGGAAAATCTGTCCCGGGCTAAAACAGCATTTCTGAAGACTCTGGGGACCTGGACCAAAACTGCTGGATGGAAAATCTGTCCCGGGCTAAAACAGCATTTCTGAAGACTTTGGGGACTTACAGACACAAAGCTGGATTTTGACAATGATACATTAACCTAGTACAATTGGGTTATGTATTTCATTAGTTTATTTGGATTAGGAGAATGTTACATTAACCTAGTACAAATGGGTTAAGTATTTCCTTAGTTTAGTAGGATTTGGTTATTTATTTCATTAGCATAGTAGGAGTAGGATAGGAGTATTATAAATACCCTATCATGCTAGAGATTTTAATCAAGTCCTCCCTTAGTGGAGGCAACTTCTTCAATAATCAACTCAACAATTAATTTTCTTCCATCCCTCTCATCTTCCACTACAAACACTTCTAATCTATTCTTCTATTCTTAAACTCCACAACAAGAGAATCGTTACTTGCTACGGAATCACAAAACCACACGCCAAACACCTACTATTCACGCCATCCACCATGCAAAACGTGATATCCTTCGCATTCATGGGTAACTAAACCTCTTAGTTGGGGTTATGGAAGCCGAATGAGTTACTATCTATTGCTATGAGCTTGTGAGTTCAAGACACGTATATTGCTTATATCATTATTCTCTTCATCTTAAATCTACATCCTTTGCGGTTCAAACACAAGAACACGCCATTCTAACATCTAACCTGTTCGAGAGAAAGGTTATTTGTCTAGAAAAGAAGACGCATAGACCAACGCCAGGCTAACATTTAACTTGTTCGAGAGAAAGGTTATTTGTCTGGAAAAGAGATAATGTCAAGGTAGTAGGACACCCTTTCCTATTAAAAAGCTAGTGCCGTACCTGGACTAACCTCTTGGAGAATTTGTACCGCTAGACACACTTTAAGCTCGAGAGAGTTAAAGTGAAATAGTCCTTGTTTAGGTCGAGAGACGCTTGGATTTACCATCGACTACAATTCTCTATAAGCAATTGCATGTCAAGACTCTACACACTCATAGCCAATAGAGACGTATACCTCTGAAGGTGGACATAACCCCAACGCTTCAATTCTCATTGTTTCACAACCTACGAAATACTCTCTTTTTACTTTATTATTTTCAACTTTTATTTCATTACTTTTGTTACTTATTACAATCCCCCCTTCTTACGAGACTTGCACCAAAAGTCTATTAATTTTGCTTACCTGTTGACCAAGCTATTCCCTGTGGGATCGATACCCAACCCAGGTTGGGTTCTATATTTGCTAACGACCGCTTTACACTCCCACGAGAGCTGTAGATTGAGCGTTATCATCAACCCATTAGAGTTTTTTCTATATATATTCCTAGCGTAGTTCTGAACTACGTTTGACCTGATTCCTGCTTCAACGGGATACGTAGGTGCCCCAACGAATCAGTCATATAACCCCAGGAAATGGAAACTGGGGTAGAATTTTTGAGAAGGAATCTTAAAAATTCACAAGAGAAGATCGACATCCAATAAAGAGAATGAATATTAGCAAAGACTTCAGATCCACTCGGATGGGTATCATCTTAAACAACTTTAAACTGGAGCAAAAATTTTGAGGAAGACCTCAAAATTTCCACCAAATGCCGATACATATTCCAAATTCCCCAGCACCAGAGGTTAAAGTCAAGCTTTGGAAGCTACCAACTGTAACAAAGACTGGGTAGACTCAATTTTTGGCTATGATAGAACTACTTGAAGAAACCCTCCAACAATGATCATGAGTTTTGAAAACCATTCATCGGATATAGTCAAAACCACGAGGAAGATGTTCGTCGAGATAGTACATGACATGACTGGCAGAGATTTTCTAAAGTTTTACAGAAGTTCTCAAAATTATTTTCAAAAAATTTAAGACTTGTTTCAAAAATCTTATGACTTACTTATTTAGTACTTGCCTAGACATCATTTAGGATGGAGTGTCAGGGTTGAAGTCCCGATATAGTGGAATGCCTAAAAGATGGCAAGGAGCAAATCAAGGATTGAAGAAGGTCAACATAGAGTAATTTCAGTCAAACTAATCATTTTTCTGTGGATGTAGGGTTCAATTTACAAAATGAGGGTCTCTTTTAAAAATTCCCGAGGAAAGTGCGAGCCACAATAGAGCATTAATAACGTTCTAGGGTAGCCCTAAAAATAGGTTTAATGCATATTTATTGAGGACCTTTTGATTTGTCCATTTCATTTCTTGAGATCGTAGGCGACAAGCAAAAGCTCTTTGTCTTCTTTACAAATATTGTATTTAGAAGTTTCCTAAAAGTAGTCGCTAGTAAAAGCGACTTTGTGTCTACTAATTATCTACCTTGAGTACAGGTACATATAGAAGTAGGACACTGATGAATGAAGACTGGTAAAATTAATTTATCATTGCCGCAAGGGCCATTGCATATCATTGCCACAAAGGTCATTACATATCATTGCCGCAAGGGCCATTACATATCATTGCCGTAAAGGCCATTGCATATCATTGCCGCAAAGGCCATTACATATCATAGCTGCAAAGGCCATACATATCATTTCCGCAAGGGCCATTGTAATCATTGCCGCAAAGGCCATTGTATATCATTGCCGCAAAGGACATTGCATATCATAGCCGCAAAGGCCATTATATATCATTGCCGCAAGGGCCATTTCATATCATTGTGGCAAAGGCCATTACATATCATTGCTGCAAGTTCCATTACATATCATTTCCGCAAAGTCCATTGTATATCATTGCCGCAAAGGCCATTGCATATCATTACCACAAAGGCCATTACATATCATTGCCGCAAAGGCCATTGAATATCATTTCCGTAAAGGACATTACATATCATTGCCGCATAGGCCATTACATATCATTACCGCAAAGAACATTACATATCATTGCCCCCAGGGCAATCACATATCATTGCCACAAGGGCCATTTAATATCATTGCCGTAAAGGCCATATCATACCATCTCCCCATAAGGTATTCAATATCTATTGATGTGCTAGACACAATGCTGACATCTAAGATATCATCGTCATTCAATATATGTTGACGCACTAGGCACAATGCTGGCGTCGAAGATATCATCTGCGTTTAATATATCTGTTGACGCGCTAGACACAATGCTGGCATCGAGGATATCATCATATTTTTATGAATCAGCATCTGAATGCATCGAGAGCACACGATTTAAAGGGATGCCTTTAAGTCACTATCTTAGGATGACTGATATATAAGGTTTCCTAAAAATTGACAATTTGAGGATCATCTATAAGTCATATTATTTGAAATAGGATAGTGCACCAAATCACCTATGAGTTGATAGCCTGTAGGTTATCCGTAAGCCACAACAACATCCTAACCGGATAGTGTGCAAGATCGCTCAAAAATTGATAGTTCAAAGGTTATCCGTAAGTCACAACTAAATCCTTATCGGAGAATATGCAAGATTATCAAATTGATATGTCCAAGGGTTCTCTATAAGCTGCTTCATATCCAAGATCAATTATGTGCAGGATTACCCAAATACTAACACTTTGAGAGATTATCTATAAGTCATATTGTATTCAAGGTCGGATGATGTGCAGGGACACCTGAAAGCTAGCAATTGGAGGGATATCTGTAAGCCATCTCTTATCCAAAGTCAGATAATATGCAGGATTACCTAAAAGCTAGCAATTCATAGGATATCTGTAAGTTGCCTCATATCCAACGTCAAATAATACGCAAGATTATTCAAAGATTGATAATTTAAGGAAAATTTATAAATCGATCATCGGCTATAACTAGAGAGGTTATTTTTTCATGTATAACAAGTGATATAGGTAACCAAAAGGGTTACCACACCAGGATAAGATTACACGGTTGTAGGGATCGTTCTGCATAAAGTATCGCCGGTGTCCAAAAGGGCCACCCACTTTGAAGACATGTTCGCTTGACAAATGAGCTAATTATGCAACAACCAAGAAGTTTGTTGTGTATGTTACTGCAAGTTATTTCTTCCAAATAGGTATAAGAAGAGATGACTTCACTTTTTAGGCAACAACTCACATAGAGATATGGTAAAATACCACACACCTTTTCGTGAATTGTGCTTATTACTGATGATTTTTGTTTGAGATATTGTCGAGAGCATTCGGGAGAATGAAAATATCAAATCAAAACTATAGGTGCGGACAACTCTAAAAAGGACGCAGCATAACGTGAAACTCTTCCTTAGCAACAAAATAGGACATAGTCTAGAGAGAGATGTCAAACTCTCTGGACGAGAGCTAAATAATGATCACCACCACCATCTAACCATGCCTCTACTAGAAGGCATGTGAGTATTTTGGGATGTTCTAAGTCTCAGCTTCAACTTTGGGATATTTCTTAACTCATGCCGGGGGTAACCTTCTCTTTCTTCCAAATTTGAGTGATAGGACTCCTAGAATTTTGGAAATTACGCCCAGGTAAATTCTTACCTATGGATGTGAAGAGATCCACGTTTATGGATAAGAGGTTTTTAGCCTCTTTTCCACAAATTGATCAACTTGTCACTCATCTTGAGCCAAAGATCATCTAAAATAAAAAACTATCTTTTCTACCAATTGAGTCGAACTACAAGTAGTCTGATTCCCCGAGTCTTGGGGATATGTAAGCTGTGATCTATGTAGAAAACTCGACTGCATTCCAACCTCCCCCCAAATCCCTTTATTCCCCAGCTTCTCGGTTTATCAAAAAATTTAAAACCGTGATAGGCGGTGAATTTTTATGAAAATCGTGCTTAAAATCAAGCTTTATGAACTACAAGTGGCCTGAATTCTCATGAAACCTAAGATATGTAGGAAACTTGATACCGAGGTTCGGCCATAACTCTATGAAACTCGTGCGAAAGCCAACCTCTTCTAGATTCAAATGTGTAGTCGGACAAAAATTAAGTAGGTCAACCTCTCTTTACCTAGGGTTACTTGTATCCACCCTACCCAAGGGAAGGGGCAGTTGTTGATATCTAATTTTTGCCCTCCGTAATTCAATTTAATTTTGAGTTTCTTCAATTTTAAAATAAAATCACAACAATTATTTTGTTCAAATAAATGCTAGTTTAAATTACTTATTCAATTAAATTTTATTATTTAATTAACGATTATACATTTTTCGCATATGAGGGTGTATACATTTTGTTATTTAAGTGATATTTTTTTTATTAAAATTAGATTTTTATTGATTAAACTTGAAAATTAATTCAAAATGGATAAAACTTGGTTTTAAATCTGATTTTCTCTCAAAATATTTTTATTTTGGAGAAATATTTTTGGATATTTATCAAATTAAGAAACTCGAGGTTAATTTGTTACCTGATTCATGCCAGATTGCGATTCAATTTAGCAAACGAATTAAATATGACCTCAATTAAAATCAAATTAGCCCCAATCGTAATGCAATTGGCCAATATATATTCAATTTGGTTATAATTTAAATAAGTCGTTTGAATTGTAATCCAATCTTAATCTCCAAAAATTACTATTTCCTAATTGGGATCATTTTGATCTAATCGAAGTTAATTAGGTTATTAAATAACCCCAACCTTGAGGCAATTAATTTAAACTCAATTTCAGCCTTTTCTCCTTTTCAGTTGGGCCGTTAGCCCAGAACTTCAGACAACCCAACAATTTTCCAATTAAATCCAAGCCCAACTTCACTTCCTTGCTCCCTTTTTACCTGCCTCCAACAGCCCAATAGACCATACCCCCAACATTGACCCAACTCACTTAACAACATCAACCCAAAACTAATCCAATATCAGCCCAACCGAAACCCCTGACTCGGCCCACATCAATAATTCCCTTTATCCCCCTTCTTTACCAAAATACTCAATGCTCAACATTAATGATAGCAACTAATCAATATAGAATCCGAACCCTTCTTGACCAGACCTAAATCGACCTACAACTAGCTCGTCTTAATCCTCTTCACGCATCCTACGCAATGTTGTACCCTGGGAGATCCGAGAAGCTGCTAGAAAGAGAGTGAGTTGGCTCATATAATGGCTATATTATGTGATTTTAGGATTTTGGTACGGATTAGGTATGTACTTGGGCGTCTTTCATTTGTTGGAAAAGGGGATTTGGTATCCTATATTTTTATTAGTCCACCAGTTGCCATTTTTGGGAAAAATCCGAAGAATTTGGTACAAAGGGGGTACGGACTGCTGGAGGGTGGCGGGATCCAGGTGGAAATTTAGAGTTTCTACCTCTTTTTGAAATCCCTAGGGAAACCCTAATTCGACTCCTATAAAAGGGTTCTTGGGGTCACTGTTGAGGGGGTCTTTTTTTTTCTCTTCTTGGAAGGGTCCAGAATTCTGGTGGAGGAAATTCTAGGGTCTTCTTTCAGGAGGGAGAACTTAGGTTAGAGATGAAGTTTTTGAAAGAAATCAAGAAAGAAATTTCAAGCTGGTTAGAATAACTGTTTTTGAAAATTTGGGTTGGGAAATTTGAAATTAAGGAGTTTATTGTCACGAATAATTTCTCATCCACTATGTCTAGGAAAGCTAGTCGATCAATGGGAAGTTTTTCGAGGCGACAACATTAGCTCCCAGTGGGGATCATGTTGCTGATAGCTTGAGTCCCATTTGCTGCTCCTTGAAAGGTAACCTGCTATCCCTTTGAGTTCTCGAGTGCTCTGTCTTCATCTTGACCTTCTATTGCTTCGAGTAAATTTTTAGTAACGTTGTACGATGGATTTAGTTGTTGATACTTGGCTTCGGTAGCCGTAGTTTTTGTTCATGATAGACATCGCTATGGTGATATTTGAGTAAATATGATTCATGCTGCTGCTTGGTACTTTTAAAGGCATGCTTCTTCATCAAAAGTGTCCTAAAATCCACTAACTTTATGTATGAATGGTTCTTTCTAGCCTGTTGTGTGGCCAAAATAATGTTGTGAATTAAGTTTCGATCTAATATTCTCACTCTATATGCTGTTTAAGACTCGAGTGATGCGTCTGTTAAATGGTTTCAGGCTAATGACGCATCACCATAGCTATCCTTATAGTAAAGATGCTTGTATCGATCTTGTTTCAGACTATTAGTATCATGCTAAGGCTGGTTTAAATTTTTAAAGTTTCATACTTTGATTTTTGATTAGTAGTTTTGGGCTTTTCGTATCTTGTTACACCGGATTTCATAATTAAATTTTCGTGCTTTGATTTCCTTCAATAGTTTTTGGGTTTATGGTGTCTTGTCTATGTTAAGTTACTTGACGTAGTTTTGCTCGCTACTATTAGTTTGATGTGGTTAAGATGGTAGGGTTATTAGTAGGACCGCCTCTTGAATTCTTCGGCTTCTCAAATGACAAAAGAACAAAGATGTTATGATTAATAAAAATTAGCAAATCCTATGATTCCTTGATGATCATCTGTACCCGATATAATATAAGAGAGGAGAGGTAGAACGAATCTATTTTGGCTCCTCTGTAGCTTAAATTTGTTTATGCCTTTCTTTAGTAATTATCTTAAGTCGAGGGGTGATTTCTCGCATAGTGAAATTGTTTGGAAAGTGCTTTGTTCTGGTTGAGTGCTTCGATGGTCCGTAAATAAAACTTTCTTTCTTAGTTTTTGTATACTAATTTTCATTGGTGAGCACTTAAGGCTACTTGTTTGAACCGTTCGCGATTTACTATTAATGCAAGATTCTCCAACATGTTGCATCATATCCATACTGTAGTGAATAAAAGCCATGTACTCTCTTTGAACTTTACATAAGATTAAGAAGTGACTCTTTTTACTAGTGTATTTCCGTGCATATGTTTACTTCCGTGCCAAAGTCTAGCATAACATGTTCTTTTTTCGATCTCCATGTTAAAAATTAAAAACCAATTAGACACTGTTGCATGTCGTAGGTATCACCAATTTAGTGGCTAAGTATTTTTTTTTATGTTTATTGAAGTAGTGATTTTTCTTGAAAACCTATAACTTCCTGAATTTTCTTTATTATAAAAATAATTCAAATTTTTATGAATATGTATTAATTCATATATCTTTTCTTTGCATGAACCCGCATTTGAGTCCAAATAGACTCTTTCCCGTAATTGCATTATCGATGTGAGCCATTGAGGCTACTTCTTTCGGAGTCGATCTCGAAGATGATCTCGTAGTACAAATGCAAGGACTCGACAGAAGAAAGTATGGGATAAACCCAATTGTTTGTAGCGGCAAAGGAGGAGTTGAAAGCTATCATTTTTATTTATTTACATCGTCGCCTTTAGTTATTTCTTGATTTGTTTGTTTATTTCTTTGTTTCATTTATTTGGGGCCTCGAAGCCAAAGTTGTATTTAATACAGGTGAATTGAGATTCGAGCCAAACGCTCGAAAACTATATTAGGACAGGTAAAAATGGGTTGAAAGCCCAATTAGACTAGGACAGGTCTCATTGACCTAAATCACTACTTCTCCCCTTTCCCTTTTTCATTTTGCTTACTTGTTTTACGTGTTTTCTTGCGAAGCTAGTTAAATCCCTAACTAAGTTGCTAAAATATTAATTTTGTAAAAACTCTTTCCTTAATCAACTATTTTTCCAACAAATTGATTTTCTGAAGTTAATCAAAAGAATATTTTCAAACAGATCGGATAACCGAAAGTTAGCGGACGTTTTAGGTGCCTAACACCTTCCTAAAATGTTAATAGGAACCGCTTACTCAGAATCTCTTAACTTAAAATGATTTTCCTTTTTTGAATCATTTGAAGTAATTCTCTAAAGGTTTCTTAATTCCTTTTCAAAATTAACTGGCGACTCTACTCTCAAAAAGTCAAAATTTCCACAAAACATTGATGATTGTTGTTTAAGTTTTAAGATCATATCTAAAGGTGTTTTCATGGAATATATATGGTTGTTAGTTTAAAACTATGAACTTTAGGTGGTGTAATATGGTGCAAGTTATGAAACACACCTATGCCTTAAAAAATGCATGCTAGGTGTTTGATAAAATGCTTGGGATGTTAGGAATTTATGTTTACATGATACCATGATATCTAAATGACAAGTCTGTGTTAGCTATATACTTAAATATCAATTCCATGCTATTGATGTGTTGCTATTGTTGTGGTATGAAGCATGTATGATAATGGTTATGTATAATATGTACACGAAATATAACCATGCAATCCCTACAATGTTTAAGATGTTGAATAACTAAATGAAGTATAAGATCCCCTACTTATGATATTATGAATTGTTGATTCCAATCTTGTGATCAAGTCATGTCATGTGTGGTAGTTTCCTTCTATCTAGTCCTGGGGGTATTCGTACCCGAAAAATATAGCTGTGTGCCTAGAGCCATGTCATGTTGTCCCGATAATCTTAGTCAAGCTATAATCTATAGAACTCAGTCAGTAATCTGACTTAGGAAACCTCAAAAATCTCATGATCTTAGTTAACTCTCAGATAGAAGTACTATTCCATCAGTCAACGAAAGTCATTTAGTTAGTCCATGTACAGTCAGTTGAATTATGTTCAGTCTCTTCAGATGGGAGTAGAAGTTAGCCCTGAGTGAACGCAAGGATGGAAACTCACCTAGCAGCTTAGGGGGTGATTCTTAGCAGTCATCCTTGTGTTCCAGAACTATGTAGCCAGCATAGGTTGAGACATCTTAACCTATCAGATTAGGGTTGATGAGGTGGCTTAACCTGTCAGTTCAGGGTTCCCATCGCTCTGGTTTCGAGTACCTGCCAGCTAAAGGTCTCTCACAACTGTCCTTACCAGTGGCGTAATATTTACACCCCTCCAATTGGGGCAGAGATTGGATCCTAGCTTAAGCCATAATGGTACACATGGACATGTCGGTTAAACAACTACCTCCCACATTCTTAGACTCAATCTCAATAAAAGAACTCAGATAGTTCTTCAGATATCAGTATACCAGGACTATTAGATATAGTCAAATTCAATTATAGCATGGGACTCAGAAAGTTCCATCAGATTCAAGACTGTCAGACACAGTCGCCCATGCTATCAGAACTACAGTTTCATCCATGTCAGTTATCAGTAAACCATGTATAAGCGTACAGATTTAGCTATCATGTACTCACGATCTCAGTTACTATGTATGTATGTTTGTACTCTTACATTCATATCAGTCAGTCAATTAGCATTATTCTTGCATGTAAACCCTTTGCATTATCCTACCTCACTCGTATACTCAGTACTCCAATTGTACTGATGCATTTGCGCTATGGTGCTTTCTTTTCATATTACACCATAGGTTCAGAGACATGAGTTCCACACCAGCAGTAGTAGCTATATTCCAGTATATAGAGTTGCATTGAGTCCTCTTTATTCGAGAGTGATACGATATTATTTTATTTCATTTATTATTTCAGCTCAGTTTTGTTAGATGGAGTTAGTTGGAGACATGTTCCTTTAATTCCTTATTCAGATATTATTTAAAGGCTTTTAGATTTAGTTTAGATTTGATTCAGTTTTCAGTTGTTTTGGGTATCTTTCACCCACACGGATGTTACTATTTTATAGATTCTTTATTCAGTTGAACCTTATGGCCTACATGTCCATGTTTTGCACATTACTACATTAGATATTGCAGTGCACAGGTACAAATATCAGTCATGGGTTAGCTTGTGGTCCTTTGGGGTCTTAAGCACCGTGTAGCATCCCGATTCAGAAAATTGGGGTGTTACAAACTTGGTATCAGAGCTTATGGTTCAATAGAGTCCTAGGAAGTCTGAAAGCCGCATCTAGTAGAGTCTTGTGCATGGGTATGTTGCGTGCCACATTTATGTGCAAGAGGCTATAAGATGTTTAGGAATAGTTTTCCTTCTTTCAGTATTCATGTCGTGCCAGTGAGCATAATCACTAGTTAGTCTCTCAGTCTAATCCACTTCTTCTCTTTATTTCAGAACACGCCTCCTAAGATAAGAAATCATTCAACCCCTCAGTCCGAAGAACCTTTGGGTGATCATATTTCTCATGAGGAATTTAGAGCCGTATTCACCACGCTTGCTCAATATTTGGCTGCCCAAAATAAACGTCCATCAATTTTTTCGGCCAATCCAGTGGCCAATTTCGTAGAAGCTAGGATTCGGGAGTTCACCCGAATGAACCCTCCATCATTCTTTGGGTCTAAGTCTGATGAAGACCGTCAAGAATTCATTGAAAAATTGTAGAAGGTAATTGATATCATGAGAGTTAATTTTGTTTAGAGTGTTGAGTTAACCGCATACAAATTATAAGATGTTACTCATTCTTGGTACAAACAGTGGAAGTTTGAGAGGGTAGAAGATGTAGGTCCTATTGAGTGGGAGAAACTTGTCACGGCTTTCTTAGATAGATTCTTTCCCCAAGATCTGAGAGAGGCCAACGTTGTAGGGAAATATAATGGTTAGAGAGTATTCTCTTAGATTTACTTAGCTAGCCAGATATGTCCCTTATGTGGTTGCAGACATTAGGGCTAAGATGAGCAAGTTCGTGTTAGGGGTGAATAATAGCATGGTAAAGGAGTGTATATCTGAGATGCTGAACAGCGATATGACTTTAGCCAGACTCATGACCTATGCTCAACAAATAGAGGAGCATAAGGTTAGGACTAGGAAGTGACATAACAAGAGAGCAAGGTCAGGCAGTTTCAGTTTTGCTCAACCCAAATAAGAGGGAGGAAACCATTCATAATTTCATCCCAAGTCATCAGCTCCAGCTCATTCTTCTGCCAGTGTTCCAGCTCCTTCTTTCACCAGTGCCCCAGTACCAAAATTCAGAGATGGAAATAGAGATAGAGCACCAGGCTCTAAATATCAGGGCAGTGTTAGCAGTGCCTGAATAAATCCCTTATGCCAGACTTGTGGTAAGAACCATAAGGGTATTTGTAGAGATGGTAATAATGTCTATTTCAGTTGTGGAAAGCCAGGCCACAGGATTAGAGCGTGTCCTCATCCAGGTCCTTAGGGACAGCAGAACCACTCCACAGATCTGTTCGATCGCCCGAACCAGCAGGGTGCCACTTTTAGTGCTACTAGTGGGTAACGCCCAAACAGACTCTATGCTCTTCAGACCCGACAGGATTAGGAAAATTCCCCTGATGTCGTTACTGGTATATTATAGATTTTCCATGTTCATGTTTATGCTTTTCTAGAACCAGGTGTATCCTTGTTTTTTTCACTCCATATATAGCATGCAATTTCGGAATTAGTTCCAAAATTTTAGAAGAGCCCTTTTTAGTCTCTACCCCAGTGGGAAAACCATCATAGCTTGGCGGGTATACAGGAACTGCCCGGTTATGATATTTCAGAAATCCACATCAGCAAATTTAGTTGAGTTAGAGATAACTGACTTTGATGTCATTTTTGGCATGAATTGACTTCATTCCTGCTATGCCACAGTCGACTACAGAAATAGGATAGTTTAGTTTTAGTTCTCGAATGAGCCCATCCTAGAGTGAAAGGGTAGTACTTTAGCGTTCAGGGGTCAGCTTATTTCCTACCTTCGGGCAAGGAAAATAATTTCTAAGGGGTGTTTATATCATCTCATGCATGTTAAAGATTCCAGTTCCAAATCTCCCACTCTTGAATCAGTCCCAGTGGTTAATGAATATTCAGATGTCTTTACCAAAGATCTTGCAGGCATTCTTCCCAAAAGGGAAATAGACTTCGGTATAGACCTTCTCATAGATACTCAGCCTATTTCTATTCCACCATATAGAATGACACTAGCTGAACTCAAGGAATTGAAAAATCAGTTGAAGAATCTCTTAGATAAGGGATTCATCAGGCCAAGTGTATCCGCATGGGGTGCACCAGTCTTATTTGTGCGCAAGAAAGATGGTTCTCTCAGGATGTGTATCGATTATCATCAGCTCAACAAAGTTATGGTCAAGAAAAGGTATCCACTTCCTAGAATAGATGACTTGTTTGACCAACTTTAGGGTGCAGTTACTTCTCTAAAATAGACCTCAGATCAGGTTATCATCAGCTCAGAGTTAGAGAATATGACATCCTGAAGATAGCTTTCCGTACGCGGTATGGTCACTTCAAATTTCTTGTCATGTCCTTTGGTCTTACAAATGCCTTTGCAGCTTTCATGGACTTGATGAACCGGGTGTTCAAGCAGTACTTGGATATGTTCGTCATAGACTTCATAGATGATATTCTAGTCTATTCTTACACTGAGCGTGATTATTTAGACCATCTCAGAATTATTCTTCAAACTTTTAGGGATCATTAGTTATTCGTCAAGTTCAGTAAGTTCGAATTTTGGCTAAGATCAGTAGCATTCCTTGGCCATATCATTTTTGGTGATGGCATTACAGTAGATCCTCAGACGACCGAAGTGGTAAGAAACTTGCCTCGCCCCGGATCTCCATCAGATATCAGGAGTTTCTTGGGTTTGGATGACTATTACAGATGGTTTGTCGAGGATTTTTTTTCTATTGCATCTCCTATGTCCAGATTGACTCAGAAAAAGGTTAAGTTTCAATGGTCAGATTCATACGATAAGAGTTTTCAAGAGTTGAAGACTCGACTCACCTCAGCTGCAGTTCTAGCTCTTCCAGACGGCTCAAATGGTTTCATAGTCTATTGTGATGCATCCAAAGTGGGTTTAGGATGTGTCCTCATGCAGCATGGTAAGGTCATAGCCTACTCCTCCAGAAAGCTAAAGCCCCATGAGAAGAATTATCCTACTCATGATCTTGAGTTAGCAGCCATAGTATTTGCCTTGAAGATTTGGAGGTATTATCTTTACGGAGTTCATGTTGATGTCTTTACAGATCATAAGAGTCTCCAGTATGTCTTTTCTCAGAAAGATCTTAATCTTCGTCATAGAAGGTGGTTAGAGCTCTTGAAAGATTATGACATAAGCGTCCTTTATCATCCGGGCAAGGCCAATGTTGTGGCCGACGCTCTCAGTAGACTCTCCATAGGTAGTGTTTCTTATATTAAGGATAGAAAGAAGAAAAAAGATCAGGAAATTGATCAGTTGTCCAGACTAGGCGTTCACTTAGTCGACTCTTCCAAGGGTGGTGTATGTGCCCAGAGTAGTTCAGAGTTATCTCTAGTTTTCGAGGTGAAAGAAAATCAAGGCAGGGATCCTAGCCTTGTCAAGATGAAAGAGTTAGTTCAGAATCAAAAAGTTGAGGTTTTCTCCCAAGGGGGACATGGTGTTCTTTGTTGTCAGGGTCGTTTGTGAGTTCAAGGTG